>SNRZ01000010.1:0-1200000 GCA_008729115.1 Dirofilaria repens
TTAGATTAATCACTGAATTCAAAAAAAAAGTTAAGGAAACTGTCATGGATCTTTATGAAGCTGAACTTGAATTAATTGTCTAGCTTGAGAAATTGCTCTAATACAATTACAATTATGCTGCCATGACAAATTAACCATTTTAAGATATATGACATTTCTGAAGAGACTTTAAATCCATAATAACTTGTTAAACTTGCTTGATAATTCCTGAGAGAGAGAGATGACTAATCAAGAGATATATCTTTGCATTACTGATTTTCACAGTGCAAAACTGCAGTAACACTAGCTGGTAATCGAGATTCCTTCTCTCATTAGCTATTTTTTTGTATTGCGCATTCCTTTACTTTAAAATAATTTTCTGCTTCACTCGATCCGATTGGTAAACTATTCTGTACATATATACATGTACATCATTTTGTCAATAGCTTCAAAAGGCATTTTATATATATATACAGACATACACATACACATATATACACACACACACACACATTCACAAATAAACACACATACAAACATACACACACACACGTACATGCATACATGCATACATACATACAAACATACATACATATATATATATAAGCACACACATACATACACATAAAAGAAGAGTTATCGAGTTATCTCTGCACGTAAACCTTCGACAGCGATTGCAAATATGATTTGAATAATTGCTTAATGAATATTTCGAGAATAGCCGTGATTCGGTCCAATTTACAATTTGAATAAGAACAGTAATTCGTAAAGAACCGACAAGTACCGTAATTTTTCTTCTCATTCTCCTCATCTTCTCCATATTCAGACCTCAATGAAGTTAGAGATGCATTTGTACATGATCGAGATCGAAATTTAGCAGCTATATTATGTTGAGCACTTTTCCGGATACCGTATCCGTGTCGCATACCACGTAACCATTGGCCTTGATAAGCGCCTGAAATTCACATGAAGTACTTGATTCAGACTTGTTCATTTCATCCGTTCTCTGGTGCTTAATATTGAGGTCAGAAATTAAAATATTAAACTGAAGGAATCAGGTAGAATACTGTGAATTGTCTTCATCACAGCTATCAATTTGATTAATATGTTGATGTAAAATGTTAAAATTCTATCAATCAATTTCTTCGAAAATGAAACTGACTTTATTGAGACAACTGAGTTTGTACTATTCAAAATTATAAAAATCATATTTTCTAAACAACCTTTTTTGCATCAATTAAATTTTGACATATACAGAGTAAAAAATATGCCTTTAGTTAAATGCTATGAATTTGGAAAAGTGGTTGATGAGATATTGATAAAATTCATTATTTCTGTAATAACTATCAATCTTGTATCAAAGTAAGAAATAAAGACAATAACCACATATTAAAGCAACTAATATCAAATATTTTTATGATCACTAATTTTTTTTAAAAATAAATGAAAAATAATCGGCATGATAGGAATTGGACCTGATAAATGGTAATAAGGAAATATACCGAAGAGAAATATAATGCTTAAAATGGCTGGCACCAATTAACTGATCATTTGAACGGTACTTGGCAGTGAAACTCAAGTCATTTTTTATTATTTTAGTTAAACTTTCTAGTTTATGCCTTGATATTATAATTTATGAAACTTCAGAATCTTAAAACTTGTACATTTCATGATTTTCCTTTTTTCAAAATTTTCAACTTTCAAAATGTTCTCATTTTTTTTCCCGCTAAAACTAAATAAAAATAAATTCGAACGCCTGAACAATCATTCTAGAAACTGATAAAGTGAATAACAAGAATCTTGAAAGTGTTAACTATGCAATGACCATAAGTACCCTCAGTAAATGATTTTTAAAATCCTAAAACGGTTTCAGGATATGACGGAAATGAACCATTATGAAACTACCACTTGTCTAAATGGCGAAAATACCAACCACCGTCGACATAAGTTTCAGTACCATAACCATCGTGAAATCCTGCGGACCAGGTACCCTGGTACCTAGCCTGTGAAGTCATCGATAGCCGATGTCCATATCTGCCTTTGTATCCTTGAGTCCATTCACCCTTATATACCCAACGACCGCGCTGCTCGATTCCAAGCCCGTGTCGTTTTCCGTTTTGCCACTGACCTTGATAAGTATTGCCAGATGGCCAAGTATAAATCCCAGATACCTGAATATATCTCTCATATGTATAATTAAATCATAATGATAATAATTGTTTATTTTTTAAAAAATTTAAAATTGCATGCAGCTAACTTTCTAGCAAGTAAGACAACAATAAGCGTAAGAAAACAATAGCGTTCAAAGTGTATTTATTTTGTTATGTGAAAAATGAGTTACTGAACAATCTCCATCCATCAAAACCAGGATATTCCATTTACACTTTTTAGAATCCACGAATTTGTAAGACCGTTTTCTAAATTTAACTAAACTTCGTTTCTTAATTTATTTTTCGATTTTGAAATGAATTATATGCTCTGCAAGCATTACAGCTAAAATGAATTCATTTAAGATCTACTTTAGAATCAAGCTAAATAGGATGATTTCTGAATGCCCATCATATATTTCACATTAAATTCATGAAATTTCATTTTGTTAAGAATTATGATCACCACTAAGTTACTATTGTTATTCCTTTAGTTACAAAGAAGTATTTTCAATAAGTTGTCACTATTAAAGAAATTTACAATATCTGTCTAAGCACATTTCAACTGATGACCAGATTCCTTTGCTCTACTTTGTACATTCTTTTATTCGCAAATTCATAACACTAAATAAATAAATTGGATCTGGCATTTATTCAGTTAATTTTTAACAAAAAAGCACTTCAAAGCCATAATGCCAAGCCCCGGCATATTCGCCTTTGCCTTGAGGACCCGTACAGACGCCATGTCCATGAGCTTTCCCTTCTTCCCATCCTCCGCAATAGGTACCGCCATCGTCAAAGTCAAATCTGCCACCGTTCAATCTCAACGTTACCAACATAACATATCTCATACTCGATTCTGCAGAAAAATACGAGATAAATTTTGATTGAAGTGGAATGCATTGTTTATAATTGTGCAACGGTCAAACGAACAACAGAGTTAGAGCAAAAAGTTCGACATAACTTATGCCTAAACATCATACGATTAGCTATGATAAATTAGTAATCAATACAAAGGTGTAAATAATTGAATATCTGAAAATACTGCTTTGATTTCTTATTGCATCCTTTAACCGTCCATGCAACATTTGAACATGACATTTGGAAGTTGTACTGAAATTAATATTCATTTAACTTCATAAAAGATCGAAAGATCGTCTTTACAGGATGTTTATGGTAAGAATGTCTAACAATTTCATGAAAGTATACCTTTGAATCGAATAACATTTTTAAAGATTATAATTTTCAATCAACAAATACACTGCTCATAAAAACATTCATTTTTTTCGAAATTTTACAAGTAAAGACTTGTAGCATAAATTTTATAGATACTTATTTCACTGTAGATAGGAAAAGGTCTGCAAAGATGAATGAATTTTTGAAATGAAGAATTGGAAGCAGAGATTCACCAAAAACATATTTGATTTGATCATCTATGAAAGAATATTCTGTTCATTTAATATCATAATTAATATATATATATATATACCAGCAACTAGAAAATGACAACTTATTGATTCCTTCAACTAACTTCTTTGTGAATTAAAGCGAAAGTATCCATAATTATTTTCGGAAGTATCACATTAATTTTATTAACAGCATTTCCAAACAATCATAAGCTTATTAATTGATTATACAATTATAAGTTTACTGAATGATAATTCCGCTAACTCATCTTTTCTAATTCACTTAATCATATTCTACTCTACTTTATATATTTTTGAATCAAAATTGAAAACAATAGTGCACAATGCAGCAGAGATATAAGTTTTGCACTGAGTATTTCCTCAATATCTTCGTTCTCTGAAATGACCTACAAAGATATAACAAGAGCAGTTTTAAAACCTAAAAGTTAAAACTTAAAACTTAAAAAAGCAATTTTAAAACTTAAATGTGACATCATAAAAGGATATTCTTTCGACATCACTTCCTTAATAGCAAACTATATCAATAACGAAGTACTTATACCAGACATTTCATCTTCAGCAAATTTTTTCAAAGTGATCATTTCTTCTTGCCTGTGTGTATTTTATTCATTATCACAACTCATAACCACGCAGATAAAAAACAACAAATCAAATTCAATCCTAATTTCCTACTAGAGGATGTTCTCGAACCGATGAAGTATAAAGAGTATATAGGATATCGTTTCCTATTTGTTGAGAATTTTACTATGAGTTTTATTTCTTAGTAGTATAAATAATGCTATCCTCAATCAAGTTCTTACTACCTTCAATTGATAAAGCAATTAGTTAATAATTAAAATGAAGTTCTCGGAAATATGAAACACTATAATTTCATACAATTCAATAATAATGCTAAGTTAGTTTCTTTTTCTGACGGAAGAAACGTATTATGGACATATGATATAATTAGATGTTAATATATCTTTAAATATTTAAATTATTATCAAACACCAATTCTATATACGATATGAATACTCGCTTCGAATGATATAAAAATTGTTATATAACAAAGCAATTCATAATCGTTGACATTGAAAAAATTGTCCGATCGAATCACAATTTGTTCAAAACTTGAGTCAGAAATAGTATACGCTCAGTCAGAACAATTCAAAAGCATGAAAATTTTGAATTTTATTTTTGCTTGTATTATGAATATCCGAACATTTAGCACAGTGTATACACCAAGCGCCATAGCTATTGAATACTAGATAAAGCCATATCTATATGTAGAAATTTTGGACGTAGCAATCAGATGATGTCAACGGCAATTATTCTGAATAATCACTTGCAGTGCTTTCAGCAGATGGAGTATTATTAAACTTAGTTGTAATCATACTGTTTTTAGACATTTATATTATTGTTAAAATATCGATAAATTGTTCAAACCAGTGAAAGTCAGTGAAAGCATACGAATTTCGTGAGGGTAGTGACAAAAAATAGGCATTTTTCGACCAAAATACCAGGATGGAGACGGTATGGCAGAGATTGAAAACGAATAGAAAGCTTCCAATAAGAAACTTTCTTTTTTCATTGATTCAGATCTATTGGCTTAACTGTGAGACTGTATGGATATTTTGCAATGTATTTTTTTTTTAACGATGATAAAACATAGGATATGTATATTTGAGCTAAGTTCTAACAGAAGCATTTCCCTTTCTATAATGCAATCTGACAATTAAAAAATCTTAATTGATAACTCGAGACTATTATTATTTTGATTATGAGATATTTTTTCTACATATAGGGATTTTAGCTCAAATATACATATCCTATGTTTTATCATCGTTAAATGAACTTTTCATTTATTTATAATTTCCTAAATGCAACTTAATAGCTAACATATATTGGTAAAGAACGACAATAATGCTTCTTTTCGAATATTAAACACAAATAGAGTTGATAAATTATGAAAAATAAAGAAATTTTACAATTAAAAAGTAAAAGCAAAAAGAAAGCTATAAATGAAATATGACTTCGATTAAAAATTGTTATAACAACGAAAATTACAAACGAGAAACTTGAAAGAATCAGATTCTCAAATGAATTGAAACTAAGTGGATAAATCAAGCTGGTAAGGTGAGAACAACGAAATTATCTCACATATATATGCACATAATTTGACCTGCACAGAAATTTCATTCTAATTTTGTATTTCTTAATTTTCAGGTACTGAAACGAACAAGTGATAAAATTGGAAGTATGAAAACGTTATTCATTAGGATTATTGGAAGACTGATGATATTCTATCATGGAAATACCTAAAAAATAATCGAAGAATGGAATTGCGATAAAATAATAGTTTTACAAATACTAAATGGATCCCTACCGAAATGAAATGTATGCAATTAAATGACTTTTTGAATACATATCCATATGGAAAATATAAAGAGAAACAATAAAATGAAGAAGGGAAGGAAAGTGAAGGTTTGACAAATTTGCCGGACTATGGACAGCTGTAATTTCAAACTGAAATGAAATTTAAAATAAACAATTATAAAAAAAATTAATATGCTTATCTCTGGGGATTCTCAAGGCAAACTTGATGAGCTAAATGACCCAGATTCTCCGTCTTGAACATTTTAAATTAACTTTTTTCTTTAATGGACTTCAGAAGATAATAGTCAATATCTTTTTCAATGTATGTTATCTTCACTGCTTTTAATTATGAAAGTTTGAAATGATTGCTGTGAAAAAGAATAAGTTGAAAATGCAAATATGGATACAGTAAGTGTGTAAAAAGGTGGAAGTGTAAGGTGAAGATAAGAAATGTGAGGGAGAGGAAATGGGATGGATGGACACACTTAGCAATGACTTATCGAGTTCATTTGAAACGAAAATACATATACACACAAAGATTTCGACAAGACACAAATTGTTCCTCTCGAAGTTCCTCCTCTACTTCGAGAAGAATATAATCGATGATGATTTCAAGGATAGTGAGATTTGTACACTGCTCATTAATTCACTCCATCTCAAATACATCTCAGTGGAAGAGGATTGATTATCCAGAAGTTGCCGGATGATTGCTGCTAAGGCAGTCTCCCCGCTCGACAAGTATTCATATTATTCTCTCTTCAATATATATGTATATGTATTACATATATATGTTTAAGTTTATGTGTATGTGTATGTATTATGTATGTATGTGTGTATGTATGTGCGTGTAAATATACGTACATGCTGTCCGTACATTTCACCTCAGTATTTACAAATGTTGGATGATCAAATCAAAAATCAAAAGTTAGTAGCAAAGCAAAGATATTAAGCCAAGGCGAGGAAGCCAGAGGTGGATAACTCTCTCTTTATAATAAAATTCAATTTCAGTTGGATCATTTCGATAGATGAATCTAATATAGGAATAGTAATTGCCGTGTGACATTCAGCAATTTATTACGCAATCACATAATCAATTAGCCGACCACCTGGAATGTATTCTGGCCTGAAGAAAGAAAGAGAAGAAAGTATATTTTAAGAGCGCACAATATAGCCTAGGAAAGTATGAGAGGATGGCCTAACTATCGACCATTTAAATGTTAGTTTGCAGTTAACAAACCCATCCCTCACACTCATTCATTCATAGCTTAAACTCGACGAAATAATGAAATGCCTGGTTGAATTGAAATGAAGTAGGCTAGGCAACAAAACTTTGATAAAAATATCCGCAGATAGATAAACAAACAAACAAACAGAAAGACAGACAGACACGGACAGACAGACGGATGGATGGTGTATACATACATTCAGGAGATGAATGTGACTGAGTCTGAGAGAAGGAGAGAAGCGGATAGTCGCTAACAGAAAGGGACGGGTTGGAATCAATGATAGGAAAGACTTCTGAACTGTCTGCATATCTTCTTCAGTTTACTAGATTGTACTACTAAACTTTGCATGTCTCTTGCTGCTTCGCTTAGTCTGTTCAGTGTTTGGTAGCATAAAAGGCTGCTCGAGATAAAGTTCTGGCTCTGTCTTTTGGCTTTGCTTTATATATTTCTATATTACACCAAAATCCTTTCCTAAATTTGACCTGGAAGACAAAACAGATAGCAGTTGAACCGCTATTGTGAACATTTATTCCATTATAGATATCACGGTTAGTGCTTCTATCACTTGATAAATAATAGTGATAGAATATCAATCATTCCCACATTTCTGAATTATTTCAAGGTGCTATTAAAATTGTAGAATGATCGACTTTGTTACTGAAGAATAATCGTCAGAAAATTAGCAGTCAGCGAATTTAAAACTTTGAATCAAAGGAAAATGCTATATTTCAGAACACGAAATACTCAATCACTTATGCATTTCATTCATTATTCTTTTTTTTGGAATTTTCTCATTTACAAATTTAGTCGTGAGGTATTTTTTTCTTTCATTTAATTCTTATTTAATTTAAACGAAGTTCTGTCAAATTAAAATAAAACATGAATTATATTTCCCGATAGTATATGACTTACTAGTATATGATTGATGGTTAAATTGATTCTGCTTTTTCTTTGCCAAGTAGTGATAATTTTTTCTCTTCCATTAATTTTATTTAGAAACATAGCTATTGACACAGCTATAATTTCAACAGTTTGTGAGGATATCGTTTACTTTCTCCATGTTTGTCATGTCATGTCGTCCTTTATCAAATTTGCGAAATAAATTAGAAGACATATGTTTCAGTCATGGAAATTAAATAAAGTTTCGAAGATCTCAAGAACACTGTCAGCTTTATCACCGTAGATTTTTGAATATAAAAACACCCATTCGTTCCCGACTAAAATGAAATGGCAACTTGTTTATGAATTCAAATCATTTAGTGTTATTCAAAAACACTATTTGCACACATCAGTAGCTCTGAATAATTGAATCTATTTCACTGAAAGCATTTATGTGATAAATTCTCTTTCGTAGCGAGGATAATCAATAGTGATAGTTAATTTTGAGTACTTCTATCAAAATAAGAACAACTGTCAGCAATAACCGCAGCAGACATTATTTTATTTCACAGCTGTGCAATTTAATTCTTAGGGAATTTTTCTTCGGATGAAAAAAAACAGCAGGTTCATCTGAGATATTGCGCAGCGATATTTTCTAATAACTATCATTTAAAAACCAATATTCGACAATAACGTCCCGAAGCAAAATGATATGAATTATAGATTAGATGAATAATCATTGATAAAATGCCAAATGGAAACCTTTGTGATCACCGATACCTATCTTTTACTTCAGATGGCAATGAAATGAATAATTTCAAAACTCAACAATACCAGAATACAGAATTATGGTAAAAAAAGTCCACTTGATTATCGATGATTATAATTAATGATAAAAAAGAAAAAATAATGCCACGATAATTTTGATCATTTATTAATAAAAAAAAATTTGAATAGAATCAGTCTCTATTCTGATAATAAAATCACAAGTTGAAAGGAACGACACAAAGTAGTCAATTTGATGGAGACGAGTAGTTTTATTGTAGGGCATGCAACAAAAACAAACCAATAGGAACGTAACGCACTAATGATACGATGTACTGACGTGCTGACGACGTAAGCCGTACGTGATAATGAGCAGAATGCACCGAAAACGGCAAATTGTAGCGTTTCATGCCTTTGGGAGTTATTAATTGTGAAAAAGCTCCTGAAACAAGGGAAATGAAAGTTCTCAGTTGGTCCTTACTATCCCAACTTGCTAAATGTCCTGTTCAGCTATATGTATCATATACTAGTGAAAAGAATGATGATCATCTATTTCAGAATGCTAATATTTATTTCCTTTTGAACAGAGGATGGTAGTATCTTTCACTTTCTCTGCTCCAGGAATGTTTGCAGAATTGAAGATCTTGAGTGAAAAAAAAGTCTCGAGATCATTTTCAGCCATTTATATCGTTTAATATGCCCTTATCTTCAACAACTAATTCGTTTGCAATTTTAATCTCAATAAGAGTACTATATTACGGGGCAAACAAATACATAATGAGAATGAAAAGTTGTCATCGTCGATGGTTATTAGTTACTTGGTTAGTTGGATATCGAAACATCTAAGTAATAAGTTCAAGCAGGAATTGGTTCTTGATATAAATATTGCTAATCATAAAGAGATGTTTGAAACGATCAAATACTAACAAGAGGAATATGCGGATGAGATGAGCAACAGGACGGAATAATCCGTTGAATTCTTCTCATCATCAATTAACTAATGCAACAGCGTATATTATGAAAACAAGAGTGATTATTTCTGATGACAATGATAAAATTAATGATAGTGTTTCTAGACAGTAACAAAAATAACAGTGTATCTGCATACAATGTAAACTACTCTTCATTTACCTTTTTCACATTTAGTATTTTTCTGAGTTTTCATAAGTATTATTCACGACATACATAACAACCAGACTTTTCATCTCAATTACGCGTATCTATCATAAGCATTCATGGTGAAGATAGTAATATTAATAATTGAAGCGTCAACGTATGCTCCATGCCAGTGGATTTATTTATTTCCCTTTCAGGTATAAGAATAGCTTTAAATTTTCATCTTTTACATAATTTTTGAATTTTTTAGAAAACGGCAGATCACTAACAAAAGGAAAAGTTTTCCTTAAGGCAAAACAATTCTATCAGATGTACATTTGTATCGAAATTTTTGTATATTACTAGTGATTAATAATTGTAATTCTGAATAATTTTATTGTCATTTTCATTTAGCTCATTATTAACTTAAAACCCACGTTATCTTCCATCTAATTTTTCTTATGATGACATTTGTGAAATGAACAATCATTAGTATAAAATGTTATTTTACTCCACATTGCTGGGACAATACTAAAAACAGATTATTTTTTTATAAAACTTTTAAATTTACGCAGTGCGGAAGCCAGTTTTTCATCCGCCGTTAAAGCTAATCTATGATACCGAAATGTGTCGAATTTAAGATCACATAGAGAGCATTTTAATTTATTTTAATTGATATGATATTTCAAACAATATTCGAAGCCAACTTTCAAATGTAGATCGAGTGCGTGAGATGAAAATTTTTTTATTACAAGAAGCTGAAAAATATATTAGAAATGGAATGAAAAGCTTTTAAAGCTTCTTAAGATGAAATTATTGATAATACCAAGAATACGAATAGACAATGATGAAAACGGAATATTATTACTATGTAATTGCATAAATGAAAAATTTAGCAGCATAATGCTGACTTGAAGAAACTATTACATAAAATCTTTCCTTCAATTCTAAAAATATAAATTTTTGAAAGTATGCTAGATTTTTGAATTGATGGTAGAAGTTACGAGAAAATTTCCAAAATACAGAACTAACTTTCACTTGAAAAATTATTTCAAATGAAAGATCACTAATGCATTATATGATTTATTTATTCCGGCTTTAATCAGATAGATAAAAAGACATGGTGGTTGTACTTTCGGTTCGTTCATCAAGTATTAAGGTAATGGCTGCTAAAAAAGCGGGAGTTGAATTTCTTCTTTGCAAATAATCACGAATTTGTGCTGTCCATTGCATTGCATAATCTGTTTCCAGTAAACTAATCGTTTTCCCATAATCATGTACCTAAGAAATAAAAAAAAATGGAAACATAGCTAAGATGAATTTTTGCTATTTATCTGAGTAAATTTTTTAAAGCATTCAATGTAAAAATTAAATCTTTAATACATATTAAGCTTTCAATACAAAAATTAGACGTTACAGTTTTTTAGTGTTGAAAAATAGAGGTGATGTATAACAAGGACTCTAGTTATTCTGTAATTCGCAATTTAAAGCACTGATACAAAGGATATGAAACATACCTTGAAGATAAAATAATTTCCGGGATCAAAAATACTCTCAACTTGCACCAAATCATCCTCTTTCATTTTTATTTGTAATCCGGAAAGAGCAGTCACAAACGCACGATATTTCTTAATCAAATTGCTCTGTATTTTTAGAGCTCTTTCCTTTTCTTTCTCTACTTTATGTAATTGAAACTGCAAATCTAAAATTCCACTTATTTCGATGTAGACTATTATTTCTGTTCAGACCAACATGCCTTCACCTTTAGTATTTCCAATTTATAAAAAACAAAACCTTGTATAAAATGATTTAAGAGAAATGAATAAATATCAATCGATTAAACTTTCTCATAAATTTAATTTTTTTTTTTTTTGGTCACATTAAGTAAACAGAAAAAGCAGTAAACAGAAAAAAAGCTGTAGTATAATAGTTACGCAAGATCCAGTAATCTATTTATCCATGAGGATATAAAATATCTTCTAGCTACTAAGCAATATAAACACCGTTTTTTTCACCTGTTAATTGTTTCATCAACTCCGTACGCTGCTTTTTTCGCAATGTAGGAACCAAATTATCCTTATCTTCATTGAGAAATGATAAAGATTCATTCTAAAAAAAAATCTCTAGCAAGAAACAAAATAATGTTAAACTGATACAATGTACTTATTAAAAATTTTTGTTTTATGATACCAATTTCCGTTTTCTATTGGCTTGAAATTCTTTGTATTCCTGACATGCTCTATCTAAAGGATTCATCCTCATGTGCAAAATCTTGACAGATGGTTCCGGTAATTCGTTCTGCAATAGGTGCATTTTTTATAAAAAAAATTAATAAAATTTTTATTAATTCTGTTTTAAACCTGTTAACAGGCCATATAGAATGGAAATTTCCGTTTAAAAATACAAGAATAAAAAACTGAAAATATGCAAAAATAAGATACACATTAAAGAATAAACAACAGTGTTCGAATAATTCCTAATATAACACTTATCGCTTCCTGAGCTTCTAATGTGTCATAAATAAGGATTTTAAAAAATAATACGTATTGAGCAAGTTTCTTCTTTAACTCATTGATTTCATCTTCAGATTTTTTAAAAGCTCCTGTATCATTCTGAATTATGCCTACATCCTCGCAATCTTCGGCACTTAGTTTTTCTTTCACATTTTCTAAGTTCGTCGACCTGTATTAAAAATTATGAGATTCAGATGTATCATTTAAAAAAGAAAATTCTTAGACTAACAACTAAAATCGGTTAATAAATATTATTAAAGCACCAATTCACTAACAAAATTTGATTGATTTGTAACTGTTCTTGCAATTTTTGGGACTTCCAATCTAGTTCTATTTGCATCTCATCCAATCTGAAAAGTGAACTGTTATCTGAAATGTGAGCTGTTTTTCCCTTATGCATAAATTTTTATGTTTTCATTTCTCTAAATAATACGATACCGAACATTAATAATTTCTTTTTTAATCAGAATGCATTAAAAAAGTAACTAACTTTGCCTGACAATTCAATGCTAAATCAATAATTCTACGCTTCTCCTCCACTGTGCCAATATTTACATCCATTTTCGATGCAATCAATTCTTTAATACGCTCATTCTCTTTCTAAAATAAAAAAAAAGCAATTTCTATTTAACGATGTTGTAGTTTACTATTTCTTTTTCGTTAGAATAGAGCAAACAATAACTAAAAATCCCTGTAATGAACCCGTCCTGTTAACGACTTCGGCCTAAACAATGAACAATTTCTTTAAATCTCTTCAATTGTTATAATTCTAATATTATTATAGTCCCCACACTTCTAATATATGAATGGAGAACAACTGTTCTTTCAAATATAGTTTGCATATTATAAATGCGCAACTTACAACTAAGCACTCATTCATTTCGGTTAGAATTACCAATCGATTTTCCAAACTCGTTTTTTGCGCTTCTTGCAGTTCAAAGTTTTCCAGTTTGTTTCTGTCAGTAAAAATTGATTTTTTCAACTCAAATTATTTGTTCTTAATCAGTAATAATTGCCGACTATCGCTTATCTCGATATTTTCCAGAAAAAATTTAACAATTTTGTTTCGTTTATAAACAACATTAAAAAAATATTTGAATACGACCATACTTTGTTAACTTTAACTGTGTGTAGTTAGAAAAAATTTTTCATTTTCCAACTTCGCAATTTCTTCTATCATTTTTTCACATCTCGCAGCGTCGTTATTTTCATTATCAAAATAAGGTTTCAAAATTATGCTTGGTTTAGCAATTGCTAAAAATCCATAAAAGTATTTAATTAGATTTCTGAATTCAATCAGTAAGACATTTGTTAGATGAAAAACATTAAACGGAAACGATATAAAAATATCCATTTTATGTAATAATAAAATAATGAAATGCTATCAAAAAATTATTCGTTACGTTCAATGATCATCTAAATCTACATATAATTAAGGTATGCTGAGTTTTTATTCACAAATAATACCATTATCTATATTAAATGATTTTTGTATAGATCGTAGCATCCAGTCATCTGTTTGCGCCTCTGCATTCACTGTATCTGATTTCATTTCGTCAACAAATGAAAATGGAGGTTCATATGTCTTGAAAGAACCTAAAACAGATTCAAAACAAAAAAAATATCTTGAAAAGATTTAAAATGCTATAGGATTTTATGCAATACAAATAAAATATGGAACTTTTTTCGGCATAAAATTAGGACTTTTGTAAATAAAGCAAAACATACCTGCAGTACTTTGCAAAAGAGACATTAGAGCTTCGAGTTTGCTCTGTCTCTCCTGTAAAAAGACAAATTTCAGGACCAGAAATATTAAGAAATTTCAAATATATGGATAAAGATGGATCTTCAACCTTCCATTTAATCTTTCAGATAAGAAAATTGAGAATATAGAAAAATTTTATACTCATATGTAGATATAGCAAAATATAATAAATTTCTCTAAGGCTTAAATATAGAACCTCTTGTTTTTTCTTCGACAGTTGATACTGAAGATCATCAATCTGTTGTTCAAAAGTCTTTCGCAAATTTTCTACCTCATATTTCTTATCACACAATTCTTTGCTCGTTTTTATAATAGTTTTCTTTAGATCTTCATTCTGCAATCGATATTTTTTAACTTCTTCTTCTGCAACACGAACTCGAACAGAGAGATGTCGAACTGAAGTGAAAATAACTAATAATACAAAGACCAAGTTCATACTAAGTAGAGTATGAAAAGTCAATACAAATCACTTCATCGCGCTACGTTTATTAAAAAACATAGTTAAAAGAATCTCAAGCTGCTCTATGTCAATGCAAGTTCACTTCGACGAGTAAATTTCAATTTTTTACTCAAACCTAAAGAATACCTGATTCGGAATTCCCTTGTCTATAATACCGACCAAGCAAATCTTTAGCACTAGTGGTGATATGTCCTGTTGGACTATGCTCATATGCTGTAAATAATTCAAATATTAATTTTGGAAAACAAAGTTTATCTCAACAGTTCAAAAATTTGTGAATTCCAAATATATACTATAATAGTTTATGATAAATAGAATTAAAGTAGAACATGAATATAAAACTGCAGTATCCTCAATAGAGATATGAAATGAACATAACGATAATACCATCATCGAACATCATCAAGAATTGAGATCTTCCTCCTTTAAAAGGAAATTATCAGGCATGGATGGTCGAACTCGGAATGATGCTCTAGAAATACTGAAGTGTCTATAAATAACAGAAGAACCAGTAAAACATTTAAATACTACGGTACACTAAAACGCAACTACCAACAACGCTAGAAAAATGCCATACGACTAACATGTAACAAATTATTGCAGGTAATTCATTTGAATCATTCATCGATACACTGAATTCAACGGATTGCTCGCAATGAAAATTCTCCTCCCACTTCATTTGTAGCACCGGGCTGGTCCTTACTTTCCTTTTGAGATACTGTCGTATAATCATTTCATGTAATGACCGAGCAATAATATCCCGAATCATTGGTTGAACGAGTTGTAGATTCATTCCGAAATGCGAATTATAAAATGATTCGGACTCGCTTATGGTAGAATGCTTTCTTAAACTTCGGTCTACTTGCTTCTGAAGTAAAATATGACCCCTTCTAGTACCAGTTAACTACCATATTTTATGACTCATATTGAAATTGATAACCGCAGTGACGGTGCTTTCATTTGAAAACATGTTTATTTTCTTGATTTGCATACAGTGATAATAAATCAGCATCATTCTCCACAATCGGTGAACATAATTTGCAAATTCATCAAGAAATGATGGTTAATAACATGGAACTAGAAAACGTTCTCTTTCGAATCCGGTTGATACCTTCTAACTGGTTAAAATAAAGCAGGATTTAGTGTTTTCAGGATATATATATACATATAAGCATATGAATTATATATGTGCAGAGAAAAATGACTAGTTAATGGTAAAGAATTATACAAATCCTGCCAAAGATACTCTTATCAAAAGAATTCGAGCAATTTGTTTGATTAAGTAATAAGGAATAACTTTAAAATCTAAAATAAAGGTTTTGCTTACTTATTCACTCAGCTCCTTTTGCACTGATATTATACAGACTAATTTTTCTTTTTGTTCAGGAGAGATTGAAATGATAAAAGGAAATAAAATAGAAAGAAGTTTGAGATTTTGCTAGATAAGAGATGAACAAATTTGTGTAATAAGCAGCTAGCATGCCATCAGAACATATTCATTTTAACTAAACTTTGAATCTCGTTATAAATTAAACACTCGTGTCTCTTGTAAGATTTCAATTTTTTTTTTGAGAGAAGAAACTGCTGGAACTGATATTTTTCATCATATACTCTTCCCAAGAACATTTTGTGAAGAACATCAGTAGAAGCCGATGGATCCCGTTTTTGAATTTCATGGAAACTTAAGTGGAAATAAAATGAAATCACAAACGGGATTAGCTTCTATTTGCTACCATTCTTCAGGGATTAGCAGAATGTTAATAAATATTATACCATATCCCAGCAAATATAACATCGAATCTGTCAAAACCACATATACACAGGCATAAAATTCTTTCTAAAATACAACATGTTCCTTACACGTAGTCAATTGCAATTAAAATGGGTTCGAATTAGCTTCAGTAAGCCTTCGCGAGGACATAGCTATTGGGCAATTGCAATCCAAACCAGGCTTTACCTGGCGAGGATAACTCTGTTGAGCAGGATTATTCCTGGATAAATAAATACCATAAGGACCGTATGGCTGTATGGCATTTCTCATTATTTTTCTGATATCTTTAGGTCGCTCAATTATCGATGTTTTTTGTGATCCTTGTTCGCCTGGCGGATTCTTTACTGATTCACTTACCTTAAATGAGAACCAAATATGACTATTAAAACCATTTTTATGTTTTTTTTCCGAAAGTTGCGTATGCGTTTTTTGTTCTTTGGTATTTTATTGGTGATCCAAACATTCTTCAGGCCAACAGAAACTTTCATGGTCCAGAGAACCTAACTGGATCTTGATAATATTTGACAGTTTCCAACTGATTTTAAAAATTATCTTCTACTAAAACGCAAAAATAGAATTATCATAAAAATTGCCTTATCATTTTCCAAAGAAAATGGAACTGTTAAATTTAAAAGTTATAAAAATATCTCAAAAAAGCAAGTTATACAACTGTTAAGTCTCATCCACATACAACGGCTAAATCTTATGTGAAACAAGCCTTGTCGTCAACAGAAGGAAGAACGTAAGAACCACCAACAAACCAAGAAAGCATCACCGGTAGAAACACAAGGCCATGAAGAAGACCAAGTATAATTGATAAAAACACTGTCTGAAAATGTCTAGAAATTAAGGTTATCAGACAAAACTGTAATCGAAACAGCAAACTTTCATAATTTGTTCAGGTTTCATGTTATATAATATAGCAAAATTAATATGTACTTTGAAAAAAGTTACGATCATGTAAGCTGGTATATCAGCCAGAACAACAACAGCCAGAATTGTCGACATTGCTCCCTGCGTGATAGGCCAACCAAGCGCTCCAAGCGCTGTTTTGATTCGTTGTTCAGGAGTAGATTCAACAGAGATAACATATCCATAAGTAATATGAGCTGAATAATCAACCGAAAAGCCAATCGACATTATTATCGTGATCATTGATATTGCATCCTGGTAACAATTTTGTTTTTAAGAAACTTTCATTTTCTTAAACCCTTTTTCATCCTTGTTTGTTTCCTTCAATGAGATTTTTTTCACAAGTCTAAAAGAGTTGCACACTGTTGCAATTTGTTTGAAATTTCATATTAAAAAATCCTTACCAAATTGACATCCCATAATGTCATTAAACCAATGACGCCAAGATCAATAGATGCAATAGCAAATGCTACCCAAATGGAACAAAGTGGCTGTGGTATTAGTAACATTGCAATTATAATCATTACCAACAGTGCTATCACTATAATTGCAGTCAAATTATGCAAAGATTACAAGATTACATAGAGTTAAATGATTAAAAATTCAAGTATAAAAGCTAAAAAACTAACGAATATTTTGTATGGTGTTGGGAATCACAATGGCATACTGATCATGAAAAGCCATAGCGGTGAAAATGTGGTAACGTTGTAGAATGAATAACGTTCAGCCACTTCACGGAATATTCTCGTTGCTTCTTCTTGATAATATGTTTTCGAAATATGTTTCATGCCAACCAAAAATCTGTAATACCATATTTAGTAAAGAAGACATTCTTTACAATAAAAATTATGTGAACTCGGAATGTCCAAGTTGAGATTTTTTTTTTTAAATAATAATTGGGAATTGTGGTCTCTGAAGAAAGATAGAGTTTGTTTTGTAAGAAAGAAACTTAAAAAGCAGTTATCATCAGAAAGTAATACTTAATCAAAATTACAGAAGTCTAGTATATCAGGTATTAATAATAAATCTTTCAACTACCTTTAAACCTTTAAGTGAAATGACCCTGAAGACTGCAATTAGAAGCGCTCCTGACAGTACTTGGAAAAAGTTGTGTGCAACGATAATTCCATCACAATTTCATAAATTTCAATTTAACTCCGCTATGGTTTTTAGTTTGTTAGATTTCAAAATAAAACACTATGAAAATCGACAAAATCTTTACATGCCTAAAACTTCGAATACTGTAAAGACCCCGTTTATTAGTTTCCCAAATGACATCTTCACTCCATATGTCATGAGATTTCGCCGAAAAAAAATGTTCTGCCATGCCGTATATTTCCGAATCAACGATGTTCATTTCCAGTTCTTTCTTGTAATAAATTTCCATTTCCTTCAGCCAAAACTGTATGCTATCATCACCTCAATTAGAAAATGTTAAACAAAAACTAATTATAAATTATCAGGCATTTAATTAACAAAACCATATTTTAAAACTGGTTCAAAATCTCGAAACCTTGACATTGAAATAAGAAATTCAAGGGTGCTTTTAGTATACTGATCAAACTCGGGACCTGTATTTGCAAATAAATTTACCAATGGAATATTTCGTGTTAGCAAATGCATGTACCATTGATTGTATACGTTGTCTTTCATGTTTATCTCTCAAATCAGGCGCACTGTTCACGACAATCTAAAAATGCGAGATATATTGCAATTGCATGTCAAAGTGGTATGTCTGATAAAATGTTTTTTTGGACAAAACGAGATTTTCAAGTGATAAATATTCAATTCTTGAAAACTTCATGATATTAGTTAAAAATGAATGCATTAAACTACCAATCAAACTGAAATCATGGTCAGATAATGTAGACTTACGGACGTAATAAAAAAGAAAATGCCAAACAACTTCATCTCAGTTATAAATGAAAAGATACCTGAAGAGGAGCCCCGTAATTCCAGAAGTACTTTTCCAGGTAGCGATAATGTGGTATAGCATACGAATCTTGCACCAACAAATTAATTGGTTCAAGGCCTTCGCGTAAATGAAAACAACCGTATACTGATAGACCAATATAAATGAAAAACCACATGACAACAAGTATCTTCACTATTGGATTCATCAATACTGGAGCAAACCTAGAATAATCGATAGAACAGGTATAGAAATAAATTTATCGGAGATTGAAACTAAATTTAATTGAAATGCAAATTATTCTTTACCAACCATTCTTTGAAAAATGTTTTTACACTTGTATCTTTTAGATTTTGCTCCAAATTTTTTGGATCTGGATCTGCTCTGGAACCCATCCAAAACAGTCGACATTTAAGCGATATTGAATTGATAAATGTATTTGGTACAGTAGTTCGAAGCCAAACACAATGCAATCCTGCTGCTTCCCATTCTGTAGCCAACGACAGCAGTGCACAAAAGAAGGATATCTGTTTGTAATTTTTTAATTGAACAATTAAGCTAACAAATATTTCTGAAAAATATTTAAAAAAAAACTTCGCAACCCTCATAGTTTGAATTTTTTCTATAATTTTTTTGTCAACTTCAAAACAAAAAAGAATGGCTTACTTGATAAATAAACGTAGCTGCTATAGCAACACCAGTGTAAATGCAAAAAATCTGCACTGCTGGAATGCTATAAAATATATGATCAATCAAAAAAATTTAACATGGCTAATATCGCTCTCAAATGAATCGTTTTGAGCATAATGCGTGTTCAACTGTAAGGTTCACTTATTAGGAAGGTAGAATTTTTCAGCAAAATTAAGCCGAAAAAAATACTATGATATATGCAATATGCATATTGTCTGACAAATTTTCCAATCATTTAATAACAAACAGCGGAAAATGGAAAAGAATTTTGAAATTTAAATTGTTGAGGAAAAGTACTAGATAATTAGTATTACATACCTAGTAATTGCACCAACACCAAAGGAGAAGGCATCGGTAAGAGAGGTTATCAGAATTGATATAGCAGCATCACTCATAGATTCGCCAATTCGTTTTGGCACCGGAAAGGCCCGATTGGTGTGTCGAACAGCTGCTACCATCAAGAACATATTGTCTGTGCCTACAGCCACTACAAGAAATGGCATCACACCAACAATGTCACTGTATGGTACACCTGAAATTATGGTGTATCTGAAATTATTAGATTTATACTAAAATTCTAATTCACTGAGTTAATATTATTAACTAGTTCCATTATTTAGGGATATTTTGATAACTGTAGAATGAGTTTAAACTAATTTCTGTGGATATTTTTATCAAATAAAATGCGCATCACTCTCACAGCAGTCAAACAGAAACTATATGTTGTATTGATAGATTTTATGAAAGAAGGAATCCCATACAATAATTGTATTTCTTTAGAATTCCTTCATGGTATAATAATCTAATCTTAGAGAGAACTCACCGCAAAAACTAGTGATACCAATACCAGTAATGATGCCCATTCCAGCATTGATAACACCAAGTAATGAGAGGATTGGCTTGGAAAGGACCCAATCCACATAGAACGTTCCATCGACGAAGATTAAGGAACATAAAAGAGAGAAGAAAACGAGAATAGAAAATGCTACTACGAAACGTGGTATCAAAGAATTCGCGTTGCGTTTCAGCTCTTCGGTTAACGTTTGGGAATGCAAGTAAGTAAAAGTAATCGAAGGATCAGAGGGATAATTTTCTAGTGCATCTTGTAATTTCTGTAAATAAAAAATTAGTTTGCATCAAAAAATGTTGATAGATATATTGATTTATTCGCTATGTGACTGGATCTTTTTTGCGTGTGTTTCAGTCGAGAATATTTATCAGAGTAGTTCGCATCAATGAATTTTCGAAACATCAAAATTATTGTTTATTCAGCAATATTTCAGTATATTTCAGTATAACTCAAACTAAAACATAGTTGAATTATGTATCATATGGTCTCAAGTTCTGGAATTCTTCGTTAGATAAGTTTGTTCATCTCCAAGGTATTATACAGTTTGATTAATGAATGAGAAATTTGATCAAGAATCCAAAAATAAATATTATAGTTGTATAATATCTTTCGGTTAATTTTTAAATAGAATATTCTCTGTATATTTTAATTTCAATCCGGAAATAAAAATTAAAAATTTCTACAAATATTGAAAATTTAAAAAATAACCTTTTCCCATAATCCAGAAATGTAACTAATATTACGTGGGAAGAATTTAAGATGATAAATCATAAACCAAGCAAGACCACCAGCTAATGAAATATTACCATTGGCTTCGTGGAAAAGTGATATTCCGCCGAGTGCACCACCAATATACCCACTCCTGTAAAAATTCTTTAAATTACAACGCTAAATATTAAATATATAAAATATTTACATGAAGGATGTAAAGACATGCTATATGTTCAAAAAGTTTCTATTTAATCATAATTATTAGGACTCTTTTTACTAGGACTCTTTACCATTTTCAAGATTCTAAAAAGTATGCCCCTCCTCTGCTTTTCTATGGAACTTCCGTGGTGTAATGCAAATTTTAGTAAGACATTGGCGATGAAGAACAGTGTTAAATGCTGATCATGGAGATCCATGAACTTCAATCCTTTTTGTAATAATTAATTACTCAAAAATTACTAATTAAAAAATCGAACAAATACTTTGAAATAAAATTTTATGACGAAAATGCCATTATTATCGATACTGATGATGTCTTTCCGTCAACTTTTAGTTGAATTCATTAAGAAAGAATATCTGTGATATCGAAATATGTTTCAAAAACCCAATTTTCGAAGTATATAATAAAAAAACGCAGTTAACTTTCACTCATTCTCTTTCAATAATTTTTTTTTTCATAATTTCTTTAATTTCTTCTCTAGCTCACTTTTCTCGAATAACAAATATGTTCGTCGAAAATCTCAAAATTTATACCTTCTAGAAAGCATGACAAATCGTATCTTTTAAACTTTAAGCAAAAATACTAATTAGAAGGATAGAAGAGTGAAGTATCACTACTTATTTATCTACACTATATTTTAAGCTTATCATCATCCTTTATTAAATAAAAATATTTCACAAACATCCAGCGGGCGGTAATTTGCCATTTATCTTTGCATTTGATAAAACTAAGCCTGGCCAAGTATCGATTATATATTTTAAGAATAATTATCAATGTTAATTTTATTTGAATTCTGTTAATTAATTTATATTTGATGCTATATATACGTTTCAGAATCACAGAATATATAATGAAATTCTTGTTCCTTGTTTGCTTATGTTAAAATGCTTATCATGTATTTTATAATTTTAAAATCTACATTCATAAGCTCAAGATTGAAACATTTATTTTTATGTTAAGATACTGTGCTATTTGGATTTATGAATTTTATATAAGCTTCGTAGACTACGTGCTATCTGACAAAACTTTAAGATATTTCAGATATAAAAATTCTAAAATACAAAATAACACATACGCAGAGCCGAATCGTATAGTTGGATATGTAACGTTGATGCCATGTTGATAAAGATCACTGACAATATGAATGTGCTTATTTCCCGGACATCCCTCATTACGCCACTGTAGACATAAATCACGGTACCTGTCGTTAAATAAATTAAAATCTATCTATTGTCAATAACATTAATTGAAATAACTAAGATATCAAGCAAATCTGAACTACGCAATTTTGATTGGAAGCATACAGGATTTTCTATAACTCGTTGTTCCTAACTAGAAGTGTGACTATCATCTGAACTTCAGGAGCCATGATAAGTCTAAATAAAGGTCAAAAAAAAATCATGATTAGCAGAAATCAAGGAGTCAAAAAACACCAGAGCCACTGGTTGATCTGCACTGTATGTTCTAAACATTCGCTACTTAGTAAACTAATAAACAATCATTTCAAAAAACGGACAAGTACCTGTATGTTTTACCCATGTAATTCAATCTGACACGGTTCTGAATAAAAAAATCCAAACGTCGCACCGCTTCAGAATATGGTCGTTCTAAGATGTTACCGCCATCTCGGCTTGCAACTATTACCTGCTAATTTGTCAGTTGCATAAAAATTTTTCGTTTAATTGATAAATTTTAACTATTAGGAGTCTTCTCGTCACGTAACATATTTTTGTCCAAGAAGTCTAAATTTAGAATCTATTTTGAAAATAAATGAACAAATTCTTAAGATCGCAAACTTATTTGTTTTACTAATTGGAAGAATGATACCTGCACTTCTCTGGACTGTGTTACTGCTCGACCGGGAATGTAATTATTGTAATGCAAAGGCCAGAGATTGTGGATAATTTGTCGTTCATACTTACTCGGTGCGTTTCGAGGAGTGAAAAGATAAATAGGATCAGTAATCGCATGAATATGAAGAAAGCTAATGGAACAAAAAGCGGTAAATAAGACTGGGATAGCGATGAACGGTAATGGATGCTGTGCGACATATCGACCATACAGATAGAAAAATCGGGACAGAGGTCCTTCGATACAATCAAATGTCCGCATACATACAACCTGTTGATAAATGAATTCTATCATTCAAGCAATAAACTTGGATGTCTTTGGAACTAAGCTTGAAAGATGCCAGTCAGACATGAAAGGTAAATTTATGATGATTGTGTTCAATAGTTGCTCCACACGTTTAACAGATAGATACAGTCAGGTAAGTAGTTCTCCAAAAAATATATTTTGGCGTCTTTGTCTCAACTAACTTTAGGAAAATCAAATATGAATTCATGGCTAAATAATGACTGCGCTGGATTTCAATATTGTAGTAGCAAACAGCAACAGCTATAAATGATTACTGCTGCAATCAATTTTGAACAATTTATGATTTTCAATCATTTGAAAGCGAAATGAAAGAGAATGTAATAAGTTTGAACCTTTGAATTGTCATCGAACATATAACATTACGTTTTGTTAAAATTGAGGCGAAATCAAAACAGTTGTCTACTGTTCATATTATTTACGTCGTCGGTTCACATAAAAAATGAAGGAATTCAACAAAGCGACCGTATTATCTTGAGTACAATAAATGATTTTCAAGAAATCAATTATCGTTCAATACAGGTAAGTTCTATTCGTTTTATTATTGCATATCCCAGCAAACTTTTTGATGCACTTGTTTTCATTTCTTCATTTCGAGTATTTTTATACGATCTTGGAACACTCTTGATATTTGGTAGTCGTCAATACGGATGAGGCTCCAACATACACAAAAGAAGAAATTTTCTTACATAATTTTCAACACAACATTGTTCAATTTATGTTTATTAGACGATAAACTTACATTAGTCGGAAGCTAATTAGCAATAAGAATGTTTTGCTGGAAAGCATTTTGAATTCAAATGTTTGATGTGTACTTATCTGCTGTGTAAAATTACTTGCAACTACTATATGTCTCAAATTTTAAAATCATTGAATTCATGAAATTAATAAAAAGTGAAGTGGTAGAGAAGAGAGGTAAAGAAAAGAGATTCGGTAGAAGAAAACTTTATTGGATGGATGTAAAATAGGGTTGATGACCACATACGACGTCAGCAACATAACATGACTGGCAATATGAGAAGGATCGTTGATTGACCTACAAATACGCGGACTTGTTATACCACTCCCTCTCGCACATTTGAACAATGATGAAAACTATTTCAACACATAGTGTTCTTTCAGCAAGCATTTGCACGGCAAATAAGAAAGAGAGAGAATTTCAAACAATAAATAAACATTCATGTTTGTCATGTAGAATGCTGCTGTATAAACAAAAACAGATTTTATTTAAATAATCGTATTTAAAAGTACAGAAAAATGTATTATGTATAACAGAAACTAAACATAATAACTAAAGTGACTTCATGCAAATCGCAGTTGTTTCTTGAACAGACAACCGAATCATTCATGTCACTGCTTTTTTTCAATTTGAAGCTATAACGTTTCAAAATCGTTAAAAATAAAATTTATATTTACAATAATGGATGAATAACCTACACGGCAGATTCCAATGTGGATATATATAATTGAAACAGTTTACAATGAACTGTGTACTATGAATTATCGAAATAATAATACTGTGATTTTTTCATTTATTCAGCGTGAAATCTATATCACAGTTGCAAATATAAGTCGTTGACTTCTGTGTAACTTTAATTCATTTATGCATAACTATGTATTCTTTTGCTGCAAATCATCGTTCTGATGATATAAAACTGCATGAGCAGCTACTTCCGATAATTCTTCTATCAATTTCGGTTGGTATTTTGATAGTTTTTCTGACATTTCTCCTTGAATCCTTGCGAGTTCTTCTAAACGTGCATTAATTATCCTTTCTTCAACATCCAATTCCTCCAGACGCTTTTTTATCTATAATTTTTGCACATACATTCATAGAATTCAGAAACAATAATCAATGCACATTTGTCACAGAATTATGACAATTTTTTTTCGACTAATATCTGTTTCAATTTCTTTTTCTTTTTAAAAAAATTCAAGTAGAATGTAACTATTGAATTACTTGATATCCAAATTGTATACGTTCAGTGATATATTTCTTGTGCAGTTCTTCCATTTTAATATCTTTTTCCTTCTCAATTCTTTCCTTCAACAAAGCTTCCACCCATACTTTTCGTCTTTTTCCAATCTGCTCTTCGGGACGTTTCGGCACATGATAAGCAATTTTCAACTCTGATAATACCTTAAATTCTATTGTTAAAAGCATAGGTCACTGAACTATTATGAGTAAACAATTTTTCGGAAACAATAAAAGCAATAATAAAAAATTTCACAGAAACAAGATATCATTTTGTTATTCATAAAATCAGACCTTTTCGAAAGCTGCTGTATCAACTTCACGTAATTGCCGTAAAAGTTTTCGGCGAAATGCTATCATCAAGTGAAGAGGGTGTACGATACAAGCTGGCTTCTGCAAAATCTTCAATATTTAAATATTGAGAGAAATGATGAATTAGTTGAATACAATTCAAGTTACAAAGAAATGAAGGAACAGAAAGAAATTCAATCATCATCCTTAAAACGGAGTTTAAAAAACTGGATTTCTTGGAACTGACAGATATACAGCCCAAACAACCCAATCAGAAACATATCATTTTTTATTTGGGATACTTCTGAGTTATCCTCATACGACAAGAAAATGCTTCACTGCATAAGGTTTTGCGTACAGTTCCTAATAAAAAATAAATTTCTGATTAAAAAAAGTTGAAATTAACAAAAATAAAAGGCAGCATACCTTTGGTTTGTTATCTATTTCTTTTACAAGCAAAGTCCACGAACGTATTACTCCGGTTGTCCAAGCAACTAAAATAATTTTTCATCTATATTGATGAAAATCAAAAATGCATAAAGTATCTTACATAAGTTTTCTTCATCCATTCTTTGTTTTAAAAAATCGTACAAAAATCGCAGACAATACTTCACTTTTCTCAAAATATGCAATTAAAACTTTTATTTATTTTTAAAAAATTCTCAAAAAATAATCTAAAAATTTTTTCACTTTTTCAATACCCATCAAATCTGTATATAAAATTCTCTATAAATTCGATGCTGCTAACTTACTTTTCACTTCTAATGAGTTTATATCGAGTTCATGCTTTCGGACTTTGTCAATCAAAGCTTTTTTCCAAGCATCTGTATAATCTCGTCTTTCGCCAAATTTAATGCTGCAAGTAAGAACTTTTGAATGTATAAACTTGGAAATTTCAGTAAACAATTTTCATAAAATCTTCGTCATTTTGCTTTAGTTGCCGACATTTTTCTCATGATTTCTATATTGCTCCTAATCAACAAATTGAAGCAATTAAAGCCAGCAGTGTTTCATCAAGTAATGTTTGAAACACGGAAACGAGATTCAATTTAAAAAAAAATAGATACATAAAGAGCCAATAACTTATATAGTAATTAGGTCAAGGTAATTATATATAATGTGCTGTATATCTGCCAATTTTAGCTGATTCGCAAGCATTCCTCGAGGTATGGTAAAACGCATGAACCAGTCAATATACTTATTCCATAACTACAACAAGCAACATATTCAAATGATTAAGCGGGTTAAATGTTTTGAAATGTAATCATCTATATGTTATTTAGTTATTAATTATATCAATGAAACATTAATTTAATCTTTCTTACCTAAAAATCTTCTTCACCAATTCCGGTATTCCTTCCCAATCTAGTTCTGCATAATCAGCTTTAGGTGAATTCTCATCAATATCTGGCAACCAGTCTTTTGGCTTCCTTCCAATCATTCGATCATCACCTTTCAACGTTACTTCTCGTTCACTCCCTATCTTCTCTTTCCATAAAAGCGTTAGCGTATCCACATACCGCTCATCTCAAAATAACATCTACAATTCATTAATCTCCAAAGAATTTGTCTAAAATATTAAAACAATATTTTTTCCGTCTGTTGTAGTTTATGTTTAAGTCTCTATCACTTATATATCGGCATTTCCTCATTTTTACAACTTTCTTTTTTAAAATATATTTATAGTAACTTTCTTTGGCGCATACATAATGCAGAATTTCAGGAAAAGAAATAGGCTAACCGAGTGGTACTTCATGTGCTAGTTTTTCAAAATGAACTGGATCTTGACGAGCTGGATCTGTTACTTTCATGTGTTTATTGAAAAATGGAAACCGTGGCCTACTACTTTGTCGGCTTATTGTTGTGAGATATACGTTTCGAGAGCCATCAACTGTTACTTTTGCTATACGCATTTCTGCAAAGCAATGCATTCCTGTACAACATAACCATAAGTCCTGAAGAAAACGCATTAATATTAATGAAAACTCCAAAATGATTTCAATCATTTACTATCAACAGAATACGATTATACAGAGCGGCCTGGAAGTACTACTCATTCTCGCAAAGCATATCCATCCCAATTTACATCTCAGAAATTACTGTCAGAACGAGAGCTCCTTTCCTGATAAGCAGTTTCTGAATTTATTCTTAAAACTACACATTTTCAAAAGTTCAAAGCAGCTCAATTTGGATTTTTAATGTGCTAAGCGAATATGCGATCCATTCATTCGAAATTCCTGTAAACAGTAATTGAAGAACATGCTATGGGAAATATGTTTCCCATTATATCACTGAATTCATCTTAATAAACCAGCCTATCTCATATTTGCTTATTATTTCCTTCGTTATGGCTGATGTAATTAATATAAATGCACAAATTCCAACAACATAATAGAAACCCCGAATTACGGTATCGACATACCAAATTCTATAAGATCGAGGTTTCTGAAAAAATCAAGCAGTAAAATCAAGCACATTTTATTTCTAAGATAAGACAAATGGTTATTTAATTCTGTATTACCATTTATATGAATGGTAAATAAAATCGATAAAAACACATGAACAAATTGGGCTTAAAATTAAAATTGCAAACGAAGAATTCAAGATAATTCCATAGCTTAAAACTCAACAGGCAATAAACAACTAATTAATTTCTTTCTGAATATCGACAAAAACTTATTTAAAAACCGATCGAGACCTGCCTAATACACACTTAGAACCAAACCGCACGGTAGAACAAAAAAACTTGATGGAAATGTAGTTTCTGTAAAAGTTCATACTAAGCCAGTAATCAATGACTACAAAATTTTCAGCCATTATTCAGTTAAGCAAGAGCCGAATAGCAAGGAATGTAATGAAAAATTTTACAAAAAATTTCAGAAAAGGCACGATGCGATTGGTTTACTGATTGTTAGTAAACACCCAGAACTTTGAAAGCAAAATATCCATACATGAAAAGGTATGAAAATTTCCCTAGATAACAATAATGGCATCAACAGAGGCAAAAGCAGACCACAACAGAATATTACTAAAGATGGGAATGAATTCTGGCCAGAATACACAATATGTTTTGTGAATGACGTGGGAGCATAAATTCACTCGATAATAAAACACAAAAACAAATACTTCAATTTCCAGCATTGCGATGTACTTTACAACTATCAATTTGGTAATAGCTGCTTGGATAATTTTAAAAAATAGAGAAAACATAAAGAACAGCAGCGAGTAACATTATTTAAACATAATTGTTATTTCCAAAATCCAGCTTTGATTTCATACAAATCCGTCCTTCCCATAACAAAATGCACTATTATTATTTCATTCTTCAAGAAGAAAACTATTATTTAAAATTGGTTGGAATTATTAATAATTCCCAACGGTGGATTACTTTTTTTCATGGATTGAAAAATAAGCAACACCAGCACGCTAGCATTAAAAAAAAATTGAAAATCGCAATGGCACGGCATAAACTATAACCAGCGCAGAAAATAAAATAATAAAAAAACGAGAAATGAATCGTGTTCACATATTTTCATATTGGTCTATACGACGTTTTGTGTTACCGCCACGAATTTGCCGCAATGTTTTGTATTTATCTCGGCCAGCCCGTTTATTTTCCATGTGCAGCAGATCATATTCCGTCAACTGCTTTTTGTCCTTTACCGCTTCTAGATCTGCTGTTAGAGCCTATAATAAAAAAAAAACTGGAATTATATATTAAAAAATTGCAGATCAAATCAGACACTGAAATATTTTTCTAAATTCTGTATGCCTCATATTGGAAATGAGCAAAGCGTCAAATAATATCATTCCATTAAAACAAACAATTTCAAATATTATAAATCTGCGAGCCAAATTTCTCATTAATAGAGCTTATTCCCAAATCAAACGTTTGAAAATTCAGTCGAATTAAACTTTCAACATAAATGATATTTGTGCATTTAATACGATTACTCATATAATGATGAAGGATAAAGCAAACAAAATTACATCAAGTTTATGTTTCAACGAAAGATTCTGTTCAGCAGCAGTAATTCGCTCAAGTTCTCTCTGTGGAACGTTTTCGTCGCCACGAGCTGTCAATTCTGTAATTGAACAACATAATAAATATTTGAATTTTCATCAAGATTCTATAAATTTGAATCATGAAATAACATCAAAATAAAACATTTTGAGAAATTTCTGAATGACAATATGAGTATGATTACAATTCAACAAATAATATACAAATATTCATTTACTACCAAGTTCTAGCACACCTGTGGCAATTTGTCCATTTTCGCTAGCGTTTTCATCCAGATCTACTTCTTTAACGCTAAAAGTATTTAATTGACGACCATTTTCCCGTTCCTGAAGCATCCGTGCTTCTTCGACTTCTCTTTGCAAACGCTCAGTCTCTTGAGTCTTCATGTCAACTTGTTCGCGCATTTCAGCTACTTGCTGTTCACGTCTGCGTACTTCCTGCTCCAGACGTTCACGTTCTTCAGAGCTCATTTCGCGTTCTGATCGCAGTTGTTCATTCAACCTCCGTAGTTCATCTTCTTTTACTTCCAATTGCTCTTTAGCGATCTACAAATTATACTTTTTAATTTCTTTCTTTTATTTCTTAATATAATCTCTTTTTTCTTCTCATTCTTTCTAGTAATCGAAATAGAAAAGTTTCTATGCAGATAGCTCCTGAAAAAAAATCAATTCCAAACTTGAAGTTCTGCAAGTTGTTGTTCAAGGCGTCGAATAGTATCTTGTGCGTGTAACAGCTCTCGCTGGGCTTTTTCCATTTCTTCCCTCATTTTTTCCATCCTTTCTTCATATTCCTTTTGTTTTTGCTCAGCAGCTTCGCGTGCCGTCATTTCCTACAGTTTTCCGAATTAATCTTTAATCAACAGAGTAAAGTGATACTGAAAAATGTTAGAATTTGCAACAAAATAAATATTGTAAAAATGTCAGAATTGAAGCATAACTAATATTCGCAGCTACAAGTGAATACATTCGATATGTCACTATAATAATACTTAGAAAGCAAGTAATGAATTCGCAAAAGCTAATTTTGCTGAGAAAAAAGCGACTAAAATAGCTTAATTATTTCCAAATTTTTTTTTTGAGCAACAACTAACTTTTGTAAGGCGTTCTTGTTCAAGCTGTCGTTGCATCCGTTCTTCCTTAGCCTGCTGTTTCATTTGTTGTACCTCAATCGTATCTGGCTTCCTTCTGCGCATATATAGCTCATGGTTACCCATACACAGAGCTAATATCCGTTTATTTATTCGCAGTCGTGGAGCGTAAAATACGAAATCCTGAAAGATCTCAGTGCTGTTAGTGAACGATGCAATAGTAAAACTTCGATATGAAGCATTAAATGTTCACATAAAATACCAAGATCAAACATATTTCTTGATTCCAGGCATTAAATAGTCTAATGAAACATTGAGAATGATTAAAGTTTCACTGAATCCAATTATAAAATGCCTCTTTCAGTGTTACAAATTAATGTAAAAAAGTTGCAGAGTTGGGAAACTATGGAGGGAATGAAAATAAAAAATGCAGTGATTGTAATAAATAACTTACATTTGCTTTTTTATCGATTGGCTTAATAACAAATTTCTTATCATTGAATGAAATATTGCGGATTTCAGACCACGGAAAGCCAACTTTGGGAGTAAGGCGATCATTTTTTTCGTATATATTAAGTCCAAGGGCATCAACACCCAAAAACAATTCTGTTCCTTTTTTATTACGAATTTCGAAATACTGCAAATACTGGGAATCAAATCCCAAAGTGATCTTTCTTAAGACAAAAGACAAAATTTATAATTTATTTATGTTTCGATGCATTAAAATTAAATATTTAAACCTGAATACGATTTCAACTGAGTACTTAGAAAAATTAGAAGTAATTCAGAAAAATTTGCAAAATCAACGAGAAAACAAGAAACGACGAATAGATTTAAATGATCTACTGGAAGGCTTCCACTTTATTATGCAGTCTTTAGCCTTCATCTTCGTTAAATGCTACATTTATCTATGTATTAAAAAAAAAAAAAAAACTTTATAATGAAATAGAACATATGCAAAGCATGTGCAAGAACGCATTACAATGTTATTGTATATTGTGTGAATCAGCACACTATACAATAAATTAGTATACATTCATTTCCACAAAGGAATAATCCAGATGTAAAGAAAATAACGAAGTCTCATTAAATTTTTATAAAACTTCTCTTTATGTTGCAAAAAATTATTCACAACTAGATCTTCCAAAACTATTGCCACTTCAATTAAGAGATAAAAATAGAGAATAATTCTATCTTCAAATAAAGTGAAACTAACGTTAACGCCATACATCTCGAGATCCTGTGCTATTTTTAAATATTCCATCATTGCTTGCTCTCTGTTTGTATTCTTATGGTCCGCCCACCAAACCATTATACGCTTCTCCCACTCTTCAGGACTGAAAAAAATGAATTCTACCAACCTTATATTTCGAACAAGTTTTTTTTTCTTTGCCTCATTCATAATTTGAAAGTTTGACATATTGTTTTGCTACAGTATTAGTGAGAACCAAAATATGTTAGACGGCACAATATCAAAAATTACAAATTAATTCATGATCTACTGAAAGGCTTCCACTTTATTATGCAGTCTTTAGCCTTCATCTTCGTTAAATGCTACATTTATCTATGTATTAAAAAAAAAGAAACTTTATAATGAAATAGAACATATGCAAAGCATGTGCAAGAACGAAAATTTCATTTTCGAATCAAAAATAATTCTAGATAAGCCATAGTAAAATTATGTTCTAACTAATATAAATATGCAAAAAAAAGCATTAAATATTATTTACTAATAATTTAATTAGAGTGTAGCAAATATAAGAAAAGAAATAAAGAAGCGAGAATAGCTTTGTAATATTAGAAAATATCAAAAAAAAAAAAAAAATATCAATAATAGAATAAACAGTTTACTATGACAATGAAAACGTCAAAAAAAGAAAGACCTCAATTTGAATTGCCCAATAACCCTTTGTGGCAGTAACCGATCGGAAGTAAGACAACCGGGCTTATGTGTCTCCGGATTGTAGTCGCCATATTTAGCTTGCATTGCAAACGATGCAAGTAGGACTGAAGTTTCTGGTGGACAGTAAATTTCATCCGAAAGTACAGCATCCTTCACTTGCAAATAAAAAAGTCTCTGAAACGCGACCAAAGTAATAAAATCCATGATTATACAATCCATATTTCTAATAATACTTAGGAAGACCTACAAGGGTAATATCCTGAATTATTTCTTCTTGGACATCTTCCGGATAGAACTTGGCTCGGAATTTGAACAGTAAAGTTTGTTCTTTTTTTACATCTTGTGCCGTGACCTGAAACAAATCATTACTAGGTAATTAGAATTAAAGTGTCTTGGTAATATCACTCTCGTAATTAGCAATAAAACTAATCATCAAAATCTTAATTACTAAAAAAAATGAACTATAAAAATACACCTTTTTGTTCAGTTTAAGCCATGTTAGAAAACCCTTTGCATCGGTGTACTGCAATCCGAAGTACCAAATCTCACGAAGGCCAACTGTTTTGACCACCTGGTCAAACAGCTGTTTACCAGTGGTGCTTGGCTGGATGGCAAATTCCAACTCCGCGTCCATCGTTGTCACCCGTACATTTATCTGAAAAATAATGTTAATAAGCGTATTTCAAATTACAAGGAAAACTAAACTAGCAGAACTATGTGAAGAAACAACTACAAAATGGTTTTTTAGCTGCGTAGAGGAAGACTTAACAACAATACCAATTCATCTTGTAATTAGCGGACATAATTTCTTTTAAGGATAGAAAGTCAGCGAAAACTCTCTATTATTTTTAATATAGTTTGATTTCAGCCAGACACTCCATTTAAAGTTCTAGAATATTCATTTTCTTGTGTCTGCAACCTCGACTTTTTATCTGATTAATTCCAGTATAATTTCAATCTTCGAAATGTTCTGTCAAAGATTTACCACAAAGAAAGAGAATAATGCTATGATATCGCCTAAAACTTTCGATATTCGATTCCGTTTTATAAAATTTTACATTCGAAAATCTTCTATATCGTATACTATAGAGATAACATAGAAATAATTTAATTGCTAAAATATATATCATTTAATTATATGCTCCGTTCAAAAAATTTTTAGATTCTGATACAAAAGTTCTATGGCTTGAAAAATTCCATGACGAGAAACCATATAAAATAAAGAAAAAACTTACAGTCTTCTTAGACATAGCGCCTAAGTTATCAAAACAATACTTTTCAGCCAACTTTGTTTCACGTTTTTCTGAATAATTATAGTCCTGAAAAAACAAAAAACATTATTTTGAAATCTAAATCCCGTATGATTTACAAACACAACGTTCGCAACTTTTGCCCGTAAAAAGAGTCCAAAACAATAGCTACATTTCTTTCCAGACAAGAAAACCAGTTAAAATCAAGATATATTTAATGTTATTACAAGTAATCTAGATTACGCCACTAATTACTGCGTTTAATTGGGCGACTTCGAAATGTTTATAAATGTTTAAAAAAAGGATATTGTTTTAACAAACAAATATTCTGGCAATTGACTCACGATTACTAACTTTAAACAAGTCAACTTTTTAATGACTTTTCAAAATGTATTTCATGTATAGTGATATGTGGAGTGAGGCTTAACATATTAAGATATAACATTCCTCATCAAGTAATAGTAGTGTACTTTTTACAAATTCTTCCTTATAGATTCATTCATTAAACATCCATTCAGCTGTCCCAAGATAGATTAAAATGATTCAGAAATTAAATATTAAATAGATTCTAGATTTTTTACCTCGATGAATAGCATGAAACTATATAACAAAATATACATCATTCATATTCATCAGCATTACATGGAAAACAGGAATTATAATACGCAAAACATATTGAAAACAACTGCAAATATCACATTCCATGAAATCTATCATACAACAATCAATATCCATTAAACTTTCTCCTTTCTCCATAGATGTTAATCCAGTAAATTGCATCATAAGTCTGTCACTTCTTCATGGCCAATGAAATAGAAAGATGTTCTGGAACAATCTCTGCTTTTTTGTCATCCGAAAAGTTAATATTGAGTGTATTTATACTATTTCAGCAGAAATTTAATAAAAACAAAACAAATTTTGCACATATAAGACGAAAAAAAATGCTTAAGTCTTGAATATGAAATATTACTTCAATAGTAAGGCATATATTTTCCGTGGCACCAACTGTTTTATCAATTATTTGATGGAGTTCAAACAAGCATGAAACTGTTTTTTTCATTAAACTATCACTTATAGAATTTAGAATATATATTATAGAAAATAATATCACAAAATTCTCAGTACTTGTGAAATAACACCGTTTTTATGTAATATAGTTATACCCAGGAAATTATAGAATGGCGGTGATGAAATTTTACAGTAAATGAAAATATAAACGCCAAACATTAAAAAGAACAATATGCAAGTTCTTATGTAAAGAGAATTTTATTAAAATAAAATCTTCCGATTAAAAAAAAAGATTAAAATTTGAATATCGATTAAGATCAGATTTCCGATGCTGTACATTACAGGCGATCTAGAACTACACAAAAGCGCTCTTATTCCTTTCCAGCAGTGTTTCAAAAGCTTCATAAGCGTGGAAACCCTTCATATAAACTGGAGAGACTCTGCTGCTCACAAAACGAATAAGAAGATTCGCAGGAAACAATACTGAAGCCTTCAAAATATTCAAAAGAAAAGTAATACAAGGAAATTTCGCGTTAAAAAACGCCCATTCCATGAATCGACAAGGAAAAGAAGTTTTCATATATGTAATATTTTCTAATCAACATCAACTTAGTACCGTGTTTATTGCAATTTGTCATGATTGAAAATAACTCGATAGTGTTATATTATGGATTTTGTATATTAAATCATATGAAATTTAAGCGTGAAATATACAGAAATGTGTAATTTAAAAACAATCTTTGCAAATGCGAAGTGAACTACTTCTCAAGACTAAAACTCAAACTATTAACTCACATTTCTTAGTTCTTTTCTATCAAAGTGACAATATGAAAAGTAATGATCTCAATTTCTGTAGTATTACTAGGAAGAATTCAACATATCTCTTTATTCCTTCTTGGATCAATATATGTACATATGTAATGGGATTTCAGCAAAAAACCTAAAAAAATAACAAAAAAACAGCGATGGAAGAAGGATGAATAAAGATAATCAAGTACTGCTACTTGTTCTGTACACAGATTCCCATGATATTCAGTAAATCAAAAAGGGAAACTATTTCCAGTCATTATTTTTAGAGAAGGTGAAAACAAAATCTCAAGTAACTAAAAATATATTTATGACTTTTCCATTAAATGTGAATTCTCTAAGAAATTTAAATATAATTCAAAAAGCATTTATTTAATTGCCACATCTCTAACTGTTTCCAAAGGTTCATATATGATCGGCATGAACATAGTTTATGAAATTAGCTTTGTGCCATATAACCTCAATCTAGAAAAAAAAATCTACAACTAATAATTACATAACTTATCAATCATAAAAATAAAACATAACTTATCAAGTTAATACAATTTATAGATATTGCAGAGATGAAGCAAACTCTAATTCTACTATTTTGAGTCCGTTCAGGGAATTTCGCATTAATAAAATTTTTTACTGTAATGTCCATGAGTTTCAGCTCATCATTTTATTAATCGCATGTGCCATTTGTAAATAGTTCAGCAGCAAAAATCCTAAAACCGATCATTTGTGTTATGAATTAATTAATACGATTTGGAAGCTTTCAGAGATTTTGAAAGTACTTAAATATCTTAATAAAAATCATCAGGAAAAATTAATAGTATTTGCTACAATGCAAATATAATTTTAAAACTAAATTTGAAGAAATGGCCTTCAATCAATCCTTACGACATAGTTATGCCGGTAATATGATGACACTAGGAATCTTTTGAAAAAAACTGGCATGAATAATGGACAAAAAGTATGACTGAGGAAAACTATAAAGACAGTTTCGGAAATTTTCAGGGGAAAAAACACTGAACAAGAAATCATAATCTTTCTATATAAATAAAATATCCTGCAATAATTTTTCTTGAAAATTTCTAAACAATCAAGTTTAGATCCTAATAAGATGGTTGAAGTATTCACGTCTGAAGTTACATTTACTCAAACTTGTAAAACAATACAAGACTGATATATGGCCAACTGAACTACTTCTATATAAATAGATAATTTCATATATAAATATATAAATAGACTGGAAATTAAAAGTCCTGAAATACAAGGAATTACAGCACAAAGATGACGAATGAAGCATAGAGATATAAGTATATATAATATGCAGAATTTACTACTGATGTGGAATAGGAGTCAGTGGATTGTAATTTTTCTTTTGCAAGGATATGATCATGAAATTTGTAAAATCAGCATTTTATGAACATAATTTTAAAAGGTGATAACTGAAAAGACCGAAAATGCAGACCAAATCATATTTTATGAGTGGTGAAACTTTATGTACGATTCTTAGGCAGAATGAAAAGTAATGAATTCAGGAAATCAAAAGTTTGTGACCCTAACAGACCGACAATAAACAAAGAATGATATCCAAGTTTACTAAAAGAAACGCCTAATCTGCAAAACAAAGTGATCGCAACAAGTTCTGAAAATTAGGAAACATCACTCATTCTTTTCTTATAATTCTTCCATCAAATTGGAGAAAGTTGAGACAATATTCATAAATAATAAAAGTCAGTTACAGCTTTATCCAAAAGACTGTAAAACAGCATCCATCTATCGCAATAACATTTGGATTCCAAATTTTTTGAATCTTCATTGCTGAGAATGAGAAGATAGCGCTGTTCAGTATCTAACAGATGATATTGAATTTTATCTATTATATCAGCAAAATACAGTGATATTTTAGATTGTTAGTGATTTGATAGATATATAGAACATCGCATCCGGAAGCAATAATATAACTTCGAGAACTAATCACTAAGATAAAACAAGTAGACAATGAAAAAAATTATGATAAAAACTATTTAGATATTTGATAAAACCATAAATGAAAATCTTGATAAGTGCAAAAAGGATAACACTGTCGATGGTAACTAAAAATTATTATCCATTTCGACCTAGCATTCACTTAAATTCCAAAAATCCCAAAAAACGACACACATTAGACAAGATGAACGGAATAAAATTAACAGAAAAAAACTAATCATTTCATTTGATTCTCAACAACTCGAGAATTTCTTATTTATTTACTCTATCATCTCTTATTCGTAATTGTATAAGTACTAAGCCATGATTTTCAAATGATCAAAATGATATGTTGGCGCATACTACTTATAACTTGTATTGTTTAATAACTAACCTGTTTCAAAATACAAATAAATCCGACTAATCCCAGAGGATAAAACAGCAATGATTTTTTAAACACAACTGTAATCTCTCAGAAATGTCAGAAAAAGCTGGACTCGGAAATTTTTACTGAACCATGTTGTCCATCGGAATTGTGATAAGAAATTGATCTTTAATTCTCGAATAAAAAAAATGAAATGAATGTAAAAAAATAATTACTCTGCATCTTTACATGCAAAAAACAATATTTGGCAGAAAATTATGCCACCTTTTCCTAACAAATTTCTTACTCTAGGCTATTCAAGATCTGGTTATATTTAATTCTCTTGCCGAATGTGAAATGAAATTTCCTTCAAAATTTTCGAAATTCATCGCCGATGACAACTAACTCTTTTGAATGCGTTCTTTATAATGATATATTTGACCCGTTGCTTCCTAAAAAGCATAACATTAAAACTTACTAATTATTTTAATTATTCATTTTATAAGACTATATGTTGAAAACACGACCGAATAATGAAGACTTTTAAAACAAAAGACTTTATTCATTTTTACTTAAATTGATAGGAATGATAAAATTAGTCGTAAAACTAAATGAAAACTTCAAATAAAATAAATGAATTATCAGGAACATGCAATCCAATATAGATTATTAATAGGAATTTTCATGTGTTTTGAGACCAATTGATCGACCCGGTCAAAATTTATAATTTTTGTTTATATTGCATTGCCTGAAAAAGAAATTAAGCAGATGAAAAAATTTATCAGACATAAATGGAAACTTACTGGAAATGATGAAATGGAAAAATTGGAAATAAAAAATAAGCATATTTGAAGGGTTAATTTTTAGAAATACCATGTTGCTTGCTTTTAAAATCAGTAGATATCTTCACAGTTTCTTTTCAAACAAATACTCGGGAAGTAAACAAAGTTAGTGATTTTAAAGATAAATGAAGAATGAGTCAGGTCGATTAAATAAAATGATGACAGCATATGACATGAACATGAGCAATCCCAAAAAAGAAGCCAAAATGTTAAGCAACTTTCATATATGGATAATTTTTTCCTAATGGTACTATTTCACTAAATATATGATCCGTATCTATGAAGAGAGAAAAATTTCCTGATTTATTCAACTACATCCTTAACTTAACTAAGTAATAAGTCCATTCTCGAATGTAATTACAACTGAAGTCAAATGTAAAATCAAGTATATACAAATATGTATTTTGACATCGTTTTTAAATGTTTACAAATAAGTTAAATTTTCATAATTTGCAGTGCTGACATCACTATCTAATTCCCTCCGGATTTTTTATCAGGAATTAACATAATAATCCTATTTTTCTGAATCATTAATTCATTTCATTAACATTATTTATAATTTATCATTAAATAATATTTTCACACTATCTCAAAACAAACATATTTCTGAATTTTATAAAAGGCTAACAAAAAGTATTGGTACTAAAGAACCAAATTAACAATTACTTATTTCGATTGTACATTTTTAGTATTGTTTCAAGTTTCTTCTCCCCATTTTCTTATACAGATTAATTCACAAAAATTAAATTTCCATCCCTGTTAAACGGAATCAGAAAATTGTTTTTACGGAAGAATGTATAATACAACATAAAATCTATTTGTAGATAAGAAGTCTCCGATAAGAGCAGCAGACCATGTTGATTTAGCAGCTAAAGAGAGACAAATTATGAAATTTTTGCAAATAATATCAAAAAAGTAAAGGCAAGAAGAGCAATGCAATACCATATTGCTTTTTCTTTAAAAAAGAATTCATGAATACAGAACGATGCACCACTGATAAGATTCTACCATAACCTACTGGAATGGTCAGTTCTTTTTCCACTGAATTTTGAAATGAAATAAGAAAACAGGAAAATATGTTTAAACTAACAATCTTAAATAAAATATACCACAAATTCTCAAACAATTCTCCAAATCATATAAACAAAAACTGTGCATGTAAAAAGGGAAAATTGGCAAAAATTCTTTTTTTTCATACTGAAAAATGAGCCACTGATGAATCAGTGCGATGTGTTTTCCCATCTTCTTCTCCGTCGTCAAGTATTTACAAAAAAACTTATTATATGCTATTTCCTTGCACACAATAAGACTCTCATCAAGCTTTTTTATTACTTCTCAACTTTTTGATCGTAAACTGAGAAATAAACAACCGAATTTCTCAAAATTCTGATCAACACTGATCATCTATTTTCATTTGAGAGGAGATAATCACTTAAAATGGATGTGGTATTGTATTACTCATTCGCATAAAAAAAACATTGAAAAACAGGTTTCGAGCAAAAAGAAAATTGTTTATCCGGAAGGCGACTTCTATTAGTTATTTCACTAATCAGTTTTCCCATGCAATTTTAGGCTCTGAACTGACCATACTTTACATTGAGCAACACGTGTTTTCAACTTCATTACATGGAGATGGAATAAAAACGAGCGTTATCATTTCTCGTTAGTTGTTCTTGATAACAAAATTCATAAAGGAAGCACAAAACTATGATATAGTACACATTGTGGTCCTATCAAATTAAATTGGTGGTAACGGAGGGCATGCAAGATGGGACAGGACAAAGTATTTCAATCAATTTATTGCGCACAACTAACTCAACCGCACTCATACAAGATATGACAACGACTTGTCATTGGAACAGGTGAGGAAGAGATTGGAATGCAACCAATCCAATCGCATTTGTTCGTCAATAAGAAAATTCAGCTTATTCTATGAAATGTCAATGTATAATCAATGATAACAAGAAGGAAACCAGTTCATCCTAATTTGGAGGGATATTGTTTTCATATCAAAGGCACAGATATCATTAAATCATTAGAATAAACCAAATGAAACAACAATATAAGATTGAACGGAGTAATTAAGAGACAGGCAAAGTTTGCAGCCATTTAAAGCAAGGATTCTTGGTAGCCTCTTCGACGTCTCTCAAACTGATTCTAACCAATGTTTGAAACAAAACAACGAATAAGCTTGAAGTTCCTTTCGTACATGGAATAAGTAAAGATCACTGAGACATCAACCAAAGGACTGGTAGGCCATTCGAGGGACCGTCCATCTCGTGCAAATTCGAATCCTCCCTCCTTTTCTTCAACGATAGCACACCGAAGCTATGTATCGTCTAAAGAGAGCCCTAGTCGCCGTTTCCCTCCCATAAAATATTTTCTCTCTCTCCCTCTCCTATCCGTATCAGCTATTATCACTCGCATTTTCTCATCTCTTCCTCTCATTTCCATCTAACATATGCAAGGGAAAGCGTAGAAGATCACGAGCATCAATCACAAAGAAATGTTGAATCGACAATGCAAATAAATGGTCGGACAGATTTATACATTCACATGCACACCCACACACATCCACTTGCACGTATATACACCTACACATACTTACATCCCTACATACCTTATATATATACAAGGAACATTTTTGTACTTTTAATCTACGAAAGAGTTGGCAAATCGCACCTATTGATAAGTTTACATATATGTGTATTTGCTATACATACTCCTATACATGGAAATGAATAATACGTTAGGACGTGAAAGTGACGTAAGTCTATGAATCGTAGCAATTTAAGCCACATTTGAAGCAAGGTTATTTCATTCTCTAGAGGCTGCATAAAAATACTGAAGAATAAGTAAATGAAGTTGACTTCATATCATAAAGGGTAACTTTTGTCTTTTGTGAGATTCAGTCTTGATGATTGTATTATTATCGCAATGCAACATGGTTATAAAATGTTTGGGTCATGTCCTTATTGTGTGATGTTGAGCAATTACTGAACAATAAAAACAGAGATGATATGCTTCAAAAATTTGAAAGTTCAAATAACAATGTTTACGTAAGAAACGACGTTATGGAGATGTAAAGAAAATATTTTTTTCACTACTAGTATATGAACAAGTTAGTAAGAAGATATGAGAAGTTCTCTGCACTGTATGTTGGGTATAAGTTACGAATTGAGGTCAATAAATTCCTCTCGTACATAGATGATTAAGTGACCGAAAGTGGATGAGTTTTCGAGAGACTGGGGAGAGTATCGGGAAAGAGTTCTTCGGGAAGTGTCCTTTTCTGCTAACCTATTCCTTGTCCATGCTCCTTTCCATCAGTTATTTCCTTCTTTCCATTTGTTTTTCATTCTTTCAGCAGTTTGCTTTAATTTCAGTAATTTTTTTATAACTTGAATAAAGCAAAGGACAGGATGCTGGAAGAGTAAAAAGAATGGAACAACAGCCATTGCAGGACTGGGAATGATTGATGTCAGTTCTACCTGGATAAATTCATCTCTCAAGGTGTGTTCTGTCTTACTGATTCTTAAATGATTTTCATTTTAAATCTAAGCAAATTCTATTCGAAGTTGTAGTCGACGGAATAGGGGAAATGCTTACAGACTGTATTTTAAGCATCACCTTGCTCTATTTTATTAATTGCAACGGATTTTTACAGTAAGCAAGCAAGCAGTAGTTTGATTATTCGTAATAATTTTAGGCAAAATGAACCGTACTGAAGGAATCATTCTATTCCTTACGTCATTCAAATAGGGCTTTCTTTTCAAAAATATAAAATGATGCAAAAAAATTTTAAAATATCATGAGCTAAAAGATCGAAGTCATGACTTTTTAACACACTTTTATATTGCATCGGTCGTCTGACTAATCGTCCCTCATATCCGACCATTATCCAGTGTTTGATACCAATGAACAAGAAGAATTTGAAAGGCAAATTTAAAACTGTCAGTGCAATATTTTCAAAGCTTTCAAATGCATAAAAATTGATGAATCACAAACAATTTTATTCATTCTTTCCCGTTTTGCCAATTCATCATCCCGTTGCTATCATATCACTGTATCAACAACGTAGGATGGAAAGAAAGGCAGAGGAAGAGTATTAGAAATAAGCAATCAAAATATTCTATTATCAAGAAAGGTGATGTAATGTTTGATGTTCGAGAAGAATGCTTTTCCTATTTCCAAATTCTCTATTTTACACTTAACTTTACGAAAATGATGAAAATGCTACCTTAAATTTGTAACCTACGTCTCGGCAAAGTATTTTTGTTTTTATAAAACGCTCAAATCGATGAACGATCGCAAATAGTTTGCATTTCCTACACGAAATTAAAAAGTATGGAACTGTTTCATAAAATGCAGCAAAATTTCTCTCGTTTTCAGCATAAACTCAAAAAATGTGCGGATTCTATACAATCAACAAAACACAAAACTGAGAATGCTTGAACAATAGGAATATTTTTTTTTACCAACAATATCAATATTTTTTAATATATGTTGCTTCAACAATATGACAACATATCAGAGGATTCTAAGAAGTGTATCATTTCTTAGGGAAAAAGGTTACAAGAAGTTGAGTAGAAAAATTCTTATTTTCGAGCACTCCAACAAGCAGGTTTTTTTTTTTCTGACGCACTTGACGAGATTTCTTACCTTCTGTTCGTAAAATAAAATGAAAGACAAGGAAAATTGTGAAAACGAAGTCATTCAGCAATAAAACACATAACTTAGATAAGTTTTTGCTTCATTGTAAATTCATTGTAAATTTTATGGCACTTTATTCTTCCAGTATTTTTTGGTCGTCATTGTTCAGAATTATTTGACAATCGAGGGAATAATAGAATAGCGATGTAACTTCTTGCTATCGCAAACTTCAATAGAAAAAGTTCAGAAATCATCCACTTGCTTCAGCATTTAAGCTTTGTATAATTTTAGGAATTCCAGATATTTTAAGCATATCTGCATTACTTACGAATTATTCGTGCGTCATTTCGTGAGCCATCAAGTTGCAAATAAACTGATTTCCAGGAAAGGTTTGAAGAAGCCACCAAATTATTTCGTTTATTTAGCAGTGGTTGAGCTGCAATAATTTCAAAAAGATTCATTATGAGTAATCATTTAGATAAGGCTAATCGTTGCAAACATAATTTCAAAAATAAACTGCAGTTACTAATTAATTTTTATGTAAGTTCAGGTTCAATTGATCTCTTTGGTCAGAATTATGGTTTGAAATATTTGATTTTTTGTTTTGGTGTTTTTTTTGTTGGTTTGTTGTCTTATTTTTAATTTTTTCTTGCTGTTATAGTTTAATTTTAAAATTTCTAATTTTGGTCAAATATACGGCAGTGATTAAAAGGAATAATTCATAAATTTGAAAAAAATTTGCCAACTAAATTTGCTGAAAAGATTTAAATAAACAAAAAGGGGTAATGATATAAAAAAAAAAAAAAAAATTAAGCGTACAACAAATCAATCGGGAAAATAAACATATTCAGTGGTTTTCTATTTTTTCAAATTTTTAAATCAGATGACAGATTATTGAATTCAGACTCTTCGGATCCACTAAAAATTTCAACATTTCAAAATTTGCAAGTGGATAAGAATAAGACTTAAGTGACTGTAATTATCATGCCAAATAATCCGGAATCTTTTTTATCGATCTATAAAACGAATTTTTAACTTTATGCTCCATGTCATCAGATATCTTGAAAATATGAAATGCAGTTAGTCCCGACGGATTTTTTGCCACCATAAAAGCATTCTATTTCATAGCAGTCAGCGCGAACCCATATATCATTTTTCTGAGAAATGGCCAAATATTCTATTCCAAAGTCGTCAAATTACGTACTAAAATTGAATTCACACCTAAATAAGTAATTACATATTTATTTTCACGAGTTTTAGAACACTTGTAATCCAAATTGCAATATGATGATTCAGCACAGAACGATTTTGAAAACGAATTATTCCGCCTATTTTTGATAATATAAACAATGCAGTTGATTATCGGATATTGCAGGTTTTTTGAATTTGCTTTAGTTTTTCTCGCACTCATGTACTTCCTTTTTTTACCTTTCCTATCGTTTTTCTCGCACTCATGTACTTCCTTTTTTTTACCTTTCCTATCCTTCGACAGTATGAATTTTGGTTGTTATCATAGTAGCTTTATTAAAACATGTTCAACTTATAATTATTTGAAATATTTGAAACATTGTAGAACTTTGATGTTCCCACTGACTTTGATTTCGCCAATTTATTAAATATCACAATATAATAATGCAAATCTTAGAAAAAATAAAAGTGCAGTACCAACAAACATAACCAAGCTTTATTGATAGAGTAAAAAGCAATAATGCCTTTTCTCTCAAGACTTTTCCAAATGTCTCATGGATTATTTAAACTTAATGTTCTAAACTAGTAAAACTAACGAATGCTAACGAACGAACAATGTTACAATTTTTTCTTCTCCATGCATGTCAAAGTGATATCTTCATGGTACAGATCTAAGATGGAAAAATTCATAAAATATAAAGAAATATATCATTTAGATATAAAGACAGAAAAAAAAGAATTTATAATGAATCGCCGTAAGCTATTAAAGTAAAAAAGTTAACAAAATAAAAATAAGTAGATAAGTAAGGACGGCAGTGATTAAAAGGAATAATTCATAAATTTGAAAAAATTTGCCAACTAAATAGCTGAAAAGATTTAAATAAACAAAAAAGGGGTAATGATATAATAAAGATAAGCAAAAAAATATCCCGTAATAGACTAGCTACTAAGGGACTATTTGGAATTAATTCATCTCCAATATCAATACTTTATACAGCATTTTTTCTAGCTTCTATGATAGGTTAGGAGTAATCAATTGTATTTCTAAAGATGAAAAACTTATTTAGGATGATCTAATTTGAAATATCAAAATTATAATCAAAGAGGACTATGTATAAGTCTTTACTCGAAAACAAGTGCAACATCGGACTTTAAATCCGCAGTACCGTTTACACAAATGTGGATTACTAGTAACCTGCTCATTTTCTGCTCCTAGCTTACTGTAACCTGCAATAAGCGGCATATGTTGCAGCTTAATACGATTGCGACAAATGCGAAAAAAAATCATAACTGCACATAGAAGTACAACAAACAAAGTCCAATATACAAATCGATGGCTACTTTTGCATGTAAAATCCGGAATCTCGAAGATATTTTGACCTTTACGAGATTGTGGTGCAGCACAGATCGCATAACCCTGGAAATAGATTTATTCAATCAAATACGGAAGTTAGAAAACCTTATTTCTTACAAATGCAATGATAAAGTATCAAGCAAAGATTTAGCAAGTCCTAAATAAAAAGCATTACTGCTTTTTGGTGAAACATTCTATTAATATAGAGTGAAGGACTGTTTTAATTAAGATAAGTGAAACGATCTTGAACATATTTGTAAAATCAACTTGCAAATAATTTTACTTGATTGAGGGAAGATGTCGGACTTCTCGATAATTCTTTGATCGCTGGCATAATATCGCAGTCGCAATTCAGAGGATTTGAAGAAATGTCAACCGTTGTTAGACTGGGAAGAGTTTCCCAGAGACTGGCAGATAATGTAGATAATTCATTTTTGGATAGATCCAACACAATAAGATTTTGCAAACAACCCGATTTAACGTTGAATTTTCTTATCTTATTACCGGATAGATGTCGGACCAGACTGTCAACTAAATGATATTAAGCTCTTATATTTATATGTGATATTATATAATATATATACTATATATTTACTTTTATCAAATGTATCAAATTAGACTAGCTATGTTGATGAATCGATAATTTGTACATAAATATAGATTAATATATAAAAAGACTAAAATTGCCAAAACTGAAATTTTTTTTGCAACTTTACAATTTATCAATTGAAATTACTTGCAAATGTCTCAGGTAATATTTCAATTGAGACCATTATCAGTACGATTAGTTCCTGTAAGTCATTAAATTCATTTGCAGAGCTAGCAAAAGTTCTAGCCAGCAAGCGCGATCGTTCAGCAAAGATATCGATGATGAGAAAAAATTCGATATATCAGAACTCTTAAGCGCACATTCCATCTGAATCAAACAAAAGTAAGGTACGAAGCCATAGATAAATATGAAATTTTATGTAAACGCATGAAAAAAAGTTTCTAGTTGTGATTTCTACTTTTCACATTTAAATAAACTATGTCTTAAACCATGGACGTTGTTTGAAAGTATCATAATATTGTGAAATGTTTTCTAACAAGCATCAATCTCTGACATCTATTTCAAAATGAAAAATCAAATTCAAATCTACTCTAGCTCCTTCTTAACTTTGTTCTGCTATAGAGTGATTTGATAGAAAAAATGAAAATTGAAATTTAATGTCAGTGATTAAAATCCAAACAAATATCTGCGTTCAAGTATCAAAGCACTGCACTTTTAAAATTTGGATAAGTCTATCTATCGCAAGGAGACAGAGTAGCATCGAGAAATAATACACTTTACATGCTCATATCAGAACTAAGCAGAGAATGATTATTAAACATTCGAAGTCCCAACTAGGTTTAACACTGGCGTTTTATGATAAAGACGTAGAGAAGTAAATTTACATACATACTCATTTTATTAATCTTAAAAAATCAATCAAAGAAAGAAAGGAAAGATACAACTGCATACATTATCACATTGATCAATGGTGGTCTAAATAAAAAGAAGTTATGATGGAAAACAGTACAGAAGAGAATAAATGCATTTATGCAAACAAAAAGATATAGATGACATGAAGAGTTGCAAAGAACGCTTCTGAGATCTAGAAAAATTTATTAATTTGAAGAACTTGTCTTCTAAACTATAAGGGGAAAGTTTTGAAATTTCTTTTTTAAATATGCAGAACAAATTCGAATCAGACCGGGATTTGTATTACAAGTCGAAGAAAATTCTACTTGGCATTTAAGAATGAATTTGTTGGCAAAAAAGCAGAATGAAAGAACTGACCGGAATGGATCATTACCAATTCGCTCGACTGTATTATTATGCAGATAGAAATATTCCACCGCCGGTAGGCCACGAAAAGTATGCGAATCGACGGAACTAATGGCATTATCAGATAAATCAACTAACGAAACCAAACGATTTGTAATATTAACACCGAAAATATTTGAGCCAGCCAGATCTCCAATATTATTCCCAATGATAGCAATGGTATCTAAATCCGGATATGTTTCCGGACGCATGTGCGAGAACATTCCACTACCTCGGATCTTTGTATAACGACATTCTACTGTAGTTTTATTACAGTGACATAATCGTGGACAATTCACGTCAAACTGACTTCTTTGAGCATTTATAATCAGAAAGAATAGAAATAAGGGGCTTTTCAAGAGAGGCATTGTAGCGATCTCAGGTTACGTCGAAATTGCGGTGATTACGTTTAAAGTTGATTCCTGATCGCAGTGCCGGATGGATGGGCTAGATTCGATTACTAATAATTGAAGAAGAATAAGCAGAAGGATAGAAGGTATAAATAATATAGGAACGGGTCCGTAGAGTTGAATCCTTCTGCGTCTGTTATTTCCTTTCCCAACCCATTCAGATTCGGTTCATATCACTCTTCGTTCTGTTGTACTCTATTCTATTTCTACAACTTCTTGCAGCGCGCTGTTCTTGATATACGCACCACATCATCCAAGGACTTGCAGCTGCATCTCTACTATAGCTCCTTATCTTATTTCTGTTTGATATTTAGGAATCAAAATAGCTTGTATCTATCTTTTCTTCAGAGATTGAAGAAAACAAGATCCACTTTTTCCAACTTTACTGTCTTGGGAAAGAATAATGATAAGATGACACTGACTGTAAAACTTTTCAGCATATTGAGAAAATTCTATTTCTTTATTCCAGAATTTTTTTATCCACCCAAACAATTTAACGGAACAGTTATTTTCATCTTTCAGAATATTCATTACTACCTTACCATATCATTTCCTTTCTTCTAATCTGATGGCTAATTTAAATTGTAATTAATAAAAAATATATCCAGACATTATTCATCCATACTTTTCAGCTTTCAATCATTATTGATATTAGAAATTATAGAATGGAAGAAAATATTGATTGCCTTTGCTTATTTTTTAGGACAACAAATTACTTGTATTGGAGATGACAAATCAATTTTTTAAATAAGTTACAAGTCAAACATCTTTCCGAGATTCTTCCTGACACTCCTTTATAAAAAACATCCTTCATCAGCATTGATTCGTTGTGTTAATACTGCCAGCTGGATGAGGAGATGGACAGGAAATAACAAAAAATGAAACTTTTATGCAATTAGATGCAATTATCCACAGCATATTCAACAATGCATTGCCGAATGATCTGGGCTTATCAAATCTACGGTAAACAAATAATGTGATGATAAGTATAGTCTGAAAAGAATGGCTCAACATAGTACAATAATGATAACTTCATAATAAATTTTTTTCCTCCGGTTTTTCCTCGAAATGTAAAAGCGAAATTTGTTATGAATTTTCGATTCTGCTTTTATTATAAAATAGTACTTTAATTTCTCAGAGGATACATAAATGAAATAAACACTGAATATCTTAATTTCATTTGAGTCTACTATTAGTGAGATTTGCATGAAATGTAAAGGAAACATATGGGTTGTCAATGTTGCAATCATGGACAGCTCTCGATTTCATGACACTCGATTTGGAAAAGCTTTTTTCTAGAGAAGCTAAACCAGATTCTGTGTTAATATCCATTGAGCGATTCTTCTGCTGTTGATTATCCTAAACATAATATATATATATACATATTATATGAAACTCTGAATAGAATTATGGGGAACTCCAATTCTAATTTTTTGCATAAAGCAATAAAAGATAAAACACATAGAAGGAAAGTATCCTCCCATCTTATATCATAAAATCATTTTTTGTTTAATGCCAATAAAAACAATTTCTACGGATGAGAACAAATTTTCATTTAACAGCTAATGAATTTATTCTAGCACTATTTATCCTATCATCCGTAATTATCTTTTATGTGTTTTAATTATCTTTTACTGCTTTATGCAAAAAATTAAGCATAGCTATCGCGAATAATGAATTTCTTTTATGAAACATTTTCTACCGCACAACAAGACAATAGTAAAGACGCATGGTTTTTTCTTCCAGAAATTTCCAAATATAATCCGTATCTAAAAAAAAAACCCTCATCTAAAAAATGAACATACCTTGTATTTTCTATTAATCCGTATGAAATTATATGTTGTCATGCCACGCTGCCCTGCAAAAAAAGTATGCAATGGTAAAATTGATAAAAGAAAGAGAGAAACAGTAAAATATATCAATTGTTGCCATTGATAATACATGCCAATCATTCTTAAAACTTCTTTTTTAAAACAAATAAATATAATTTACAAAACAATTATGTAAAATTATTTCCATTCACTACTTACATAATTTGTAATGAAAATAGAGCAAATGTGCGCAAAGAAAAGCCACAACAGAATATGGGATAATAGCAGCAAGGCAAAGAGCTTGCCACAATGTCACTTTTATTGGCAACTTATCTAAAATATTATTTTTTTTTTCATTCATCTTTTGCCTTTTTTTAAAACTGAAACATTAAAAAATGTTCTATTTCTCGATTTTAAATTCAATCTTCCTAATTCTTTCTCTTTCTTCATAATAGATGTAATCTGAGTGTCACGTATCCTACCAGAAGTCCCTGAAAAAACGATGAAATGTTTCACCTGCATTTGAAAGTAACTCAATATTGATAAACGATATCGCTGCAAGTACAATCAGACATACCGATATGAGAACTGATATAAAACACACCGATAGTACTAATAACAAAAATAATCTAAAAGTAATAAAACATTACTTGAGAAACACTTCATGCTACCAATATAACATTTACATAGGAATTAAAGACCACCGATTTGAAAATCTCTTCCATCTACTTTCGCGCTCAAAGATTTGAAAATTCATAAATTTTTGGAAAAACTAGCCTATAATTTACTGCACCGATGCAGTTATTGAGCCATTTGCAATGATGATCGAACCCAGATATACATTTGTTGCATTGACGACAATGTTTACAGGTGGAATCTCTGCAAATAAACAATAATACATTCATTTCGAACCATAAAATAATGAATGAATAAAAAGAAATATCTCAATCTTACTTGTGTAAGATCACTTCAAAGGTCAAGTTTGAAACATATAACTCATATTTTTGATATATTTGTATAAATTCAAATCGCCGTATTTGATTATTTTTTGAGGCTTTTGTAATATGTAGATAGTATACAAAGAGAAGAAATATTTGAATAATCACATCGCTATTAACATCCCATATGGCATTATTTTCTTACGATAAAAAAAAGATATTAGCAAAATGAAAATATATATCAGTGATTTCATGGGTAAATACAAAACCGCTAACACATTAATTAGACAAATATTGCAGAAGAGATTCTCGATAACATGCTCATGCTTTCTGGCATCGAAATAAGCTGGAGCTTGGCCCTTCTGTAAATTACCCACTGCCGGATCGATGCATGTCAATACAATGATTTGCAGTACAAGCCATATTGTTCCCATGATGACGCCAAGAGGGGCATATAATATATGCAGAGGCATGAGCAAAAATGCGGTACTCGAAGCTATGACGGGTATTGTTATCCAAAATAGTAGTTGCAAAAATGATGGAGGCCAAGTCCAACCATTATGACGTCGTCGCTGTGATTGCATATCTCTGTTACGGGACTATCTCCAAATTATTCCGAAACTAGTATTAGAAATTGGCAAGCATTTCATGGTATCATACAAATACTGCAACTATATCTGTAACTGGAAATTATTGTAATTTTTCAGATTTCCTCTCAATTTAGACTAAAATGAATGCGCATGAAATCTGATGATCTTATTCCTATATGAAGCCAACTTTGAATTAAGGCGATGTATATAGTTTACTGAACGCTCTTTTGTGCAGTTCAGCACATCTTTACCCATTTAATGCTATCCAATTATTTGGTAGTGAAGGATTACCATTTTCTTCTAAAATAGTTGCTACTGGATTTGCAAATAAGCATGCATGAAATCACTTGCACGTTTGCAAGCATCTTTCAAGGTTGAAAGTGTTAAAGCAACTGAAAACTATTTAAGAAATCAAAAATATTAGACTAAGATTTGAAAATACTGATAGATATCCCCTAGTAACAATCATCCTTCAAAGTAATGTAACTCCTCTTTTTTAACTTGAAAATATCCAGAAAATAGTACGTTGTCATGGTAATCAGAAAAGATCTCTCCCATAAAATTGTCTTACTTAATTGATTGCGTTCTAATTCACATGAAACTATGCCATAAACATGGCGAATGAACTTTTCATTTGAGGAGAAAAAAGAAAATCGCTCACATTGCTTTTTTCATTTTTACTTATTTTAAAGAAAAGAAGAGAAAATTAATATAAATATTCTAGCACATTAGAATGATATGTTAAATTCAAATAAGATGCTTTCCTGAAAGGTCATTCCAGCTGTAAAATTATTTTTGTTGACAGTCAGTTCTTTTTAACTTTCACCTTAACGCATGCATCATTATTGCATCGATTTCATTTGAAATGCTGCTAGTGTCAAGCTTATAGACAATTTGCAATGTCAATTTGCTTTATTCCGAATAAAAATATCTATGCAAATGTTCGTTTTACCTGTTTTTATCTATTCTGTCTCAGACAATCAATCTTGGCAAAGCCAACTTCCCATACTTGCACAAAATCCAGTTATTTCTGTTGTTCTTACTTCATCTCGCTAGAAGCAAACACTAAGTTACGATAATTTGTAAATATATTCGATTTAACAGAGCAAAACTTTTGCTTTTAATCCTGATAATTCTCTCATCGTCTAATACTTGTTCAAAAAAACAGAGGCCAATAATTTAGTAAGACCGAATCTAATTAGTTTTACATTTTGCTCAGCAACTGTCCTCAGCGTTCGTACATTCTTTCTGCATTTCGTGAACGAAAGAGATGAATTTCCTTACATCATCAACATAGGATATTTCAATCACCTACAATATTGTAAGCTATCTTCAAATGCATATGCAATCTTAAACGAACAAAATTTTACATTCTCAACCTTCTATCATTATTATCTATTAGAGAAGCAGGGAAATAATTCCGTATGAATCATGTTGTACTGAATTCCTTAAGTTCAAATTTACACGCATTAATTTTTAATTCGAATGAGTTGCTCTGTAACGACAAAACCGTTGTTTTCTTAATAATAAATAAAATAAGGAGAAACTTTATATTTCCATAATTTTTCCGACATTTATATATATTTTATACATTAAAGATTTGTTCCATAAAATAAACATTCATTTATTTTCATAAACATTGCACTGCAAATCACAATTATCCATAAAGATTCAAAAAAGATCGAAGAAGAACTAAAATCTGGTAAAGTCTAAAGCTCCTATCATTAGCTACCATTGATGGAAAGTGAAGTAGTTGAAGCATGAAATGACATTCCGCATTTCAAAATGCTGCAGAAAACATTGCAGTTCACTGAAGATTTTGCATCTAAAGAGAATAAGATATTCAAAAGATGTCCTGGTGAAAAAAATCTGTTCCATATTTACTGAAAGTGAATTTCAAAAAATTGCTACAACTGCAAAAAGATAAATCCATTTTTTTTCAAAAATTAATCCAAACAATTGATAAGAAATACAACGCATTTTAATTAACAAAAATAAATGAAAAACTCACCAAGAAACATTTCAGGAAATCAGAATCGAAGCAAAATATGTGAGTTTTTTAACAAATGAATAATCTTCTCTTTGTCACCCATTTATAACATAGATATGAAACAAAGTTTTCGCCTTGGAAAATTCTCGAAAATATCAGTAAAAAGAAAACAGATCAACAAATTTGTAATGTGAAAAAGAAATTAATCTTTGCCAGATATATTGTTGCCATTCAAAAAGAAAAATGAGTTAAATGATTAGTAACCAATCAAAACACACGAAATTCAGTCAGGATGATTCGAATATTAATACAAAAAGAAAGTTTTTCAAATATTCAACGATATCCTAGGTGAACATATAGCGCCAAAATGTAGTGTCGCAGTGGCTCATACAACATATGCCTCACTGAATTCAAGGCTGGTATAGAGTCTAACCACGGTGAATTATCCTAAAAAAAACATTAGAAAATACAGTTTAGAGCAAGAGAAAATGTCTTTGACAAAATTATCAGTTTTCCGAAACAATCTATTGACTAGTAAAGAGGAAAGAAAAACTCGGAAGACAACAAAAAGGTAAATCAAAAGCAGATTTAGTATAACTTTTCCACTAGAGATTAATATTCAACTTTGTCTTCCTGTCTATTGACGTATATTTGTGGTATTACTAAGATATATGTTGAAGGTTAGAGTAGTCTATGCTAAAATCAACATACCTCAAAAAGAGAAATAGCGACAGCAACTAGCAGAAGCCAGAACAACAATAATGAAAAGAATATTTTGGCAGCCGATGCGGTAATAGAAATGGTAGAATGATTTGCGGCAACTCCCAATTTTTCTTCGTTTAATAAAATTATGGAGCTGGTAACAGAGTTACTATGACTAGATTTTAATTTTTCGAAATTATTATGAATATTGATATCGTATACAGAATTATCCAATTTAATTGTTGCTGTCGTTGCGAAGTTCGTATGGGAACCAGATTTGGGATTTCCAGTAGGAGTGCTGGCGCATAATGGCTTTACTGCATCCAGCATCTGTTCAAAAGAGTCTTTACATGGCAATTGTATTCCAGAATCAGAAGTTCCAAACTGCAAATCATCATAATTTGAATAAAAATTTTCAAAGAATAAATCAATAAAACTTGCTTAAGCAGTTGTGTTTTGGATGATTGCACAGTTATAAAAAAATTCCTACTTATGAAATTTTTCCAGCACACATGTGTATACCACAACAACAAGGAAATATTAAGAAGTAAATCAAAACATTTTCATCGTCTTTTATCTCAAGAATTAAGAATTTAAACAAGTTTCTCAGCATCACATATCTGTGAATATTACTTTTCCTTTTTAAGAACTCTTATCGAGATAAATAATTATTTAATTCTGATAATTAAATCTTGAGTAATTGAAAGTTAGCAATTCTACCCTGACAATAATATTTGTTCTGCTGATTGCTATTTCAAAACCATAAAGATTTCTAATAAACTAAATTAAATTCGGTTAGGTGGTAAAATAAAAAATGAATTCAAAACAATTAAATAAATCATGCTTTAATAAATTGTCAGTGCAATTTGCCTCTCACTTTTCGAAACTTTTTCCTCATTTATAACTATTTCTCTTCTTATTCCCTCAAACAGAGGCTAGTATCGATAGAAGCATGAAGAAAAATAAATAAAAAAATAAACTAAAAAAAACCTAAATTAAAGATTACGACAAATTTTTGGCTAGATAAATTTCAATGTTATGAAACAGAAATCGATAAGCTATGTTTCTCATACTTCCTTAAGAAATTTTCAACTTTCTCTCGATGTTATCTCAAAACGATAATGAAGGTTTTCTCCATCTAGGAAAAATATACAACTAATATCTAGTTGAATGTGATTACAATATATAACCAGGAACGATTAATCCACCTCTCAACACAAACACAAGTCAGATCACAATGAACACGAATTTGATAGTTAATGAATAAAGCAATCTAGCAAAAAAAAGCATTATCTAGTCTGTATAAGACAAATATCATGTGAGATTACTTTATCATACCGTCTCTGAAGATAATGATTCTTTCTGCACAAGATGTATAGTAAATGTTGTCTGAAATGGAGCAACCAAAATTCAGGCTTTCAAATGTAATTTTTTGCAACCCAAAATTTCAGAAATTGATTATTAATCATTTATTATCTTTACCTACGTCTACATAGCCGATCAATAAAACACTGTAGTCTTCAAAAGATCGAAAGCAAATTCGCAGCTAATTTAGCCGGCGTTCTATCTTATTCTAAGAAATAATATAATTCCATAGCTCTTGAAAGAGAAATATTGAAGTCATTAGCCTTTCTTTATTTACCATAAAACTTTATAAAATTTCAATCCTCTATTCCATTTCATTGGTCATATTAAAAAAGCTTTTTCTTTCCTAATGCGTACATGAAATTCCAAATTCCTAAAAGAATTAAAAAAGAATGTCGAAAAGGAATTAAATCGCATCAGCACGGAGAACTGTCGTTTGAAGCTAAAAGAAACATAAATTGATTCTACAGGAAGCGAGAAATTTCGGTAAAAAATTGAAAAGTAAAAAATTTAATGATAGATGAAATGGAAAAATGGAAAAAGCACGGCACTATATGAATTATGTGACTCAGAAGAATGAGAAGCTAAATTTATTATTAATTAAAACTTAGCTCACCGTATTCTCAGAAGCAGAAGTGATAATGGCTGAAGTTTTGGATGCTGGCAATAAGTTCATTTCACTCATCGGAATATTGTTTGAATCTATTCTTACTGCATTTTCTTCTTCCACATTTTCTAATATCACTGGAAATTTAAAAAAAAAATTAGTTTCACAAAACTCCATATTTCTATATTTTCGCAAAATTTGTGTCTTCTTTGTAATTAAAAAGAAAAAAAAACAGCGATTACAGCGATCAGAAGAACAATTGTTTCTTAGTTGTGGTCTGACAAAAAGTGTGGTCTGACGAAACAAAATGAAAAATGCCCAACCCCACCGCTAATCATCTCAAAATTCATGTGATTATTAGCAGGGTAAGTAGCATAAACTATACTACGACTCGTAACACATTGCTGTGAAACTATTTCACCGAACAGTTCTCCATCTCAGTCATGAAATAAATATTTAGATATTGATATACTTACCTTCAGAAACTTTTTTACCACTTCGAACAAGGGGTAATGAATTATACTTATTACCAATACTGCAGACATATTGTCGAGGTGTCTGGCGGAGCAATGGATATCTGGTAAATGTTGGTTCAGGCCCGTTACGTTTGCCAGGCCCTTCTATTTCAATTTCATGGAGGACTCTTGATGTTGGAAAACGAAATGTTGAACCACGACTCAATAAGGGTATTCTTGGTCTATAAGCAGTATTTCAACCCATTTATATACAGTTTTCTCAAATAATTGTTAAATGTCAAACACAGAAATATTTACCTCACATAATTCCAATGACCTGAAAAAATTCAAAACTAACTTTGAAAACTTTGGCTTGATATGTTTGGCGTCATTTTCTGTGAAAAAAGCTTGCTGTGATAAAATATGACGCCAAAGATGTTTCGCAAATATTGTTGACGGACAATGAAATTTCAACACATTTGTCGTTTTGTGAGGTTTAATAAACCCTAAAAATTAAAAAAAAAAGAGATGCTAATGACCAGAGATTTCTAATGACCCCTTGCTGCAACAAAATTCTACGGTAGTATTGTTTAAGCCATAAAAAATTTCAATATACAATTAAAAAGCAAGGAAACTGAAACTCTGAATAGTAAATTGACATATTATAACGATATTTCACACTCCATCAAACTATAAAAATGAAGCTTTGAGAACTGTTTCAGCCTTAAACTAAAGAAAAAAGAGATTTCAAACTAATACATACATTTTTTAAATTGGAGCTGGATTTCATTGTCTGTCGCATGCTGAAAAAAAATGAACTGAATATTGAGTAACATATTCGAGCTTTAAGTAGTTCTAAAATCTTCAATTTTTTAAATGAATGCTTACATTTTTATGTATTTTTTTTTGCAAACTTATCTCTCATTTCTTAGAAATTGGACTGAAACAATTTCGCGAGACAAGCTTTTATTTATTTAGAATTTCAGGAAACATACTTCAGCATTCCCAAAGGATAATGAGTAAGGTGATACGTAAGATGACACTGGTGTTATCATGATTTCTTTTCCAATGTAATCCACTTTTTCTAATTCGGTCCTAGAAATAATATTAACAATACAGATTAGTACAACATTTAAAAAATTCAATCCTATATGCAGTTAATGCAAAAAAAAAAATTCAATCCTGTATGCATTTATGTGCTGGACTCATGCGAAATATGCTTCCACTTCTATGCGAGACAAAACTCTTCCTGTTTATCCCTGTGATTTCTTCCCAAAAGGCAATTCTATATATTTTTGATCAGTTCTTTTTGGAAAACATGAAAAAAATGCATCTAGGGAAAATTATATCCATCTTAACAATTAAATTAAATCAAAATCATATAAAGATGCAAATAATCAGCTTAATTTCCTTCCTACATTTCTTATGCTCATGCAGTGATTCTTATAATCATGCAGTCGTAATAATCAATATGATGATCACAAGCTAATTTCTTATCAAGAAAAAATAAACCATGTGATGTGATGGATCATTCGACTGATATGGTAAATGAAGATACCACGATAGGTAACTCCGATGTACATTGTCTGTTTTTGCTTATTCTAAAAACAACCTAATGCTTCAACAGAAAATAATCATTACGTAAAGAAATAAGAAGCGAAATTAAATGATGGTAAATTAAACTTGAATCAAACAATTGAGGAAATGACAATAGCTCCATTGAAATACTTACCACAACAGTGTATGGGTCAAACCCATAAGTATCTAGTTTGGATGCTCGTTTCAAAAATTCCATTTCCGCCTCTGCCGGAGTGAGTCCTCTGTGTAAGGAAATTGATCAAAAATTCAACACAACAAGAATTGACAATATATATTGGCTAAATTATATAATACTCAATTGAACAATTTAAAATCCCCATCTTGATTTAGATTTAAAAAGTTTCACTATCGAAAATGCAGAAAGCAACATAACTGAAACATAACTACAAAAACAAACTTGAACAATTTATGAGACTCAGCGATCTTTTCTTCAAGTTTTTCGGTTTGCTTTAAAAGTAACCTGTACTCAGCAACGTAATTTTTTGGCCTTTCTTCTGCATCATAATCACCGATTATAGCTAAAAGTTGAAAAAATTGAAACTGATAATGAAGAAAAAATAAAACTCCACCTAACTAAATAAGTGATAGTTGAAACCAAATATCATATGAAAAAATAAACTAAATTTAAATTACAATAACAAACAATTTTTTTCAATTTCGAGTTTTATTATTATTTTTTTTAATTTGTTAACTTTTATCTTTTTTTTTTTTTATTATAATAATAAACAAACATTGCAGAGCTAGCGCGCCCAGTACAGCTGCTTCAGTCTGTGAACAGTACAAACGTCCATGAAGAAGATCTCTTTGCAGTTGCACAAATAACATGTACCTTTACGAAAAGTAATTATTATTAGATCATAATAAAGTGATTTAAATTCATTTTGTATAGATTCAACCAGCATCTCTAATATTTGCAATAGCAAGAGCACTGAAAATATAGTTGAGATTGGAAAGGAGATTATTATAATATTTTATAAATAAATTAGGATTTCAAGAAATAAAAATACTTATCAAATAACTATTTGAAAAGATGAGAAAATCATTAAAAAAAAAAGGATTCAAGAAACGCGTTTTGATAAAGCCATAAAATATCATAAATAAGACAAATAAAAGGAAATTTGTTCATTTTTCGGACTATGAGAAGCAGTCCAAAATAATGTAAATAAGTTTATGAACAACTGACTAAAATGCAAACAACTCTCAATATATTAATGTTAGCAGACAATTTATAACTTACCGAGTTATTTCTTCTTTTAAGACACTCACATCAGATGGATAGAACCTCACGCGAAATCGCAAAACTACATTAGGACCTTGAAAATTGCTAAATTATATGAAAATTTCTAATTTATGGAAATGTAATATCATATTTCAAAACGAGCAAAATCGATTACCTCGTACTTGTTTATAAATTTGTTTGTTGAGATCCATCCAGTACTGAAACAAATTACCATATTGATTAACAAGAATACTTGTAGAAGACATTAGTTTGGAAAATAGATTTAAAAATCTATAAAAATTCAAAAATCTCAATAATTCGGAACCTAAATTTTCTACAAAATATTTCAGAAATTTAGCATATAAATATGCATTACTAGGACTCCACGATAATTATTTATTTTATAGTACAGCTAAATAATAACTGGGGACGAACTGAACCAATTTAAATTCAGCATACCCTGTGTCTACTAAAATCCTGATAACGCAGTCCAAAATAATCCTTTTCGACGATATTCAAACATTCGCATACATAATCCAATATAAATTGGGCATTCGATGTCTTCTGAAATGAAACATCTTATTTTGTTATAATTTTATGAATTACCGTGTCAATAATTTCAGCAAGCTATTTGACTGTTATTTAACTTGAATAATGAATTAATAAAGTCTTTTTATCACGAAGTAATTCATCAATGCAAAATCAACAATGTGCTTCGGTAATTCGGATATTCTATTTAAGATTTGTTTTACAAGAAATCATATGATTTAATGGAGACCATTTCTCATAAATTTATTGAGACTACGCAAAATAAATTTTCTTTTGGGAATATTTAAAAAGTTAGTAAAATAAAAATCTACAAATGAAACATGCTCCGTAAATACAATTAATAATCATCATGATTATTTAAAAATCTATACTTCTATACTGATATGCTAGTGAGATGCGGCTATGTACAGCTCATATCCTAGAAATTGAAACTTAATAAAACGAGGTAGTACAACGCTTTGCAAAAAATGATTTTTATGATTGTTCAAAAACTGCAATGTCAAGTATCGACGCAAATAAACGTACCATTACGAAATAATATTTGAGAAGATGACGAACCTTGAATTCCTGACAGATCGTTTCATTATCATCTAATAACTGCACTGTAGTTTTATATTCTCTGGCTGAAATAAGACTTGTACGAGCACTAATACGGCCTATAAGTGATGTTGGTATCACGGTAGTTTCGTTCCCTGGCATTTTTTTCGCCGTGAAGCTTTTGTTGGCTTTCTGGTGCTTCTTTTCACATCCGATACAACAGGAAACTGACAGCAACCTTGGTGACATTATTATAAATTACTGTAGCAGTTAAAATGTAGCAAATGATAACAAATGTCACTGATTTACTTCTCGATTTGCAGGAAAGAGAATAGGTTGAAGTTAAACTGTTAAGGATTTGACAGTCTGTACTTATATTAGGGATAAATGAACTGCGATTATTTCGGAAGGACGAAATGGTTTGACAGGAATTATCGGTGACGCAATGATATAACAACAGCAGAAATGATACTGCTGATAATGATTCAAATAAAAGCAAGAATGATATGAAAAGAAAGATCGAACACCCAGTTCACTGTTGAACAATAAAAGAACCAAATACAAAAAGAGAGAAATGATTACTTCTAAAGTGCAAATACACATGCAAGGAGGTAAAGAAAAAAACGTAAAACAAAAAATTTGATGTAAATTTCCACAAAAAATCCTTATTCTTTAAATACCTGGGAATGTAAATTAACAAAATTACCAATAAATCATCATTCAGTAAAAATTCCGTAAATTAACAGAAAAAGAAAAAATATCAATATTATCTTATCATTATTAACATAGCTATAATCAATATACATGTACTATACTAATTTTAAAAAAAAATGAATTTTAAATCTCCGCGACAAATCATTAAAGCTGAGTCGGGCAAATGATGATAAACAGTATTTGAAAAAAATGTTTTAAAGAATTCTAGGCATTTCATAGAGCAGTCTATATTAATGAAATATTTATTAGTAACACTCACCGAATCATAGTCTTAATATGCAACAGAACTGATCTTTTACTATCATCATATGAAAAACAGAATGAAGTTACTTCGAATATCGAAATTTTTAGCAAAAAGAATTACATCTCTTCTTTGCAACAGATGAATGTCGGAAAAATTGTTCTGGTAGAAAGAATGAACAAATGATGTTATAAATATGTATAACAAATCATTTCAGCAATTAGTCATCATATCAAGAAAATAACATTAATTTGGAAGAGACATTAATAGAACTGGCAAAGAAAATAACGAAAAAGAAAGAAAGTTAAATAGAAATCAATTCAATGGCCAGCAGTAGAAGCCCCACCACAAGTTCTATCAAATAGCTCTTGTCCGATAGATATCCCTTCCTGTCTTACAACTCAGAAATTCGTACAAACACATACGTGTGTATTCATGCCTTCATTTTTTCCAATAATACAAAACTTCTAAGAGTACTTTATCCCATCATCTGCATTAGTGAACATTCCAATTGAATTTAACATTAAATTAATACTATCACCGCCTACGCTCCAACAATTTTGATAAATACATTTTCAAACAATTGCTCGTCGCTCTAAGAAAACTGCTTCCAACAACTTTTAGTTTATCGAGAAGGATCCGATGCAAACTAAAAATCTTTCGTAAGCTGCAAAAAACTGCAGTGCTCATATATAATCACATTTAACAATATTAACTTCTTTACTATCGCCTTTATCAGCATATTTGAAAAACATCTTATTCTATCAGTACCCTTAAGACCACTATCGATATTATACTTGAATCAAATGACGAAATCTAAAGTTGTTTAAAACCTAGTTATAAGTTGCATATCTTTTTAAAAATATTGAAAAGAAAAGACCACTATGACATTAATGACACCTATATTTTCATGCGTTTCATAGAACTGCATATTCAATTTTTGGCTATTTCTTAATTACATATCATTCAATTTTCGGTTATAAAAAGTTTCTCCTCTTTGTCCAATAATAAATTACAAAATATTATCACTGTATATGAACAGTATAATATAATGAAAATTCTCTAAAGTTCTTTCATGATAACTTTCAATAAATAAAGAAATCTCAAAACGGCTTTTGAGTTTTATTTCTATATTTCAGGTGTCATTTATCTAGACAGAGGCCAAAAATTTTTCAACTATGAAAAATGAAGATTCACTGTTAAAAAATCTCATTAATCCGTTCGTCAAATAAAATTTAATTTGCTGTTCTGCAAAGAAATTGCATCAATCGGCGATGAAATTTGTAAGAAAATTTGAAGAATTTATTTAAAAAAATGATTTATACAAGAAATCTTTCAACTGTACATGAAGACGATGTAAAGAACTCTCCATTATTTTTCGGCAAATGAAGTAATGCACATGAACAATGAAATCATGAGCCAAACCAGAGCTTTGAATTTAATTAACAATACTTTCCAGCCCAGTCATTATAACGTCTTGCCAATAGATGACCTTTAATATATTAGAACTGTGCTGCAAAACAAATTACAATTCATTACAAAAAAAATTAGAACTGTACAAAATTACAATTATAAGGCAGACGATAATACTGCTACTTTCCGAAATATCAGACTAATTCGAGTCCAGGCAGTGCCTATTATTTTATGATAAGTCAATACGCAAAGTTTAACCAACAATCTTAATCTCCTAAGAAAATCCAACAATGGAATGATTTATATCAATCGAGAAATTATTATTGGGAATGTTTTTTGATTTTCCAATCTAAATCTGAACTACCAATTCTACGAACAAAAATCTGGAAACAAACCACGAAACAAAGAAAAAAATTAGTATTAATAAAGTCGATATGTTTGAACAGTTCTAAAAAAAATCACATTTTAATTGTCGATGCAAAATGCATTAGTGAAGTTCTGTTCTTCTTATATTAATCATTTTTCAAAGAATCAATGCCTGTTTCCTAACAAAATCTTCTCACAATGAATTAAGAAATTTTATTACATACTGAAATATTTAAAAGTGAAGTTGGGAATTAGATAATCAAATTAGTACTGCATCCGCAAAAACTTATGCAAATAAACTTATTTTTTTGTCATTCCAATGCATTGAAGATCTTTTTACACTTCAATAAAAGAATTATATATATACTGATTGGCATTCTTTACGAATTCAATTCTAAGAAATTCTAAAAAAAACAATTTCAAAACGAAAATGAACAAAACTGATCAAGACCTGAATTCGCTGAAAGAGATTTTAAGAATTAATTCGTTGCTTCTTCAATATTGCGATCAAAAACTTAATAAATCTTTGAAAGAGCACAATCTGGGATCATTTACCTTTATAAATCATTTGCTGATAAAAGGAAATGCTACGGAATTACTCCAACAACATGCTTAAAAAGTGACCAGATATTTTAGTAATTAAATTACTGTCAGGGATAATGAATATACAATCAGCAAATCGATACTTTCATAGCTTCATATCAAGCTAATAGTTCGGATTTTTTCAGACAGGTGTTTTAACAGAGTAACAAAACGGCACATATATACTATAAAATGCAACTGAAATTGATTATTCGGAGCTAAACAAAAACAGCAATTACTTAACTTCTACTGGAAAAATATGCAAAAAATGTTTGCATATTTTAATAATGTCCTTCATTCCTCTTATCACCTATCAATATGTATCGCTTTTATTTAGTTCAACATAAATGATTTGCAACATAGCTTTTGCACTTATTTAAATTCAGATCATTCAAAATTCCACGCATTAATTGAACTGTTAATTAATTGAAAACAATCTACTGGAGAAAAAGGATTTACAAACTAAATGGAATTCTCAAATTCCTCTTTTAAAAAAAATATTGAATGAAGGAGGAACTAGGTCTTGCATACTATATTTTTTTAAAGACATTTCACTTCGTGAATAAAGATAAATCGAATCGGCTCAAAAAATGAAAAGGAAAAAACAAACAAGAAATCACAAATTAAATCAATCAAAGACAACATGATAACAAGAGTAAGTAAGGATATAGATGATGAATCGTAGGATGATGAAGGATGGAAATGTGGCAGTAAATGTGCAAAACAATTTTTCCAGAAACATTTCTCTAAGAAACATTTCGTTTGAATTTAAAATATCAAATAAATCAAAAAAAAGGGCAATGTAATTCATTCATTTAAAGTATCTTTCATAAAATTCACACCAAAATTTCTGACCATTCTTGTGACTTAGTACACTGGGAGAAAACTTCCATTTATAATCTAGCAATCTGTATTTTACCGAAAACTCTTAACTTGTATGTAGGTCGAAATTATGGATAAATTTTCTGAAAACTTGCTGCATAATTCTAATGTTTCGCTCAGTATTGAAATATCAGCTGATATCGCTTTACCTTCTCGCAATTTTTAAGATTTATTAGCGCTCTCTATATAATCAATTGTAAATTGTAAAATGCGATTGTGCTGCCTCTTTTGCTCAGTTAGGAGAATAAAAATTGCAGAGTGCAACAGGGCAACAATTCTGAAATAAATATCCAGCACAAGTACCATACTTTTATATTCATCTCAATCAGAGAATGCAACGTTTTCGTATTTATTTATTGTTCATACATTTTTCCTGAGAAACACAGAAAAACGGTTCGAAAATGAACTGGAACAGACGCTCTCAACAAATTTCTTTAAACCGAATTGAAGGAAAATACAAATGATGAGAGATGGGAGAGAGTGTAAAAACAGATGATACATATTGCTCTTTTTCACAATAACAGAAACAAAACACTGAAGATACGATTTATGCAGCGCATATTCAAATTTTTTTTCAGTCGCTTTTGAGGAACAGAATAGCTGCATATACGAAAATGTTGATCGTTGATTCAGCAAATACCATCGATCAGATGGAAGAATAAGTAACTTACCTTTCTTTACTCCCATCTTACGTAAACAAATACCTAGCACAAGTATCATACTCTTGCCATTTTAATACATGGCTCTCTCTCTCTCTCTCATTAAAAGTGTAACGAATTCAGCAAATATATTTTTGAAATGACCCAAAATTGTGATATAAGGTAAATGCATTCTAAACTATTATTCTCTGCAATACATACTATACGGGATGATATTAGTCGACATAAGCCAGTCATACGCATACAATACGCGTTTGAACACACGTATAACTACATATATATGTGCAAGTAAAGGAGGATGAAACTTTGAAATCCTTTTCAAATAAAAAAAAAAAATGAAAAGGAAGGAAAAGAGATAAAGATGACGTATTGAGCACAATAGCAGCGCAATATCTCTAATTACATGATTGAATAAAAAGGTTAATTCTAAAGGCAGAGGAATATTTTGGATAAATAAATCAGATCATTTCTGCAGATTATGGTCTCAATTGATTAATTAATTATGACATAGACCAAAAAGAACCCTGAATGCACAACACAACTTGATGATAAAAAGAGAGTCAGAGTCTTTTCTGCAAAACGGATTTTTCCTCCAAGTGATCAGAAATAATGTTTTCGAATTACTGATCCTTTAGATGACAGAGAATTCACATCTGACCCAGACATGATTGGAGAAAAAGGATATACATAGGCATAAATCCCATAGATAAAATTACCTTCCCCGTCGTTCCACCTCATTCTGCATAATTATAACATGATTTTTTTGATTTCACGAGAATGATGGATGATTGACTATTGAAGAAACGAGGAAATCCATCCGATCCTTCTCATTAAAAATCAGAATGAATTATGGGAAAGAAGGGAAAAACTAAAAATCCTTGGGATACATAGTCGAAGAAAGAAGATGGCACTATTCTTAGATTCAATGATATCAAGAAATTGCATCAAATTGCGAATTTACAATTTTAAGAGCACATAACCATAAAAATTTTTTCAGACAACAAAAATTACTTTGTGTGACAAAATAGGAATTTTATTAAAACGTTCAAATATCAAAAAATAAAATGCTTCGTATTAGGCGTATTTTCAATATGTTTAATTACTTAAATTTCATATGAGATATCTGGAAAAGAGATCGCAAAATCATATTATCTTATTAACAATCGTTTGATTAAAAATTCAACGGAAAATCGAAAGAATAAGAGATCAATCAGTATAGATTAATACTATGGTGAATTATTGTATGCAACAATGCACTAAATTTTTGAATACTTTTCCATGCGAAATGAATTGACGAAAGTGTGACAGATTAATATGTCTCCTATTCTTTAATCAATGCAATTTATTAAGTCAATAAAATTCATGAAATGAGGAATAAGTAAAGTGGAGCAAATTAACAGTGTACATTTTACTAACTTTATCATGATAATATTTTTAAGCATTATATTTTTTACGCGCCAATCTTAAATTTCCTCATTTAGTCTAGACTTTGTTTTTTATCAAAATATGATAAATTCGTAAGATTGATAAAATGAATTCGTAAGATTAATAAAAACTTTTAATATATTTCAAAAAAAAGTTTCATGTATTATACGTACCATAGTTTAAGTCCGGATCATCCTTGGTCTCAAACCAATTTCGATATTTCACGTTAGACAGAATTTTCGAAATATAATTTAGAAAGAATGTGATAGCAAATGAATTGTAAGCAGCAGAGAAAAAATTTAGTAAAAGAGTAAAGATAGAAAAATGGAAGTAAAACAAGTGATACCTTGACCATTTGCTTTAGCTACTATATCAAGACTTCCATTTAAATTTACGTTAGACTAAATAAATGACAGCATACTACATTTCTTCTTTTCTTTCTTCCAAAGCTTATTGCAAATTTAAATCATACTGTAAGACGCTTAGTTTAAATTTTTTTAATGCTAAAGATTATTTGTTTATAAGTTAATTTGTCTATTTATTTAATTCCTCTATTTGTATTTGTATTTGTTCGCATTAATCTATTTATTTTCTAATTCTTCTATTTTATTAATTGCAATATTTGCTCGTTGCATCATTCAAATAATTACGTGATAGCAATCTATGATTATAAAATTATCCATCTAAACCAAATTTGCATCGATTACGATGAATGACGAAAGTCATACTCAATTTAATGCATCTTTAGATTAGAGATTCGCCCAATTGTTCGACAAAATGTTTTATAAAAAGAATTAATTCATAATGTGATTGACTGAATTAGTGCATTTTGATAAGCGTATTCAAAAACGTAAGCAGCATTATCAATATCTATTCAAAATATTTCACAGATATTCCGCGTTCTATACTCAATTAAAAAAAATAAATCATAAACGAATTTTATTTGATTTAAACTTCCATGAAATTAAAATATATTTTTTTCAAGGATATCAAACAATTTTTTGAAGCATAATTAAAAATTAAAAGTTTTCGGATTCCAGGACATTTTAACTATTGTACGCTTTTATTTGCGTACAATAGTTAAAATGCATAATTTTTAGTCTTTTTCGAATATATTAATGTATTCTTACAATCTTTTTTTTTTTTTTTTGAGTATGTTAATGTATTCTTACATTCATGCTATTTCTGTTAGTTCAGTATTTTAAAATTTCAATAGGTTTGAGAAGAACATATCTACAATAGTACTGAATTATCTTTCAAAAAATTTTAATTTTATCAAATATTAAAAGATTTAAGCTGAAATTTTAATGAAGATTTTGTTCTAAAAAAAATCATTATTGACAAGATTATTTTCCAGAGAAAATTTATTCAACTTTAACTCAAGTATCATTTGTTGCTTATAACTAAGTTCATTCTTTTGCCTTAAAAGATTCTCACACTCTTCTTTTCTTATATATGTCTAAAAGAAAAATCCCTCATATCTCGCCATTGAAACAAACACTTTAAAATGACAAAAATAAAAAAATGAAAAAAAAAATAAATAAAAGAAAAAACAAATAGGGGAATTTATAATTATTTTTAAAGCACCCTCGAGAAATCAAAAATCAAAAGATCAATTGATTTAAGATGATAAACGAAAAACAGTTTTAAGGCAACTGACTAGGTGGAACAGAATGAAAGAAACGGGAGTTTCGCGAAAGCAATAATAAATCAAGCAATTACTTCAAAATGAGAAAAGTAGAAATTTCATTAACGTCCTGTGGAAGTTCTAATTCTTAAAACCTTCATGTATATAGTTATTTCTTTATGCTCAAAAGTTTACGATCTATAATTTTGAAAATAAACTGTTTTCCAGAGATGAAATACGTTGTATGATTTATATTGTTAAAAATATTGTTGATATGATTTTGACAAAATTTTGATTATTTAAAGACCCTAACTTATTTGAAATTATCGTGGAGGTTTGGATTCGCTATAATAGAGACAGATAATTAGCTCATAATATTTTTCAAATAGATGAATATGTTGAATATTGATCATCAAAAAGAGCATAATGGGAAGAGTATTGTCATTTGTCGAATATGTGTGATAATTTGATACATTATGCATTTTTCCGGATATCTACTTGTGCAAAATTGAAAATATGCTGGAAACATCTTCGGACTCAGTCTGTATATAAATAAATCTATCTCTCCATTTTCGATTGATACTTTTTAAAATCTTCTGCTCGTTGCACATTAGTGTATTTCACCGCCAAGAAAATTTAGCATGTTGGTGCATCTTTTGAACATAACTTTTTTTCTAATAAGGAATAAAAAAGATTCAGAACTGTGCAATTATAAAAAAATATATAATACACGGTTATAAAAAATATATAATTTGATATTATACTTGAAGATAATTTTAAAATTTTGGTTTGGGAAGTCAAAAATTTCAATACGCTCAATACGAATTGTAGTATGAGTCAATAGAAACTTTAAATCAACTTTAGATCATCACTTATTTCATAATTAAACAAACTTTCAACAAAATAATCATAAGATTCAGATCAAAACTCATCTGCTGTTGCCTCAGGAAGCACGACCGCTCGAGTTGCACTGTTACCATCCTATGGACATGCCACGATTCTTGATAACTATGTCCATAAATGTTGAACCAATACGGACATATGATTATATACTCTCTCCAAAGGCTTATTCCTTATTTAATGAATATTTCTTGTTAAATTTTCCAATTTTTTTTCCTTTCAGTTTTTTATTTTTGCATTTAAATTGATTCTACGCAAAATTCTTTCTATTTAATTATTTCCTATAGAAAGAAGTAGACCAAGGACGAATTATTTCTATGCATTTATTTCACTCCTATCCCGTTTGTGAGATTCTAAAAAAATAAACATCTTTATAAATTAGGACCATCATTAACTTATAAACTTGTAAAATTGGTCCACTCTATTACAAATCGTTGTTCATCTCTTTGCTAACAACTTATGAAGCAATCGTCATGCTGCTTTCAATGAACTAACAAACTGGACCACCAACTAATTTCCGTTTATACTTACCTATCGGAAACGACTAATGATCTGAATATGAATAATATTTTGGCTGACCACTACTTAGTATTACCTACTGATTAAAAAATTATAATTCCCCTTCATTTACCAAATAACAACTCAAAGATAAGCGATCAAATTAATTCTATGCAATTTGCATTCTGCAACTTATTTCATTTCTTTTGAATTAATTTCCAGAAAACCTTACTGAATGTGCTATCGGATTACTAAATATTATTTCAGGATATTATCATAAAAGATACTGGATAATAATCATAGCGTAAGAAAACCGAAATTCATTTGTAAAATTCTGATGAAATAAGAAAGATGTTTTGATGCAATTTAATTCCAATGAATTTGAGTTTGTGATTGCCAACTCTTCTAACGCTCTAAATATTACAGATGATTTAGATGGCGTTGCTGCAACTCAAATTATCATTTTTTTAATTTCTTTGGGACTAGTTGCCGTACATAACTCAAGCAAACGCGAACATTATTTTATTCTGTATTGCATTTGTATAAGCAATTTAAAGTTTTTTGTGGTTTAACACGCACCCAACAAAGATGTTTATAAGTGATGTTGACAGTTTATCAATTGATGCACTAATCAGTTTTGGGACTAATCAGCGTTCTCATTTGCTGTTATTGGAATAATTTTTGTAACAAAAATCACTATCTATAATTATCCAGATATCAAAGTTTAAGTATGGTAAGGGAAGGAAGATTTTTCTTATGCACCAATAAAGCACCATTTTGAAAAGAAATAGTCAGCTGTTCGAGAAAACACTTAATTCTTTGTTGACTTAAATCAACGATTTATTTCTAGTAATTTTGACATACATCTGTGTTAAAGGCGAATTCAAAATTCGAGATAGTAATGAGATAATGATATGCTCGCTGAATTATGAATATAACCATGCTTGATAAGGAATCATTCGCATTATTCGGCACTTCCGATCATATTTTAACGATGTTGTAGAGAAAGTTAAAAAGCATCGTCCAGAAAAAGCTATCTAAATTATTTCTCTTAATTCATCTTCAGTAATATTTTCAGTAATTTCTTCGTTGGATTTTAATTCGCTAATAGAAAGTACTGCCCTTCTTGAAATGAGATTTATCGAAAAGTGCTGCTTCTCCACTGTGATAAATGCTTAGGTTGTAAGACTGATACAAACTGATTTGTAATTTGGAAATCTGAAAATCTCATTTTTCATTATTCTATTTCCAACGAATTAACAATAAATTCCGATGACTGAAAAATTTTGAAATTTGGAATTGCTTTGAATTTCAATGATGTTAGTATCAATAATCGGCTACGTAATCTCTACCACAATTTGCCGAACAACCATTGAAAATATTTTAGCTTAAGTCTAACATTAGATTTACAAGTAGATGACTAAAGTATTGGCTGCACTTGTGTCTATATCACGAAACATGAAAATTGAATGGAAATTTTTCAATGATAATCGGATCATTTCGGCCATTGAATCAAGAATAATAGGATAAAGCATAAATGACGAAAAAATATAAATATAGTTAAAGTTATCACAATGTAATAAATTTTATAATCTTGAAGTTGAAATTATTTTTTTATCAATAAGAATGTAGCAAAGACGTGTTCTGCTATCAATAAATTCATTGGTTTAACAGATTCTTTATGCTTTGTTTTGGATACATTCAAGCTATACTTCCAAGCGAAGTTTCTGTCACATTATTGCATTCAAATCGTTTGTCTGTGTATATCTGCATCTTATGTAGCAGAATCTTTAGATATTTGAACTTTCTGCTACATTCATTACACGCGAATCGTTCATCCGACTGCGTTACTTTGCTTTATTGTAAAATAAAATCCTTAGATATTTGAAATTTTTGCTGCATGAATTACATATGAATGGAATGGTCGATATATATTCGAATCCTAACACTAAATAGCTATAATATAGTCGAATTTAGATATAAATTTGTTGTGAGAAGTAATTGAAAAATAATTTTTTCTTGTATTTAATGGAAATAGAAAATTGGGATACAAAGATGGTCTAAAAAAAACATCCGTTACTCTGCCTCTGACTCCCATCTTTTTTAGCAAACATTATGAAAAAAATAATCAGTGTAGTATTAGATAAATAAGAATGTGTGCTGAAAAATGGAAAAATATAGGACGAATTGATATTACAGTTTGATAATTTGATTGTCAAATCAAATCCGATTCCAACCATTCATATCAATGAATTGCTCAAAACTTCACTGTCTTGAAATAACTTAATGTTTGTCAAAAAAATAGATGGAAAAAAAGATGTGATGTGCCATCTTTGTATTGTTCATTTCTATGCACAATCTTTATATCGTGTTATTTTTTAAATAAAATTTCGAGGTTCTGATAGGATGAATGTAAGCCGTATCCAATTAATTTTTGAACGCTTTGAAATAAATTTATCGAAGCCAGTATCTAATTATCAGTAGCAACTTGATACTTCACTATATTCAATACGTGGAAAGCAAATATTTCTCTTCTCGTGTACAACTAATCTTTCTTATTTTTGTTTATAGCAAGTAAATAATCTTTTTTATGATTTACATAATTTTGAAAAGATGAAATTAGGGTTCGAGAAGTCGAAGAATCGAGCGTTATGATCCAAAGAAAGGTAACTGTGATTCGGATATACTACAGTACTTTTGACTTATCAACTCTATGAAGCTACCAGGACGATATTTTAATATTATATTCATAGCCTCCAACTAAACCAAATAATCAAATAGGTATGTATTCAAAAAGATCCTGATATAGTTGCTTTATTCCTGATCTGATTAAGTTAAGAAATTTTTGTCTGCACGTCTTATAAAATACTGAACTTTTTTTTATTTGGCAAGGTATTTTCTATATTAGCCCTATAGTTTGATGTATTAAATTTTTTACCAGCCATTTACCGCTCTCTGTTTTGAATAGATTCCATTACTAAGCGCAATAAAGTATAATGTATTTGTATTTAAATCACTCAATGCCATATCTGTCGCGAATTTCAATTTCGTGAGACTCCAAATAGCTCAATACCAAACGAATAACTAAACAATTTTCTCACCATAAATCATTCAACTAATTCTTCATTCCTCAAATTTATTTCCCATTCTTCCATGGTTAGCTAAATTCACATCTTTGTCCAGATACGCATCTTTATCGACAGCTGTCAATCATTTATTGTTATAATGCTTATACTAATGCTTGTACCGTAACTAGCTTTCTTTCTATATGTTAATTGACAACCCTTTTTATGCTTAATGAAGGCCACTCCCACTTCCTAATACTTATAAACCCTATTGTATTAGCCGGGGATCGAATCTGTTACCATTCCCTATCGACTTCTTTTTTTTGCTTGACTGGCTTTCCTTCCTTTACTTGCTTTACTCAACAATACAATTTTTGTTGTTCAACTTGTATCACCACGATAAAGTTTGATATCACAAAATTAGCTGTGTCGCATCAAACCAACAAACATCGACTCAAATAAGCGATCGATCTTCTTGTTCAGACCTTCAGAGACCTTCAGAACCCCCCAAAATACACATAAATCTCTTCGCAACAATATCCGCAAATAAGAGAGTGTTCTCCAGATTCCTTGAAAATACATTTTTGAGAATCGCATAACTTAGTTTGTATAAATTTCATGAATAATATTGGTTAAACTACTAATCAATATGTTATATTGAATTTTCAAGAATGCTAAAAATTTGAGCTTGTTATTTTCTTACACAAATTTCGATAAAATTTAATTCTTGAAATTTCGAATCTAAATTCTTCATTTTTTTCTTAGTTACTCAGATTTCTGTAAACACTGATATCCCCTGTTACTAATTTCTATGCCAATTTTTTAATGTAATCAAAAATGATTTTAATTATATAAAAGAAATAAATGTAAAGTTAACGAATTCATTAGTACGTTAGCAATAAATAATAGATTAAATCAATCTACCGATAATAATGCAATCGATATTTGATAAAAACAGTGGAAAAAAGTGGATTCAGCGATGACAGTAAAACTGGCAATGTAGTAAAACAAAATAGGTAAACTAGAATTTGTTGAAATTTTAAGTTTTGAGAGATTATTCAAGAGATTGCAGTATTATTTATATTTAAGAATTCTGTTGGTGCCAACATTTTAGTGAGCTTTGATTGAGATTGAAAACTGCTTTTATTCTTAAATTGTTTGATCAGGTTGGTTCCATTAATCCAGCATTTTGTGAAAATCTTTGATGTGCTTCATCATGGCTACTTGATTACAGTTACGAGAAATAGTGCAGTTCAAATTGTTCGTACTCTTTCGCATTCAAGTTTAAATTCATTATGAGAGGAATTGTGTTATCTGTAGGTTTGAATAGTCACCTGATTTGAGCATTAACTGGTGACTACTAAGTTGGGTGACCATTCATTGTAGCGAATCAGGAAAAAAACTTTGCATTACACATTTTGTTGATAAATTAATCAACCACTGATAAAAAAAAAATAAGATTGTTTATATCTGTAACTTGGCATTTCTTATTTCCTCTATATTTAGAATTTGGGATAATGTTGAACTTAACATTTGTAATGCTTTTGGTTAGCCACTTTGCAATATTTAGGATAAGCATTGAAATATTTTGAGGCAGTAGTGTATTACATTCATTTCAAGTAATAAATATAATCGTAAACAGATCTTTCTTTTCAGAGGCTATTTTCAATGTTCATAATGAATAGTTAATTCCAGATTGTCTTACTTTTAATTCTTCATTTGAATCCTGAGTCATCAACTATTTAGCTTCAAATATACCTTCTAGAAAAATGAACACTTTGTAGTCTAGGACAATTACCTGATTGCCATAGCTAATAAATTATTTTCTGGTAACGCATGTTTCAAGTTTTCTTTTTTCTTCTGTTGCTTTCATACTACAATCAGTTCCATTGATATTCCTCAGTTGGCCCAATCTAAACTATTTACTGTACTAAATCAATTATAATGACCTTCATTTTTGATTATTGCAGCTTTAATTTTCAGCAGACTTTATTTCAATTTTAAATTCTACGTACGTTAACAATGAACAAAAAACCAACAAAAAAAGAAAGAAATAGCAATGCATTTTGATTTCGAAGTAACTTTCACTTTTGCTGTGATCTTAAAAATTCATACGCTGTATAAAAATTTACGAAAAAGAAAAAAAGAATGGATTTATCACTAATTTAAAGTGAATCATATGACAGATAGCGCATTACGGTAGTCTTCTAGAAGATTGTACCAGTATTTTTTTTAAATATGTAAACTTTAATAAATGCATTAATGAAATCTCTTGCTTTTAATCAAGAAGCTATCGATTCATAATACTGTAAATATAAATCATTACTCATTATGATAAATGTTTCAGTATTTTGAATCATTATGATTTTAAATAACACGTTTTGGAAATGGATGGCGACAATTGCTTAAGAAGTCAAAAAAGCGAGAGTTTGAAATTTTTAATGTTTTATAATTGCGGTCCTCTTTGATATCGCCAGTGTAGATATGCAATATATCCTACAATTATGGATGACATTCTGCGAAGTTTTGGAAAGAAATAAATATTATTGAAACTAAGTTCAAAAATTTTATTCCTTCATAAAACTTACATCAAAATTTCTTCCAATTTCAAAATTACCAAGTATCATAAGATGATTCCTTTCACGCCATCTCATTAATGTAGAGATGACTGAAAGTAATCGCAGTGATGATTCATGCTGTTATCATATACTTATTTTGATTTGATACATAAAAGTATAAATAAAACAAACAGTCATTTTTTTAATGGAAAAATATACCATTTAATGTCCTACATCTATTGCACACAGTATCTAATAAAGAAAGAATTATGATTTCATGTCTAATCAATCCCTTTTTCGTCACTAATATTAATATTTAAAATTGATTAACATTGCTCATTCAGCTTGTATAATGCTAACTGTGTATTTCAATAATATTATATTTATGAAAAATTACCTTCTGCTATCAAAACTGTTCTTTGTTCAATTTTTCAATGAAGAAGAAAAAACTTTAGAGAACCGTAAAATAAAAACTCTATGAATTAACTTCAGCAGAAAAAGTATAAAGAGCTAACTTTCTATTAAAACAAAATTTCAAGTGATAATGAAATTTGTCTTCATGAATAGAGATATTTTATTGTTAAATGGCGCAGAGGAAATACGATAAAGCTGAACTTCAACATTTTCTGATACTGTGCTCAGCGAGTCACATAAAAACATTGCAGGAAGTAAGAAACGAAATAAACAAACCATTCATTGGCATCACTGCTATTTATGAAACTTAGGGAACTTTAAGAATTCGATCGAAGACAAATATATTTATCTCTTCCGATGACGACAGAAATGAAGATGATTTATCAAAGGGATGCGATGGAGTAGTGTAGCTACTATTTTGATTTGTTTTGCTCTGATATTTGGTATCTAGTTTCCTCGATCGTAATTGATATTTTAACACTTTAAATAAAATGAAATTATATAAATATATTTGGAAACAAATTCTTATAGGCAAATCCCTAAAAAATTGAAGAGGATTCACTGATAAATCTGATCATTTCTAAATTAAACGCAAGTCAGCAGAGCTCTTCGTTTAGTGACTATTCCTATAACCTATCGATTAATTTTATTTTTATTAACTTCATATTACATTTGCTACAGTTTTTTTATAGATAAAATTATAGATTTTTCTGATAGATACGTGCCAATTAATCAGATTCACTAAATTACTAATTTCGTAAAGACTCCATGAAGTATCAAAATAAAGGATTCAACAAAAGCAAAAAGAAAAGATATTCTAGAGAAAAGCAAAGCTGATTATAAAGTGGTGGAGATATCATTAATAAGACTTGGAGTTGGCTTACAAGTGATAATATTATCATGATAATATGTCAAGGGAAGAATCAGCTCATGCGTAATAGAGCATTAAATGAATTCATAACTAGTTTTTATGATACCAATGAAAGTCTGGAAAATTTCAATTGATGCAAGGTAATCCAGAATTCTCTACACAAAAGTGTAGAAACGATTTTGCAAGAGCATCAATTCTTTTATATGACCATGAAAATATTCATTATGGCAAAATAGAGATTAGTGATGATGAAGTTATAGAGTCTGCCAAATGTCTACAAACTCATGAATTTATTCTAAAATTTAAGGTTACAACTCACTTAGTAGAGGAATAGGTATAAAACTTTTTGGGAAAAAGTGACGAATTGCAAGACCAATTCTTTAAAATCGTACTTATATTAATTTTAAATTAGGCAAGCAGTGATTTGCATAAAAAGATGAGCAGTAGGCCAAAAAGTTGCTCTTTTTACATCAGTGAGTTGAGGGAAGCCAGAAAATAGAAAAAATTAAAAGTTGATTACTTTTAATATAATTTCCAACAAAAACGTAAACTTTTTCCAGCCTTATGAAAAACTAGGAAGAAACTATAATATGCTCGTTTAATTGTCTGTGATATTTCCAGTGCATATTGCAGTGAATGGTATTAAACATGAATATATAATTCAATTACAGTATCCATTTGAAAAACAAATTTAACAATAGATCCAATCTAGATTATAACTGCATTTATTCTTTATCACCCGATCTATCTCTCCATCATCTGATCGGTCGAACATCCTTCCTTTAAAAGTAATTCATATTGCATTATTGATATTTAAGAGTAATATGGTAATGGAATAGTTCATAAATGAATGGGAAAAGAAAAAAACTAAATCATACGCTTGAAAGCGTTTCACCAATTCTGGCCTTTGACCTTGTATCAAATAGTTATTTTATTTAATTTGGAAAGGATTGAAATGAAATAAGTGTAATAAATGTTTCATTTGCTGAAATGCACAGAAATCGAAAATAAAAACTTGAACACTTTTTCGATGAATTTTTAACAATCGGATATGCATAAAAATAGGATATGATTGATCTCGCGCATAGTTTCTCTCATCCATCTGTACTATGCTCTTTTCTGGCATATATATAGATATTTAAATATGAAAGGCTAAGTAGGCCAGAATAATTTAGTTTTTAATGGCAAAAAAAAGGATATCTTGAAAAATTACTCATAGGCGAGGATGGAGTAAAGGCAAAGATCAGTGAATAGAAGAATAACTAACTGCTTTGATATAAGAAACTTCAATAAAAAAATTAATGAAGACCAACATTACTAGTATGTCTTCAGAAATTATTCCATTCATAAATTATTGTTGACTTTTTGAGCCCAAGAAGTGAGAAACAATAGAGGAATGATGAAGGTATAAAACAACAATATGTAAATGCGTTCAGATAAAGGAGTAATATTTGTATCAAAATAAATTCTTTGCAAATGAGAAAGGAATTAAAATCCCAATTTAGCGACAAATTCTGCAATCACTCTTGAATGTAACTCTCAGAAAATTCAACTCTTCTTTCGCAATCATTTCAATTTTAATTTCATTGAATAGCTATTAGTTATCTACGAAGAAGAATTATTCGCTCCCAGTATATCTACAGAATCTTTCAGTGCAATCAATTTCTTCATGTTTGCGCTGTATAATTTTTGTATATTAACATGACTATCACTTCGAATGTCGTTTTAAATGTTTTAGAATCATTCTATTCATCTATTTCCAAACTTCGATATGATAAACATTGAGGATGAAAAATATTTAGAATCCATTGGAAAAAGACAGAATTAGCACTCTACAAATATAATGATGCCCTCTAATTTGAAGGTTAATAATAATATTTCTCGGGATAATATATGACTACAAGCTCATAAAATAATAGATTTACACACTAAAATAAACTACATAGTTATTCATTCTTCCTAATCCATTCAACTTTCAATATAGCACATTAATCGCATGAGAAGGACGACTAAATTGCTGGAACATATCGGAAACGTTTACTTTTAAGATCAAAACAGAATATGATTCCTTTCATTGACTATTAACGGAGATTCATGCTGATCATTATCAATACTGTTAAAAATTATCTTGTAGCTTGTATTACTGTGATTTATTTAGCTATACGAAGAAATAGATTTATGAGAAATTAATCACTGAAAATGAATCATTCCTCTTAAAATCAAAAAATTAATATTACAAATTGATTAAAATTAGTTTCCATCAAAAAAATCAATTTTTAAAATTAATTTACGAGGAGATAAGTAAAACTTAATAATTGTAGATTCTTTCTGAGATAAATGATAAATAATTGGTCAATTCTGGTTATTCAATATTCATTAAAATTAGTATAGATTGTTTAAACAAATGCAGCAATCAATGTAACAGTAAGTTACTACGATTATCTAAAAACAAAACTAATCACACTTACCTATCCAGATTTTTAAGAAAGACAGTATCTAATAAAAACAAAATGCAATGATTTTATGACGAAATAACAAATTAAAAAGAAGAATTATATCGTAACTTTCATGAAGTCGTCGAACCTGATTGTTAAGAATCATATCATCTGAATTTCGATGTGATAAACAAAGTAATGGAATGAAATATAATGCTCACTCCGATAACAAATGCAAAAAGTCTTAAAAAGAAAACTGACACAAAAAGTTTTTGTTTTAGAGAAAAAAATTCTAATCAAAAAAGAAAATGATAAACTTGGTTTACTTTTAGCAAAAGTTATGAAAAGATACATCAAAATAAGTTCTACACATTACCTACATATTACTATCAAAAAAATAATTAAAATGTGATAGGTAAGAAATAGCACCCTTGGGATGACAATCTGTACTGACACTGTAGTTAACTGGAGCATAGGAGATATCGTAAAGATAACTTGCATCTGACGATCCGAAAAACCGTCATTTTGTTATGCGCTATGCAAGAGATCCAGTGAGTAACTGAAGCTAATTTAAGTACACTTTGTTCGTCTGCAATTCAATGAACCTGAAAGAATTAGTTACATCAATTCTTTTTAACTGCTCTTCAATTAAATTAAATAGAAGAGCTAAATAGTAAGTATTCGAGTGTACGTATAGATAAAGAATACAACAGTTTTATATGACTTTATTCATCATAACTACAATACACAGATTAGATGAGGAATTCAATAATACAATCCATAACTTAAATTTCCCTTTAATTGCAGGGAATTTATATTCTTATTGATATTGCAGTTATGGAGTTGAATTTGGAAGTACGGTAAAGCATGAAAGGGTAAAACTGTATGAATGTGAGCTCTGATCTACCATTATTTTATATTCATTGTTTACAGTGCTTTAAGCAACGCTGCATGATCTGAAAGATGACTGGCCAGAATCTAATTTGTTACAATGCTTTAAACATCATTCACATAAAAGTTTAAAGGGATGATTTCTTGTTTAAAAAATATGAATTAAAACAATTTTATATTACAAAATCACTTAATTATATCGAGGCATTTAACAATACAAATATTTTGATTATTTTCAACATATTCATATTTTAAATATCTCGGTTATTCCGACAACAAACAGATAGATAGACAGATAAATTGAGGAATCTGCAGATTCGCAACAACCAGTCTTAACTTTATGTTTTTCTCTTTTTTTTTTCTAGATTCTGTCGCTTTTAAATACTAGGAGTTAATTTTAGTATGGCAATTATTTAATCATTCAAAAAAGATAGTCTTTTTTAATTCTGTTGTAATGCTGAAGTGGTACACATATTGAATATATAAAAATTACACTCAGATTTGTCATTCGAAAGTTGAAAAAAAAACGGATATAACTTTAACAAAACGAATCATTACCGCAAAGACGGTGCACAAATGAAGTATAAGTTAGGTAGAGCACGTTGCACTATCATTTGAGAATTGATAGAGCCTTTAATTTAAAAAAAAGGCATTCCCATTGCTGATAATGTCAGTCAAAAAAATCATTTCAGCGAGAATAATTTGTTGGAAATAAGATGTAAAAAATAAATAAATCAAATGATAGAAAGTTAAATATGCAATTGTTTGAGAGAGAAGGAACGAACAACTGCAGCATTATTTGATTAGTGAAATTGATAAATGTGCAGCTCGATTTTTTGGAAAAATTTGTATATAGTCGATGACTGATAGCGATATTAATATTGAAAATTGAAATAGTGCTGTGAAATGTTTTTTTTCTATCACATTAGCATACATAAAGTAGCAGATAAACTTTATCATGCTAATCAATTATGAACAAAAAGTGAAAAATATTTAGCAATGAGCTATTTTATGCCTAATTTTAATTATTTAATTAATGCAGACATCTATCTTAATTCTCAGTTGAACTATCTTTTTCATCTTTCCCTCATAAGATAGAGATTATGTAAAATCAAATTTGTAATGATTTTAATCCGCGGCTAAACAAGTACACCATAAAAAAGAGACTAGATGATAGATGTAATAGATATTGTGACATATAGAAAATAATTTTGTTCTATATATAAACAGGATGGAACCATCACAGGATGTACTGGAATCAAACTGCTTTTTCACTTTATCAAGTATTATTAAATTGATGTCTTTAGAAATGTACTCTTTCTGTGCCACGTAAATTAAGAAATGAATCTCGAAAAATGTAGAATATAATCATTCTTCGAGTGAAGAAAACGATGGAATATAGAAAGGGATCGAATAGTTCTCGTTAACGGCGATACTTTAGAAATGATTTAAAAGTATGTACATCATCAATCTCGAGAAATCTGCTTCTTATTTAAGTTCGACACTTGTCTCCACGAATGAGACGGATCAATAATTATATAGAAAATCAAGTGTAGCGAAGGATAGAGTACAGACGAATAGTGTGTAATACCCACTATGATATCCCAGAAATAAGATGACGCCACGAAAGGGATCCAAGATGATCGTTGAATGATATGAGTTAGTTTCAGAATTAGAAATTACTACTTTTCGTTATATATCAAGAACTTAATTAAATGAAGCAAGAATTAGGCTGAAATCAATGAAAAGAAGCAATTCTGCTGTCAAAAAAACATAATAAGGAATGACTGCAATGGAAACAGATATGTTTGATGGCGAAATCCATCGAAAAAGAAATCAGAAGGACTTACTGAGAGACGTATTCGTTTTTTTTTTTTTTAATTCAAATATGGCTTCAGCAGGAAATGCTTTCGTATTTTCTTCCCACATCTTGATAACAATTGAAAAAAGAATAAATAAAGAACTGATTTTAAAACAAACAACTATATGCCAAACATTGATAAAACTGCAATTTAATAATTAAAATGATTTTAAAATGAAAAGATATATTTCTTATCATTTAATTCATTGAATTTTTTGAAGTTATATTTGATTAATCATTAATATTTGACTAATTTTAAGAGTTTACAAAAATTTTAAAACTTGTATCCAGTTGATCAATATTTATTGCATCTTTTGAAAGCAATTACCGAAGTTTGAAAAGTAATTGAAGCATTTCAAAAGGAGATAAGTGGAGGAACAAAGTAAACTATTTTTTGTTTTATTTTTTTTGTTTTTAGTTAAAGTTCAGATTATGAAGTCCAGAACCCCTAGAAGTTTATAGCAAGCCGTATACGTTTGCTATTGCAGTAATGTAAAAAAAAAGGAAACAATAAAACAATTAGTAACAACAATCGACGTGAATGCAGCATTGTCACAAAGTGAAAATATAGAAAGTATAAGTCAATGATATAGTACTTGGGAAGAGAGCCTGAAATCTGACTTCACGAACTCAGATTTATTGAAGCCAGTAGAATGCCAGCGAGAATCTGTAATGCTTTTGATTTTATATTTAGAAATAAATACCATTTTACATATCAGAAAATTTCCAGAAATTGAATCGAAAGAAATACGTATATTAATTCAGAGATTCTTCCAAAAAGTTCCTTGATATTACACCAAAACTTAGGAATTGAGCATAATTATTAACAAATGAACAAATTTAATATTCCCAGTAAAAAATTTGGCGATATTGGAGGGCTAAACAAAAATCATGCAGTTTTTTTCATATATTTAATACTGTATATTTAACACCATTATGCTTATGATTGAAATGTCAGATTTTTATTTAACAACGAGATTATGAAATAGTACAATAATTATAAGAAGAATGTATATAAAATAATGCTTCAGTTCATAAAACTAATTCTTGATAACCACGTCCTTGTTTCAGAAGTTCTTGACATTTCTAGGAAATATATTATACAGTCATTAATGGAATATTATAAAAATATCTTTCGATTACCGAGAGAAATTTTATGAATTATTGTTTAATTTATAAGAATTTCAGTTTTCCATGCAGTTAAAATATTTTTATCCAAATACTAAAGTAAGTCAATTTGCAAGAACATCCAAATATTTTTACCAGAAAAACTATATAAAGTCATCACATTGGATAAAATACAGATAACTGATTATTGATATGTATTTATTTTAAGGAATTGACTTCTCATAAAAAGAAAAAAAAAACGAACTTTAACAATAGACTGTGGATACGGTGGTGGAAATGGCAAAATCCATGCTGGAAGTATAACAGCAGAATCTTGAGCATCACAGTGACTAACCATATAATAACTTGTGCAAGCAATTTGTGAATATGCTAATGTAATGCATTGTACTACAAAATTAACAACGGAAAAAGCGACTAATAAAACGATGATTAATCTGCGTTTAATCTCGTCAAGACAACCCTGGAAAACTGTAATAGTTAAAAGAGGACGAAAACTATTAAATCAAGCAATGGTTAAGAAAAGAGAATAAAAGAAAGACTAAGACAGATCTGACGTCAACAAACAAATGAATAAGTTTCCAAATATTGTGAAAAATGCTTAAAAAAGATAAAATTTAAGCTATTTAATCAGTTCTTCACAATTCTTGGTTTAGAAAGTTGTAACAGTAATTCAATAAAATAAGTGAAATGCTTTATAAATGATATTCAAGTTGATTATATTTTTAAACAAAACGACGTTAACTACATTAGAATATGCTTATAACAGTTTATCTAGTTATGAAAGATGACAACAGATGACACAATTCAGTACGTTTCTGAAAATTGTCAATAACAAAATCCGTTACGCAATCACAGTAACAAAATCTAAGTAATTATAGCAAACAGAAATTAAAATGTCGTTTGATAACTTGTGATCTAAACACCTAAAAAATCTCACCTGCAAAATAAAACCATTCCTTGGCTCTACGTTTGCCAACTTCTTCATTTTTTTGTGAAATTTTGTAATAATATTAATGGAGAGCACTTCAACTGACTGCTTTTACAACATGAATGTGGTAGGTAACAGCCATTTCTCGTACAGTGAGACCATTGGTTTTTATTAGTTACCAGATTTCTGAAATGTGCTTCGAATTTGCAAAATTAGTATTCTAAGGAGAAGCAAGAAACAAAAGTCGGATTCAAAGAACAACTTAAACTTTTCTGATTGAAGTAAACAATATGAAAGAATATCATAGGCAATTTGACTAAATGTTCAGATATAGACTGGTTGGATATTTGTTATTATTATTAAATGTCTAGAAGTTGTTAGACTATAGCAAAAATTTTTAGCGGAAATGAAAAAATACGAGTAGATAATCTTGAAAAAGTTGTAAGTCGAGTAAATATTCTTAAAGTAAATTGTTGAAGAGTATTTGGAAGTAGAATAGCAATTGCCCTCCATATTAACATAGAACACGTAGTATTGAAGAAACGAAGCGATCATTTTACTTCACTTACGATTCTAACAACTTATTGCTTGTCGTTAAAAGTAACCAATCTTCATAACCAAAAACACCACAACATTCGAAAAATCTTTGCAACCAATTTATTTTATTACGATCTCTTTTTTTTGCTGAAGCCAACCATGCGCTAGAAATGCACATTCCATTGAAAAATTAAAAATTTCAAAGTTGATCTAACACGATTTGACTCAAAAATTCAAAGTTAATCTAACTCAGTCTTCGATTCTAAGCTTGTTTTAGAAAACGAAATGAAAAGTTTCTTTTACAGATGAAAACACTGAGACATGATTTTCACCTTAGCTATTCCAATTTTTAAGAAAATGTCAAACTTCCAACAATGAATGACAGTGACAATAGTAATGAATAAGGAAGAAATGAGTGAAATCATCAGAATCATTATCAGTAGCTGAAATATAAGCATTAAAGAAATCATCATGATTATAACATGAGAATATTGCCAATTTCTATCTTCTTAAGTGACTTTTCAGAAGTTGTTGCAAAAAATTTCGGTGAAACTTCATAGAGAGCTTAATCAAAACATAAAAGAAATTGCATGATAATTTCCATTGTATTCGAGAACAAATGGGAAAATGGATAAATGACTGTGAGAATCTGGCAAGCTTTCTTTGTTTTTAACATCAGATCACGAAATTCAAGAATATGAAGCAGACTGACTTTAAGATACTGTGGATTCCACCTCGAATAAGCTTGTCGTTGTTCAGCAAAGGCAATTATCGAATAGATGTGAATTGCGAACATCAACAATTGTAGCACAACGCTCAGGAAGGGTGTGAGATTTAGCAAATAACTGACTGGTTCGTGATGGATAATAAATTGTGTTATGCCTTGCCTGTAACTTCAATGTTAAGATTTCAAAGTTTAGAAATGGCATAGAAATAAGTACAAGACATCCTGAATATACAACAAAATTTTTTATTCCTGCGTTAGAAACTGAGCGCTACTTTTAGCTGTAATCAACATTTACTTATACTATCACACTATACTATTTACATTTGGCGAAGATAATTGCATGTCCAATGAAAAATTCTCCAAAACAAAAAAAAGAACTTATGCTTCTATCTTGAATCAGAAAAAAAAGTAGGGTAAAACCTGCGCATACAGTAGTATACTTGAAAGAAGATTAATAACACGCACATCAGTATCGGTAGCACCAAGAAGTGGTTGGCTTCACTGGTAAAAATAAGAAATGCGGAGATGGCGTGCAAGAAACATGCCACCATAGCGTATTTCTTACGTCTCGCATGATCCATACGCATCAGCGTGGTATACCATTTCAATTTATATTTGTATCCTTAGGATAAGTGACAGATTATAAATTTCGTGTTATAATGAATGAAAAAAACAGCATCTGTATTTTTATTATTATAGAAAAATTCATGTAACGTCAGTCAACGCCTATATATATTCGTATTTTTCTAATCGATTTTTCATCTTTGAAATATAAGGGCTGGCCATAAACGTTGCTTACTCCTCAACAAATTATTAAAGTTATAGGAGAGATGAAGTTCACAACTCTTTACGTAATTACAGTGTCAGTACGCTTAATACTATCAGCTCGTATGCATCATCGTCGCAGTCTATATTCAATTCATGCACAAGAACTTCGAGTATATCTTTACGAGCTGCAAACATCATACGATAAACTGATAGTGTCATTTGTTAGTAAATAATAGTTCGATTTTGATGCCTCCAGGTATATACGTCATTCAGGCAGTCCAACCACTTACGTTTCTCCCTAATATGAATGAAACGATTAGATGAACGACCGCAAACGAATTTTTTGAATGAGACACAGTGACAACAAACATAACCGTTTCTATTTGAATATTCAATATTTTAGGATAAGTGAATACGCAATAATGAGAACTTTTAGCAAACAAGTAGCAACAAGAAATAAACAGATAAGTTTTTAAGTAGTGATATGTTGCTATACATTTCATTCACTATTTACTATTTGCCAAAAAAATTTGATACGATAGACACAAGATAGTTTACTGTTATTATCACCATACATGAGATTCGTAATCGTTTTATGCTAAAACGTAAGTTTAGCATAAAAGATTCCCCGTGATTCAATAAAGGCAGTCATTACAAATATGCAAAAATTTCTTAAAATCATTACGCTCATTTCTTCACTAATTCAAGAATCATCATTGAATCTGTAGAATGTGAAATAAGGATCTTTGATATAATTTTGGAAAAAAAATTTCAAAATTTTTATTTTTATTTTTTTAGAAAGTATACAAATTTGATGAAAAAAAAGTTAAAAGAACTTACAAATCACAAACATATAATACAATTTGAAAATTGATTGTATAAATTAACAGAATTATCTTGATTAGATTTAAAAATTAAAATTTAAAGAAACTCAAATTAAAAGCAATTGGGATCTAAAACCAGGATAATTTTGTTAATTTTAAAAAGTAATTTGCATTCTTGTTATGGATGGACTTTTTTCCTTTTCACTCGTAATTAAAATTTTATTTAATTTTTGGACACATTACAAACACAAATATAGCATAATAAGGAATAAAGTAGTATTGGACTACTACATATCACAAGTAAATTCACACGGATTTCATAAATCAATCAAGTTTTCTTCACAAAAACAGTAACATGTCAACAAATTGTTGAGGTAACACGCACTGAAGGTGTATCCTTCGATATACATGGATGTCCATGATCCTCAAAATATAAACCATCTACGCGATAAATCAAGATAAAATATATCATCCTATATGCGAAAAATTAAGGTAAAATTATCATTCTATCCTTCACAATCCATACTCATCAAGATAGCCTATTCGCTCCTTATATGGGATACAAAAAAAGGTTAAATTTCCGAGAAAATGAATAAAGGATCAATACTTACCTTCCAAAAAATGGCTTTGCAATGACAACAAAGATGAATTAGATCAGCATAAAACTCCCTCACTCCACAATACTTTTTTAGTTCGAAGAAAGCATGACGCCAAGAAGTCGAATTTATCTTAATTCTTGTAATCTGCTCCTGCGTAAAATGAAAATTGCACAGAGATGCCCAAAGCTGTTCTTCTTTCTCGACAATAGCATCCAGAACTTCATGTGCTTTAGCAACTTCAAGCAGCGAAACATGATCAGGAAGCTTTCTGTATGAGAAATAAATAGTTAAACAATTACAAACAACTTGAAATAAAATAACCTAAAAATTCAAATAAATGATGAAACTACAGACCTATCCATTTTTCTGTTTTGCTTCTTTAATATATTGATTGACAGTTTTATTAGTCAATATAAGAAAACTATCAATATAAGAATAAATTCTTCAAGAATCTTGCTAAGAAACAGAATAATTATTGTTCGTATGTAAGATTTTAAAAAATTTATGAAATGATACTAAAGAATGGCTGAATTTCAACAACATAAAACTTGCTATTTTATATGGTATGATTGCTTTAAGCGCAAAGGTCGAAGTTTTCAACAAATTCGTCTTCATCTCTTTATTACTTAATTGAATTAATGAAATGATTTTTTTTTTCCAATAAATCAAATTATAGCATAAGAATTAAACATGATAAAAACATACCTCAAAATTATTGATAAAATTTCTCGTGGTAAATCCATAAATGTTACTGAATCTTCATCACTATCTGCTAATGTACAAGGATTTCGTTCAGAAATTAGTTCCAACAAATCACCAATCATATTTAACTGCTTCGAAACTAATTGTGGTGAACCATACAAGTGACCTTCAAGACCCGTTCCAAAATCACAAACAAGAGATCGTGCTATGGATATATGGAGGTCCCTTTCAACACCTAAACGTTCAAATAAAGTTAGAATCATGGTATTTTAGAGATACTTTTCTTCAACTTAAATTTTTAAAACTATCTTTTCTTAAAATATATAAAAATTGAAACGGATTTCTTTTTTTTGAATTGTTGCAAGCTTAACAGAAAAATGTTTACATGATGAATACAAACGATCTATAAAATACTTTTTTTTCTGAGCGAAAATGAAACTAACATATAAGTACAATCGCCTTAATAATAGAAAGAAGTGCCTTTCGAGCAGTAGCACTAAGATTCTGCAACTTCTCCTGAACGAGAATTTGCACAACCTGTAAAATGAATTAAAGAAGTATTCACACATGTATTTTTCAATTCAAAGATCAGAAATAGACTTTCTCGACTCTGCTTTCTAATACTGAAAACTTACTTTACATATGTAATTGAATCTTCGAACATCGGTTACAGCTCGTGCCAAATCCAATCGATGAAATGCTTCACTCATACTTGTACATCCAACAAACTGAAGTATTGGAAAAAATCTAATAAATAAATTCGCAGTCAACTTAAGACTTAGATCCTGTACCTACATGTGTACAGAATTTTTAATCATTTTCCAACTGCTTCAATCATAATTTTTCAATTAGGATTTAATTGTATAAATTTTGTTCCAATCTATCTCTGTAACTTAGCTAAGCATTCCAGAAAAAAACCAGAAATTCATATTTCTATTTTATTTTTTATACAAAAATTCAAAGAAGCATTTTTTCAGCAGCGTAACAGTTTATCCAAAAAAATCCTTTTTTTTGTTCAAAGTATTTTAAAATACTTCTGATCTAGAAACTTTAAACATTTTAAATGATACGCACAACAAATTTATTCAATTGCAAAAAAATTCGTAGCTAGATTCAATGATTTATTTTGAAAGATTTGAAAATATTCAACAAACTAACTTCCTTGGACTTTCCAGTTTTGACGAAACAATGTGGGATCCAATCATCACCTTCTGAAACTGAAAAATTCTTTTCAGTTCATGTATGAACTTTATGCCATTGTCAAATCGTTTTTAATTTCTGTGAAAATGATAAACGCGAAGAGAAAGACTTGGAAAAACTAACAATAATTGAAAATGGCGCATGTAAAACGTCAGTATCAGATGATGCTTTTATTATTCTTGTGATCATTTAGGATCAAATGATAATGCATTTCTAAGCAATAAACCCAAATATAAACCAAAATTTCCAAGCATACAAAGTAAAAATTTCGTTGAAAATGACAAGCAGTCAAATAATAAAAGGGGAAAATGATGAGAACAATCCACACATTAAAATTCATTTAACATGTGCTTCAATTTGTTTTCCAGTTGACGACCAACACGAATTATTCAAATCGACTTGTTCAGAAGAAGAAAAATATAAATAAAAATTACCGGAATCATCAGTATCAGATCGTGGACAATTTTCATCATTACTTAAAAGCGATATGGATGATACATTACGTTTGATTTTCACTAATGAACTGTAAACTGGTGACCGAGTTGCATCGCTTGCTTCATTCACTTGCTATAGTTTGAAAATTCAGCAAAAATTACATCATTTTTCGATCAGATAATAAAAAGAAATTTAATGTCGCATGAGACTTGTTAGGAGACATCATTTGTGAGAAATTTTTTTTCATCACATAATATTTATGAATATAAAAGAAAAAAAAATCCTATTTAAAATTTATTCGTCGCAATGAGCTATAAAAGAAGAAATTTGTAAATAAATGATTCAAGAACAAGAATAACATACTACCATCTCTTATATGCAATACTTTTAGAAAGGATATATCAGCAATAATTATTGAACTTATATCATAGGATGAAATAAGATCTTGTCTTATGAGACACTTCCAAAGTTTTTATAGCATTTCATTGCCCTTCTATGAGGCATAATTTCAAATTCCTCGCTAAGTTTTGCTGAATGTGATAATATATTGGCATTCCTTAGATATGCCTAACGCATACATTACTTAGATATCATTGAGACTTCAATGTTTACCAGAAGAATAAATCTTGCAAAAAATAACCCTTCCTATCAAACGAGGAAGGAACATAATAATTTATGCGATTTCAAATAAACATCCTTTTCGAATCAAATTTATGTTGCACTCACGAAGCATGATACTGAATAAAATTATGGGCAAATTCTTCCATTAAAATCTTTTATTAGCAAAAAGACAACATTTTAAATAATTAATATCAAATAAGAGAACAACAGTCTTGCTCTTTTTCTTTGCCTAGAAATTTAAATTCGACTATAATAAATCTCTTAGTACTTACCTGAATTGGTCGTAATTTCATCTGTTCCCACCCATCAGTATTGGAGCACCATACCCATGTCTCACCGGGTGCTCGCCAATCCTTTCCAATAAAAGGCATTTTTTGTATTTTACAAGATCCAGATGATAAAAATAGTTTAAGAAAGTACCGCTGAGGGTATGTACTGATAGAAAAATTTTTTCCTTCAAACAATTGATCCACCCTTCCTTCGAAATGATAGCAAGGTGAACTGGTCGTTTGATCAGGGAACAAAAATGAAGCAAAATGGCTCACGATTTATCGTTACAAAACTAACTTATCTTTCTTCAATTTCTTCTTTCTTCTTCAACACGATGAGCCTACCTGAAGCAAAATGAATCGACTGAAATGATTCTTCCCGAACTTCACATCACCGACATTTTATGTTATACTTTTATAACATCGTGCCTAATATGTTTACGAACAAACAAGTATTCTTTATAGTTTACAGTTTGTTCTCAACGATTCTTGAATACACAACTGCACGATTTGCAGAAATAAATGACAAAAAAAAGTGCAATCTTTGTAGAACAGCTGCACATTTCCAATCAAATATAGCGAATATAGCCAGCATTGCTTAGAAATTTCTCTGTTAGCAAACCAACTAATGCCTAGAAAGAAAAGAAGCAAAGTTTGAAATTCTCCTTTGCTGTTTAATTGGAACCCGCTCGAAATTTCGATACTGAATCTGGGAAATGAGATGAATGAAAATTCATTCCACCATCAGCACGCAAGTTCTACTAAAAGGAGGTAGAATAATGACTTTAAGAGTACTCTTGCCAGAATCACATTAAGCATGAGTCATTTCGAGTGCTATGATAAATTGAGGGATGTTTTGTTTTCCATTCCACTGGTTTATTATAATGAGGTCAAAATAGAAGACAATCCCTTTGCCGTTACGAAAGAAGGCTTAAATAAGGAAAAATTTTAGTACTAACCCACAAATACTGCTTAGTTCTCTCTTGACAACGTTATCTGATTTACTCTGTTAGCCTGCTTGCGATGACAGCCGGCATTACAAATTTAGAGTTTCTTGATGATCGCTCAAATGACGATAACCAATGCAAACCTTTTAAATTCTATGACCTCTTTCTCTCCGCTCTACTCTTTTCATTTATCTTTCTTCCTTTTTACTTTATAAATCTCTCCGCTCTGCCAAAAACTTTCATTCGCTGATGATTTCATGGAATCTAGTCGGAGATTCATAAATGGTTCTCCAAAATAGAACAGTCAATGTCCGACTGTTACGCATATTTACGGCAAAGAATTTACTCATTTCTCGATTTATAACAATGTCTAAGATTCGCGAAGAATCAACTTGAAGGGACTGTAATTGTATTATTGCACGAATCATTTGCACAGTTTAGATTTATGTTAATGTATTTCTATAGGGAACTCATAGTTTGCCTATTAGAGGGGTACTAATTCTAAAATTAAGAATCTCAATCTCAAACTGTTTTAAAAATCATACAGTATGAAGGAAGTAATGCATTCAAACATTAGCTATTTAGCTAGATTATTAAAGTGGGATAAAGCAAACAGAGATGAAATGTTGCGGAGAGTCCATCGATGATACAATGGTAAGACAATAAACACAGAGAAATGTGGGATGAGCAGTTGGTTCCAAACTAGTATGCATTATGCATTGATTGATGTATATGAGATGAAATCAACTATCCTTCATTATCCTTGCATATTAATGAATTTGTGCCTAACGATCGATGATAATAACTCTATTTGAAATGACCATGTTGCTAAGCAGCCGTTATAAAATATTGTAACATGATAATATTAAACAGCAGCGTAATAGTAATGCGTAAAAACTAACGAGATCAAGTTCATCTCATCCTATTTGCATAATAATCACTTCATGAATTAGGTTAGTTTCATATGATAATACAAGACACTAAGTTATTTAAGAGGATATGTCACTAACTTATGAAGGATATCTCATTAACTTATGAAAATAGCTAGAAGTTTTTTTTCTGAAATCATCCCGAGCCTTCAAACGATCACTTTCCGTTAACATTCTCTGTTAAAATTTTAGTTTTAGATCCATTTAAATATGATATGTCATTCCACTGATTAATGATAGCTTACTGATTAGTCGTTGTAAAAATGTAAACAATGAATACCTGCATTGCATATAACATATTTAAAAAGTGCTCCACAGTTTTAATTTTCAAATTATTCCATCTACTCTACTCCATTTCTAGATAATGTTGTTATTAATTTAGACCGCCTATAGCGAACCGAATAAGATAATAGTCTAATTGTTTGACATATATAGGAATATGTCCTCTTGTCCTCTGCTTTTAAAACATCTCTGCTTTTCCCACATGAAAATAACATATTGATTGAAAGTGAAAAAATCACTAATTTCAATCAATTATTGAGAATTATAAAATCTCAACATATCTAACAGTTTATTGATATCTATTACTAATCTGCTGTTCTTTAGAAGGCAAAGTGTTCTGTGTCCATAGTCCTCTTGCATATCTACCATGTACGACCCTAACACAAAATCTAAATATAGTTCTAAGTTTAGCCTTTGCTGAAGAAACAATGTATAAACTAAACCTAAATAAATTGATACATTTCTAGCATTCCTCGAAATATGCTCTCTTCGTTTAAATAAAAATTTTCACTACTAATGAACTTGTCCTCGAATTATTTGTCCTTGTATTATTAGCAAACATCCACAAAGCACATTAAATTTTATGATATGTTATTAAATGCTCAAAACAAACAACCACTTTAAAAGAAAATGAACATACATTACGAAAGCAAGTACTTTTCCAAATCAAAGTACTTTAATCATTGTGAAGAAGTATGAAGCAATGATTCCTTTAAATCAATATCAAATAGAACCAAGTAAAAGTCAGACAACGCAATTTATATATGTATATATTCTTATTTTACAAGCCATTACTGATTTCAAAAAATTTTAACAAAAATAGATCAATTTTTATATCATGCAGTATTCAATATGTATTTCAAATTGAGGAATGTTCCAGTGTAAAAAAATCTCACTACCGTGGCAATGGCTTAAGTCGAATCTTCTTTGTTTCCTGGTCATATGTAGCACATAAGCCCAATTCTTTCAACAAACCATCCCGTTCAATGATTGCTGATGGTTCCTATAAGAAAAAAAAAAAAGAAAAAATCATTGGAAATTGCAAATTTCAATACATAGCAATGTTCATTAATATAAAATCAAAAGTTACATCTTGACAAAGATATGAAAACAGAAGTGTAAACCAAAAAACTAACTTTTGCAAGTTGAGCAAGTCGTAACTGATTTGGTGGATAACCTAAGACTAAATGTCGCAGAGCGGCAATTGCATAAAGTCTCTGAAATTATATCGGACACGAATTTTTTTGATTTCCGTATTTTGCCGTCCCGGTTTATCACTAGCAAAGCGGAATGTTTCCGCTTTGCTGGAAAGCAGTCAAGTACAGCGAAATATGAATGGAATACGCTAATTCAAATCACATCATTTCCATTAAACAAATTATATATCCCAAAATAAATCCTCGAAAAATTTAGAAAAAAGAAATTCTAAAATTACATACCCCTAAGAGATTATGGTCATCGCGTATATAAAGACAATTTAATAATAGTGGGATGCTATTATTCGCTCCAAAATATTCACGGTTCAAATCATTTTCATGACATAGAATACCCAATAACTCCAAACAGGATAGTTTCATCGTTTCAATCAATTTTACATCATCATATGTGCTGAATCGAATCTTTTAAATAAATATGAAAACACTTCTCATAAGAAATTCAAGAACAACACTATATATGCAATGTAAAATAGTGATAAGACCGTTACGCTATAAAATAAAAGTAACTTTATGCTGCTGTGTTTTATGTTCAATTCAAATAATCATAACCTCAAAGCTATAGCGAAATTATAGATACGATTTATATTAGATATATTAGGCAGTTCAACTCTATGTCGATTGTTCAATTTTTCTTGAGATTTGGAAGTGCACATTTCACTTTGATATTTGCAATAATCATGATACAGTATCTGGAAGATAAAAACTAACAAATTCACCGAATATCTAACTCATCAAAGCAATGTTTTTGTTGGAAGAAATTGCGATTCAGTTTCCGTTAATTGATTTCTAAAAAAATATGGCAAGATTTTTTAAAACTTCCAAGAAAATTATTAGAAAAACTAACCTCTGAAATTTTTGCTCTGAAATTTCGATTTGATTCATTCTTTACTCAATTCAAATCCATGCATATTTAATTCATTAAAAATTACTTCAATAGAATTAAAGTCATATATATAATCAACACAAAGATGAAAGACAACCCCCTCAATTATATGAAGAATCAATTTCGCAGCTGTTATGTCTTCTTTAAATACTGAGTGATATTGTTCCAATGAAACTAATTTCAAAATCATTTCTAAGAGAAGATAAACGCGAAAGATGTTATTGAAACTGTTCATTCCTCTGCTTTCTTCATTCACTTCAATACCTTTTGCAGATGTATCAAACTTCTTTAATGCCTTCTCCAAAAACGTCAATATATATTTTATATTCCCAATAGCAAACTAAAATAAATATGAAAATTACGCTAATATTTAAAAGAATTAACAAAATCTGAAAATATAGTTTCATTAGTAAATTTGACAAGCAATAAAAGACACCAAGTTATTCTGTTTTGGTAAGAAAGGTCTTCAAACATAAGAAGATTCTTAGCAGATATAATATAAACGCGATAACGACAAAAACTAACTTTAATATTACAACCTTTTTTACGAAATTCTATCACAGTATCGACAATATCAATAAATGTATCAAAAGAAGATGATTCAGTGATTTCACCACAAATAGCAAGAAAGTCATCATTAAGTTCCAAATATTTCGCAAATACTGCTAATAACCAGGATCTGCGTTAATAACTTTCCCAATCGAAGGATTATAAGACGATAAAAATATTAATAGATTTCAGAACTTGTTTTTCAGTTATTCCAAAAAGCTACCACTTTCAAAAAAAAAAAAAACAATAATTTTGTATAGTTAATAAGTTATAGAACATCTCAACAATGTTATAAAATCATATTTTACAAAGTTTTATTAAATATTAATTCAAAAGCCAGATCATACTGATTAACCTTTTATCGTAAGCTTTTGTCAGCGCCTCAAAATTTTGAGATTCACTAATATTTTTTGATGACAAATTCTCTTTACTGTTATCCAATCTGAAAAATCATGGCAATAAACTAGAATATAGAAACTACACGAAATTATAAACAACGAATCTCAGAACTAGAAATTTTATATTTCAGAACTAAAAGAAAAAACTCTTTGGGACTTTTTAACACTAAAAAAAAAATCAGCACACATACTTTTCTATATCACGGCAAACTTGGTTCCATAGAATGCTACATTCAAATGCAATCTGATAATACATTTCTACAAATAAATGCTATGAATCTGCAGCAAACTTGAAATCTTAGGAAATTAGTTAGAACCTGATTCTATGTTACATAACAAATTTTAAAAGTTTACTTAAGAAAAATTAAGGAATGAAATAAATAAACAATTTCACTAAATAGCATACATTTGTATTCTCGGGACCATTTTGTCAGACTTTTAATTTAACGAAACTGATGAGAAGAAATATGACAACTGTTAAAAGAACGATTTCTGATTGTTGGATGAATTCAAATACAGATAACTTTAGGCCTTAGAGTTACTAATGATAAATTATTACCGCCATTTTCAGGTCTTGAAAAATTAATCACAGCACCAAACGTTCATTCTGTTAACCAGTCCAATTTTAGTATTGCTCGAAGACAACCTTCTGAATACTCGTCAGCACATGAACGAAGACTTAAGCAAAATATATTATGATGACAAAAAAATTATTAAAATAGCAAAAACATTAAATTCTTCGAAAAAATCAATTTTTTAATGAATGAATTTAATTAATCATGACGAGTTGGTGATCTCCATTCGAATGCAAATTACTAAATATAATCCATCTTATCTTCAAACCAGAGCTAAAGCGATTAATCATTTTAGTCATAAATCTTAAATCTGAGATTACACGAGAAATATTAATTTTATGATGACATTCAATGTACATGACTGTCTTATATCTTTGCTTAAAAATTGGAGTAATCTCTCAATTCTGTTACTTTCACTATCTCGTCTATCAAGCAATCTAATTGAATTGCTATCTGAATAAAAACATTTACTTCTCTGAACAATTTGCAGCGTTTACGAGGCACTGCATCAACAGTTTGCATCGTTTTTTTTCTTCAGCGCTTATTTCGAAATCTGCATCATATTTATAGTTTCTCAATACAGCTTCAAGTATGGATCGCATAAAAGAACGTAGCTGTTCCACTTCAAAATGATCCATATACGAACCGAAAGTATCCATCACAGTGCATCGGCGAAACGATTCCAACCATTCAACATCTAGTTCCTTCTCCATTTTATCAGTAAAATCCAAAAATTTCTCCTCACACATGGAACAATCTATAAAATACAACTGCGTTTTTATTACCAATAAAAAATTTGTTATCATTAATTCTATGTTTAAAATTCATGATTACAGGAATCGATTCCAAATCACAATTTATAGAAACTTAACACGGTTTTTACATCTATTCTTTTCAGTTAAGATAACGAACTTTTAAGACAATGAACTGCACTAAGATAAGGGTATGAATAACTTTCAATTTCTAAATATATTCAATATGAATCGTACTGCCTCCCTCTCATAGTCTTCGCTTGAACAATATTAGTTAACAGTACTAGATAAGATAAACTGATTTTTCTTGTATTCAGTGTGACTATATGTCAAAACACAATCATTCATGATAAGGGACAAAAACAATAAAAGTTATGTAGCAAATGTCGTTACTGCTTGGATACAGCAATACTGTTTTATCCCAACTTTGACGACAGCTGGAAATGAAGAAGCGAGATTTATTATTAATTTTTCATTTTAAATTAAAATCGAGAAATAGTTGGACGAAGTAAAGGACAAAAATGAATAGCGGATAGTCGTAACAGCAATTTCAAGAAGCAAAATTAAATTTCTTGTTTATCTACTCAACAGTACAATAAAATGATTACCGAGAATTATTAAATCATACATACCAAAAAAAAAAAAAAGAATTCTGTATACAAAAAAAAAAAAAAAAAACACAGCAGAAAATGAACAATGCTCGGTAAACAGATTAGTTAAATAATATACAGAAAGTTGAACTAAGACTCTAAAATATATGCATATTATGAAATTATTGCTTTTTAACAACTGTTGAAGTACTTTATTGCATTTGCCCAAAACTTCTTCGGAAATCGTGTTGGTTCTGGAAACTGTTCATCCTGAGCTGTCTGAAATTTAATTGCGGTGTCTCATTCGTTGATACTAAGAAATTTCTTGATTTTGATAACGAATTTAAATGACATCCATTATCTCAAAATTAGCAGTAGATTCCATTTTTCTTTTTTTCTGCATAATCATATCTACGTAGCAGATGTAATTGCAAATTATTCATCGGACTCACGAATTGGAGGACGTTTGCCAACTTATATCAAAATCATTCCAAAATAATTACACCATTTAGCTCAGAAAAAATAAAAAAATATACGGGCAGGATTTTACTAGTTGATGCCAAACCTACTTCCAGATATATTGCAAAAGTTTTTGTACTAAGCGATGGCTTAATTAAATCGATCGCCATGGGATTTTGATAACATATAGCGATCAATGTAGGCATTAATATTGCCATTAGTTCACGATTAGAAAAATATCCCAATGGTAAAGAAATAAGCTGAATCAATAATGAGCGTTGCCAACCAAATACAAAAAACATCTATAAAAAATAAAAAGATTAATAAATTTTGGATCAAACTGACTATTATTACTATTCTAACAATATTCTTGTAAATTTGTAGATTTACAATTAAGAACAAAAATGACAAAAAGTATTAAATTAGATAATTGACTTTATTAGCTTTTTTCTACAATCAATTTCACTCCGAACACAAGAACAAAAATCATTATCAAAATGTTTCTGCTTATATATTTAGCAATTCAGTGTAATTCGCACAGAAGTGAAACAGTTTTTGCTAGAGCCATAATGATGAATAATCCATACAGAGATTATAATAAGCACATTACTTTATTTGTTTGATATTTAAGTCTTCAAGAACAAGAATTCTCGAATCAAATAGAAAAAAACTTATTTTAGCTCGTTCACTAGCAGTTGCAAAATATCCAATAACTTCAATGAGAAAATGGAGAAAATTTCTAATACGCTTTTCCGCAGATTTGGATTTCGACTCAATGCTTGCAGAGACAACTTTCTCAGCTTGAGCCACCATTGTCATAGTGATATGGACTAATCGCAAACAAAGCTCACTGTTCTCGAGATATTTCTTGAAAGAAGAAACAATTTTCAAAAAAAAAGATTCTTGCACATTTTTAGCTCTTTTATTACTAATTGGGATTTGCAAGATTTAATAGACCAATATATTTATTTTCAAAGCATTCAAGATCCTTATGATAGCAGAATTTATAAAAGAGTTGCCAATAAGTTTTTACTAACTACAATATAAAAAAAAAGATTTTGCAAAATATTTCAATAATCAAAAATTCGAAAAATTAATAAAATACATACAGTAGCTTCATTTGGTTCTCTTTTTAAAAGCAAAAAGAGCTGGAAAAGAGATGTTGTCAACAGTTGAATAACATCAATTTCATCACGATAACTTTTTCCAGATAAAATGGATACCGTGGTTACCGTAGAATTGCAATCTGCCAATATCATCGAATAAATTCGAACTGCGAGCTGCTGAATTGCTACAGGAGCTGCTGTACTGTAAAATAAACTTTAGAAAAAAATCCTAACAGAATCTCGATTTATCACCAACTTGGAACCGAATTTCAAAATATTCCAGCACACTTACGTTAGAATTGGAGATTTTTCAAATATTGTTTCTTCTGCTTCATTTCCTCTAAAATATGACAAATAATAAGGTCAGTAAGAATAAACAGCCTGTAATGAAACGATGCACAATTAGGAAGGAATATCATTCATTACTGTATATACTAACTGTTCAACTCTAATTCATCAAAACAAATAAAGACGACTAATGCCCGTATTACTAGAAGAACTGCAATATTCGCATAGTTATTATTCTTTAAAAACAATGTACATAAAAGATCCTATTAATTTGACTTTGATTATTATTTATGCTTTTTCAAAAGCTCAAAAACTGAACTTTTTTGAGAACAAATATGGCCAAAATGAAAATATTTTTAACCTTAATGACAAAATGATACTATGTTTTGGAAATTACAATTCACAATGTTAAAAAAAAGGAAATTTATTGTAATTAAATCGATTCATTGAAAAGAGTGTACTAAGGAACATTTTTAAATTCAATACAGGTACAATACAACTTCAGACAAAATTTTTTTCCACTTTCTAAACAATTCGTCGATAGGTAAATTTAAACACCATGAAATACTTGGACGTCAAGTAAATTCAAACAATATGAAACACTGAAATATTTCCTGAAAAAGAAAGGAACAGCAAAATCTGTTTGAAAGAAACCAACAAACCTTTTTTTATATTCGAGTAAGTGAAGTATTTCGCTAGTTTCCAAAATCACATCAATGTAAACCGTGAAAGGTATCACGACTGCATTAGAATCAAGTTGAATTGACCAAGGTAGTGCAGCGATTATGCCCGTGTGTTTGATGAGAAAGGAAAGAGTATCGCTATAGCCATTCGAATGAATTAAGCTACAGAATTAAGAGTATTGATAGGCTGGATGCATATTTATATATATATATATATATATATATATGTGTTATTGAGATATAATAATAAAAAATCTAGGTAATACTTGAAACGAAGAAAATTTCTGATAATAATTCATGAAAACTTTTTCCTAAAATTTAAGCAAGAACAGGAAAATCGAAGAAGATTAAGAATCATACAAAAAAAAACCTCAGCAGTAATTTTATATATATTTCGTCATCTGTGATACCAAATGCAGTTGCAGTGCTTGAAATTGTTCCTTTGACTTTTGGATACAAAGCGCTCGTAATGCATAAAAATGTCGAACATAACATAACAGATTCAATTAAAAGTCGATGAGGTTCATAACTGATCGGTATGTACGAGGAATCTTTTAAAAATTGCCAAATCATCATCTAAGAAACAAAAATACGTAAAAGTAGTAAACACAGTTTACAATCAATCTCATTCTCTTAAAAATGTTACACATAATGGCTCGAAATCTAGTTTAGGATTTTCAAACATACTCATTTAAGTAACATATAGCACTAATACGATCGTTATAAGCAAATAAAGCATAATTATAGCTAATCGATATAAATAAAAGCAAAAAATAATCTATAAGTAATCTACCCTAGATTTGATGCAATATGCATCCAACAGTGCAAAAACGCGATTGGAGAAAAAGAACTTTGAAGCAATGAATTTGTCGATACTGGCAAGTTCCCCAAGAGTGGATAAAGCTTTACAATAACTTCTGCAAGTAACAAACACATAAAAACAATAACGACATGAGAAAACATCTAAATTTATCGGAAAAGCATTGTCGTAAAACCAGCTGAAATCGACAAAAAGAACCAAAAACAACAAGCTATAGTGCAATGCATCTTTCCTCAAGTACTGAAAAAGGGATTCTATAAAAAAAAGTAACCTTATTAAAAAATAGGTAACTAGAGATCCGGAATACAAATATTTACTCATTATAAAAAAAACGATTCCCTTAACTAAATACACTATATTTCATTAAACGATAGTTAGAAGAAGTCTTGAAAGGTCGTAAAATGTAACCTGGAAGGTATAACTGTGCCGCCATTAGTTGCGCAAGATATTAATGCCGTCAAAATATCTATAAAATCATTCTGCACTATTGCTCTCAAGAGTATTTCACGTTTTTGCGGCTAAAATTGAGAAAATCACAGTATAAAAAAGTTGGAGCAATTAAACCTTCGTGAAGAAAAAATTTGGTTAAATTATTTCCGATATTCTGATATATTTCAAATTCTAAAAAACAAACACACTACATCGGATGTTCTCAATGCTCGCAAAATTTCGGACAAAGATCTTTCAAGAATGTGTAAATCGGCATTTGTATGAATTTTACTCTGAAATGACTCCTTCATCAATCCATTGCAACGATCCTTAATTACATCATCTCCCAAAGTTGCTTTTAATACTTTCGTGATATCCCGAATAGGCCGGTCAATACTAGAATATTTATATGAGAAAAATATATGATTTTATTGCAATTTAATCATTTAATTTGAAAACTGAAATAAGCACCACATCCTTTTTTCAAACTGAAAAACAAACACCTTGTTTTTCCAAGCGAAATTCGATAAACTTTAGCTAAATCACTCTGTCCAATTACAGTTTCATATTCTTTGGCTCTGCAAATTAGATATGAAAATCTAATTCGAAATTTGGTTCGACAAAAAAACTTTGATATAATCATTGTCTTTTACCTTGACTGAATCTTCTGTCGAAGACGTGTTCGACGTTTCTTAACAGCCGTACTTTGTTTTGGAACTTCACTTCCTAGAGATAACTGCCTGTTTGCCTCAATAATAACATTTTCAACATTCTGATCAATTTGCATTTTCTGAAAAATAATTAAATAATTGCAACTCAGTCAATTCAAACACAAAAATTCTAAATCCAGAAGTCTATTTGCAATAAGCCGGAACTGCATTTATATTTATAAAATCTTTTATGCATTGAAATGTGTTCATAAAAAAGGTTTTAAAAGTTTGAAAAATGTATACCAAACAGTCGTAAGTTAGTTTTTTTATATCAATATTTGCTTTCGACAAATGGGAAACGCTTAGGAAATGCGACATAGTGAAGAAGTCACTATCCAGCTAAAAGAGTCAGATAAACAGAAATCCACATTATAAATTGCAGTGTAAATTTACATATGCAAATCAGTAACAACTAGCACATTATGAACTTTACTAAGCATCTCTACATATTGTGCTCAAATCCTTTTAAATAATGACTGTCTAAAAAAAATGAAAAATGAAAAAGAGCTGACTGGAATATCACAAAGTTTGCATTTCTTCGAAGTTTCACCACCAATTACATTTTCCAGTATTGAAGCATAGGGTGTTTCCGAAGGTATCTGGCTAAAATCAGCCAAAGACTCCATCGACCTCGGACTACTTAATTCAACAGCACGATGTTTTACTTGTATTAAAGTATTTTCATAACGACGACGAGTTTCTTCCTGCTGAAAAATGATGAAACTTACCAAAACTTTTTTTTGCAGCTTTTTCCTTCAACTTCATTCTTTTACAAAGTATGTAAGCAAAGAAAAGTATTCAAACGCGCAAGAAAAGACTCGATGTATGCATATATACAACTTAATTATATTGAAGTGAATACTAAAGTTCACTTCAATTAGTATTTTCTAACCTTTTTTTGTATCTTCTTCATTAATTTTTCACTTTCAACAGCTTCCGTTGCTTTTTTTCCTGCGACACGCTCATTCACCTGCCTAAAACATAATCAGTATCGATATCACGAATTAAAAAATGTAGGCATAATTTCAAACTAAGTAGTACAGAAACATTTCCACTTAAAAAATATCACTTATTTCTTTCTCGGGCCGCTTCACTTCTTTCTTTCTCCTGTTCGTTACGTTGTGCTTCTAGAAGCTCCTGTTTTTCGAATTTTTCTCGTGTTTTCTCAATTCGTTGCTAAAATGATAGAAATGATAGGTGCTTCAGATGGTTTTCTATTTTCATGTTCTATCTTTTTGTCATTTTAACACGCAAATGAATTAAAAAGTTTAGATAATAAAGGAAGAGTCCTACATTCTCTGCGATTTTTCGGCGTTCTTCAACTGCTGCTTCTTTGGCAGCTTTTTCCTCACTTTTTCGAGCACGTTCGTTCGCGATTATTAGTGCTCTTTGCTCCCATTCTTGATTACGAACCATAACGTCATGTCGCATATTATCCGCCTCAATTGTATTAATGAACTGTACTTCCATAACCTGCAAAATGCATGTCGTTAATGATTTTTTCATATTTTAAATTTAGTTAGAATCGGGAAATTCTTCCACACATAGACATTCAAAAAATTTAAGAAAGCTGGTTCTCTATAGCTTCTATTCGCTACTAAAAATTTCTATTTTCACAATAATTTTGAAACTATTTAATTATGATAATAATTTTGTAACTATTTAATTATCAAATAAATGAAGTCAAGTCTAACAAAAATAGAAATTTTAAACCTTAAAACATTATCTCACCTTGACGTCATCATCGCGCGCTTTTTTCACTATTTCCTCAATACTTTTTTGACGATTTTCTTCAGCCTTTGCCATTCGCATCTGTAAATGCTCAAGCTTCCGCTCATCTAGTTCAGCCCGCTTTCGCCGTACTTCTTCCACCTATAATATTAATGGAAGAAAATTTCCAGTAATTCTAGATTTCTTTTCTGGCTTTATAAAAAAATCCAGTTTTATTAAAATATGCACCAACTTTATTGGACAATTCTTTCAGCCGTCGAGCTTTCTGTTTGTGTAACATTTGACGCAATTCTTCGGCTCTTCGTTGTCGTTCCTGATGTCGTTTCGTGGCACTTTCAGTGTTTCTTCAAATAAAATTATAAAACTTCAAAAAAATAGAACTTAAAACTAGAAAAATTATTAAGTGCATAAAATGCACATTTTTATATTTGATAATTTTTAATTAGAAATTAATTTACCTTTTTCTGCTCGGCGAAGATAACTTTTCATGCCTTTCAGCAAATTCTCCTGGCTTACGATAATGCGTAATTTCTTTTTCCACAATTTCGCTCCAACTTACTGATGCATACTCCTCCATTTCCTCTGCAAATTGAATTAAAAGAAAAATGTTCGAATATAAAAAAGAAACAAATAAATAAACAGTAAAAAGAAATGGTACAAAAATTAAATAAATGAAAACTAACGTTTCCAATTGTTGACGACATCTTGCCATGTTACTGGGACTTTTTTATTGTTGCATAATCCTGCGTCAATGGTTTCCTCACGTTTATGCTAAAAATGTCTTCTACATAGAAATGAAACATTTCATTTCACCCAAATACGAAAACAAAACCTTTTCGGAAACTTATAAGTAAATATAAATTCATAATTTCAAAGCAAATCCACATAAAATTCATTGGAGGAACAAGTAAGAAAAGCGAATCCCTCTGCCTACTAGATTGTAACTTCTACATATTTCGTATAAATCAAAAACAAGATTCAAGTACTAGGTAAGTTTAACATTCTGCTTTTTCAAGCTACCTGAATTTCCAAATGCTCTAATACCGCACCTTCAGCAGCCACTTGTCGTTCCAATTCATCATCAACAGAAATGCTTTCCTCCTATAATTTTCAGTCTATTAAATTTAATCAAAACAATTTGCAAAAAAAATGTTTTATATCAAAGACATAAAAAAAATTTTGAAAAATCATCAACAGTTCTAGACGATTTTGTACGCAATTCAACAAATAAACCTCTTCAATTTCTTTTTTTAAACTTTCTTCTTCTTGCACCAGTGATTCCTCCTCTTCTGTCATTGCTCTCCATGTATCGTCTGCATCTATACCATCCGGCAGCACCAATTCGGATAACGGTGGTTCAGATCTTCAATAAAATTTTTCTGATACAAGGGAATTTTTTAATATAACATTAAGTCTTAGATTTTCTAAGCTACCTGCTATGAGTAAAATAATCAGAATTGGAATGAATAACAATCGATTCCTTCAGATTAGCAGGAATATTTTCACGATCCTCGTCGTTTTCTGATGGCAATTCCTATAAAATCAGGCAGAATTATTTAATAATGCAAAACTGATCCAATATTATCATCGTAGTAATGAAAAAAAATAAATATCTACCTCTATGCGCTCAAAATTTGCGGTTGTACTTCGTTCCTTCACTATTCCAACAATTCCATTCTTTTTCAACACTTTCTACAACGATGATTTAAAAAAAAAAAAAAACCTATGAGAACCTTTTTATTTATAGATAACAAATGAATCTTAAACAAATAATGAATAAAATTACTTCAATACATAATAATATCTCATTCAATTCAACCAATGCTTGAATGATCACAGAAATATTCACATCCGAAACAAAATGTCATAAATACCTTTCGATTTTTAAAAGCTGCAGCACTGCGTGAAACAGCATATGGATTAGCAAAATTAATTGCCGAAAGAGCAGGAACAGAACTAGCTTTGCGAGCATTGTATAAATCTTGACGACGTCTTCGTTCCATTTTTTCTGCCAAATCTGATTGATGCCTTTTCCAAAGTAATTGCCGACAATATGCTACTTTTGCCATAGATGCCTAAAATAAACTTTTTTTCCAATACATTTTTTATTTCCTAAATTATTTTACTTAGAAGGAGCAACTATAACACTACCGAAAATAAACTCAAAGCTCAAAATAAGCAGCTATGTATACTAAACGGATAAAAAGATTTTTCATTTTCTTTAATTAAAAAAAAGTTCATAACTCACTTTCGTTTGTGGTAGATCCATTGCACATCGAGGATACATTAAGCCTCGTCCACCTGACTCCGAAAGAGTTGGCGCACGAACCGATAAATTCGGAGGTCGAAGAATACCAGTTGACAAACGCTCATACACATTCATGAAAGTCTTTTTTGGAGACGCCTGCGCATAAAAATATCAACAACTGAGCTATATTTTTTATCAATTGAATACAAACGAATTTCAAATCAATTTCAAAATTTAATTCAAATTCCACATTTAAAACTAGTACCGTTACTACAACACGATCGCTTTCTTTATTGTTAGTCAGAATTGAATCGCCTTCAACACTCTTCCGTCGTTTGTGTCGCGTTGTTACCAAACGCCATCCATCATCATCCTGACTTTCCTCTACAAAAAAAATTATTCTAATGAATAAATTTTCGACTTCTAGAAATCTATGCGTAGATTTAGGAAATAAGTTTTAATCACTGCAAATCAATAATAAGAATATACATTTCTTACGGATTTTTGATGACGTCATGAAATTTTTTACAATCCTTAAAGATATGTTCAAAAATCTTTAATAAAAATCTTTAATGCGCGGAATGACATTTTAAAACTAAGTTTCTTAGTCAAGTAATTAATATTAAATGAAAGAACAGATAGAGAACAGATGATTTAGTGAATTCAGGAAATTTTAACATTAATATATTTTCATTTATTTAATAATTATTAATTATCTATTCTTTCATTTATAAAGCTGTCATCAAGATAAATTAATTGTAGAACATTAAACATGTAGCGTCATGTAGGCATATTGCGAAGACGTATCGAACATAAGCAGTGCATAACGAATTAAGTTTGTATGACAGACATTAGCTTGTTGTTTGACTTCAGATTTCCGCGTAATAAAATTAGGAAATAAGCGACACAATAAAAGAATCACATGTTTCCATTTACCAAATTTATTGGCAGTAACATGCAGTAAATAAATTAAAGAAAGAAAATTAAAATGATAAAAAAAGAATAAAACTTACTCATTTCTATTTTCTTCTTATGATTCTCTTTACCCAATAATATTTCATTGTGCTGTAATGTTGTTATGGTTGACGAGAATAGCGATGGTACAGAGTGCAGTAACTTGGTGTTCAGTTTTTTTTCCGCACTCTGCACAGCTTCATGCACAACGACTGGTGATCTGCAATCAGACACATTCCACAATACATAAACACGATATGTTATTGAATAAAAAATTAAGCAAAACATATGTATAAAAGAGTTCGTCGAGCTGATTAATTAAATCACAACTTCAAATAATAATGATATGAATTTCTAGTAAGAAAAATGCAAGATGTTAAAAAGTGAAAATTTTCAAAATAAAAATTATAAAATTAGTGCAATATTTCAAAAAGCATTACATATATATAACAATACTTAATTAAATGATGTGTATTTTGTCAATATATGACCCATGATATTCGTGCATATATTTCCAACAACATTAATTTTATATTACAAATTAAGAAGCATGAAATACACTATATAATGGTGTCAAAATGAGAACATCTAAAGTATTAATAATGAAGTCAAAACACGAGATATTAAAAGGGAAAATTTTCAAAGTAAAAAAATTCCAAATAATAGTCAAATATTACGTATAACCTGTATCCTAACAAATAATGGTCTATATCCTAACAAATAAAAAAAAAAGACTTCAAAAAATTTCCAATAAATAGCAAAACATAGAGATAACAAAGGAAAAAGGCAAAACAGTACAGAAACAATCAAAATAAATCACAAATGATTTAATTAAAGCTAATGCATTTTATTCTAATCTTCGTCTGTAACATTCACAAAGCCTTATGGCTTTTACATTCTTGCAAAGTAATTGCAGTGAACTGCACCTTCTGCAACTGAAATATCCTAGCCTTATTTCAAGTGTTCTTAATTAACTTCGTATAAGATGCAAAAATTAAGATCTATACTATAATTAATTAACTTCGTATAAGATGCAAAAATTAAGACCTCTAGGATTACCACAAATAAATTATCAACTGATTTATTTTAAACGATAAAATTATAGATATCCGGAAATTCTGCGTGAAAAGTAGAACTGCAAGAATCAAAGGAATCGGCGAACTGACTTTCAAAAACAAACAGATACATTATTGTGTGACTGAAAAACAGAAATAAATATTAAGGAAAAGAAGGACTAGATTTTATTTGTTCAATATAAGGCTTTAAGAATGTTAATTTACATGATTTTTTAAATTTTCTTCAAGGAAACTCATCCAAAAATTAACTCTTTTACAAAAAAATTAAAAAGTGGGATTAAAAAATTAAACTTGAACAGCTACGTCTTCACGATCGAATAATGTGTGCAATATAGCTAAAAAAAAATTCAATATTATTTGTTATTCGAATACTAAAGAATGAAAAAAGTTTCAATGCTAATTCTTTGCAAACATTTCAAGTAAGTCTATAAAATGCAACCAGATTTTCAATCTCAGAGGCAAGTATAAATTCCAACTTATAAATTATACATGTAACGGGACATACTCTTCTTAAGTTCCTATTAATCCATTCAAGTAATTTGAGAAACAAACAAAAACTGAATTTAAGATCTCTTAAAATAACAAGCGGTAAATTCTCAAATATTTAAGCTGTGTTCTGCTCATATTTCTCTAGCTCAAACTGCACTAAAGTTGAAAGCCTTAGTAATAAGAAGTATTATATCACAAACATGATATAAAGCAATTTAGCAACTTATTAAAGGATATTGAATAGGAATACCAGATAAATGGAATCACGATTTGACAAACACTTAAGATTAGAAAGACACTTAAAACAGTCCCGTAATATATCTGCATAAATCAAAATCGCATTACAGAATAAAAAATGTTGGAAAGTTTGAAAAATGAACTCACTTCAAAAAACTGAAGTAAAACTACTACTAAAAATTACAAGAATTATCAAGCACTTTCTTATTTAATAATAGAATTACCGAGCATTATTAAACAACACAAAGAGAACATGATCTTTTATTTTCGTACAAAAGCTAGTTTTCAATAATGTTTTACTTTCAGAGACTTATATTTCCATTCCAAAACAGATTAAAGCTGAAAGATGTGATATTGTTGCTAATTGGAGTAACTAAATCATTCGTTATTAGAACAATCAAGAATATTTGTTCCTTGTTCTGACCTATCATTAAATGAACGAAAGAGAAAATTTCTATTTAATTTGAACTGTCGCGAATCCGCATTCGCGAGATTTCAACTAAATTAACCTAAATAAATAAATTAATAAAATGAAAAAATTAAAATGAATCGTATAAAATGTAAATTAATTGCAGAATGTGACTAAATGTAATGAATCATATACCTAATTTCATATCCATGTATTTTTTACACTTCTGCTTGTTATCTTAATCAACTAAATTCACATCCTTTTTTTATGTCTAAAAAACTAGTCCACCTACAAATTCCTTTATTCAATAGTTGATCTTATTATAATTCTTATACTTAATCAGATCTCTTATAGTTTTTACAGTTATTTAAATGAACATCCGTTGAAAAGTTTTGTTATAAATCACTTTTACTAAATATGTTTGTATTAATCAAAATTGTACATATACTCATGATTGAAATGAAAAAACCAGAATAAAATCTCATACTGTATCAGTGGACACTCAACACAACTCAGCCCCATTCGACTCAAGTCGACGCAACTCATTCCCAACTCAACTTAACGCAAATCACCCCCGCACAATTCAACACAACACAACTCAATTCAATTCAGCTTAGAGGATCTTAGGAAGCTGATTGACCACCACGATAAAACAACTCTTTGGAAACACTGGTGTATATGGCTATCAATCAACATCAACTTCACGACTAACAATTCCACGATATGAACTTTTGATCTGAAAATACATTACAAATCCAAAGAAAATATCACAGTTACAGCCTCTTCACAATATAAAAGACTTTACAACTGAGAATCTTTTTTTCCGAACAAAACAATTGTTAAAGTAAAAGAAGAAAACCAAAGATTTACAGTTTGAGCATATTGATGAGGGTATCAGCATCCTTTTTATTTGATCCTTCAATGACTGTCTTCCCAGGTGGTGATATCGCTTTTCGAATTTCCCAAGCTACTGCGCGGTGTCTGCAAAATCAATAAAGAAATTAATAGAACAACTTAATGAATTTAACAATACAAATCATAATTATTTATAGATTATTTAAGTAAAAAAAATTTCGCATATACTAAAGCTATAAGTTGGAAAGAATGCATATCTGCTGCTGCTTTTTTCATCCCAAGCAACTTCCAGCTTAATTGTTTTGATAAGTGACTCGAAATCGCGGACAGAATTCGAAAGATACATCAGTGCTTCCTGAACAGAAATTACATACATTGAGTAGAAATGTGAAAATCAACGATTTTGATTATTTTCAAGGGTTAGCTTATGGTAATTATTCGATTTGATGTCACATAATTACTGGGCCGAGGTTATTAATAACTTATATTTTTTTTGGCAAAAATTTTTCTGGGACGAATTCAGGAACATTTATTAAATTTTTTGAATTTTTGTTTCATAGTTCTTATTTTTTTAGTCTACAAAGAAAGTACATAAGATGAAGCAAATCTTAATCAAGTGTCTCAAACGTGTGATCGTGTGATATTTACTATAAGTTTTTATCATTTGCAAATCATTTAACTCAACCGTAGTTAATACCCCATATGTTAATAAATTCGAACAACGATGAAAAATTACAAACTTTGCATCCATTAACAGTTTGATCTTTATGACATATTTCGTAGATACAGTCAATGGTTCGGTTAAGTGTTTCAATGTAATACGTCCATTGCTTGGCTTTTTCTCGATTGTCATCAATTTTCTTTCCAATTACTGATGAAGGTTCTCCATAAACTGCGTCTGAATAGATGTGTTCAGACATTAAACATGAATCGTTCGTGGATATCTTCATCCACTGAATCACTTATCAAACTTGATCTGAAACACTCCGCATCGTATATTTAATGTATTCATGTTGACCATGAATAAGCCATTAAATTAGACGACGTTTCAACCAAGTTAAAGACAAGTTTAAAAATACTATGCTTCACACTGTAAGGATCATTTTATTGTCTGAATTAACTTCGATAACTATCAAAATCTCAGTTTCTAAAATTGTATCCTTAATGTCCGACTTCTGAACTGAACATGCTACTCTTATTTCTCTTCGACAATTTATTTTTGTTCATGCTTATATATTCGAGGAATGGAAACCAATGTAATCTGATTACTTGAGAAAAGCAACTCGGTAAACTACGATGAAGCACTTCAATGGAGTTATTAATTAATACTGAAATATTGGTCAACTGACTCTAGCGAATTAATTCCTTAACATATCTTCATCCATCTCAGTTTCTTAAAAAATGTTATATAAAGTTCAAAAATTCTGTGGGAAGTGTAAGGAAGAGTATATTATTGTTATTCTTCAGGTATCTCTTGATTGGATGTCAAAACTACTCATTTATGCTTAACTGGAATTAAATTTTTCTCCTTAACATCTGATTCACCATCATACTGTTACTTCATGCAACATAATGGTTAATTCCTACCTACCACTTCCTTCGCCAATTAACGTGAAACGCGGCTCGGCCGAATTGGTACCTGATGATTACGGACTAACATAAGACTGGCGAAAACGGGCAGGTACTAATGTTTTCGTAAATTCATGAATTTGTGATTTTAGATACATCTTCACATTCTTTATTCCTCTATTAATACACTTCCAAGAAATTCTATAAAGGACACTGCAATCCAAACTCAATATATTTTCATATACATACTAAATGACATTCTCTTCAGTCATCCTAAACTTTCAGTTAGCTAGAAATCACTTCTAGTAAATTAACATTTAAAATAAAGATTTCTGGAAAGAGGCAGGTTCACATATAAATTAAACTTGCAATTGTGAAGGCTCAAAAAAAGTTAACTGATTGTTATCGGAAAGAAAAGTGTCATGAAATATACACATACTATGTTCACAGTATCAAGAGCTTTCTCATAAGAAGCAAATATCCATAATTATGATACAGAATAAAAATTTGAAAAAAAAGACGACAAATATTTCGAAAAATTTTTGAAAAGGCTAGTTAAGTTAGGTTTTGATCATATTACCCAAAAAGAAATGAATGTAAAATACCATGCTTATAATCATATTCTGATATTTATTTATACATCAATCTTTAGCTATCATTTCCTCTAACGCAAATGGTTATAAGTTCATAAAATCATTGTAATTCATTTTTCGAATTTAGAACATTGTAAATAAAGGAATCTATAAATTAATAATGTGAACAATTTAAACAGTGGCAGCTATCTTTAAAGCTACAAAAAACAGATTGACTCTGATAACGATAGCATTCTAACATGTTACTCAAGTAAAAAATAATCCACTATTCCAAAATTAAAATTTTATAAAATGAAATTAAAAAGTCAATTTGAATCAAAAAAATTCAAGAATATAGCTAGTTAACCGAAAAGAACTGATCAGATTTTCACTGTAGTGCCTTATTCATATCTTCTAGAATATTGGAATGCATATGATCAGTAGTGAGAGCACGATACAAAAAAGATAACATAGAAGCATCATGAAATTCTCCTGCTTCGACAGATCGTACACCATGACGTTCCGATGGGAAAATCTGGAATTATATCATCATAGAAAAACAAAATTTTCAGCAAGTTTTTGGTATAAAAGCTTTGGTATAAAAAATTAAGAAGCTCTAGTTTCAAATTTCTGAAGATGCTTTTATTCCAACTATGATAGCATTAAAAAAACTTACAGTGATAGTCCGCATAAATCTCTTATCTAAAAGAAAAAGAAGCTATAACAAAGCAAATTATAACTCTCGTATTTATTTTATCAGTATAATTTATTTTTCAGTCTTACATTGCAATAAATGACTTCTCATTAAAGTATTTCAAGAAAAACACCTGCAGACAATGTGGTTTGCCAGCTGCAATTAAGGCTTCAATGAGGCGCTCGGTATGACAAAAATGTACATTTTCATCAATCAAACCATGGACGATTAACAAACGATCAACTCTAAATAGAACAAAAATTTGCATTCAGAATGTCGAAGTTTGGTTGAAGCAATACAGTTGATGCATCAACATTATCCGCAAATAATATGTAGCCCAAAATAAGTTTAAATATATCTGCAAAATCAGAACTTGTTTTTAAAAAGATAAGTTGCATTAGTTAATTTTCAACTATTAAATATTTGAAAAATCATTTTTCAAAAATACAAAACTAATTATAATAGATAAGCTAATGTGATGCAAATAAACAGGAAACACTTACTCATTCGGTAATTGACTAACATAATTTAGAACTGACGAATCTTTATAAATAGGATCAGATGGTAAACCCAAGTAACGTTCTGTATAGGCTGTATCATAAAGTCTCCAACACGTAACCGCAGCACCGGCGATCGCTGCTCTATATACATTGGGACTTTTAGCGAGACAAAGTAACGCTAGATAACCACCGTATGACCAACCCATCACTGCTACTCGAGTAAGATCTAATAAACCACCAGTTCGTTTTGCTACTTCTCGAAGACCTTCTACTTGATCTTCAATTTCCACAGTTCCCTAAATAAAAGAAAACTATCGAAGAATCTACAAATAAAATACAAAAGGAAAATAGGAAAAACTGATTCCAATTACATACTCTTTAAACATTATGGAAGTTGAAGAAATTTTCGAAATTTTTGCAACATTCAAGAACGAAATTTGAATTTCATTTGTATGAATCTGTAACAGTTTTTTTTTTTCACTTACCAGTTTATTTTTTATAGCAGCTTCAAATGAAATGCCACGATTTGATGAGCCTCGTCCATCAACCATTAGCACTGCGTAACCAAGACTAGCAAATTTTCGAAACCCAACCCACCTAAAAATAACGAATATTTTAAATTTTAAAAAAAGTTTGAAAACGAAGTTGGAAAATTATCACTCTATAGATGACCAGTCATAGATATCTCTAATCTCAAATTGAAATAAGCAGTAAATAGTATGCATTCCTCTTTCATCTTCAGGATTTTATGTGCATTATATTGTAAGCTGAAACTTTAAAAGACATTAAACAGAAATGAAACTTACGTAGACCAAGCATTACGAACAAGTTGTACTCCAGGTCCACCATAAACAAGTTGAATAACCGGATATTGAAGTCCTCTAATTGCTCCAAATGGTTTCAGTAATAGTGCATAATGTTTTCGTTTAGAATTTTCAGATTCATATTCGATTAATTCAGGGTATTCCTTGACTGCAACTTTTGGCACGCATACATTTTCTGAAATGTTTAAAAAAAAAATCTGTGTGAAAGTCGATGGTTTAATCTTGAAAACTAAGGAAGTATATTGACTTAATTAAATGAACACACAGAAGAAACCTTAAAATAATTGCAAAAAAGTGAGCTTAAAAAGTGTTTTACTAGTATGAAAAAGGAAAACAAACCAATCTTTTGATTTAATTCATTAGTAAGACTTGGCTGAGGCAAACAAATAAAATGCTGTAATATTGCTGTTGGTAATCGATCACCATTCAAGTGATGCAACCGATAGAATACACATCGTGGTGGCATTTGCAGTGAACTTTCCCAACAAACAAAACCAATTTCTGGATTCAGTTGTAATTCACATTCCATTCGTTCATATCTTAATGAAATATAAAATACAATTTCTCCACAAAAAAGCAAGTTTTAGCATAATAGATCCTTACTTTTAGCATGACATGGTTTACAGGTAATTTTATAAAACCATTTAAAAATGATACAAAAAATAATAATTCAAGTCAAATCCTTGTGCTTAAACAGAAAATAGTTTAGAAATAATAAAATACACACCTGTATGAAACACCAGTACCACTTAAAATCTTTGAATCAGTAGACGAATCACTGTAACATACTACACACCTACAATTATAATGAAACTTTATTTCGAAAACCCTCGAAACATTACAAACGTATTCTTCAAAGAAAATGCGACACGATATTTTTCAAATTCACATGTGGTAAATTAGAAACATTAATTACTTATCACTTATGCAAATTTAATTTCAAACTAACAAATTAGCATCAGAGGGATGATGCTTATTGGCGACAAAGTAAACATGCTTTCTTTTTTCATCAACAAACAAGCCGGGTTCTTTTAAAACCGACCAGTCTCCAGCAGTTATTGGTCGTGACGAACACGTAGCTGATACATGAGCTGGAAGTGGGGAAAAAATTTGAAAACATAGAGCTTTAATTCATATGTCCTTGTTAATTAAATATCTTTTGACGCATGAAGGAAAATTTTACCTTCGTCAAGTTTAGCAGTGTAGTGAAATAGGTGAGTATAATCATTACGATCACTTGCATGAATAAACTGCAAAATTCCTCCACATGGAGTTAGGAACCGAGTTAAATTATCCACCTGAAACTGAAAAAATTACCTCAATTCAATAATAAAGATACGTCTTTTCTTTAGATAAAAAAAATAACATCCCTTCAGAATATCATACTAAACTTGCAGTAAGTATTTACAGCAATAACTATTCCAAAAAGTTCACTTACATTAAACCAAATTTCTGATTGTTCATGCAGCAAAGTTACTATTTGCGCACCACTCTGATTTTCTCGCTTTCCAAATAAATTCAGTGGTATCAAAATCAAAGCATATCGATCTTGTAATCGACTAAGCAGCAAAGCCCAAATCCTTAAAATGAAATAGGAATAGAATGATTCCAATCTGAACGGAAAAAAATTGTAAAATTCGATAAGAATCAAAAACATACGCGCTTCCATCAGGTAACCAACCGACACGTGATAAGTACTCATACCAAGGATAAACTGTTCGAAGTTCTATGGTCAATTTTTCATCACTGATCTAAGAAAGAAAACTGAGACAATATAACTAAGAACAAATTTTTTACACAGTATATAAAAATTAAAAAAATTGTTAGGAATAGTACGTAAAATGTAAAATTATTTTTAAAAAAAGTATGTAAAATTAAAAATTGTTAGAAAAAATTGTTAGGAACATATACTAATTTCAGAAATTAAAAGATTAAAAGATTATTAAACTCTCTGAAGCAGGCAAGCGTAATTAGTTGCACTAAAAAAAGCAAGTAAATAGCTAAAAATTACTTTGTTTTTATCAATGATAATTAAACGCAATGTAGAAATAGCATTAGTGGTCCCAGAAACGGGATATTTCATTGGTCGTGTGGGCAAACAGCCTGGTACAGTAAACTGCAAACTGGTAACCGCTGTTTCATCGACCTGTTCATAAAGAAGCATTTTTCGTGGGCCAGGAGACCACCACATTCCCGTAAATCGATCTAATTCCTCTTGAGCAATAAACGAAGAACATCCATTTATGATATTTTCTACTGTTGACGATGAGTAAATCACTTTGCCCTTCCTTAAAAATTTGAGTATTTCACCAAGCATTAAAGTTACCGAACCAAAAAGTGCTTAGTATATGCGGATTTTTTTAACTTTTCATAAAAATCTAATAAAATTTATATATGTATAAAAACCAAGCATCTATTCATGCCACTTACCAATCAATATGTACGTTGGAATTTGCTACAAATGCTACCAAGCTACTGTCCACTGGACACAGTTGTGCATGCAACGGGCAACCTTTTACACCATTTCCTATTATGCTCTTTCTTTCTTTCTGAAAGCTGAACGATATTAAAATAAATAAATAAATAGTAAGAAATCAATGATACTCAGATAGTTATAAAGCTTCTTAATTCTAAAACTTAGTAAATTTTAAAGGATTATTATTATTATGTAGCATAATGTTTAAAATTCCAATAATAATTTCATCAAACCATTTGATTGCATTACTTAAATATCATTAGGAAAATGCACTTACAAATGACTGTGATATTCCAAACATCAAAATAATTGATGACCTTAAATACGATACCTGGATATAATACAGATTTGTAGAATCGGAATACAAGAGTGTGGATGAAGTAGGATCAAAATCATATGATAATATACCAGATGAAACCGTTGTTCTTTGTCTTTCACATAATGCAGCCAATTCAGCAGGTGGAGGTCCACCCTAAAACAAAAAAAAACCTAATAAAACACTGGGTATTAAATCGGAAATGCTGATTGTTAAATTCTATTATTTCAGAAACTAACTTTAGGGAACTTTTAAACGTCACAAAAAGGGAATTCCATTAGACCGATAATTTTTGTATCATATTTAGTATGAATTAACGAAAAGTTAAAACTATTTCTTCCGTATTCTCTATAATATTTTAAAAATTATTTCTAAAATTGTAATGCATTTGGATCAAAAATTATTGAAATTTGATGTTTGTTTTTTCTAGAACAAAATTATTTTTTGGAGAGATTCACAATGTAAAAACAGGGAATACAAATGCCATATCATTTTCAAAAACTGTGAGTCACTAAAATTGTGAGCATCCAAAGTTGGAAATTTAAAGCAAAATTGCCGCGAATGTGGAAAAACTATCTGAAAATCCCATCTTTCTGAAAATGAAAGTCTTATTTCTAGATTTAAAAACTAGATGCTCTAAAAATATTAATGGTAGATACATTAAAATTTTTAGAAAATTGCGAATCATGAACATGCAAAGCTGAAAACTCACAGTAAGTAAACCTTCAAATCCTTGCATTTGAAAATTATGTGTTTTTGCTTTGAATAAAAAGATAAAATAATGTTTTTGCTTTGGATAAAATGAAGATATCAATGTATGAATTAATACAGAAAACTTGCTAACTTTAATGAAATTTACTTATCTCGACTCATAAAAGTTTTACCAGAAACATTAAAATGAAAGTGAACTGTGAAATTCCTGCACATATATTTATAAAGCATAATCTTGCTGGCATCTAGAAAGTTCGCTTGTTACCTGATTTGGTGAAAATAAAAACGATACAATATCTACAAAGTACTTTTGTCATTCTAAACAGAATAAAATAATTTAGAAATAAATATGGAAAATAATTTAGAAATAAATACGAACCTTATTGGGTTTAGTGTCTAAATACGGAAACAAAGTTAATTTGGCCACTGAGCTAACCAAAGATGAACGAATTAATGGAGCTGTATAAATAGTTTCTTGAGGAAACTGTCCTGATCCACCCAGTGCAAGCACTCGTTCTTCACCCGAATGATCAAAATATATCAAAAAATGATGCAACATCATATTCATCCGTTTCCTATAAAAAATCACAAAGGCTTATATTTCATTCATTAATTTATAAATTCTGGTTTAAATTGGAAAGCAAAGTCTATATCTAGAATATTTCTTCTGAAGCATAAGTCAAATTTTAAAAATTTCATAAACCAATATGAATTTTACCGAAGAATTTTGAATCCAAAATTTGTAAAACTTAAAAAATTGTAATCACGTACCTACACTTTCTTCTACCAATAACAAGTTCGTAATTAATTAATGATAAATAAATTATAAATCTAACCTTGAAATATTTCGCCATAACCGGGCATGCGAAAGTAATTCACTCCAACTTTTTTCTTCCACGAAATACTGTCGATTGTGAGGTGGCATCACCACTATTCTACTAGTAAATACCTGAAGTGAATACTCATTTCGAAGTACATTTCCCAACTATTACGCAAGCGACAGATAACGACGAATTCTTAATCAGAAAATCTGCCCTGAAATAATGGTGGATAGAGAGTTAGCAATGACTTCCGTGCACACTTTGTCGACTATCAGAACCTCTATTTGATATCCTGACATTTCAAAATCTCAATGAGATTCGGCTAATCAGCAGGAGAGTGTCCGAAAATCTCCAAAAGTGCGGCCCGCTATGTTAAAATTGAATTTATGGAGACTGGAAGGTAGTAGATGGGAGGTGGAAAAATTTCTGAGTAAGCTTTGAATAGAAATTTTGTAAGGGCGCAGTTAAACGAGAGATAGCAACAAACTAATCGCTTCGTAGTCTTCAAATGAACTAAAAGTTGTGAGTAATTTTAATCGTAGCAAGTTTTCAGCGTAACTGCAATCAATGGATTATGTGAAATGGCGTAAGAGTTTATTTTGTATATATTCATTTTGGAAACGACAACTGTCATCTTCGCCGCAAGATGTAAAAGTTTTTCTAATTTATTCAATATCAAAATCTCAAAGAATTGAAATTCAAATGTGATTAAACATGAAGTGTTTTCAGATTAAATAAAGGGAGGTATACAGTATATTAATGTTATCCATTTGTTTGAAACTTTGTATGAAATTAATTAGGCCCAAACGTCGTATCACATTATGCTCTTTCTGATGGATTATCTGTTCCCAAGATTGCAGAATTCACAGAATATCCGCCTATTTTGCATTAAAAGTTTCGAATTTTGAAATTCCGATAAAGCGATTGATTTAATCATTTCGAAATATACACATCCAAAAGAAGGAAAAAAAATTCTAAAGTAAGCAGTCCAATAACTCGAATATTCGTTTAAATTTTCGTAATAATTAGCAAATATGTCAATCGTTTATGAATTTTACAGATGATACAGGATCGTTTCACAGAGTAGTCATAATTTATTGTTTAGCTTATAATTTCACGTCAACGCTTTGTATCAACGTTACCTCAAATCATGAAGAAATCAGCTCGTAATTTCCATCATCCTTATCTGGCAGCCGAGGAAGTGTTTAGTATGCGGTTGCCTACCTTTATCAGGGAGAAGCTGAAAGCACTTCAAGTAACTTTCTTATTCGAAACATCTTGCTGCTTATTAAAAACCTAAACCAAGCTTCAAAAAGTTGTTCTGTTTACAGTTTGAAATTATGGAAATTCTTGTCAGAAATGCAGAGAACAGCCCGTCATTGTTATCGACATGTTTTTCAAGTTCAGCATTCACGAAAACTTTCCAAGAAATGGCTAAATATTATTTTGATCAAGGTGGAAAATTATTTCGGCCTACCATATGTCTGTTGATGGCGAGAGCATGCAATCAGTTTGAACCTAAATCGTTGGTTTTTTCTTCCAAAAACAAACCTTGCAAGACTGTTTCTCTCCAAATTTATGTACTTTCATCTGACTTCTATTCATACCGCTAACAATGGAGAAAGCCGTGCAGTTTGCAAAATCGTTCCATAGCATTACTTCATGTCTTTTTTTTTTCATCTTTGAAGTAATAAATCGTGCTGCGCGATGTCGATTTTAAATTTCGAAGATTTTTTGGAATCATCACATTTCCTTTCCAGGATATTAGTAGATTCGGGTCGTGAAACAGTGACAAGAAATCAGTATAAAATAGCGGTGATATCGGAAATGATACACACTGCATCATTAATTCATGATGATGTTATTGATAAAGCTGATATAAGGCGTGGAGGTCGAACCGTAAATGCACTTTGGGGCAACAAAAATGGTAATCGGTCTGTTCCGTAGTTGTCTTTTCCATAATTCCAGCAAAGCTATTGTTTTTTAGTGGACTGTTATCACAGGTCATTGGTTTATCTAGACTGGAAGAAGTAATGTCTTCGACGTATCGTTATTATTTCTAAAATGTTGAGAATTCAAAATTTTGGAAAATTTAAGTGTGTTTATTGTCAGGGAAACGCTGACAAGTTTCTATATTGTTCATTGTTGATTTATTATTTTTAGTATTCCAGGAAAAGAAGGTCATATTAATGGTTTCTACTATACTTCGCATTATTAGAAAAGCGTACTTTAGGCTGTATTGGTGGGAGATTTCATCCTAGCTCGTGCAACGCAAGTATTGTGTAGCATCGGAGGCCATCCGTTATTTCGGTAATGGCAACCATCATCGAAGATTTAGTGAAAGGCGAGTTTATGCAGATGAATGATGGAACAGATTTAAATGCAACGCAGAGATTTAACAAATATATGGCTAAAACATACTCGAAAACAGCATCTCTTTTCGCGAATAGCTGTAAATCGACTGCAATGCTTTCAGGTCAGTATTGATAAATTAAATGACGTAAAGATTCCTTAAACTTAGAATTTGACTTTATATGATTTTTGGCAAGTTTATTCATCTGCTATTTTTTTAATATATAATGCTGAATATTACACAAGTTCTATTCTGTAATCACATAATTTTTATCGTTTAATTATCAAAAAAATTTGTGAATTTTCAGATGTTTCAGAAGCAGACGAGCTTTCTGCATATGAATATGGGAAATCTTTAGGCATTGCTTTTCAAATGATCGATGATTTACTGGATTACATTTCCACATCACCCGTTACAGGAAAACCAACTGCAAATGATCTCAAGTTAGGTAATTCATTTAAATTCAACAAAGATTTAATTGCTATCTATTTTGCAATTAAATTCGTTGTTGCAGGACTTGCAACAGCTCCCGTTCTCTTCGCTGCCGAGGAATATCCTGAATTAAATAAGCTAATAACACGAAGTTTTTCCAAAGAAGGTGATATAGAATTGGCTTGGGAAATTGTTGGTAATAGCACTGGTTTGGAAAAAACACGAACTGCAGCTCGAGAGCATGCTGAACATGCCATCAAGATGGTATTAATATATTTTGCCATAATTTGTTTGCCTCACAGTTAGTAAATAATATGAAGTATTTCAAACGACTGATTTGCTTGAAAGTTTCCAATATTTCCAGATTCGCAATTTTCCTAATGGTGATGGAGTACGCGATCATTTGATACAAATAGCTTTAGCGCAAATCGAGAGAAATAGGTAATTAGATATTGATGTCAAAATCTATTTCTCTTTATTTTTTCTTTTTCTAAAAATTTTAGATGCAAGGATTCCTGCAAAAGAAACATATGTTTTGAGTTTAATTTTTAAAGAAATTTAAAACTCAATATTAATCAAGATAATAACTGACGAACATAGTAAATTTGTCAAAGAAAATATTTGTAAATCTTTCCAAACATCGTATAACACTGCCGCATGAATTATTGTTCAAATATATGTTCTTTATTAATGAGCCTTCCGCTTGTACTCAAATATACTCTTTGCTTATCTGTTGTCTACATTGCCACCTCGAAATTTCATGATCTTAATATCAGATTATTTCGTAGATACCAAGTTTTGCCAAAAATTGAGAATAGCAGAATTCGAACTCGAGAACTTATACAAACTGTATATAAGACATACCAAAATATATCATTTATGAACAAAATGATGAGTTTCTTCAAAAGCTTTCAAGAATGGTACTGCCAGTTTTCTCGATTTCCTCATGTCAACCATGTAAGGTATCTGATCTTCTTTCTTCTTTTTCGCTGTTATGATTGTTAATCGTAGTGCTGCGGATTACATATCTTATTTTTCGAATTAATATCTCACTGTCTTTCAAGCAATTCTATCTGAAGATCGAACATTTATCTCTGTTTTTACTCATTTTCCAAATGAGATTACATTGAGTGTATATTGTTTCCCCAAAATAAAATAAACATACTTTAATATACTCAAAAAACAGGATCTTTTCGGACTGGTCCATTTTATAAATATGATTCATGAATTATACACACTAGTATGAAATGGCGAATCGCTGAAAGCTTTTGCTCTTGAATTTTTTATTTTTTTCATGAAATTTATAATGAAGATTTTCATTGTACTCAAACCTAAACGAATAAATTGAGTTGAAGGTAAAAAGATATATTTGATCGATTGTTCCTTATTAGCTCTCTTCATTCAGTTTCCGGTTAGTGTGAATTATTCAGCACGTTTCGAATAATTCTTTTCATTTTGTTTAGTTCTAATGACGTTCTCTTTTGTTATTGAGAAATCTTTCATCTATTAGAAATTATCGATAACAGTAAAATTATATTCATTCAAGTGATTTAAATGATAATACAATATTTTGTCCATTCAGGCTATAAAAATACAATTCATTTCATAACTAAAACTTTGTAACTAGTAATGTGAGTCTTTTGACAGCGTTTAATTCAATCTGAGCTCGCAGTTGGCAGCAATCATTTCGAAGGGAAACTATTTCGGATAACAAATTATCGCGTTCTTTCTCTTTCTTCTGGCATTCATCGCGCCAATAATTCGTCCTATATTCACCATTGTCACTGTTTTTGAAAGTTTCGATACTTCTGTTCTTAAAGTAAATTTTTAAGAACGAGTACTTATAACTGTTATATTTCAATTTACTTAAAAACACTAAATTGATATATAGTGTTTGGCTATTTATCTACCCACTTTATTTCTGAAGTATTGAGATTTTTTGTAAATCTTTAAATATGAATTTGAAAAGCAACAATGTGAACTTTCCGATCTAAATTTTAATCTTCCGCAAGCTAAGTCCCAGACTTGTGAATTCCGTTGCAAATGGATGGAAATACAACTTCTAATGACCGAATGAAAGCAAAAGAAGGGATTCCATATATCGATAGAAGAACATTACAGTCACTTAAGATAATCCAGCTTTGAAGAACTAATTTAAATAAAAGTTGAAATTCTAAATTATTTAAATAAAAATACCATTAAGGACATTTCTGCACAATACATTTCAACTTATTTCATTGTAAGATTCTGAGCCATCAAAAAAATCTTACTTCATTCATAGCATTTAAACATTGATCCAAAGCAATTATTTCTAATTTTTGATGGACAATATCCTCGCGTAAAGCTGTACAAACAGCAAGTAACTGCTTTTCCTCGAATATTTCCAATGTTGGCGTTAAGTCATCATTTTTTCGTAATTCAATTTTTCCCGAATTATCTATACCTATACGTTTGAGCTGCAATGATAAAGATGAAAGAAAACAAACTCGCTGGATCTAAAATTAAACAAATTTTCAGTAGCTAATGATCAATTATATGAATTTGAAAAGCAGCAATATACTTCCCGATTCGAATTTTAAACTTCACGAAGCTAAGTTCTAGACTTGCCTTATTGCTTTATCAATCTTCGTTCTTTAAAATATGAAAGCGACCATATAAAACAGTGTATATCACTACTTCTACAATCATCAGTATTCCGAAATTCATACAATATTTGTTTGAATTAATAAATTTGAAACCTCAGATTTCATACCCACAACTTGTTTTAAACTTCGAAGCAAAAGTACTGAATTTTGTTGATTAATTGTTACAAAAAGCAAACTTCCTTGGAATAAATGTTAAAGGAAGTGCACATCTAAATCACAATCTTTCAACATAAAAAAGATGGCCAAAATTACTCAACAATTTTTTGTGAATATAAAATTGCCATACAGCTAGGGAGAGACTTATATTCAAATAATTAAGTAATAAATAATTTTGAGAAGTTTAATAGTTATGATTATTTCATGCTTTTCGCTCATATCAAAAATAAAATATTTTACACAACAAATTTTCTCTAGTGACTTACAGAATTATGAAAGTGTTTTACTTACAATTTTTTTTTTTTGAATGGTCTCATTAAAAATTATTTGCTTGAAAAGAAGAAATCTCGAAATTTTAATTTGGTGATGTAAGTAAAATACATCTTTAGTTTTATTTTTTAAATCTCAAAAAAGCGTTTAATTTCCAAGTACTGTCCCGAGTTTAAAATATATTATGCCAACGAATTTTTAAAATAGTCACAGAAGTATGGTTACACAAAAACAAAATAATTTAAAAAAAAAACATTTACTTTTCTGCAGAGCACTGTGATTGCAGTCTGTACATCCTCTAATTCTTTTTCTATTTGTTTAGTTGGCAAATTTAATTCTCGAAGCTCTTCTATCTATAAGTTTTAAAATATTCATAGAAAATCAGATGAACTGTTGAGAAAATTGTGAATTTTTTATCTGAAAATACACATAAATTCTTCAAAAATTATTGAAATATCTTAATTTTGATAGAAATTTCTAGTCGCTTCAAAGTTTGCAAAAAAAGATTTTCTGCAGCATACAAATTATGGGAATTTAACTATACATTTTCCTTAAAAAAATACAGTACTCGATAGCTGAAATTCTCATGAAAAATACTTTTCGGTTTTTCATTGTTTTCGCGTTAGTAGAGATATTATTGGTAAAATTTAACCACTAAAAGATTATACTTGTAAATGAAGCTGTTGTAGACGACTCCGCTGCTTTCGCTCTTCACTGCGGAGCTCTTCCTCAGAGTCTGACAGATTTCCTTCGCAAATAATCTTTGGTGATTTTGGTGCCACATACCTTGAAGTTATATTTATTTGAAACACGACAGATGAAGAAAAATATCATGTTCAGAATATCGGAGACATTCGAATCATGAGGAACAATTCACGACATTATTTGGAAAAAAAAATACCGAGAAGTATTCAACAGTTGCAAATTAAGAATAGTAATGGTATTTTAAAATTATGCAATATTAAAAATAACGCGCAGAATTAATAAAAATTTTAAAGAAAAAAAAATGTATGAAAGTAATTTATCATTTAAAACGGAACAAAATTTCACACTGAGCACAGTGATCAGAAAATTATCTTGATTAAAAAATAAGTCTGAAATCTTACTATTTTTTTTTTATCGAAAGCAAAAGGCTGACTGAGAAAGCATTTATAAAAAGCAATCGAAAATCAAATAAGATCTTGAAAAAATAATAAACTGATAATGCAATATCTTTAAATGTAACCCATCATTTATAAACGATACATATTATAAAGTCATCTTTTACACAAATTAAAATTTCATCTTTTAATCACAAAATAAGTTTATGCTTAATCTTTCATATGCTAAATAAAACTTCATTTAAAAATTGTTGCATTGGAATATAGAAAAAAGGAAAAAAAAGAAAACTGGAACGCTAAATTACGGTGGTTGGCAGAAAAAGAGGAAAATTGACAAAATTGTCGAAATGTGGACAGTGGTGACAACAGCGCAATGAAAATCTAACAAAGAAAACTAGAACAGTAGTAGTAGTGACAGCAGTCTCTTACAAACGAGAAAATCTCCATTATATTTTCTTAGAAGAATCAGAATTTGGGGTCGTTTGACTGATACGATTAGATTCCCACCATTGATTTCATCACCATCACTGCCAAATTCCTTACGATGACTATTCCACTGCCACGAGTAATTAGAAATGAAACCAATAATGTCAAAACAATTTCAGGATCAATAAAAAGGAAACTATATGAAATATTTCTGGCCAATATACTTAATCAGCACGAAAGATCCACGAAATCTCTACTTCAGTCATCAATTTTTTTTTTTTTGACATTCAATCTGTCAAACTGTTTCCAAACACTGCGAAAATTCTCAAGCTAAAAGTGAGTGAGAGCTTATTCTTCAACAGTTAATAAAATCTACATGAAACAAATGCATGTTCAGGATATCTATCTTTATTCCTATCTGCTGAGCAGTTCATTGCTAATATTAGCAGTGGAAACACAACAATCTGATTTATTCCCCGATTGTCCTGCTATCAGTACGATCGCAAACACTGATTTTTATAATGGAAGCTTTTGCTTCTGTAATCTTCGAGATAATGGTAATGTAGATATCAATTGCTTATATAGTTCTACTGTAGAACAATTCAAAAGAGCACTCCTTGCCGTTAGTTCAGCAAAAAAAACCATTCAACAGGTTAGTTTTCTTATATTCAGGAAAGACAACAAAAATTGATCATACATATATTTGCTAGATAAATTCTAACATTTAGTGCAATATTTAATGTGTCAGTTTATTAGAAATCCTAAAAAATGTTTTTTTAAATAGCATTCAATAGCTAGTTCGATATTCTTAATCATCCTAACCACCTCCAAACATCTTTTTTAGAAAATAGTCCAATTATCAGTTTGTGTCTTTTGTAAGCATAAAAGAATTTTAAATTTAATCAGACTTAAATTGTGTTGCAATCTTATTAAGTTATGAATTATTCACAAATGATACTCTCTAATTTTTTTAATGCCACTCATCCAAATCATGAATTTTGAAGGTGACATTAAGTCGTGTTAAATTTGACGCTGGCATGCTACCCGGAAAATTTTTCGACAATCCCTATGCATCTATACAAATTATATCCATCGGTTAGCTCATTGTTAACGAATTTATTACTTTCTCTACAATTTTTTTACTATGTTCCTTGTGTTACGATATCGATCTTTAGCTTTTTACACACAAATTCGAATCAAACTTTTCAATTTTGCGGTTGAAAAGCTTAAATTTCAGATAAATGCGCACAAAGTGCTTCTCTAAATATTCATGATGATTCATTCCATGGACTAGCCGAACATTTACAAGAACTTTACATTACCGAATGCAATCTAGAGCAATTTCCACGAGCAGCAATTCAAAATTTCACAAGGCTAAGGACTCTATCACTGGCTCACAACAAGTTGACTAGTTTGGTAAAAATGGATTTCCAGACTTTGAAATATGTGAGTTTCATTACATATCTCATTTCATTAGCAAACTTTCATCCTAAGGCTACTTTCGGAAATAATTATTCTAAGGAAATTTTATTTTTTTCATTATTAGAGCTTCGTTGAGGTTAACTAAGAAATTATGTCAGAATTTCGTTTTAAGAATTTAAATTAGCAATCTGTACAGCAAAACAATTAATGGCATACTCCACAATATCATTTTTTAATTTAGGTTGCTTCTTCTTATATCAGTAATTCTTAATCTGGTGGAGTGGAAAAAACTTCATAAGAAAAAAAAAATAAACTCAACCAGTTTTATTAATTTTTAAATATCATTTTTAGTTGGAAACTCTAAATTTGGAGGGAAATTTCATATCATCACTGGAAAGAGGGACAATATCGGTACTTCGCAACTCCTTAAAAAAACTTAATATCGGAAATCATAATTCTTTCACCAACATCTTCGACGAAATTTCACAACTTAAAGAACTTCAAGTAGAAATTAAATCATTTAAATTTTAAGGAATTTTTTAAGAAACTTTAAACAAGAAATTTCAAAACCATTTATTATGTTTATGAATTTTTTTATTAACCTTAAAATACGATTTGACGATTAAAGCATTCAATACTATATATATATATATAGTATCTAGTAATAGGTATGCTTAAAATATGAAATCGATACCAGGTTCTAGATATGAGTCGAGCCGATGGTATCACTAATATAAGACAGGGAATATTTGAAGGATTGAACAAACTGGAAAAGTTACTATTACCTGGATGTAGTCTGACAGTTATCCACAAAAACACTTTCCAAGGTCTTACGAATCTCAAAGAGGTAAATGCAATTTTCATTTGATGAATGAAGGATATGACAATAAGGAATGGAAAATAGTTCATAACGATTAATAAAGAATGATAGTAGAAACTTACAGCTCGATTTACGAATCAATTTATTAAATGAGGTGGAATGTGGAAGTTTCGCTTGGACACCAAACCTAAGACGTCTATCACTTGCTGGGAATTATCTAAACGCAAGTTTAGCTTGCTGGTGGGATGGATTAGAATATCTTGAAGAACTCGATCTCGGGTGGAATGAGTTTTCATTCTTGGGAAATAATGCCTTTTTCAAACTTGGTACAACACTTGGCTCTCTGAATCTCCGGCATAATAAACGATTGGTGCATGCAAGTTTTAAAATATCATAATTTTAAAAAGAAATCAAGCTTAAATTATGAGCATAAAAACTTCCAATTTACTTAAAAAGTGATTCTGATATGAAAATGTTATAAAAATCATGTGATTTGCCCTTATTTTTCATTTTCCGCTGATAAATGAAATTTTGAAGATCAATGAAGATGCTTTCAACGGACTCATTAATCTCCATCGTTTAAACATGAGTGAAATAAGTATCACAGAATTTAATAATACCCTCAGGCATCTCCCATTGCTAAAGGTAAATGACCTAATACGTAACTGCTATAATTGAGAAGTTTGAGATACTTGAATTTTATACAAAAAAACTTTCCAAATTTATTCAAATTGAAATTGGTTGATTTTTACGAAGAAAGAATTAAACTTCAAACACTAAATAGTAATCGAATCAACATAGATGTTTGAGTGTGCTTAAATTTGATCAGTAAATTAAGGAGTTGGATGCAAGCAACGGAAAACTGCAACGCATTAAGGAAAGCGACTTAGCTCAAAATGAAAAATTGGAACGACTAATATTACGTCATAACCATTTAACGACATTATCGAGAAATGTACTAGAAAACATGAAAAGTTTACGTATACTGGACATATCAGGCAATCAATGGTTGTGTGATGAAAATATGGAAGCAGGTATAATCCTTTAAAATTTCACTTTCACTAGGCTAAGAAAAGTAATAAATTTTTAAAAAGTAGGATTAAAATGAAATGGTGTAAATTCAACTTAATCAAATTGCATTTTTCCAAAACTATTAAGACACAAAGAAATAAAAATTAGAAAACTTAAGAAAGAATAAAATAGCATCTTTTCTATCAAGAATTTATAACTTTATTATCCAGCAAATAAAAATAAACTCTTACTAATTTCAGTGGTAGAAGAGATCGAACTGAAGTACGAAGAAGCAGTTTTGCTAGACCAAGAATTCATATTATTGCATGCTAATGAAACAAGTTGTAATCGTCCACATAGTTTACAGGGACAAATTATAATGAATGTAATTAAAGATTCATTCAAAATGTATAATTCAAGTGAAGATATTACCTATTCAACAACATCAACAATGGATAATAGCATAAAGATAGAGGACGCTAGCACAGACATTCTTACTAAATTTCTAGCAGTAAGTTAAAATATATGTGAATTTTTTTATAGCTTATTATTATTACTCACAAACCACTTCGAAGCACCAAATTAAATAAAAAAGTAACATACTGTTTTTGTGTAAAACAAGAAAAAGACAGATTAATTTGCATGTTGTTATAGAGAATCATGATAAGATATTAAGCAGTTATATTTCCAAAACAAAATTCTCACATTTCTAATTTTTATACTTCAATAAAATACTTTTCACTGTTCGAATGATATTCAGAATAGACTTGAAATTCGCTCAGAAATAATTTAATATATTTAAAGCCCCAAAGATTTATTCCAGAAAGGTGGTTTAATCGGTGATGAGAATGTAAAATTCGAACATCATCAAAATATAACTGAATCTGTACATTCCCTATACCATGTAAATATGAAAACTGAGTTAGTCGATGAACAAATCAAAATCAATCCAGCACCAATATTTATTGCCGTTGTTACACTAATGCTTATCTCTATTGCTATTTTCATTGCTGTCATTCGACATTTAAGGGTAAGTAAATCTTTCACTTTTAGCATAAATGACGAAATCATATTTAACAAACATCAAAAAATTGAAACCAGCTAGTATTACTTATTTTTGTTCTGAATTAATTAATAATCAAAACTTTTCAAACACAAATATCAATTATTCAATGCAATCAGTGCGATTTTAACAAAAGCTATAATAATCTAATCAAATGAAAAATTTTACAGCAACAGAAAAATAAAGCAGAGAATCAAACCAGTTTCGAGATGCGTGATAAGATGTAGGTTTGATTTTTAATCTTATTAAAATTAAACCTCAAAAATTAAAAATTATTTAAAAATTCAAGCTTCGAAATTTAACATTCGATCGGAAAAAAACTGAAAATTAAATTTTTGCATTAGAAATCAAATGAACAGTTACTATGAAATTTCATTTCAGAGTAACAAGTGAAGCAAAACTGAAAAATATTCAAAGTTACATGAGCTGACCAAACAGTGCTTAAAACGAAAAAAAACGTACCGTTTAATTTGAACGTCTTTGAATAGATAAACTATCTGAAATACAATATAAAATAATATCACCACCTAATCTGAAGAAGCTTCGTTTCTATACATATGTTAAAAAAAGCTTTATTCTCCTACGAAACATTCATTCAAACAAAAGAGAATTTGGTAATGGACATAAATCCAAATTTTCTGTGTTGTTTTAATCTATGAGGCATATTTAATGAATCATCATACTAACAAACAGTTTTTAATTTATCATATTACTTAAAAAGCCATCTATCTACAGAATAAAAATCAGAACCTAAGTGCAAGCTTTGATGCAAATGGGGAAATTTTAAGGGATTTCTTCGAAATGGTACGCTTACAGAAGAGGAATGATATTTCATTAGGTTGACATCGGAAGCATTAAGCAAGAATATTCGAACAAGAGGTTGTGATACATTGAGCATAGCTTGTAAGATCAATCCAAGTGCAGCCATACCCATCTTATTTTTATCACTGTTTTGCAGTATCATTTGCGAATGTATGAATATATATGCCAATAACATGTAATTTTCTCCTGGTAGCAAAATCAGTTGCGCTCTTAGCATATCTGCTACCAAACAATGACACGGTGACAATGTTCCGCATGGACAATCTGAGATAAAATAGATGAATTTGAGAACGAATTTCAATAACTTGATTTTATTATTGAAAGGTTGAGTGCAAAATTAATTGTATTTTTTTATATAATTTAGCATTCATTATAACAAAAAGAAAAATATTCGCTTGCTAGAAAATAAGAGAAAGAGAAACCATAAAGACAATTGGAAGTGCAACATACTTGCAGCAATTTTTTCAAATATTGGTCGTTTTTCATTAGTTAGAATGTGTTCTGGAAGTTGGCGCAGAAATCTTTTCAATAATCCCGAGGCATCATGAATATCTTCTAGCTGAATTGAATATCTCGAATTTATTGCTTTTTCAAGTTTATCCAAATTTGCTTTTGGCGCAGAAATTCGATGAATCCCTTCGACACATAATCCTTAATTGGGTCTATATCTTGTAATCGCACAAAACTTCTTGTATTAATTTTTATAATATAAATAATTACAGTTATTGAAAGTTGTAAAAAATTCTGAACAACAACTGTCTAAAGTAGCCAAAATATTGAAACTATTACACAATTAAATATCTAGCGATACAGAATAATGACACCTTTCTCATTAATGCAGTCGATACATTGCCTAACAACAACTGGTAACGGAATCCCATCATGAGAACCCATTCGTAAAACAGCCAAAGAAAGTGGTACTGCGAAAATTGCATGTTCTCCTAAATATAAATAATAAAGCTGGTTCAGAAATGTAAGTTTCCAAACGATAAGGAAACTGAAAATAACTACGTTTTTAAATCTATCACAAATATTATTTGAAAAAATATTTTTGAAGAAAGTTGCAATATTTTATCAAATCAAAAAAAAACCAGCCCAATATAGACATAATTTCAAACTTTTTTTTAATAATAAAAAACAAAGGAACTACCTGTAAATGGAGACATTACGGTTACTTCTTTTACAACACACTGTCTCTTCTTATTTTTATTTTTTGATTTCCTACCAAACATAATCACTTTCTCAGATCGTTCTTTGATTCTACAAAGGAACTAAATATTCCTCCTAAAAGTAAGTGTTCAACTTATTCAAAGTATCGAAAATAACGAATAGAAATAAAATTCATATTAAACGGAACAAGACCTATTTTTCACACGACAAATTCATTATCAGAATAAACAACTAGAAATATGCTTTAACAGACATTAATCGTCACGCTTAGCTTCAACTCTTTCCTTTTCCTCCATATTCTGTTTGGTCTTCATCTGTAATATGAATTTCCATTCAGATGTAATTTCAAGAGACAGAAGTATACCTTCAATCCTAAGAACATTTCAAAACCTAATAGCTATTTAAATCAAATGAATGAAATAGGAATTATTCTCGGCGAAAAACAAGATGTCCATATTTGAAGGGATTATTAAAAACATAAACTCACTAATCTTAAATGCTGTCATTCGTATATAATTCTTAATAAAGACTAAGATGATGCAGAACAATTTCACGTCACTGAAAATCATCAACGTTAACTAGAAATTATATGAAATTTGCATCGACTGTGATTTAGTGTGATTTACTGAAAACCATAATCAATCTTTCACTATCATTATTTCCAGCTACTTCTTATGATGACCTCTCCTTTAGTTACATACAATTATAATGAAGATAAATGTGGAAAAACAAAAAAGTCGAAGCCAAACATGAGCATTTTCTGCATCAAATATAGATAACAATTTTTGATACTTTTATTAGAGCATGACAAATTTGTTATGAACAGGCAACAAATTACAGAATGTGCTGAATAATGGAATATAATGAAAACGATTACATAAAAGTCAAAGCATAGGACATCAAGTATAATTTTCATCTATTGTATCTTACATTTTCCGGCTGGTAACTTAAAAAATACTCAGTTAGTAAATATTTTTCATAATGCTCCATTCAAAACATTCGAAAGAAAAAAATGAGAATTTCGAAATCAATTTTCAAATGTATTTTACATGAGTGAAATTAATGAAACAAACACGACAATTGAAGTTCATACAATAAACATTGAAAATTACTAGTCCTGTGAAATGTAACAAAGTAATTTTTGTGACGAATTGATCCAATAAAAATGTTTAGACAATCAGAATTTTTTAAATAAGCCTTCATTTTTTTAAGATTGCGAGTGCTTTCATCATACTTTCGATAGCTGTCTTAGAATCTTCATAACTCAATGCACTTACGGCATATTTCGCATATTTCTGTGCTTCCATATAATCATCCAGAGTCAATCTTCTACTATCACTATTTTCAGACACTTCTTCTGATGACCTCTCCTTTTCGAAAATATACGAAGTTTCAGAAGTTTCTGCAAATGGAATTGAATCCGAAAATGTGCGTGAAGGATCAAGAAGATCTGGTACAGGTCGAGCAGATCCTTTCATAGCTAGCTGAGGCTTTTCTCTCATTTCAGCTGCAGATATTAAGTATATTAAATTATATATTTCAAAATGTTATAAAGTTGATACCATTGACTTCAGCGAAACATTAAAATATCAGGTCCGCAAAAGAAAATAAAGCATACTTTGTGGGCTTCTCATATCAGAGTCTTTCAAATTATCATCTTCATTGTTATTTGATCCAGGTTTCGGGATTTCACCATTTTTCATGCAACTATGTATATATGTGGCCTAAAATAGACACTTGATTTAAAAATTCAAACAGGGTAAACCAATTAATATCATTTATGTATTTTCACTATTGTTATATGTATTATTATTATTACAATTAATTTAGCTCAGAAATCGAACCAAGACGAATGCATTGAATGAAAAAATAATAAATGTGAAATGTAAAAAAAATAGTACTGCAACCTTCCATTTGGCATACTTTCTGGTTGCGATGAGATTGTCATCCAACTCTCCAAAAAGGGTTAAAACATCGATTAAGTGTCCAGCTGTGTAAAAAGCTCTTACAACGCCTCTGGAAATAAATATAAACAGAACTGAAATATTAAGAAAATACACAACAAATTTATTTGCTTTTGAATGAAAATAATAAAATATATGAAGAAACATATTTATAAAATTCAGAGCAAAAAATAAAGAAACGAAGAAATTAATAAACCATTATGTAATAGTATATAAAAATATATTTCCCTAATTCAGCACCTTTAATTGTACTAATCTTATCAAATTGTAGCTTATTTTCTTTGATATAAAAAAAAGATTTGGAATTATTTACCCCAAAATCTCTGCTAAAAAAGTAAAATTACTTCGTAAAATTCGACTGACAATCGTTTTTGTCAGCATAATCGAACAGTTTCATGGCGAAATTTTCAATATGAGCCTGGGCTACCAAATCTTGCGTGAGTCCTTCCTGTCCACTTAACTTCTTCTTCATCTATAGTTATTGGACTATTAAGTTATGCATGTTCTTGTAATCGAAAGTAAAATTTTACAAAGAGTTTACGTCTTCCAGTATTGAAAGCAGTGACGTCAAGTACTGTAGAGCTTCTGTAGACTTTTTGTCTATAGCCATTCCAGTTTGTACTGCATAAAACAGACCTAAACGGTAGATTCTTTCATTCATGAAAATCTAAAATCATCGTAAAGGTTAGATATTATTATTTACAAACTTACGAATTCTTAAAAAAATTATTCTCATCCAGCTCTCCAAAAAAAAAAAAAAAAAACGACTTAAAACTTACACCAATAATGGATAATTGGATCACGATCTGCATTTTCAGTACCTATTTTTACGTAATGTGCAATTGAACGCAAAGATTGAGGAATTTGTGCTGCAGAAGCCATACCTTTCAATAAGCAATCAATTTAATTTTCGATTTTCGTTATAAAATTTCTGCAATAACTAAAACTGCTTCATTTTTAGAAATGCAACACCATAACAGCATCAGCAATTTGAGTACTTCAGTCATACTCTCTCTCAATTATTTAATTTTCAAAATAAAATTATTACCAACTTTCAGCTGTAAAATCAACCGTTTACTTAGGTTTGAGTTATAAAAACATATGACGATCAGCTGGGACAATTGTCTGAAAATTGTACGTCCAAACATTTCAAATAATTTTATTAATGTATTCTATATTTCGACAAAATAATAAAAAATATGCCTCTCAAACACCGGAAATAACAAACTCGGTTATTTCCATAATTTCTTAAACAGTAATAGCGAAATATCATAAGCATAAAAGAAGAATCTATACCAGAGCAAAAATGAGATCAGAAGAGTTCAAAAAGAGAATTTATTTGTATATCACAGTTGATATCTAGGCACATTATAAATAATCGGAAAGCTTATTAAAAATCAGAAAAATCTCGTTAATTAGATGCATGAAAAATCTGTCTATACATATACAATTTTCGCTAAAGAAATAAAAACGCATATAGATAAAACTGATCAATGACTACGATATTAGTTAAAGAGGATGTATTTCAGGTGTATAAGTGAAGAGAATAAAGAATACCCATGCGTGTAACAGTATACAATACATGAAGAAAAATAAACGAAACACGGGACTGCGCATAAATACTGCTAGATGTAACCTGAAAAAAATTGCCTTGAATTTCACTATAATTAGCAAAATTAGCACTAAGAGACTAAGGTCGAAATATAATTTAACTCTGAGATGTAAAATAAAATAAGTACATAACTTATGTATTTCAGATATGTAAATGAATAGGATAAAAAATATCCAAACATAATGTATAATTGTAATAATGTACAATGTAATAATATACAATATGAATTACAAACACCAATTTAATAATGGTTAAATACAAAAAGATGCACAGAAAGATACATTATTTCTTCGGTTAAGGACAAAAGACATAGATTGAGCATTTCTTAAAATGTTTTGAAATTTTTTGGAAAGTTAACAAAACTAATAAAATTCTTACCCGAGACGATCAAAAATAGAAGCTACAAGTTTCACACTGCGAACAAACATGTTATCTGAATAAGAAACTGCAAATAACGAATAGCTTTGATCATTTGTATTAGCACTATTTCCGCTCATTTCAACTGCGACTGTTTTGATCGAAGCTGCTTCAGCATATTTGCATGCATACTGAAATAAGCAAAACTTGATAAACGAAATAATTAACAGCAGCTGAGCATCAGAATTACGCTTTACAGATGGATAAGTAAAAAGAAGTTTCACTTATATAGCATTACCGTTGTTGCTAGTTCCCGCTTCATTAACTGAAACTACGGAAAATGCAAGAAACATTATCTCATAAATATATTTTATAATATTGAACTGTTCAATTTAATTCAAATGGAGTTGGAATTTAGCATTAATTTAAAAATGAGGACAAAACAAAAAAATAACTTCGATACGCTCGAGTTGCAGCTCGAGTGCTCTCTTTTCACTTTCAATCGTTTCGATAATTGTTTGCTTCGAAATCAATTTTTCACTTAAAAGCGAAATTTTTTGCTCCATTTCATCAATTTCATATCGTTTATTGGTCTTCGTTTCTTCTATTAGTTTCAATAATTCGATATCTTTTTCAGCAAGTTTTCTTTCAACCGTTTCTTTCTGTTTATCCATTTCTGCTCGTAAAAAATCATATTCCTAAAAAGGAAATTTCCAGCGACATATAGCGAAACATGTTTGCATTAGTCTTTTAATACTATTATTTTGTAACAATATCCAAAATGATAAATTTATAGATAATTTAAACTATTCAAGAAACTACCAACTAGCTGAGTTCTTTCCATCTGCTCTCTGTACTGGTTTGCCTGAGACGAATGATGATGTATTTGCTTTAAAAGATTTTCTCGTTGTAATCCAGATACTCGTTGTTCATCATGCAATCTATTCTCCACTTCCTCAAAAAATCAATCTATAGAAACATATTCTGCCATACTTTTTCCAATATTATTGTAGATTCAATAAAAAGAGACCTCCGACTGCATAATAATTAGCATATAAAATTTGAAAACACGCAAAAAACTGAGTGAAAGCTTTGAGATATCTTGGACCAAATGGACTAAATTATACCTCCATCAAAAATTCTAAATTCAGTTCAAGTAGAAATGAAAAGAAATTTTGCAACTACTTGTATGTCTCCTTTAAGATTGTAAATGAGAAACTGTGATTGCTGAAGATCATCTTTCAACAGACGAAGTTCACATCGCAGTTCTTCCAGTTCAATACTGTTTGTTACACCATCTGATCTAGCAGAATTCTACAAATTATGCTTGTTGAGATTAAAAATTTATTAAAAGTTTTTATGCAAAATAGGGAGCTATGAAATAAGACTACATGTATGAAATTATTTTTTCTACTCGTAATAAAATAATATCTTAGAATAATGGAACGATTTAATGGTAACAGCAACTCGAAAGTAATAATATTATTTTTTTGATTATTGAAAGTGAATCTAATAGCATGAGTTTTTTAATAATTATTTGTGCATTCAAGCACTGCTGAATAAATATGTGCCACTATTTGATTTCTGATTTACGCAATATTCTTATCTTTTCTCAGAACAGTCTTACTATTTCAATCATTTTCTGAAAAAAAAAACAGATAATGGAACACTTCATTGTTTTATAATTAGTGTGCATAAACTCTAATCTTCTAATTTTCCGAAATCACGAGGCTAAACAAAAGTCAAGTTACTGAAAAAAGAATTTCGAAAAAAAAACTTCAAAGACGCCAAAAGATTTTCCTTCGCAGATAGAATCTTTTGTGCTCTTTGTTTATATTCATCAAACTCATGTTTGTTCGCTTCTAGATTATACTTTGCAAGTCTTATCTGCAATTTCTTTGAACATATTTGTTTAAGAGCGCAAAAACCTTGAACTGATATAAAATTAATCGCAGAAACCATAATCTAAGGAAAAAAAATGAAATTTGAATACTTCTTCCACTAAATTTTGTTCATCGTTTTCCATCTTTAGAATTTTTGTCCTCAATTTTTGCAATTCTTGTTCCGTCGCCAAATTTTCATTATTCGCTGATTCTAAATGTTTCACATAATCTTGCTCTCGTTTTCCAAATTTTTTTTCCATGTTATGCTCACGTTGGAATTTCTTCAAACTAGAAAGGTCATCTGCTATGCCAATATCATCTTCTGCTTTTAATTCTTTCTTTATTAACTTCATTTCTTTCTCGAGTTGTGCTATTTGGATATCTTTCTTGATATTGGCTTCCTCTGCTTCCTGAAATAAATCCAGATGACTGTTAATATTAAATAAACTAATGTTCAAAATTTATGTATTAAATTTACTTGCAACCGAACACACATCACAGCTAGCTGATTTTCTTTTATATGTAAGCATTTCAGAATATCCGAATATTGTGTTTTTAGATATTCCTCAGTTGTATATAATTCGGACATTGTTTCGATGGTATCTAAAATTTAATATGAATTCTATACTTCAGTACATTTGAAAATGAAAAATGATATTTCGATCGCTAAAAATCAAACTAAAAATAGTTTGTAAAAAAAGAATAACAACGAAACAAACCGCAAAAATGGAAACAACATATCTATCCAAGCAAGAAAAAGTTTTTAGAAATTACGATTGATAAAACTTTTCAGGTAATAAAACCACGATAAAATGATGAAAAACAAATTAAATACTCACTTGCAATCTGAGGATTAGGCGCTGAGAAACAACTTGCTGCAGAAGAACAACGACTTGATGTCGGCTCATTTGAATTATTTAAATAAGCAATCAATTCATCATCTTTTTTTTTGTTACGAATTCGATCTGATGTTGAATATGTATAGCCTGTTCTGTAAAGTTTGATCATACAAAGATTTTAGATGAGATAATAATTTAAGTTTAAAAAATTACAACTAGTAAACAGAGACAAACATTGTCTTTATGAATGAGCACAACTAACAAAGTTTAGTCGATTTCGACTGCTTAAATACTTTATAGAAAATTCTTACAACTAAACACTTCATTACAACATATTTTAGAAATATAGCTTAAAATAACAAATAATCAAATCTCCCATCTTATTATGGTTCAGAACAACAATGGATGAGAAGTACTCTGAACAACAAATTATATTTCTAAAATTTTAAACAAATCAAGACAACAACGATGAGACGAAGTAACGCCATCACAGAAACAATCAGAAAATGGTTAAAAAAATAAATCAATAAATCCAGACATATCACAATTACGTCCATATAGTAGATGCAAAATTCTGTCGTATACTCAAAACTTCACGAGTATGTTCTTTTTTCAACATGCGCATAGTTAGCAAACTCATTTAAAACACTGTTTAAATATCAAATGAACGTTATTAATATTATAGCATACCTTACGTGTTGCTTAACTGCTGTTTCTACATATTTTGATCGAGGTTTTTGCAATTTATTTGTTCCTTGGTTTTCAATATCGATCAGACATATTGTTGAACCACTCTTACCAGTATCTTTCTTCGTATTTCTTAATGCCTGAAAATGCAACATTCATTGGCTTACGAATTATTTAAAACTTTAAATTTTAATAGATTATGAAAACTAGGATTTTAATGTAAAACCAATCATTCATTTGACAATTTTACTCATTTATTCAAATGCAAATATTAAATTTTATTCATGAATATAATATTAAACCGACCATAATATTTTTACGTAACATTAATTATATTTTTCAATCAGATCTGAAACATATCCGTTACTTACTTATAGGTATAATTTACAACGCCACGATCTTGTATCATATGCTGATTCTCTACTGCTCTTAAAAAAAAAAAAAAAAATTAACGAGATATTTCAGAAAACATACGACAGCAGTATTTCGGTCAATTTGGTTGAGCAGATCTTCGGCACGACCAGCAATATGTGACACTTTTGCAAGCCACGACATGGAGTACTTTACCACTTGCTATTCAACAAACTATTCTTTAATTGCGTTCCACAGATTTTCTAATATTTCAATCATTCAATGACTTTACCAACACCTCACCATACTGTAAAGCAACCGCATACATACCATACCTCAGTTATTTCATACATTAAAGTCACAGAAATCATTATCACAGTTAAGGAATCTACGAAAATCGGCCGTCTCACATGATATAAGTAGAAGACAAGTGCGATCCTACCTTTCACCACATTGTACCGTGCTGCCAATATATTCGGCCTTGATTACCATTTTCTTGAGAAAAGTTGTCAAATACCAAATAAGATAACATGCATAACTGTGTTTATTACAGTGCTTAACAGAATATTGTTTATTCAAATGATAAAACAATAATTTCGTCGTTTGATCATCAAATGTAACGAAATGATATATATATATATATATATATATATATATAGATAATTTGAATTAACACGCTGCTGAATGATATAACACGTTTATGTGATAAAATTATGAAAAATAGTATCAGTAATAATTCTATCAGTATCAATTAAATTTCCCTAAATAATTTATCAAAGCTGCTGTAAATGAAAAACTATATTTAGTGTATAACTTAATGATTTAATACATTAGCTCTCAGTTGCTTTATTTGAGCATAAATTCCTGCAAAAACTAGTATATGTCTTTGTCAATAATCAATAGATTACTAATAATGGAAATCTGAAAATCAGAAATAAATGAATTGTATGAACAAAAAAAAAAAAATTATTATTCCATAAAATAACACTGCGTTAGAAAAATTCTGAGAAATACTTGGTAAATTTAAGATAATTTCCTTTTTCCAAATCGTTGTTTGCCAGTGACTCTTGATAATTAAATTATACACCACAAATAATATATTCCGAATAAATTCCTTGAAATAATCAAATCAACTTCATCTCATCCTGCCTTTCTCCCGTTTCTTTTCTTCCTATTAGTTGACAAATCATTCTAGTAAATCGATAAAAAAGAATTTTGAAATAAAAAGTCATTTCTTAGGACATAAAAACCTAATAATTTCTGATTTTAGTACTTAATCAATAATGTTTTCAAGATTTGACATCTCTACTTGTGACGCATATTACCTATGTATTGATACCGTATGTATTCGCATCCTCGTTTGTACCATTTGAAATCCAAAAATTGCTTTGTGGGCCCGAATTTTTTCCTTCGACCATTCACATTTCTCTTCTTTCATCTTCTAAAGAGATATTAGATAAGCGTAAAATTTTTAAATGATTTAGGGAAATGTTGCCAACAAAGGAATCATCAATTCAGTCTTAAAAACATATAAAGAGCTCGTTATTTATTAGAACATAACAAGCATCATTAAAGCTTATTTAATTGACAAGTCATTCTAATTATCACACCTCTTTATGGAAAAAATTAAAAATGCTAAAGACCTTTGTCCTCTTGCTGCCAAGAAAGAAATTTTGAAATAACAGCAGATGAAATATCCGGGCTCCATCTAAGCTATGTATAAAATTAGCACTAATTCATGGACTTCGGTACTTCGTACTTGTAAAATCTACTATTTTTCATAACTGTATATATGAGTATTGTTCAGATAACACGATTTTATCTGCACTTGCATGATAAAATTTATAGTGATTGCTCAAGCAAATATTTCTTTAATGCTTTATAAGTACTACTTCCTTAAAATACTTTATTCTACTTTTAAACTCATTTCTCAAATCTTCAATAGATAAGTCAATAAAAATGACAATAAAAAATATATTCTTCAGTTTTACACATTTAAACTAATATGCTTGTGCAGATGATAAAGTTGCGGACGTTTGGCATTCTATTATTAGTAGTTTTATCATACATAAATAAGAGATGGCAACAGTGAAATGCAAATAGCAGGTAATATCTTTTTAAAGCAAAATAAGCAGTGATTTTTTTTGAAACTTAGGACTCTTCAAATTAGATTATCTATAAATGTAACCGGCTTTTCGAGATCTCTGATTACACAGACTGATATGTCCTCATTGCAACTTCAAAACCTGGTAAAATATAGAAGTTAACTTAACTTTGGGCCAGGCTAGGAAAACTCCAAAGAATTCCTCAGACTTTCTTACCAAAGATAAAAGGCAAACAACAACCGCATTTGGATTCTGATCTTCGAATAGACCAACTATTTGAAAAAGTTCTGACTTAGTGATATGCTTCTCAGCAAATGACAAAAAAAAAATGAAATATTTTCCATTTGTTTGAAAGTCGTTGTAGTAGTCAGAGAATATAAAGATTCGTAAGTGAATATATTAGAGATTAATTTGTAGATGAAGATATGCTCCAAATTAAGGAGTAACTCTGGTGCCTCAAAACTGATCTCGGAAAAAAAACCCGCATTAACATCATTCTCGCCAAATAAAAATCCACGAGGTCAGTAGAATGGATAATATCAAGAGTCATATTGATCTCGTTTTTCATATTGTTTCCATCATTAATTTATCTTATCGAAATCTTAATCGTTGAGTTCGTTATCGTGTCAGCATAATTTATCGTATTAAAATATTTAATTACCCAATTTTGATATTACAGTCTTTGGACTTTATATTTGGCAATGTATGGAGTTTAAGTGGAAATAAAGAATTTGCAACTCTGTGTACCGTGTTTGCAACGCAAAAAAAAGAATATTTTCACTACATGGAGTTATTTAAGGCATCATTTATTTTTTTTTTCTTAGAAATGATTTAGATACATAACTGTAATACTTAACTCTTTTCTGTTGGTTTGTAAACATTACAAATTAGCTTTGTTTGTAAGTTACTGCATAACATCGTACGATCTTTGAAGACTTCCAAAAAATTCTTAACATCACCAGTAGTTGAGAAATTTTTATCAGTAAGTTGGGTAACATATTCAAGAAGCTGTGAGCCAATTCATTATCATATTTTTTGTTTTTGTGTCTTATGCTGAGCCTCTATCGCTAAACAGATTTTGTCGCACTTTCTATCATCATTTATAAATATCCGAAAAGTGCGCGGAAAAAAAAGGGAAAAAAGTAGTACCGCTCTTCAAAAACACCTCTTGAAAAAATTAGTATCAATTCTGCTGAATTCTTTAAATGATAAAAGTTTAATTTGATTTTAATTTGTGCTGTTAACATTTTATGAGATTAAATAATACCACTCTTACATCAAAAAAAGTGAAATGAAACTGATAGGCATACAGTAGTTAAGAGATATTTATGAACAATATGAACACTGTTTTAATTAACGAATTAACAATTAAACACTCATTCATCTTTTCATCATGAATTCTTAGGCAAAATCGTGAAAAACTTTATATGCTATCTGAACCCCAAACTCAATTCCAAATAAAAGTGGAAGATCGGTTAAGCCAAGGAAGATGTAAAAGACAACAAACAAAACAATTGAAGATGCATTTGGAAGCAAAATATGGTATGCGAATTAGAGAACCATTAAAACATAAAATAGAAATTTAAATTAAAAAAATAGAGGCAAAAATTAGTGAAGGTTAGACTGCATGTATAATACATTCCACTCTTATGCTTCTTTTTCGATAGTTCTTTAATTTGCGTACTATGTTTCGTAGTTGATATAATACTAACAATCAAGTCATCTATAATAATAATAAGTACAAAATCAAGGAAACATCCGTTTCGAAGTGGATCGTAAAATAAAGTCAACGTTTACAATAGTAAAAGGAACTTCTTTTACTTGAGAGGAAATAAATAATCATTCGTTCTTTCATCTCTAATACCATCAGCATAAATACAAATGACGAAAGTGTCAATTCATTCCAATATTTCATTTTCAATTAATTTAGTCAATAACTAATTGCAACAGAGACTGAAACGGAAGAATTGTTTATTGCTTTATAGAACAATTTGTGTGGCAAAACTATTCAAAGCGTATACCGATTTAATAAACGGAAAGAAAGAAGGGACACAACAATTGAATTCCCATCATATTAATTTCTTGTATTTTAAATTCGAGATTGTGCTTGTAAGATCGACAAAAATTTTGAGATGTCAAAAAGACGCCTTTTCAAAAATTTCTGGAGAAAGTGTAAATAAGAGTGGAATTCATACCAATATGAATAAGTGAAGTAAACATAAAAATCAATGAAGTGCAAATAATTGCGAAAACGATTATCATTCATATGAGGCTAATAAAACTAATACTTGGATTTTTCTAAAATTTTCATGATAATTAGAGAAATTAGCAAGACGGATACTCAAGTAAGAGAGATTAATGATAAGCGGTATATGATAAGGTGATCAAACAGTCAGTCATGACACAATCAACATCAAACAATGCAATTTACTGTATCTTTAGCGACATATGTATTGCAGTATGTGTGGAAGTGTTTTTTGAACAAGATTTTTTCCGAATTTAAAGTAAAAAGCATAACTGAAGTAAGAAAATGATTCTTTCGCAATGAAATATAGTGAGCTATGCTGCTAGATAGAATTGCCGAAAGGATAACAGAGAGAAGATGAAACAATGGTGATAATGCATCAAAAGCAGTTGGAAATAAAATAAATTAGGAGAAATCGAAATGATTATTCCCTCAAACATCATTCCTACATTAACTCAAATCGAGCTTGCCGAGTTAATCCTACATTATAATTATAGTAGGTACAGAATAAAGCAACAACAAAAATTCCACATTACTGAGTTTGCTTCACGCTCTATAGATACTTGAATATATAACATCATTACTGATTATTGATCATGATAACTGATAATAATGATTACAAATGGATTTAGCGAAGGTTTGGAATCGACAGAGAGATACACCACAACAGAACATATCTCTAATCCTGCACGTGACAGAAAGCAATGTGACATTATACATATATATAGATAAGCCCTGCTTGTAGGTTCATTTTACTTTATATCATATCAATATCTCTGTCCCTATATCCTGTTATTTTATTCTATTCCTTTCCTTAATTCTATTTCCATCTTGTTCTGTGTTCTGAAACAGAAAGAAAATGAATGATATGCCATGATGCTGAATAATTTGTAATCTGTACAGTATTTTCCAGTCTTCACTCCTATGTCGTGTCGAAATAACGTTCTTTTCGAAATTTCGAGATAAACGAATCGATGGAAATCACAAACAGATTTTCATATCTCATATTAATCTTTGACTATTCTCAAATCCGGAACTCTGAAAGAATCCATGGATGACAGATTTCGACAACAAATCTTATGATCACGACGGCTTTTGCGTCATTAATAATAAATTTGCATATCTCTCAAAAAGTTGATCTGAACCAATTGCTTGGATTCCCGTCATCCAAAACCCTCATTTCCTCATACATTCAAGTTTATTTCATTTCCATAAATGAAATTAATTTCCGGGATATTCATAAAAACACATCCAAAGATACATATCCTATACGGTAAATGATGTTCTATTCGTTCCGCCTTTTGGACACTCCTGGAGATTATGAATATTTCAAATTACCGTGTAATCTCGCTCCACTACTTCCCAAGTTCAAGAAATCTCATTTGCTTCTCCATACAAATTGAGACTTCGTCAATTCCTTGCATGTTTTAAAACTTGAGTTTATTATTCTCAGAATTTTTCAAATACAATTGCTAATTGTTTAAATCAAATGTGATGCCTTTACAACTTTTGCTATTTCTAAACAAAAAATCTAAAGAAAAGTACATATTCAACATAAATATTGTAAGCAATGAAAAGATAAGACAGGCAACATCAAACATCTCTTGTATGCTTAAAGTTCAGGTTGTACTTTTAATGATTAGCAGGAAACGATTTTTTGGCCAATTCAAGCCAAATTTAAACCGGGAAAGAACAAAAAAATGAACAAAAAACAAATAGTGACCAGGCATGTCAAATAATAAAAGCGGAGCTGAAACAAACAGTGAATTCACGGATATTGCGATAGATTTAAACGGTTACAACAGAATAAACTATGTACAATTAATCTTTTTCTATTTTTTCTGCCTTTCTTCATTCCATCTCTCTTTTTTAATTAGATCAAGAGCAGTAGTCTGAATATGACACTGGAGAGATATACAAGAGTAGTTTAAAAGTACTACACACTTAAATAAAATTATTATCAAATATAAAGAAAAAAAAACGGTCTAATATCATACAGAGTAAGCTTTTGCGTATTGAAATAGACAAAGTGATGAATTTAAACCGAGAATGAAATATATGAAATTCTTGTACGAATACAGACAATAAAAAGAATGAAAAAAGTGAATTGAAAAATACACATTAAAATATTTTTACACAGAAATATTGGTGAATCAGCAAAACAAAAATTAAACGAAAAAAACAGAATACAATTCGGAACCTAAAAGAAAGTCCTACACAAATCCAGTTAAGCAAAAACTTGAAAAACTTTAGGCGGTTACTCTGTTATAAAAGTTGTGATAATGGGACAATACTGCCTTTTGCTTGATGAATAACTATTTCATCGCTAATTAATCGTCTATTGCCCATAATATATATTTGATTTTTCATCAGCAAATAACCGAGCTGAGAAATTCAGCTTTCAACTTTTTTAATTTTTCTACTCTAAGAATATTCCCAATGATTCACCGGCCATCTTTTTCAAAAATCTATTTTATGGGAGTGCAGCTTAAAATAATTTTAGCGCATTATTTTTTAATAAAACAAACTGCCACACTTCAATTAGAAGTTGCAATATGACTTTATGATTCAATCGTTAGAATTGATCCAAAGCTACTGACAATAATGTCTTAAACACTTCTTACAACTCAGAATCTTTAGACCATCTATCATGTAAATGAGATAAAACGTTTATATAAAAGAAGAGAAAAATAAATTTATTTACTGTAGTCTGAAAGACAGATCTGGTTTACATAGAATTAAGCTGTTGAAGCATCATCAAATGAGTATACATTATTTAGTCTCTGCTACTCTGTAGGAAATTTAAATACATGTCAAAGAAATAAAAAAAATTTAGTAGATGAACTTTTTATAATTGCTTGGCAAAAAAATATTATGAACGCAACTGAGAAGGCCAAACAAATGGTTTAATAACATTCTCATTTTGCGTTCCGAGCATATCCCTGAGCAGAAATTCAATCGGTGTATCGCCAACTAATTTTACGAAAAATAACTGTTCGATGACAGATGCACTGATCGATTTTAAACTCGGTAACCGTAACAAGAGACGACCGAATCGTCCGATCTAAAATCAAAGTCCGGTCTCCGTTTGATGCTCTGCTTTTATGATGAAATTTGTCACTTAAAACATTCACTTGATAATCTTTTTCATCAGAGTAAAAGGTCTTAAAAAAAAAGTTAGAAACCTGTCCCTTTTTAAACAATGAAAAGAGACCTGCAACTGCTTCTGTGTCCTACAATATTCCTCCAGTGCTGATTGAATCTTTTCTTGTATCGTTTCTACTCGTGTAATATCACTTAGCCCACAACAATCTACAAAAGTGTAACTTTGTCAATATTCCAAAAGTTTTGAAGCTACTGAACTATTTCTTTTCCAGTTAGGGAGATTGCCATGATTTCTTATTTGATATTTTTCATCTTATGATCTAAAATATTTTGTTTTTAAGCGTATAAAAATTGTGAACTCTATATCCTAATGTCGTCCTGCACAGAAGGAAATTCTCTGACAATGGTATAAAACGATGTTAAATTTATAGAAATATATCATAAAATTGCACATCATCCAATAAGCTCGAAGGCGGCTGTTTCAATTAGTGTTTTTTAAAACACAAATCAAAAACTGCAACATATAAAATTAAAATTCCTAAATATTTTTGGTAATTTTTTAAAAAATGAATCGAAAAATAATTCTCCATAAATTTTGGAAATGTATAGTACTGTATAATTCATATGATAAATGATAAATGATCATCAAAAAAGAGAAGATAACATGTAACCAACTTTACATTTCATATATTTACAGCTATCTATCTATTGTATCTTGAACAAATCAGACCATCACTATTATGATGTCATAGAAATAACGCTATTGGTGTTATATTAATCTGAATACAATAATAAGAATCATAAGTTTTTCCTTTTTTAAAGGCAGGTTATTACACCCTCAGATTACTGACGACTTGCAAATAGAATTACTGCCTATACTGTTGAACGAATATTTGCTAAATTGTAATTGATAAAAATTAGACAGGAAATCTTGTCTCTAGATCTGAAATTCATTGTCCTGTATGTTTCGTTTTCACAATTCAAGTGAAAATTGCAACGCATTTTGCAATTCAGTTGTTACGGCCATTTTCATAGTAATGATTCATTTGTTGATTCTTTCTGATGAAAACATATCTCATTTAATGGAGAGAAATCGGAACTTTATTGACCCATTTACCTCTTTTTTCTAAAGTAACCTTTCGACATCCTATTTTAAGGCCTTTGACCTTTATCCCGACATATTTTCCCAACTTTTGATACTAGATAGACGCAACGTTTTTCAAATTGTGCATATACATAATCATACTATATATATGCATATGTATTTTTAATAAAAGTTTCGAATAACAATATATACCACTGAAAATATGTTAAATATTAACCATGTTCATATTCTCGTTCTAAACTCATACCAGTATATTATTATATTTTTCGACAAGTAAAGCATTCAGCGTGAAATAAAGAATAAAACAAATCTTTTTCATCAGAATTTTACTCTAGATTGAAGAATATAAGGAAAAATACAGAGGCACAATTTAAATAACAAAAAAGAAATAAAATACTAAAAATGCTCACCAACAGTGAATAATATAACTGCCTTTAGGCTACAAAATTCAGCTGGATCCATTTGCAGCCTTTAAACGTTCGATTTGACCCTAAAATAAACAGATATGAATACGAAACCCAAAAATTTGCACACTCTTAGGCAAATATATTACCAAAAAATTTAATTTTTGATATATGTTGCAAATCTATCCGATAACAAAATCCAATACTTCAAAACTACTTTGGAAAGCAAGATTGAGTTCTTCTCATCCTTCTCTTTTACCCTATTGAAGTGGGCCTTTTGTAGCTCAAAATGATTACACTACAATTTTTGTATGTATACAATCTAAAAAGAAGTAAAAGAGACTCTGAATATTAAGTACGTTTCACATATGTTTGCTTGTTTGATATAAAGATGAAAACAGCGTTAAAAATGACCTGAAAGATACGTATCCGATCCATGAATATAACTAACTGATCGGCTGGTAATGGAGGAGAAGTATGTAAGCCAGAGGCAGCAAGTAAAGGTGCTACATGTATCGGCATACCAAACTGTGCTGCATTCACCACGAATAATTCAGCCCAACTCGCACGAAGCAATATCAACTGTAAAATATTATTACATAAGAAAAGTAATTCAAATCAAGATTTGAATCTTTTGAAGTGAAAAATAAAGTGAGATATAGAACTTGCATAAAAATCTAAAAGAAAAATAAGGCATCCCAAAGATTTTCCAAAAACTTATTTTCATTTGCGCTGTAACGATGAACTAGGTACCATATATAACAAAAAAAAAGTTGACAAATCAGCTTTCATTTTACAATTATTGTGATTAAATCGAAATAAAAGCTGAAATATCTAGATTATTTAGTTTTTGAATTTGATGTGGCGAAAGAATAAAGAAAATAAATCTGTACTTGATCGGTATCACTCAGCTCATTGAAAAATGGGATATTCTTAGCCCATTCAACAGCGGAAAATAACAACTTAGCACCAAATTCATAGATATTATCCATTCCGATTGAATTCGATGACGAACTACCTGGAATAGCTTTAACAATATCCGGCCATCAATTAACTAAGTTATATTTATTCAATTCTGATAGTAATTTTGCTGGTTGAAAAATTAGAATTTCTAATAAGATTCCTTCGTCTAAGAATCATCTTTTTATTCGCCCTATTCATATATTCATTCACAGTGCAGAGTCCAAATCTTGCAAAAATAAACCAAAAAAACCCCAACTTTTAATCTAGATAACAGTAGATTTTGTCTCTATTTCCCAACGCGACTGTTATAACAAGTATTCTTCTATGCTCTAAAAAATTACTTAAATATTGACTTTTCCAAAAAATTTGATGAAGATCGTATTAAATGATAAACTTCATTTGACAATTGGGTCAGTATGGCAAATATTCCATAACAGTAATACAAAACATAATTGAATTTATTTTTCGAATTTATTTGTCGGGTAATCAGAGAAAAATAAGCTAAGCGATGTTAAGAAAAAGATCATGCTTGAGAAAAAACGCCTTATCGATCCATAAAATGTTGAAAATCATCTAGGAATACAAGTCTTATTACTTGTAATCATTATTGATTTTCAAGAAAACAAAAATTCCAGGCAAAGAAGTGCTCTGCTATTGTTCAGACCAACAAGAATCATGAAGGACATCAGTGGTAGAGAATCGCCTCTTCTAAATCTCCTACAGTTTTCCAGATTCTTTTAAATTTCATCTCGGAGGAATTAATATTTCAAAAAACTTCTGAACAATATTATTTATCCAAAATCTAAGGAAAATTCTAACATTCGTTTTTTCTTTAAAACTGAAAGTTAGATAACCTGTACGAGATAAATTAAATGGCATAAATTAAATTGCACAATTACATGAATTATTTTCAAAATCAAAACATGCTCCATGAAAATCAAAACTAAAAAATCCTATAATTTCTTTTTCAAATTAAAAAAAAAATGTTAACGGCTTTTTCAGAAACTCGTAATCAAAAACTGAATAAAATATGCATTTTGAGTAAAAGAGAATTTTCTATGACAACATTTCCATGAAATGTAACTTTTTAGTGAAAATTCGACTCAACAGAATTAAGCATGCAAGCCTAGATTTTGAATTTTATTCTGTGAATTTCAATCCGCGTCCTCTTTTTCACAAAAAATTTATCAAAATTTGTTATGATAAAATGGAATGGCGAATTCTTTTCGATTTTTATGTTTATTCTTGTTGATTAAAAAAAAGTATGTCTATGTTAAATCGATTAAATATTATGAAAACTATTTTATTTCTGTTAGAATAGTACACTTCAGCCGGCTCATCTTTAATTTACTGAAGATAAACAAAAAGTTTAATAAAGACAATGCAGCTCTTAACTACTTGTAAATTCTACATTCGGAATAACTTATTCATCGTTATAAATATATTATCATTTTTGAGTGGGAAACTTAATAATTAAAGTACAAAGTGTATAAAAAGAATTTTGATAATAAATCTATTGAAGAACAGACATTTTTCATTGTTTAGAGAAATTACCTAATGAGTTCCAACATATTACATCAAATCATTGTTTGCAATAAGCTTTGCTAGCGGATCAATTTCTTCGAGATCTCAATCTCCGGAAATGACTATAGCATGAAAAAATTAAACTGGTTAGATTATAAAAATTTATATGAAATATAGATTATGAATTAAAATTCTAGAGGTGCTTCCTCTTTTCAATATTTTAATTGTCTGTTTGGAAGGAGCATATGAAATGTAAAATAAGAATAGTCCAATAAAACATATATTCATCATCAAATAATCGCCGAAAAATACAAATCTTTTTCAAAGAAAACAGGAACAGAAGAATGATATTGAAATTATCCTCATCCAATAACTAACAACATTTATATGTCCCTTCGTGAACTTATAAATAAAAAAAAAGTAGTAAAAGCGTTTACAGGCAATAGGTGGATATGGTTCAGCGCGAATGAGATTCGTCACAATAGATGAAAAATGTAAACCAACACTCTGATTTACTGTCAATAGTCGTTCATCGAAAAGAACTGTTGAAGTGTAAGCATGTTGCGCATTTGGTGGTATCCTTCCACGCTGTACTGCTGAAACATTTGTTCGCAAATATTGTCCGGCAAATATCTTTTTTAATAAGTGTTTCGTTTGTTGAATTCACACGCCGCTATACGAATATTGAAAACAACCTTCTCATAGCATCTTAATAATGAGATTCACTTTAAATTAGAAGATTCTTTACTAGTCAGGTAGTGGTCAATACCATCATTTGCATCACAACAAGAGTGATTTAATTAAAAAATAAGAGGACATATTTTGAAATAAAAGGAACAATAATCAACCAAATAAGGAATGGATTAACAAAAATAAAAAAATAAAAAGAGTGTATACTGATAAATAGTTCAAATTTGGAACTTACGACAACCTGCATCAAAATGCAATTCCTCTTCTCATTTATATTCAATTCTTAAAATGATAATCTGATAGCTACATTTACTATTGTGGTCAAATGCTTCGTCTTTCGCATTGCAAATAACTTATTTTTAAATAATTACATAATTTATTGTGAATAGCAAAATCAAACTTTAACTATAGCTTCCAAACTTGAACCCTTGAAATTCAATTAAAAAATCCTTTTTCGACTAACAAAAGAAGTACAATTAATGAAATTTACTAAATTTCTTATCACTTATGAGTAGATGAGTAGAAAGGTTTCTTAATCATAATAGATCCATTTGGAAAGCTAACAAAGTCACTACAACCCAACATAGAATTGCATTTGTAACAAATTTTTGCGCTGGCAGTTTTGTCAAAATAGTTATGGAAAGGGTCTTTTCAATTGAACTGTTTCTTTTTTTTTTCTTGTAGCGATGAGATTAATAAAAAAATAAGCGAACGAATAACTGTTAAATACCACAAACGAATACTAAATGCAAGACAAAACGAACCTTCCTTACGCATTCCCATTCTTTCGCATTTCTTCAGACGGCAATATTGACACTGATTTCGATGATTTACATCTACTGGACAATTCTTGGAACCTCGACATGTATAATTGAGACTTCGTCTGATTGATCTGAAGCATGAAATCGAATTTCTTGATTCCAACATTTTTAGCTTTATAATAACAAGATCATAAGAATCCATGAAGCAGCGTTAGAAAAAAATTAAAAAGTGTTCATAGAAGGTGCCAGCGTGATCCAGATGCAATAGATGTTAATCATAATAGTGCGATGCAAAGCACGGAACACCCATGATAAGAAATAAACTTGCCAGAAGTATCAATGCAATAGACCTTATTAAATTTTAAATATATTTTTTCATCCCTACTGAGAGCATAAATTTCTGAAGAATTCATAGTTTCAGTGATTTAAATTGAAGGAATGTAAGTTTCGCAAATTTCCAAAAAGTAATTTTAGCAATAATAAAAATTAGATAATGTCAAAAACTGACACTGAGTGTCCGATTCATCCACCAACTTTAATTTTACGCTTATGCAGCGGCAATATTATGTCATACATGTCTTAACTCGCTATTAAAACAATAGTGTATTTCATTAGGAGCGTACAGAAGAACTAAAAATTTTTACTGAAAAATAAATTTTATAAATTTTTACCAAATGAAGAAATATCCAGCGGTATCTATGAACATGTGCTGATTTTTGAAATATCGATTATATATTTCTTTCATTAATATACAAGCGCATTGTTGTCATTGTAAAGAAATTAATCTATTTTCTCTTAATGAAAGTAAATTTGAAGAGCAAGTTAGGTAACACCAGAAATATCTGAATAGACAGCACTTATCTTATCCTTGAGAGAGGCTCATCTTAATCACCATGGTACGATTGAGGTGTTGAAATTGACAGTAGAATACCTTTTAAAAAATGATTTACACCCTTCGCATGAAAATTGTCCATAATGTTTGCCACTTGATTTATCACCACAAACTACACATTCAGTACCAAGTAATAGCTGTTTGTCAGTTAGTGAATTTTCCGGATGGACACCATCGCCGCTACCGCCAGCAACACCGCTATTCGATGCATTACCAGAATCAAAACTGCTTGCACCAGACGATGACCGTGAATCCTCCAATTACAATATATATATATATATTTTATATTTATTTTCATAATGAATTCAGTGAATCTAGAACCACTTTACTAACTGAGTTACCTGGATGTTAGCATTGCTGGCATTTGGATTTCTGATGCTGGAATTCATCCAGGAAGAGCTTATTATAGGTACGGACATTTCCACATGGGGAACACGGTGTTCCTCCGACCATTGCTTTTTCTTCATGTACTTTTTATCACTTCTTGCGCGCAACACCTTTCGATTATGCAGCAAATGGTGTCTTTTCGGCCAGGGTAAGCAGCAAATTGTCAATGTTTTTATTTCTGAATTGTTAGGTAAGAGTTATCTGAGGACAGGAAAGAGAAAGTGACAACAGAAGAAACAGCAGGAACAGGAAAAGTGAAATGGGCAGTAGAATGCCGATTTCCTCCCTTCCTATCTCTTTCCCACGTGACACTTTAACCTCAGGGAGAAAAAAGATTGTGGATCAGAGCTCCTTGGTCCGGAATTTCTCTAATAAACGGCAACACTGACAGGGAAATCGAAATGATCTGTGGCGAACCACTCAAAGCCACCAAAATCACATACACCAGTAGCAGTAGCAGTAGCAGCAGCAGTAGTAGTAGCAGTAGCAGCAGTAGCAGCAGCAGCAGCAGCAGCGGCAGCAGCAGCGGCAGCAGCGGCGATGAATACGTCGGTTGGTCGTTCTATCTTTCAGCTTCCTTCTTCGCTTTCCTGCAAGATCATATCCAATCTGATCACAATATACAGAGAAAATGGAAGCCTAAATGTGCCCTATTGATCGAGACAAAACATCACAAGATACCGTACCCTCGGGAGTCATACTGCAAGCAATTCTTCCCAAATGATGAAGACAGAAAGTAAGAAATGAACTCTTTGAACTAGCCTATAAATTAACTCTTGCAGAGTTCTTTATTAATAGCTCAAGAAGTCAAATAAATTATCTCTTTCTTCATAAAACCAAATATGTAGTAACTGAATGTGAGATAGTGACTATCTTTATTTTTTACTTAAAAAAATGGAGCTATTCATTTTTTAATTTGAAATTTAATTTAAAATCTGTCTGAAAGTGATCTTTCCCATGTATTTCACTTATACATCATACAGATAGTATTCAGTATACTTTTCGGAGACCCATTTGAATTCAGCTATAGGCTAGTACATTATCTTTAGCTTAGTCTAGGCTACTTCTTTAAGGTACTGAGCTTATCTGATTATTCAGATTATCTCAAATGTCTAGCATGCAATTTCTAGCTATAGGAATTATCATTCTCTGTGAAAACAATAGTGAAGATTAATTCGGTCATTCCTTTCACTCCAATTAATAAACCATAATCGATGCTATTTGGATTCTGACTCCATTTAAATTAATTCTCTGCATGTAAGTAAGAATTCAAGAAAATATTTGATGCAACGCATGAAAAAAATTATGCAATATACAAATGCATGCTGATTTTTGTGTATTTATTTTTAAATACTATTCTTCTAATAGTTAACAGAAGATATCTCAGTGAAAACATCAAATCCAATCACGGATGACATCATTTCATTCATTTCCATCATGACTCAAATCCTATGACACTGTGGAAGTTTCAGACAAGAGAACAAATGTAATTTTAAACTTGCGCATATCAATTTTAATAAAAATATTATCATTTATTTCATTTGGAAACCAAGAATTTATATCCTATCTTGCAAAAATTCTGCAAATAACAATCTGACAAATTGTATAAGAAATGTATAGAGACACCTGGATAGAACGAAATGTACATAAATATGTACATAAATATAATTATTTAAAAACAAATCGTGATTTCACTCAATATCTAGCGGATTTTCCAACTTTATTAAGATCTCCTAAATTTTCCTCTTTTGAATTTACTCAGTGAAATGTAAGGAAAAGGATGATACAGTTAATAGCATGTATGCACAATCAATTATGCTGCAAATGTTTCCTTCTTTGCTTCTTCAAAAGCTTAAGAATCTACATGATGCATTGCATATGAGTGCAAATACATGTATGTGCTTCACAAATATTTAGATGAATTAACTTTCTGTATCTAATGAATTAATTTTCTTTTTAAATAAATAAACAGATCTAAAGCATACCACAAATGGCATGGATTAGCAATAAAATTTTAATATTACTGAATCAAATCAGTGAGAAGTTATGATTAATGATCAAACAACTGATACTGTAAGCTGATACTGATACTGAGAATGAGATATATCTAGCCTGATATAATGTTCAGTCTATTTTAGTTCAATACTGATAATTCACATATTTCATACCATATACTGGAATATTTCATCTTGTTTCAGATCAACCAGGCCTGTTTCGTCCATATTGACTTATTCATCGGCTAATCACGACTTCACAAGTGCTTCTTTACAAAATTAGAAAACAAATATCTGTGGAAACAAAAAAAAAAATTCCGTTAAAATCAATGATCGACATCTAATTTTTATTATTCGCAAGAATAAGACGGTCCGGTTTTATGCGTTATAAAAATATCAACATACGAAAGCTTCTATAAGATTGCTTTGTTCTAAACAAGCACTCTTCTCTCAATAACTATTGACGCAGATATCAGCGCCTTAGAATTTGGTCGAGCACCTCATTCTAACAAATATCATCCCTTCATATCTGATAAATATTTAACAAAATTCATGTAAACTACAAATAATTCTTTGATGAAAAACACTTTGTCTAAAATATTTTCTGATACAAATTTTTAAGTGATAAGACTACAACACTGCCAAAGTTAATATTTCTGATTGTATTGTAATTTACTGCCTGCCTGCTCCTTATAAACATTGCCTGCAGAATATGTAAACCTGATCTAGTGAATAATAAAATTGAAATGCAAATCATAAAAGACAAACTATAAAGATGAATTTTAAGACTTTTTTTAAAAGCAATCCTATCCTACATGCATTGTTTTTCTCAAGAAGTAGTCATGATGTTAGGAAATGAATAAATAGCTTGCTGTGGTCGCTGTCACTGAGTGACTGAGTCACATACCGTAGCCTAGAAAAATCACTGAAGCATCTTGACTCATTCTGAGGAGGACCAATCTTAGTAATCCTAAATAAGTCTTCTATCTAAATAATCCCTTCAGTGCAATATGAAGCATCCAATTTTATTCTCTTTTGAAAGCCATTTTTATTTCAAATAATGATCAAATAGTTTGTTTTATAAAAATACAGAACTGTTTTTATATAAGGGACTTACGTAAAAATACAGAACTATTTTTATATAAGGGACTTACGACAGTTAACTCAGGAAGCAAGAATTGATCAATCTTTTATTTGATGCTTCGAGATATCATTTTACAATTGAACTCTTAGCATAGATCAAATGGATTCAATTAATTTCGAGCAAAGTAGAATTAGTTCAGAGCAAGAAAATGACAAAAGCAGGGTTTAAAAAAGAACTGTATGCATGTGAGAAGGAAAAGATGGAATTCGATAATAAATGAATAAAAATTAAAATTATAAAGTTCGTTCTCAACTACGTCCCATTTCATCCACCTTTCGACTCTCACAAGAAAATAGTAAAAGAGATGGCTAAAGCAACCATCTAGCGGAAGCCAAAATGGCATCCATAAAAAGCTATCCCAGCTGCTCGATGCCCATCCTCATCAGCTAAATCCAAATGATCACATTAAATTTACCTCATTTATGATATTTCTATTTCTCAATTCATTCCATTGATTTTATATTTGAATTAAATTTGCATACTAATATATACGTGAAGAAAATTCGATTTCAGTTATTTGCATTGATTTAGTTCATTTCGAAATGCTTTTATTAAAATAAATTTATTAAAATAATTGTTTGATTCAGCCAAGAAATCGATCGACATAATGGAGAAACCATTGATGGAGAAAAAAATCATTGATTATGTTTTTGACGGAAAAAGAATAAAACAAATTCATGGATTAAACTCTTCTTATATGACAAATTCTCATAATTAACCAATTATCCAAGCATTATCTAATTTCAGTCATTGTATGCGACCGGAAATTTTCTAGAAATATTTGTTCAGTGCAGGAAATCTAAAGCTGGATTCAAATAATTTGAGTTAAAGAAAGACGATTGGTCAGGAAAGTGAACATTCTATTAAATGAGTTTAAAGTGGAGTGCAAAGTTTTCAAAAATTCAAAGATTAACGATTAGTTTGTTACAATTAAATATTTATCACAACAGGATATCAAAAATACAGCAACAATATAAGATAAATGATTTCATGGGATCTTTGATTACTGAATTACTTAATATTTCACCAGATAAAGGTTGCCTCATGACTGGAAAACCAAACCAGTACTAACTAAGTGTAAATCCATGAATTTTTTGAAACTGAAGTGACGCAAATAAGGACAGTGTAAGTTAGCAAATGCTGGGGAAAAGAATCCACATTAGCTTTTTACAGGAAATAAAATGGAATCAAATTCTATATTTACAAAGTAAAATCTGAATATTCTGCAAGATGAAGGCAAAGGAGAAATTTGCGATCTGCATTTTGACATTCATGCATCACCGCGGCTAGTTGTGATGTTTGTACTTCCGAAAATCTGAAATTCATGAAATGCTGACCCCCACCGATGACCCAATTTTAGGGGTAACGAGGTAAAGAGGAAATGGGGACTTTCACCCACATGCTCCATTGTCTAAAGAGTTCAGGGTCAATTCAATTCATTTCTTACCATTACTTTTGCTTGTTTATCGTAATCTCGACATTACGACACTAATACTTCTGCAATAGCAGTAATGCAATAATGGTAATAACAGTACTTCCTCTTACATTTTATAATTGCAAAAATCTATGTAGATTACCTCTCCTTTGCTATCTAAATCAATGTAGAAAATTAACAATAATAAATGAAAGGTGCAAGTGGCTATCATAACAACTTCCAAATGAATTATGTTGAAATCATTATGATATTCAATAAGAATGATATTACTTGTAATGAAATAGTTCATAAGTGATATAAGTCACATTTTCGATATTTTCAAATTTAATTTCATCATCACAAATGCAGTTGATATACGCATTGAATGTAACCTGCAAAACGTTGACGTATGAAGAGAATATCGGAAATCACATGATCATCTAGTTTTGATATTGTAATAAATAATGCATTCACTATCTCAATTTTTGCTTTTAATATTTTCTCAATGATGCAAACATCCTATCTTTAACACAGAATATGAATAAAGATTTTATTCAGTAAAGATTTGTCCTTCATATTTTTTGAGATTCAGTTCCCTAGAATTCTTGGTTGATGATTCTAAATCAGCATTTGATAAAATGCTGAAATTATGAGAATGACTATTTTGATACTTTGGAAATATGCTTCTTCTAAATACAAATTTTAGTTACAGTTGCAAGTAACATCTCAAATATCATGAATTTTGATTGATATGATCAGTGAAATTGTTTATTTGAAAAGAATAAAATCATTAAGTATAGATGACGAGGATGGTTGTCCTTGGCTGGATATATCAATTTATTTGGTGCAGAATGGAGGGATGCGAAGGAAGGACAATTGTTGTGGGGTTGTTGCTGAAGAGTAAATGTGCTGAAGTTGCGGATGATAAATCACACAATGAACGGCATTCATCAGTGAACACAACAGCACACATTTCTTGGCCAAGAAACATTTTTGGAGGTTTATGGCGAACAATGGGAAATGAAAATGGCTAGAAATATAATGCATAAATTCATTCACTACAGATTTTTCGAACAAGCAGATTCATCCATCCAACCATATCTCTTATCTTTGACAAAATTCAAATCTAGTCATATTTAGTTCTCTATAGTCACTTACTAATGTAAATATAAAAATCATTTATATTCTTCCGGTAGTTGAAGAATGCATGAAATAATGCTAATGCTAATGCGTATAAAAACATTTAATATTTTTTAGTAAGCAGTTTACATTCACACTTAATTCAAATTGACAGCATCCAGATGAAAGAATCAATCCTAAAATGGATAGAGCTTTTATATCCAAAAACATACAGTCCTTTAGAAGACTTCAGGCCAAGACTACTGATATCATATTTCTCCAACAAATAAATGAACACCTTCGTAAATCCCTTAACACTGCATTCCTAAGGAGAGTTTGGCCTTGTTCAGCAGTACTTACTGCCGATCATCTGCATTTAGAAAGACAAAAAGAAACCATCATCGATGTGACGATAATGCTGTTCGAAATTGAAAATATATTTTATCAGAGTTTGTCTCATTTCTTGCTTCACTTCCATGATGGTATCTACAGAGTTTGTAAAAAAACCGAAATAAACGACCGACCTATCGAACTCATCCTGACTATCTTAAATCACTTATGAATGTCACACAACTAAATCAGTGAAAAATGACGGAATAATTTCAATGGTGAAAAGTTCAAAATTTTTTTTAAAAAAATGATTTCAAAGAAGACTGATGTTAGAATTTCTTTCTACAATTTCTATCCTACTGACTTTAACATAACAAAAAGTTCGGAAGTTTTTGAAAAATATTTAAAAGCGCTAATTAAAATGATGACGCGAAGCTTTAAGACAGATTTTATTTAACCTTAAAATTTGTTCATAATAACCAAAAATTGCAGCAGGTAAATATAGCATGCATATTTCTTAATTAATTAATATCAGACAAACTTATCTTAGCAAACACGATATCTCGAGATTCAATAAATCATTACAATTGACAATGGTGATTAGCTAGGCTACTGGAGCAATCTAGACATTATATAAACTCTTGTTTATAAATCTATGAGCTAGAACAAGATGTAGTTATGGATTCTATTTCGGAAATCACAAATTTATGTCAGAGATAAAAGCAGTAATGTATTCCTTCTGCTTGTTAACTCAACACAAATGATGCTTAATGAATAATAAAATATTGACAAGCAAAACATTTTATTCGAAAAGAATATGCCTTATATTATTGTTAATTAATTGATCAGTTAAATTTTGAAGAATGTGAGCAAAATTGGGTATAAAATGCCATTTATCACCTTGACCTATATCTTGCCCTTGCTATCCATCTGCAGAGATGAATGGATTCTTCAAGGTAATGCTTTTAAGGTATGCAAACTTCCAACAATTCGCAACCCGCTCTCTCCTGTTAGGTCCAATCTAATTTCCTTTATCTCACCTTCAAAACAAATTAAATTAAGTTTAAACAATTACTGATTTACAATTCTAATAGCAAAAAAAATTAAACTGAGAGATGAAGAACAGAAAGCAATGAACCAGTAAAGATAGTGCACACCAAATTTAAATTTGAAAAAAAAAAATTATGCCTATCACTGTTCTCAAGTATACACGTGATATATGTAAATGTCTCGCATCATGCGTAAGCTATTATCTGGCTTCAAATGGACAGATTGTTTTTACTTGCCGTATACTTACAGGCTATACGGATAATCTCGAAGTTTAGCGTAAAACCTACACATACTTCACGCATGTATATCTACAGGACACCATTGATAATTCATTTCAATAATTCACACATTCACACACATTCACACACATATACACACACACACGCATACACATACACATTATGTATAATATAGATGACACACAAGAAGCACAATAACATACAAATCAACCGACAATGTTACCTCGTAGAATGCTGTGCGTATATGTTGTGTTATAGGGAGTGATCAAGAAGGGGAAAGGAGAGGGGGGAAAGCAGGTGACAGATGATGCACTTGACCGTGGTAGATGAGTGAAATGAAGGAGAATAAAGAGATGACCGTCCTCCAGCAGCGCCTGAACGATATACTGATCGGCGGGTTTTGAACATTCTTCCACGCCATCCCAAACGAACAAATTAATCTTATTGAAATTGTTAACCTGAAAGCCATTTGATGAAATCTGAAATGGGATGATGATTCACTAAAATGAAATGGATGATTAAAGAAATCAGCTTCGTGAGCAAGCGGTAAACGTTTCATGGAATCATATTTGTAGACTGGTGCCTTTTCAATTGATTCAGTAACTAGGAAGGATATTATCAAATTTCTTTAAAACTTAAATAATTTATGATTTAACTAATCTGAACAAAGTAGAATACGTCAAGAATTCATGCCAGTATACTTTATACTTCACGTTACAAATACTAATGTATGTGCAATGGTGTCATAATGAAAGTATTACAGAACTTCGAGCATTACATGTTAAAGATAAGGAGTATATAATGCTACGTCTTACCAGAATTTACTACACGTTTCTACGTGTTCATCCCTCGTTGCCAATTCATAAACTGCATGATTTCATTGTAGTAAAATACTGATTAATTCTTCTTATTTCTTCTGACATACAGGAATCATCAATCAGAATACGAAACACTAAATGATAACAAATATAACAATGTGCTGCGAACTACTAAAATCATTGCCAGATTTATCCACTTGCAGGAAAATATCCATCAATCTTAATTTTTCCTTAAAAGAAATCAAATTCCTCCACGAATAATCCGGGAAAGATTTAATCTATAATTCAGCAATCAGATGACTGTGTATGAACTTGACAATTTGAAAGGAAATGAATTGTAAGCATATTATTATCTAAATCAGATATGAAGCCATCGGTAGCGATATTCTCAAAAGCTACTGGATTGTACTGGAAGAAGTCATGTGAATGATCTAAAGGGAATAAAAAAGAAGGAGAAACACAACATTTTAGAGACGGAAACATTGGAAGATTTTTCTTTTTCAGAGGGTTTATAGTGTAGTACCTGAAAGTTTTTAATATTTTTTTATAAGGGTGGAAATATTATCAGCTAATCTTTTGAGACTTTTAGTTTGAAATGATTAACGGAGAAATTGTAGCTTGTTAAAGCGAAGTGCTGTTGATCACCTTAGATAATTAAGACTTATTGATTAATCAAGATATACGGACTAGAACTGCTAGGGTAGTGGGTATTGTACTGGTGTCAGATGGGAAAGGAATTATTCTCTTACCTTGTTATCTTGCTATTTAGAAACACGTAAAGAAATACCATACAGATTGTCACAAAATCACAAAAATTTTTAAAAGATGTTTCTATTGAATAAATTAAAAGATTCAGATGATATCCAATAATGTGCGATACTTACTTCTCGTCACCTTTCTTGAAAAATAGAGAAATGGAAAGGGAATTGACATTAATAAAACAAACTGTGCAACATTCACAACTGCAATACATCATACAGCATGCAGTCAGTATTTTAACTCCTATAATTAATGCATAGTAATGATAAATAAGCTAAAGTTTAGTGGGTAATTAGTTTCATGTGCATGGCTTGAAGTCTATTGCAGGCAATGGAACTGTTGCAGAATGCATTGAAGATTTCACCAGACAACGCTGCTTGCAGATTCTATCGTGCTCGTTTACTCTACGAAATGCATGACTATGCTCAATGTCTCGAAGAGTTAAATGATCTGAAACTTATTGCTCATGATGAAGCACAGGTTTCCATTCTTTAAAATTTATTTCCTTTTAATTCTTTTCCCATTCTTAAAATGAGATATATATTAGCCGTGCAGCACATGGCATATTAATACTTTGCTGCTATTGGTAGCGATTGAAATTTGTCAAATTCAATATATGAAATTTAGTTTTATTATCTCTATTAATTCCAATAATATTAAAAAAAATTTTAAAAAAAATTATAAGTATTCAAAGACAGTATATGGTTAATACTTTGTGGCTAGAACGATATTGTCAACATTTTCAAATTAAAATGTAAAGTAAATACGATATTTTCTTTGAAATTTCTACTCTGATTCAGGCATAAAGTTCAGAGGCTCGAATATACGCATAGGCATCTACGCCAATAGCTCTAATAAAATACCAATTATTAAAGCTATTGGCTTGGATTTAATTTGTATTCAATTTAAATGCAAGAACTCTGAAATTTTTAATCATTTCCGTTTTAATCATGACGAGGAATTTTCAGGTATTTTTTCTCTTGGGCCGTGTACACAAGAAGCTTGGTGACACGCATCTAGCGTTGTTAAACTTTAGTTTAGCAGCAGAAATGGATCCCCGTGGAGAACAGAGTCGCAATAATTTTACCGATGCTCCTATGATGATGAACCTTCTTCTCCTCCATCTGAATAAAGATTAGTTTCAAATCTAAAAGATTTATGAATATTTCAATTTCTTGTTAACTTCGAAATATTTCATAAACTATGCAGAATCCATAAATGGTGAAGTTTCTTTGTCATTGGTATTTAAAAGCCTAGTCTGTGTTATTCTTGATCCGCTATCAGATTTAAGTTATAGCTTTAAATCATTGAATCATTCAATTTCTTGTTTTATAACTTCGAAAAATTGAGTTCAGTTATTCAAATCAATTTGACTTCCGAATAATTCGAAAATATATGAAATTTTGGTGTAGATCGAAGTTTGTGCATTTACATAAAAGTTTCGCGTGATAGTTTGCTTCATCGCAAAATCTTTGAATTGTTATTAGCATTTTAGCAATGCAAAATCTATTCATCCGTTCATAAACATAAGTTGATTTTTCTTCATTTTCTTAATATTTTAAGCCATTGCATCACAACTTGTTCTTATTGCTAAAAATTCGCTATAATAATTGTCTTTTGACAGTGAAATATTACGTTTGCACATCCATTTGCAAATATTTTATTTTATATCGACGTTTTGGCGTCAAGATTTTAGATTAAATTTTTATCTAATGTTTAAAACAATTTCCTTTCGATTGATACGAGCTCCATGTTTTTTAAATTGCAACTACAACGTGTTCAGTTGCGACTTATTCGCTTAAAAACAAATCAATAACAGTTCAATAACCATTTCGACAATAGTCTTTCTACGCACTTCTATAAGTAATTTACTTACATTCCTTCGTTCTGCTTATTTCATTCGTCCTGCTGTATAGCACTTGTGATATCCTGACGTCACCGCTGTTCATGGTTTTTTTTTTTTACATTGCCATACCTGCTATTATTCATAAATTCTTTTCCATTTTATAGACTTAAATAAACTGAATCTTTCTTTGAACTGATGCTTCTTATTCATATTTCATCCTTTCCATTAATTGTGGATTTCTCCAAAACTGTCCCAGTTTGAAAACGCTGAACAATGTTCATGAAGTGCATAGAAATAAGCCAAAAATGGTTAGAATTTAGGTGGAATAAGTTAATCATCTGGCCAATAATTGTTAAAAGATGTACAACTTTAGGATTAATTAAACCAATGGATCAATTAAGCATATGATTGTCTTTCAAGCACTCGAGATTGTCTGTTGTAAGAAAACTTATAATTCAAATGCAAACTATACAATTTGAAGTTCACGTACGTACGTATGCATGCGCAAGACTGATATCATCTGAGAAAAATACTCACATGAAATTTTTTCTCTAACCTGATAAATCAATATAATAAGCAGCAAAATGGGATATTTTATCATCTCAAATTTAAAAACAATTACTAAATTATGGATTATTCAACAGTCAATATAAAACGAATTGTACGAACAAAAAATACGAAAAAGTGAATGGTAAATGAATAAAACACATGAAACAAATTGGTGAAAAAGTAATTCGAGTAAAAGATCAGTTGTTTTTCAATTCCTGCAAATTTTGAAAAAAATAAAAAAGCAGCATAATCCTAAAAAGCAACAAGCAAAGTTCTTTTCTCTTCCCCACATCTTAGAAAACTAATTTAACGATTGAATATTAGTCCTCTGCTAATTTCTAAGTTTCTGAACACCGGGTTTTATCCGATGTTGAGACTAGGGAGCATAAGTACAGAAGGAATAAATATAAATCACCTATTTCCACATAAGGAAAAAGAATTGTGAAAAAGCCTGTCTGAAAATACAGAACAACAAACATAATGAATTACTTGCATTTGAATGAAATATTAAAATTCATAACAAACAGAGTAAAGAATGCTTTATTCAGTACAATTTTTCAGCAACCGAATATTGTGTCTGTCAAGAGCATGGTCAATAAGTGCTCCTCCACTTGTACAAACTTCATCACACATTGAACACTGCCACTTCATTTCTTCATTTTCAATTTCACCTTAAAAAAGTTCTAAATTATTCTGCTAGCATGATCCACTCTAACACTAACTTAAACAGATATCTTATGAAAGGAATACTTTACTATTATTATTTTTTATTGAAAAGTCGTGAAAAGAAAAAAAAACCATCGACTGGATTTATTGGACACGCAGATTTACGATGCTCTCTAAATTCTTCAAAATCACTGGTTACAAAGCGACATCCACCACATATCAATGTATCAGGCATACCTGTAGATGTATCGTATAAAACTAAAACACTGAATGCTTCAGTTCAATTAGTATAGTATCGAAATTTAAATCTAGTACTGCAAGTTCAAGTCAACAAGAAACTAGGAAAATTTTATAGAAAATTCTTTTTCAACGATCTCATTATTTTACTTATAGAATGAAATATCACCATATCCAAAGGCTTTGATAATAAATCTGATGTTATTATAGTTACCAGTTTCATACAAATTCCGACTTTCTGTGCTTAGGCTTATTGTGATTTTATAAACAGAACTCCAATGATCAGAAACAGGGACAAATGAACTCTTTCTGGCACTGCAACACGCGCCTAGAGTACGACAGTATATAGTAAAATGTTGTATGGAAGTAACCGTTTACGATGAAAACGTTCCGTACTTAATTGCGGCAGAACCTCCATTATTTTGAATTTCGATATGTTTGAATTATTTCAGTCTATCATTAATTAATGTTCAAATTCTTTGAAAAATATATCTTGGCTTTTCCAAGAATTACGTGTCAGCGATAGCATCCTAACATATCGTACCTCATCCCACGATGAATGAATAACAATTGAATTGATGAATGTCGCATATCATTCATTTTTTTTTTTTTTCAAAACCATTCCAACAGATGAATGTCGCATAGCATTCAATATTATAAAAGTTGCTGATCTAGCTTCCGATGAAGCAGAATTTGCAGTAGACAAATGTTTTCATTACGCGACTATTAACGTCGATGCGTATCCATGGGGCGTTGCGTCGTTGTCAGTGGTTTTTATGCTGTGAAAGGGTCGAGATAGAGAGGTGAAGGCGTAGAAGGACACATTCCGTGTGGAAATATCTACTGATCCTACACATAGTGCATCAGTGTATCATTTACAGCATCGAAATTGAAATATCGATTTCTATTCGGTTTAACTTCGAATTGGATATTTTTTTTTTTACTAGATATATTTTTTCGTTTCTGAAAAAATTTGTGCTCAGGCTTCCTAAGCGTTACTCGCATGTTTCCATATATGACTTCTTTATTTTTTTTTAATGATATAGTTCTTTATGTTGCTATCAATTCGTGCGTCGTTTAAAAACTTGAGAATATAGAAGTAATGGAAGAGAAAAAGAATAGTTATAATATCCCGGGGAAGGGAAGGAAGGAAAGAATTGGGGAAAAAGGAACATGAATGTGAATCATTTATCGGGCATATAGGATCTTATCTCTTAGTTCCTCACCTGAAGGGAACAGTGATTCTTGAGAGAATACAGAAGAAAATATGGTAAGAAGCAATCAGTAAATAAGTGCCTGTAGCGGGAGCTGGTCAGAAAGATTGCTTATCTTGCTGTTGTGGGTTGATTGGCACTCCAGTCGGTCAATTGGTTATTATCTGTAAGGATGTGCGCCGCGGCGGTGGCTTCCATATACGATATCCATCAGTTGGTCGACTTTTACAGATTGGCTATAAAGCGGGTTGGTTGCTTGTTATTCGACAGAAGTTTATATTTCCTCGCTATCAGTTTGATTTTCATTTTTCATTTCGACCAGAGCAGCTTTCCGACCCCTTTCTTTGACTGTCCTTTATCCCCTGTTTCTCTCTCTCGATTATGTTCTCGTCCAGTCGATCGTTGCGAGGTACTCTTCCGCCAGTTACACGTGAGTGAGGATAATTCAGCTTTTGTTTTTTTTTTTTTTTTTTGTCTACTAGAAAAGGGCTAAATATCTTTTTAGAAAGACAAAATCAGTAGCTACTTGGACGGGCCAGTGTTTCTAAAATAAGTTTCTCTCCTGTTTGACAACTTGTAATGAATTGTGGAAATATACAAAAAGATTTCTTAAAAAAAATGATTTGAATTTTTTGCAGGCTATGGATTTGGAGAAGCCACATCAGGAGCTTATCCACTGGTCAGCGGTGTGTGAGTATTCATTCATTTCACCAATTAGTAAACTTTAAAAGTGCTAAGAGTTTAACATCTCGTCACAATATAGCTTATTGCGATTTTTGCCGAAATTATATTTTTTTATTTTGAAATTCATCGGAATCGTTTAACACAAATTGCATGCATTATTTTCACACGTATATGATTTCACGCTATTCAAGCATGTTTTAATCGTATTAAAAAATGAGAAGGATTTTTTAAAAAGCATCAGAAATAAGGGATTTAGCGGAAATCAAAAGCAGCAAATTTTTAATGAACATGAATATCATGTTTGTAGTCGATCCTTATTTTAGTCTTTTCATCATCGAATTTTTTTCCTAATTTACTGTACTTTTTTTTGTTGTTGAGCTTTTTTCCAATTTTTGCTTTGGATGTTCTTTCACTTTCACTTTTTTAGACCTCCGACAGGTGTTTTTGGTGGTAGCCCAACTCTAAAGGCACGAGATGTTAGTTTCGACACTAGTTCAAAGGAGCCTCATCTTGTAAGGTAATTATCCATTTTATCTTTCATTTTTTTGTCACTTACCTGAAAAAAATTTTTTAATATTTATTTCAAAAATCAATTCCTTCTGAAAAAAAGAGGGGATGAGATTCATCCATATAAAAAATACATTCATAATTTTGCTCAGTACTTTATGTTAGAGCATCAATTTTTGCTAGCCCTATCAAGATTATTGGATACAAACATTATATAATTTATATATCTGAGTGCCTGAGACTTCTCGGCTGAAATTCGGATCATATATCAGTGATCGTACGAGAAAGCACGTGTTCATGTCGATTGTAGAAAAACGATTTCTATGATAAGAATAGTTAAGCTTGTGCTTTCAGTACTTTGTCTATCTTCCCAAGAAATCTGTGATTTTACTATGCTTTTACTGTGATTGCAAACCAAATTCACTACGTTTTCCAAAGTGCTCTAATTTTTACATTTTCAACTAATGATAGTTTTTCATCTTGTGAGTTTCAAATCGATGACACAATTCAAATTTGGTTAACACTCCATAAAAGTTCAGAAAATTCTGTATTTTGAATCTTGTTGGACTGTCTTTCAATTATTTTGTCATCTGTCGTTTGTTGTTTGTATTAGTCAAATTCATTCCACAAACTTTGATAATCTAACTTTTGTTACCTCTGTAGAAAAATTATATTTGTCTAATTTCTTCATAATTTAGGAATAATCGTTATTTAAGAGGAGATATGAAGTTTTAAAGTGATGTTTTTGATGGAAAAAAAACTTCTTTTAGGTGTTAGTGATAGAGTTTATTTAACTTCCTTTTTAATGTTTACATCTCAAAAATTTCCTACATGTTTTCCCCTTAGTGTTTTCATTTTTAAAATTCATAGATTATTATCACGATGCAAGTGACTTTGAATTTGTCTGTTCTCTATATAGAGAAAACGATTCATGCAGATGACCGTAGAGTAAATAGCAGATTGAGAGTTATAGATTATAGATAATACTTTATAAAATGATCTGTAGCTTCACGTAAATTAGCAGAATAAAAATATCATCGGTTATCCCAAAAATATATCTCATTACATTGATACTGAAGTTTATTTTTCATTTTTTATCTATTTGCATTAGTCATAGAATAATCTTTCGCGTAAATGTGAATACATTACTGATCATTAGCACAAAACTGAAAGTTTTCCATTATTACCTCATGTGTTTTTTAAAAGAGACCTGATCCTTTACATTTCTTAAAATCTCCAGTATGTTTTTTTCTCATTCATCTTTTTTTTGTTACTGTTCTGCTAGCAAATTTCGATTGCAGACTGCTGATCACAATGATTGAGAATGTTTAGAAAATTCATTTCAGGATGGCTCACGTGCAGAATATGGGTCTTGCTAGTAACGTAATATGTTTGGTATAAATTAGTCAAATTTATTTTGTAATTGCGCTTATATTGTTAATGTTTAGAGCTCGTGTATTTGTTGGTAATATGAACACAAATGTTATCACTCGAGACGACATCATCCGACTCTTTAGCGCTTATGGGACTCTTTTGGGTGTTACGGTTTTTAAGGGATATGCTTTCATACAGTACGGTACCTCAACGGAAGCAGATCTTGCAGTAAGCGCTCTTAATGGGTACAGCTGGAATGGTTCCATACTTGGTAAGCTGAAGAAATCAGATCGTTACTTTCATAATCATAAACTTCGTGTCATATGACTTCGCTTCATTTTGCTTCTTTTCAGTTTCATTTATTGCAGGGTACTTGGTTATAGAAGCTTATAACTTCGAAAATGTTAGCTTGTTAATCAAAGTTTTCTCAGATAGGAACATTTTTCATAGACTTTTTTTTTTTTTTAATTTACCTCAGTTTTTATAGGGAAACTTCAGCCAACTTCTATAGTTCATCAATTTTTGATTGACCATATTTTTTCTACTTTTCCGCTTAGGTTACATCATACGGGAAAATTTTTTGTTTTTTTTTTTTATGTTTTTTATAATTTTTCATAGATGTGAAGCTCGCCATTGCTGGAATGAAATCGCACAACGTTACATCGACTGTTTCAACCTCTAACGGGTATTTTTTCCGAAAATTTTTTTGCCGACCAAATAGAGCGGTATTTGTCCTTACAATATATTTTAGGCTTTTCTTGTTTTTGACTTTTTGCAGGCTGTTCTCTTCACTTCATTTAATGTTTTTTAAGCCGAGAGGGACAGTTTTGAAATCTGGATTGTTTTCTATTTAAGGCTTTTTCTGAAATTTTCTGGTTCGGTTAAAGTAAGTCTTTGCTCACAAGTTTTTGTGTTTGCTTTCAATGAGAAAAATGAAGCTTCGGGATTGCTGGTAATTTACGAAATATAATTTTTTCTGAAATCATGTTCATTTTGCTACAAAAATTCTTTGGTTATATAGTCCACTTCGGATGTTTAATGAAAAGCGCAAACTTTTTTTGGTTTTTTAGAAGATTTTTGAAGGTAAGTTTCTTCTTTTTTTCCTTGTCTTATTGGATTAATGACTTATCTGTCTTCAGGGTGAAACGAGGCGCTGAAAACTTTTCCGGCAGCAGTGCAAATGCGAAAAAGGAACGTCTTGATGATTATGGGAAGGCAGCAGCACAGAACAATCGAAATCGACAAACTGCAGCAATAGATAGCACAGAAAGTCGGAATTTGTATGAAACTGGTAACTATAATAACATCAGATTTATTATCAAAGCCTTTGGATATGGTGATATTTCATTCTATAAGTAAAATAATGAGATCGTTGAAAAAGAATTTTCTATAAAATTTTCCTAGTTTCTTGTTGACTTGAACTTGCAGTACTAGATTTAAATTCGATACTATACTAATTAACTGAAGCATTCAGTGTTTTAGTTTTATACGATACATCTACAGGTATGCCTGATACATTGATATGTGGTGGATGTCGCTTTGTAACCAGTGATTTTGAAGAATTTAGAGAGCATCGTAAATCTGCGTGTCCAATAAATCCAGTCGATGGTTTGTTTTTTCTTTTCACGACTTTTCAATAAAAAATAATAATAGTAAAGTATTCCTTTCATAAGATATCTGTTTAAGTTAGTGTTAGAGTGGATCATGCTAGCAGAATAATTTAGAACTTTTTTAAGGTGAAATTGAAAATGAAGAAATGAAGTGGCAGTGTTCAATGTGTGATGAAGTTTGTACAAGTGGAGGAGCACTTATTGACCATGCTCTTGACAGACACAATATTCGGTTGCTGAAAAATTGTACTGAATAAAGCATTCTTTACTCTGTTTGTTATGAATTTTAATATTTCATTCAAATGCAAGTAATTCATTATGTTTGTTGTTCTGTATTTTCAGACAGGCTTTTTCACAATTCTTTTTCCTTATGTGGAAATAGGTGATTTATATTTATTCCTTCTGTACTTATGCTCCCTAGTCTCAACATCGGATAAAACCCGGTGTTCAGAAACTTAGAAATTAGCAGAGGACTAATATTCAATCGTTAAATTAGTTTTCTAAGATGTGGGGAAGAGAAAAGAACTTTGCTTGTTGCTTTTTAGGATTATGCTGCTTTTTTATTTTTTTCAAAATTTGCAGGAATTGAAAAACAACTGATCTTTTACTCGAATTACTTTTTCACCAATTTGTTTCATGTGTTTTATTCATTTACCATTCACTTTTTCGTATTTTTTGTTCGTACAATTCGTTTTATATTGACTGTTGAATAATCCATAATTTAGTAATTGTTTTTAAATTTGAGATGATAAAATATCCCATTTTGCTGCTTATTATATTGATTTATCAGGTTAGAGAAAAAATTTCATGTGAGTATTTTTCTCAGATGATATCAGTCTTGCGCATGCATACGTACGTACGTGAACTTCAAATTGTATAGTTTGCATTTGAATTATAAGTTTTCTTACAACAGACAATCTCGAGTGCTTGAAAGACAATCATATGCTTAATTGATCCATTGGTTTAATTAATCCTAAAGTTGTACATCTTTTAACAATTATTGGCCAGATGATTAACTTATTCCACCTAAATTCTAACCATTTTTGGCTTATTTCTATGCACTTCATGAACATTGTTCAGCGTTTTCAAACTGGGACAGTTTTGGAGAAATCCACAATTAATGGAAAGGATGAAATATGAATAAGAAGCATCAGTTCAAAGAAAGATTCAGTTTATTTAAGTCTATAAAATGGAAAAGAATTTATGAATAATAGCAGGTATGGCAATGTAAAAAAAAAAAACCATGAACAGCGGTGACGTCAGGATATCACAAGTGCTATACAGCAGGACGAATGAAATAAGCAGAACGAAGGAATGTAAGTAAATTACTTATAGAAGTGCGTAGAAAGACTATTGTCGAAATGGTTATTGAACTGTTATTGATTTGTTTTTAAGCGAATAAGTCGCAACTGAACACGTTGTAGTTGCAATTTAAAAAACATGGAGCTCGTATCAATCGAAAGGAAATTGTTTTAAACATTAGATAAAAATTTAATCTAAAATCTTGACGCCAAAACGTCGATATAAAATAAAATATTTGCAAATGGATGTGCAAACGTAATATTTCACTGTCAAAAGACAATTATTATAGCGAATTTTTAGCAATAAGAACAAGTTGTGATGCAATGGCTTAAAATATTAAGAAAATGAAGAAAAATCAACTTATGTTTATGAACGGATGAATAGATTTTGCATTGCTAAAATGCTAATAACAATTCAAAGATTTTGCGATGAAGCAAACTATCACGCGAAACTTTTATGTAAATGCACAAACTTCGATCTACACCAAAATTTCATATATTTTCGAATTATTCGGAAGTCAAATTGATTTGAATAACTGAACTCAATTTTTCGAAGTTATAAAACAAGAAATTGAATGATTCAATGATTTAAAGCTATAACTTAAATCTGATAGCGGATCAAGAATAACACAGACTAGGCTTTTAAATACCAATGACAAAGAAACTTCACCATTTATGGATTCTGCATAGTTTATGAAATATTTCGAAGTTAACAAGAAATTGAAATATTCATAAATCTTTTAGATTTGAAACTAATCTTTATTCAGATGGAGGAGAAGAAGGTTCATCATCATAAGGAGCATCGGTAAAATTATTGCGACTCTGTTCTCCACGGGGATCCATTTCTGCTGCTAAACTAAAGTTTAACAACGCTAGATGCGTGTCACCAAGCTTCTTGTGTACACGGCCCAAGAGAAAAAATACCTGAAAATTCCTCGTCATGATTAAAACGGAAATGATTAAAAATTTCAGAGTTCTTGCATTTAAATTGAATACAAATTAAATCCAAGCCAATAGCTTTAATAATTGGTATTTTATTAGAGCTATTGGCGTAGATGCCTATGCGTATATTCGAGCCTCTGAACTTTATGCCTGAATCAGAGTAGAAATTTCAAAGAAAATATCGTATTTACTTTACATTTTAATTTGAAAATGTTGACAATATCGTTCTAGCCACAAAGTATTAACCATATACTGTCTTTGAATACTTATAATTTGTTTTTAAAATTTTTTTTAATATTATTGGAATTAATAGAGATAATAAAACTAAATTTCATATATTGAATTTGACAAATTTCAATCGCTACCAATAGCAGCAAAGTATTAATATGCCATGTGCTGCACGGCTAATATATATCTCATTTTAAGAATGGGAAAAGAATTAAAAGGAAATAAATTTTAAAGAATGGAAACCTGTGCTTCATCATGAGCAATAAGTTTCAGATCATTTAACTCTTCGAGACATTGAGCATAGTCATGCATTTCGTAGAGTAAACGAGCACGATAGAATCTGCAAGCAGCGTTGTCTGGTGAAATCTTCAATGCATTCTGCAACAGTTCCATTGCCTGCAATAGACTTCAAGCCATGCACATGAAACTAATCACCCACTAAACTTCAGCATATTTACCAATAACCAAACTGGTTTCTGATTTTTTTTTTTTTTTTTTTTTTTTTTTGTTAAATTTCATCTACTCTTATTTTACCATTAAATTCACAATTCTAAAAATATTTATATATACTTTAACCGATAATCACAAAAAGAAAAAAAATCTTTTACATCAAAATTTAGCAACGTCTTCTTAATGAAAAAAATTTTACCGTATCATTATTGTGCAGTGCTTGTTCAACAACTGATAACTGGCACAATAGAACTGAATTAAACGGATTGATAGCTACAGCTCGACTTAAATGAACACGAGCAAGGTTCACTTGTTCTTTCTTAAAATGCAATAAACCCAATCCGAACCAGGCACGGTAATCTGTCGGGCAAAGCAGAAGTGCGCGCCTACAAAATGTGATTATTTGTCTTAACATTAGATATCAAAATACTTCAATATTCACTATTAGTATGCTAAGATGATTTTTATATGTTCGATTTCTTCAAGTAACCTATTTCATATACTCATACTATACTGTATAAAGAAAAGTAAATGAAGCTTGGAAAATAAAACTGATTAATAATAATGATAAAATTTGTTTCCACCAGTTAATGGATTAATGGATAAACTAAATAGCAACAACGGCATTTTATTCACTTAATTTCTATTTCAAAACTATACGTAAATATTTTATTAATTTAATCGATCATTATAAACTTGTTCAACAAATAGCAGAAGTCACATGAGTAAGATATTAATCTCATATCTACTATATCTTCATACTTTTACTGTGTTTCATTAATAATGAGATTATAAAATTTTTTATAATATTCATTCAGCCAATTCATTAATTCCCCAATTAGCTGCTAAACTTTTCTGTTAATTTTGGAATAACTGAATTAAATTTAGAAAAATCATACCTAAATGCCGCTGCAGCTTTGCCCTGATGATCCGAATCTAACAATTCATGTCCTAACAACGTATAAGCATATGGGAAACGATTATTAATAGTGACGGCACGTTCGAAACATTCAATGGCGGTATCATGTTGTTTTTGCACGCTAAAGCAATTACCGGCTACACACCAACCTTCAGGACAAAAGCGACATTCTTCTGTTATTTGCATAGCAAGCACCGATAATCGGCGGACATCTTGCGCATGCCATAGTGCTGTTGAAAGAATCTGTAAGTAAATAAATTGTACGTACTTAAAAAACCATACAATTCTAAATATAGCAATTGTTGTACTGTTCATATTATTATTTTCGAAGAACCAAGTAAGTTAAACTAATAAAATCAAAAATAAGAAAAATTAAGCAACTGGCTGTCATAAAATTCGACGTAAACAGCTCATAAAATGGTTTAATTACGATAACCAGACGGAACTGGAGACATAAATGTTTCAAATAATCTGAGAAATTACTACTATATATTTAATAGTTGATATCATGAGTTTACCAGCCAATGAAGAGAGTAGAGAGAACAAGTTGAATATTTAAAAGTTGATATCATGAGTATTTTTCATCAAGTTAATGCGCAACTATGCAGGTTGTTTACGAAAAATTCACATCAAAATATGAATTGCAGAAATAAAACCTCCATTCCTCCGACGCGATGTGGAAATTCTCGATGAAGTTCTTCTAGAATTTCAACTGCCTTTGTATAATCTAGCTTTTCCAAATACGCCCTAGCTAGCAATTCTCTGGCCAAAGCAAATTTTTTACACTTTTCAGGCATCAGATTGTAGCGACCAATTACTGAGTTTGACCTGTATGTCGCCACAGCACATTGGAGCATGGCTAACCAACTGACATGTTCTATCACTGTTGCTAAACAGGCATCTTATAGAATCGTTTTCTACTAGAACTACGAAATTTACAGAAAGTGAAACAGGAAAACCACATATGTCCTTCTTATGCGTGCATTTTTTGTTCTGCTTTCTCTTAACTTCACAATGTAAGAAAGAAGACATAAATATAAATAGCGGTAGTTTATATCTTTGTAGATAATGAACTGCTTGAAATTACAAAATTTTCAGTTTTATATCTCCTCTATTCTTTCAGTTTCTAGAAATTTCAAATACTTTCCTTCAAATTAATTTCTTTAAAAAGAACTTACTGAACAGCGTAGACCAGTCAGCAATACAACGTTGAAGATATTGAATTGATGGCGGCTTCGAAACAAAGCTTTGCATACGTTTCATTATCCGAGTACAGGTATCTAATCGAAATTTCTCCCTGCTGCGATGCTTTCGTGGTTGAGATGAGCAAGAGGATGCCAGTGATGCACTGGATGATGAACGTGAGAAAACAATAGAAAAACCTAATGATGGCTGCAACAATCAGCTTATCACATAACAAGTACAAGCCAAATAATAAAATGTAGACATTTATTCCTTACTCAATGAAGAATAGCAATTTTATTCCGACTAAATCCCTCAAATGAGATTTCACAATGGAATCGTGTATTAATCGTTTTACATTATCATTTGTTATCATTACGAAACCTTTATACATTTTTATCTTTTGTTGGCACTTGTGTTTTGAAATCCTAAAGCATTATGTCAATAGTTTTCAGTAATATTAATTAACAATACCTAACTAGTTAACTTTTATTGTTTTTATAATCTTAAATCAGTAACGCAAATTTTTTATTTCTAAAATTTTAATTCCTATGATCATTATATCTGTAGAATTTTTCAATTGAAATAATTTATCTGCATGAGATGAAATGTGATTATATCTGTAGTTAGTCTAAATAATAAACAAGATAAAAACAAGCATTTCATGTAACTATCATTTGGCGTTATCGCTTTAAGCATCAGTATAAATTTATATGAAATTTATATGATAATTTATATGAAAACCTTCGTCGTAGGACAGAAATTCCTCATTTGAATTTAAGCGATATGATCATTTTGAAAACAAAGGGAGAGAAATGCCTGTATTTGGGGAAAGAGGAAGGGTCGAAAGAAGACATCAAAATTAAAAATGAAACTGGAAATAAAAATGAGAATCGTACAGGAACAATAATCATCACAAATTGGACAAAGGAATGACCAGATGTGAGAATCAACATTTAGATATTAATGATTACTTTCACACCACATAAAAAGGAAAAAAAATGAAAAAAGCGCTAACCTCCTCTTTAAACTTCACGGTATTTTGATCGTGTGAGGAAAGGGGGATAACACAAGGCTGAGAGCCTGAACGTGTACGATTCAGTGAATTTTTTTGCGCTTGATGAGCAGATTCATTTTGCAATTTTGGAGAAGTGTTTGGAAGATCATTATTTGGTTCTATTAATTTATGAATTGAAGGTATTGGTGGCGGCGTTTTCGACAATTCCATTTTGTTAATGCGATTTATTGAGCTGAAAATTAAAACCGTGTGAAATCTGAACAAAGTTACGAAAAAACCAAAACCATAGAAATAAGAGATACATTCGCGTCAGAAGCAATATCTGTCTAAAGTTTTTACCGTAACTGTTTGTCTTGTAAACTACGAGGTGTTCCACTTGCAGAAAAGCCTGCAACACGAGAGCGTGAAGTTCTCAAATCCTTCACAACAGTTTGATTTTCACTGTCTTGCGAAATTCCATATGAGCGCGTGTTGCGCCGTGTTTCTATACCTTCCTCCAACCGTTTTCTGACTACACTTAGTTCCATATTTCGCTTGCCGGCTATACCCTAAAAATTTTAATCACAAGAAAATTTTAATTTAATTTAGAAAAAAATAATTAATGCACGGTTTGAATTCTTTAATAAAATTTACCGCTTTACTTTTTTTTGGTGCAAAGCAAGTTACTTTTTGTTCAACTTCTTTACTATCACTTGGCGTTCTTTTTTCCGCATTTGTCAATTTCTCAGCGCTCTTCATTGCCATACCCATGCTAGAAGTTCATAATCAATGACTGTAATTTCATAATTTCCCATAAGCTGATGAAAAATATTTCATATAAGATATGATAATGCTACAAGTATGTCATATATTACTACAAGTATAAGTCCCTCAATAATTTTACTCAAATATATTAAGTCATACTTTGAATTATCATTAAAGTAATTCACTGATTAAATAGAAATATGTATTTCTGAACTATATTTAGCGATAAAATATATTTAGCGATAAAACAGCACTTTAATCAAGACAAATTAGGAGTACCTTTTTGATAAATTTGACAATATTTTTTGATGTCAACACAGCTTTCAAACATTTGCATGGTAGAAGTTATAATCTGGATATTTTTTGAGAAAAAGAATTACAATAGGTTTAATATTGTAAAATATCGCTAAATATATTTAGCAGTTATAAGCCTAATTTTAAAATATACCATTTAGAGTTTTTTGGTTTGTCTGTTGAACGCGCTTCATTTACATAGGTCAACAAATTTGTGTAAACATTTTCTGGATTTCCAATGCCCAAATTACACAATATTTTCAAGCTCGTCCACGAAAACACATTTTGTTTTAGTGCCAACTTACCCTCATCAGCTGCCTCATCGGGTCGACCAGTTTCTCTGAAACAAACTAGTAAAACGGTGCTTATGCCTTTCCTTGATTCCTCTTTAATTCCTCTAGTAATATCTAAAAAAACTAAGGTATAACGAATTTTCCATTTCAAATTTTGCATTTTCTATTTCTAAATTTTCTTTCTATATTTTCATGAAAAATGTTACTCACGGTTAACATATATTCTAATTTTTTATAAAAAATTTGCAACTGACATGAAAACTCTGCTGAGCAGACTATGAGCAAACGATTCCACGGAAGTATTGATAAAGCAATCATCTAGTTTCGGCTGATCATGCACACGTAAAGCCATCTCTGCTTCTTGATATCTGAAGGAATACTCAAATTTCGAAGTACCGAAAAAATTTATTAAATCAATTTATACCAGAAATATAAGCATCAATATTCAGAATTCTAACGCTATATTGTGTCTCTATGAAGCCGTATAAAATGTTTATAAAGTAGAAATTTACTTTATAAACAAAATTTTTAACAAAAATGTATTACCATACAGTATTCAGTTGATTCATTATAACAAAAGAATTTCTTAAAATAATATTAATCTACATATTTTGCTACACTTTAAACAAAAATATACCACCTTTTAGAAACAGAATTTGGAATTTACCAGCTGATATCAAAAGAGCGAAGTACTCTGAATCTCTGAAAGAGTTCTGGAACCAAACAATTAGCTTACTTATTATTATTATTACCGATCCTAAAAAAGCGGAAGTCTTTGTAATTTAATATAAAAATACATTTCGTTTGTAGACATTTGAAGAAATTCAATACAAATTCAACAAAAACAGTAAAACCCATACTTTTCTAAATGATAACAGCAATGTGCAAATAAATAACGAATTTCCGGAGATGATAGAAATTTGAGTTTTAGTAAGTTATATGCCGCCTCCAAACGCTCAGCCCGAGTCAAACAGTATGCATACAAATACAACGAATCATTGGTATTGACTAAAAAAGATCAGAATACTATTTATCTGATTTACATAAATTCTATTTTTCAACAATGATTTTTTTATATAATTATGTATTTAAGGACCAGAAAATATATTTTACTAAATTTTTCAAGATTTATTGAAAATTTTGGCAAGATTCCATGCAATTATTATTGAGCAATTCAAGAAAGGCTACCTGTTTCATGATACACTTCGGCTAGCATTACTGCATCATCGTATTCGAAGTGTTGAAGGAAGCAATGTATAATATTCTAAAAAAGATAAATTTGATTGGAAATTGAATTATAAAAATCTAAATTATTATTTCAAGCAGTTCGAGCTTAATTATTAGGTGTTTCAAGTTAAATCTTAGAAATAGACATACATCAAGACGAAAAAGTACAATGAAAAAACAGAACAAGAATTTTAATAATTAAATGAGAAAAGCGGAATAGGAATTTTAATAATGAAACCAAAGAACCAACCTCAATTTCTTTACTGCGTGTAGGATCAATAGTGTCAGGAGGTGTGATTCTACGCATATTAGCATAAAATACCACTAATCATACAGCAACTACTAAATCCGTATTTAAGGATCAGACAATCTTTTCTTTTCTGCAATGAATTCATCCAAATATTTAACTCTCTATAAAAATCCAAATTCGTTCAGCGAGGCTGAATGATCAGTCAGTAGTGATTTACTGAGCTAATAATGTGTTATATGATGTGAAAATAGTGCATAAGTTTTTCGATGTTGTTTAACAGAAAAGAAAAAATTTTTTTATTTTAGTATGGCTCCTTAATTTATTGTGATGAAAAGTAGGTAACTCGAGCACGAGATCTGCGACAACCCAAATTTGTGATATATAACATTTACCTGCAAAACCAAGTAAAGTGTTCTGACAAATAATACAAACTGTGAGAATAAATGCAAAAAGTAAACAAACAAACAAATGTGTTGCAGAGCAGTTCAATATAAATTCTTCCATAATAAGTCTGATAATAGCAAATGTAAATGTAAATAAATCTTATTTGTTCTACGCTATATATTAATTAAGCACTAGCTCATGCCAAGTTAAGCGCAACTGTTACATATATTTTTTTTAAAGATTCACACATTTTTTTAATATTCTAACATGATATTTCTTTAATCTTAATAATATGTCTAAATCAAATGAATATTCCCCTGAAAAAATGAAAGACGTTTAAAAGTGGAAAATCTCAGAACAACAAAAAAGCATTAAGTGGATTTTTAAAATAAATTGGATTCTAGGTGAATTTCCATTAGGTATACCCAGATTAATTAGAAAATGAAGTGAGCCTTCATTTTTATCTTGAAAGTACCCTAATTTCTGCTGTAAGCTTTTAGCAAATTATCTTGCGCTTAACTTGGCATGAGCTAGTTCTTAATTGCTATCAGATATAATGTTACATGGAATTTTTTGTCCCAAGCTACACGTATCTTTATGCATATTCAACTGATTGCTATATTATTCTACAAGATAAGCGAATCAATAAATTCACATTTCCAACTTTGTTTGGTAATGAAAAAAGATGTTACACTTTAGAACTGAAGAAAATCAGTGCTTTAGAAAGAAAGAATAATCTCAGATGAAGTGGAACTGATAATATCATGAAGGTCTACAGATGAGGCGACTCAAATGCGTGCTTAACTGCACTTTTATTCTATGCGAAGTATGAATGCAACACATTATGAACTAAGCGTAGTGTAATGAAAAAATTGAGGGGAAAAATCAATCCAAGATAACACTAACAGTAACTGAAATCAAATCTGAAGTGAAAAAGTCATATATACGGAAAAAGTGTTTGTATTCCCCCAAACAATATTAAGTCAAAAACCATAAGAACTTTTTTGGTAAAATTAATAAAACAAATTGCCAAACCAGAAATCATTCATTCAATCGCCAAATCTCGCCAGTAGAACAAACTCATTCAATTCTTACATGTCGTTAAATCACAGGTCACTGTCACTCATCGCCACGTTTCACTGAATCATAGATCATTCTGCCTCATGTCTCGTTAAACAGCCTCTTTCACTTTATATTACTATTGAATTCTAAATTTTAAATTAGCGGAAAAATTACGGTGAGACCATTCCAAAATTTTATTTATCGGTGGCTAAAACGATAAGACAAATAAAGAAATTTGATTTTAACTGTCGCATCCGATAGCTTAGACGAGTAAACAGTTAGAAATACTTTATGTCAGTGAAGCAGAGATTTGGCTGTGTGGTTATAAAAGACGTGTGAGGCAGAATATTCTTGAGATGGATAGGGATGGTCGTCGTAGGAGATCTATGTGACGTGTTATTATTTCAGGTGTTTGATAAATCGAGAAGACGTAACGATATGTCAGAATTAGGTGTGAACAGCAGTTCTTTCACTCTCCTCTGTGGAAAGTAAGTTCCACGTTCCATGCCATTCCATGGTACCTGAAGAAATTAAGGACTGTTTAAAAGATAGTCTTATTAGCATATTTCACTGCGCCTCATCTTAACAGAAGCACGCTGCACTCACTACATTTATGAAATAAATAGTTCTTTAGAAAATATTCATTTATGGAGAAGGAAGGAGGAGTCATGAGATAAAGAGATATGATATTCGCTTTTTCTGTCCACATCTTTCAGCAGTATGAATTGTCATTCATGGTCATATTTCTTCTTCATCTAAGTGTTAACTCTATTCTCATTATTACAGAATGGGTAGAGGTAGGTATATGAAAGTTAAAACTAAAACTCATGATATTACTAGTGGTTACCCAGTGTCGTAGAATGGTTTGAAGCACGACATCCTGGAGAGCATGCAATGTTAGTGAAATAGATAGTCATGCAGCATTTTCTGAGAAAGTTCGTAGAGGAAAATGCAATATATTAGTTAAACCAGTATATTAGCAGATTTCTCCAATTGAATATCTGGTATCAGGAAGCAAGCAACAGTAAATGAGAGTGATTTTGTACGTAACGAATAATAATAGATAGGGTCTTTGTTACAACCACAATGATTTGGGCTTTTAATTAAACTGTTAGGGTCTTTTCGAAGGTGTTGCTTTAGCATTGTATTTCTTAGAATCGAATAGAATCTGAAATATGCCTGTTTTATCAGCTGTTAGTTCTTACAATGTTGTAGTTATTTCCCTTTATATTGTTGATTGCAGAAAATCCTACTCTTCAGTTGTTATTTATCATCTTAAAAATTTTCTTGTTTTCAGCTGTAAACGTGGGCACGTGGGCCTCGAGTGTTATTCCTGACGCTCCTATTGGCGGCTTGTTTAATAACGATCATCTTCACTCTTTGGAAAGTTTTGTTAATGGTAAGTTGTAGGTTTTTGTGCTTTTTATTTATTATTGAGTTGAAATTTTCTCAACTATTTCTCTTAAGTTCATCGTCTTGAAACATTTTAACAACAGTTATTATGTGCTTACTGAAATTTAGCATTAATCAAACAATTAATAAGGAAATTTCACTATATGGGGCTGAATATAAGAGATGAGGTCATTAAAATCAAAAATTCCGAGCGATATAGCTTATTTGTATAATATCTACAGAAGTTTCATCGAACTGGTGTTGCCACTTGGTAGATGGCAATACATTAGCAATATTTTTACCTTTTGATCAAAGCACATGGAATTTATCGAAGGGTGCATTTGTCTCGTTGCTAGAATTCTGCGAAGACAATCTGCCAGTTAAACGTATCCTGCTCTGTTTAAATAAAATCAGCGTCGATGAAACGGTAAATTTCGATTAGATTGCTTTTCATTAAAGTGTTTTGCTAGTTATCTTTTATTTATAACCGATAAAGTCTTTTATTCATACAATTGCAAGGACTTTTTCTTGAATAATGTAAAACTTTCCTGCTCGGTTGATTATTCTGATGTATTTGTATCATTCCGGCTTAGCAGTTTCTGAAATGTAATGATTTAGTCTCGGATGATTATCAGTGTCATATTGAAGATATATCAATACGGTACTTCTATATATTGAATCAAGTGGCATACTGTTTCCGGTTTTTATGTCTAATCTGAATTATTTCAGGTCGTATCTTGCTTCAAATATTTGGGCTTCAGTCCTCTTCATCCTCATATATATCCCTCCTGTATTGACCCTCAAGGAGTGTTTGCAATGGTTTACAATATGTAATTTTTTTTAGTTCTCATAGCTTACATTAATCATCTCTCGCGATTGTTACTTTAGGGACAGAAATTTTAAATTCCGACAGCAATTTGAAATTGTTTTATTTTATATGCAAAACATTTCGATGATTACTTAAATATCACGTGCATTCTTAGTCATTCTAATGTAAATGCCAATTAAATTTATAATTTAGATTTACATTTTGATAGAAGAATCATAAAAAGAAAAGATCATTTTCTCTTTGTAATGTTACCTTCAAACTTTTTATCATAATAAGATTCTGTATGTGGCTGTATAATTATTTTGACTCATGAATAAAATATACATTCTAAAAATGATGTATTTTAAAAGAATTATAACTTATTGGAAGAAGCATCATTTTCTGGTTTTATATTTCATGATGTTTGTTTCGATAAACCATATATGTACCTGAATCATGTACTTGATATGTGATCTTATTTTTATTTTATTTATCAGATGTTATGGTATAGATTGAATTTACCATTAGCTTAATTTGTTTTTGTAAATGGCTTTTCTGTCTAATGATACGTATCAATTCCATTTGTTATATTTCAGATTCATTTTAAATAATGCTGTAATTTCTAAGAAATACAAATAGTTTCATATAGAAATTTGTTGTTTATGTGTTTCATATCTTTTTCTGAAAAGAATGCAAGAAATTAGATACAGGTTCTGCTGCTGAAGTGGATGAGTTTCAATAAGAATTGAAATAGGTGACAAATTATCCTCAAAATATGTGGAAAATGAGCCAATTCGGGGTCAGTTTTTTGTAATTTTGCTTGCAGAATAAGCAAAAATAAGGCGGAGAAAAGCTTTAAGTTCGAGACGGGAATTTCAAAGTTAATGATTTTGAATTCTTTCAGAAATAGAAAAAGAAGAAAAGATGCTCAAGTAACGTCTTCTTTTGTTGTTTCGTATGACTGATAACGCTAATGTGAGGGGTCTGTGTAGAAAAAAGAATGTTGTAAGGTAAATCCTTAGAATTTAAAGCTTTATTTGTTCTGTTTGTAGGATAATAATTCCGGTAAGAATCAGCAATACTTGGGCTCTTTCCGTGCATGAGGCAATTCGTTATCACGATTGTGCCGAAATACCGCAAAATTATTAAAAGATGAGAGAGTTTTATGAAGATTCGTCGGATAATAACAAACTGAAATATTTTCTGAATATTTTGCCACTGAATACGGTTGAATATGCATGTGCCTATGGTTCGGGTGCGGTATCACAGGATGATGATGATACATCCGGCAAAATGATCGACTTCATCATTGCAACACGAGATTCGAGCCAATTTCATAAGCAGAATTTGGAAATGAATCCGACGCATTACTCATCATTACGTTGTCTGGGCTATCGAAAGATTGTGGAAGTGCAAAGGAATTACGCTGCTCGAGTCTACTGTAACACTCGGGTGTCGTACCAGATATGGTTTAAATTCTAATCATTTGAAATCTTTTACAATTATATACATCATTATTTATGGATGGCGCAGCTTTTTGCTAATGGCAATTTTGAAATACTCATTATAATTTCTTATTAAAAACTCAAAAATCGATTAATGTTAAATTCAGTTAAGGAATTAGCTGATTCCAGTTTTCTGCAATAATCAATTTAAATTTAGGGTCAACTTATAAAATATTGTGTAATTGATACCGATGATTTGTTACTGGACCTGATCGATTGGAGATGGATGTATTTAGCCGGAAGATTGCAAAAACATGTTGTTGACCTTGTTAGTCCTTCATCGAGGATAACTTCTGCTATGAATAAAAATCGTTTAAGTGCTTCGCAGGTAATTGAATCTTTGTTGACTTTTTTGCGAGATTTCAGTTCCTTTTTTCTTTCTTTTTTTGGAAAACTGGAACTTCATATTGATTTTGAGTTTTAGGAACTTTCAGGCGTCATTATTTTTCTGAATTAATTTACGCTTCCTCAATTTTCAGGTAGCATTATTACTTTTGCCGGATAAATTTATACTCCCGCAATTTTACAATGAAATCATATCACTTTCATATCGAGGTGATTTTCGAATGCTTTTCGGTGAGGATAAAAATAAAATCGCAAGAATTGCTGAGGGAAGTAGAGCTCAGCTTAATCAAATCTATGTACCACTTTTAAAAGCTGACAAAAATGTTTCTGTCCAAGGCTGCATCATCGAACAAGTAATCATGTTTAAAAATAATATTAAGATTTATTGCGGAATTTCATGTTATTAATGAAAGATTACCGACTATTAATTATTATTTTAGAAATGAAAATGGAAAATAGCTGGTAAAGTTTGGATTAAAAAGAAACTGTTGTCTCATAGTGTATTCCGTTATTGCATACTACTTATAGGATAGATGCAGTGCCGTATTTTTTAAACGAATTTTGGAATTACCGTTTAATGTTCTTTGGAATTTGCAACGCAGAACTAATAGCAGAAACGGAGCGCAGAATGACATAGGTATTTTTTTTTAGTATCATTTAAGACATTCGCTATAAAAAAGCAGATAAGAAATACAAAACTTCAACGTATTATGTTCAAGAAGAAATTGCTGCTTTGCTGTCACGACGATTGGATGGACCGAAACCTGTTGCTGCAGCCATCAGAGATATTGTCTGGAGATCTGCTTTACAACAAACTGCAAAAAATGTGTTTTCTGCAGGTATCATGCGTTCAACTGCATACGCTTTTGCAAAGATCACAAAAATGCTAAGATCATTAAAATATTTATATCATTAAAATGTAATGTAGAACATAGTGCTTCCTTTGACGTATGGTGCTGAAAAAGGCAGAGTGTTGAGGAATTTGAGATTCACAATGTTATTCTACCATTCTCCAAATTTGGTTGTTTTTTTATTGCTAAAATTCGATCTAAAAAGAATTTATTTCCAAATTTACTAATAATTTCCAGAAGAATTGTATTATATAGGAATAGAAGGAAACACCATCTTTTTTATTACTTTTTTTGCTTCTTAGTTCCGGTAAATATGTTTTTAAAAAATCAAATTAATGTTCTAACATAAATTTGTGTGAAATAAGATGTCATTGACAAGTCAAAAACATAACAGAATTCTTTCAAAAAAAAATTTCTATTATAAGCGCCAAAAACGCTAACAATATAATATTAAAATGTCGAGAAAAACAATTTTAATTTTCCTAGATTCCGAAATATTTTCGGATCAAAATAAATCGAATAAATTTGTATGAATTGAATTTTGCTTTAAAAGAGAAATAAAAAGTTTGAGTAAGCACTGAAAATCCATACAGCGGCAAAAATTTTAGTAGACATTACGAAATCAATCATTAAGATTTCATAAACAATGAGTTAGGGATTCATAAACGGGTGAAAATGTATAAGCGACAGTGAGAATTACTTTAAAATTATAGGAAACAAAAGATGAAAATTCTTAAGAAACAATCCTTGTTTTAATAAAACGAGTTAGTTGTGCATTTCGCTCTTAACTTTTGAAATTGAGAAGTGTTAGAGAAGATGTAAAATGTTTTTATTCTCATAAATTTGTTGTAAGCGATCAAAAATTTCTGCAATATCAGTAAATCTAGTAATTGCCTGTTTAACTTTGTGCTCATATTGTGGATTTCTCCCATTTATAATAGCATTCAATATACAATCTTGAGAAGCGAGCAAACGAATCGCTGTGCCGCCAAATTTTCTAACAATCCAACTGTGATGTTTTGATAGCGTATCATTATAACTTGTCTGACATAATGCTGAAATAGCTTCAACTGAAATTATTCAAGAAATAGCTTCAAATTAAATGCTTATGGATAATTTCTAATGAATTCTGTGCGTCTATGAAAACATTCTCTTCTATTCTGCTAGCATAACAAAATCTTGAAATATTGTACTATAGAAATGAATTATATTGCATCCTTCTTTTAAACAAAAAGTTATATTGATTAGATACTTAGATGGTTATATCTTCTTACCCTGCTGGTGGCTATAGAATTTCAGCTTAAAAAACTTTTGACATACCTGATCTCCTGCATACGAATTTTTGAAATTCTTCAAGAAATCAGCAATAAATGATAGGGCTCTATGAGCAATGTTTTTGAACCCTTCAATATCGCAATAAAAAATTCAAATTTTACAAAATCTCGAAAGTTATTTTTTTGATTTCAATTTATATATAACTTACTTTTTTAGACAGTAGGTTTGAACGACACTCCTAAGATACCATACTATTTAAAGTGCTATAATGAGCAAGATCGGCTATATGTAACTCATACAGGATTTTTTCCTTCAGCAACAAATCTTTTTGAACAAAAGAAAATCCTTTACTGAAGTGATAAAAACCTGGAATAAAATTGTTTTAAAAAACTGGAATTTTAAATAGAAAAGCTAAAAGAATTTCTTTTCTACTAAATTGGCATATCTTCGGACACATACGTCAACTGAAATAAAGATTTTAAGACTGATTTATGAGAATTATTTTTATAGGATATTTATCTCTTCTATTCTCACTCATTATCGGCGACATAAGAGATTTCCAGTCATATGTCCCCCTATCCTTCCAACTAAAAAGAATCATTTTTTATTATCAAACAAAAGTCGTTAGACCATAAATCATGAGGGTCGTTCTAGATCGCAAGCTGACAGCCAAAACGATAAGGTATGTAAAGAGCATAAATGAATTAACTTATTCTATATATAATAGAAAACAGTGCGATCGTTAGATTTAGTCAGTAATTCTGTCACTTAAAGAAAGAAATTAGTGGCGATGAATAACGGATATAAAGGATAAATGGACGTTCAAGTAAAAAGAATGACATTTTTCTATGACCGGCAAGCATTAAGCCATATTTTGTTGCACTGCTTGTGGCAAGATGAAACTCTGTTTTTATAATATCAATACTGGTTCTCTGTTTTTGAATACTAAATAGATTAACATGACATAAAGCTTTTGGATTAATCAATTACATAATAATTTTTCTTCTTTTTTCTTTTGTTTACAATTAACTAATAATTTCGAAATATTTGCTTGTGTATTACTTTTAATAGAAAATAGTTCTGGCCAATAAAGCACTAAATTTGCAAACCCACTCACTCTTCCTAGTTCTAACTACTTTAAACAATATAAAGCAAAATTAGTCAGCAGAATAAAACTTCAAACCAAAATACGAAATGTATTACTGTTAATCTATCGACATGCATCAATGTAGAACGGCAAGCTAATGTCATTGTCATCTATAAGTGACAGCATATCAATATGAAATCCATCGCTTCCCGTAAAAACTTCCTTCGTCAATTCGTCTTCCATATATATATATATATATTCATTGTAGCAAATACATTGACATTGTAAATATGCGGACACTCGTCGATTATCTTAAATTTTCAACGGAAAAAGAAATGAACAATGAGGAAAGGAACAAAGAGACAAAAAGAAAATGAGAGACCGAGTTTGAAACCTTCCACCGATTGAACTGATCTGAAAACCTCCAATACCACTAAACTAAGCTTATTATCATCCATAAAGACGTGGTACTTCACGGTTGGATATGTCGATTTTTTTTTTCGCTTCCTACTTTTTCCGGTCTTTTAATTCGGATGATTTAACAAGGTTGATTGAAATGTGCCTAGAAGTGGATTAGCTACTTTACCATTTGGACATCATATCTGTGCATTGTGAATGTCATCGCGTATTTGAAATCGTATGTACTGCTTATTACCATTTTAATAGCGAGAGTTTTGTTCCAGCAATTACGTGATTCTTCGAACTGTTAGTAAAAAATTTTTCTTAAAGGTGAGATGGATTGGAACAGTTGGGAAGAGTCCAGAAAAACTGGATTTGATATCGCTGAAATCGCTGTAATATTCACTTCTGATAATAGGTGATGAAAAATTAGTTTTTTATAATCCTTTTTCGAAAAAATTAAAAGTTTACTTATTCTAGAAATGTTGTAATTTTTATCTTCTCACGCACCATTTATCATTCAGTCGATCTGTTCTGCTTTTTATTTCTATCGTTTTTTATTGCATAATAGTTTGTTTATTACAAAAGCGTGTGACAATTCTCTAGAGAGTTTAAATTTAGTGATTTTATTCGAATAAAATACGACGTAAATTGCATAAAGTAATGCATAGGTAAAGCCAGCATTTCTATAGTAATTTTTCTTTGCAGACAGGCGTTCATTGTTTCTAATAATGATGTAATAGTTGTGGAGGTAGAAAGTGGTCGTCGTAAGCAGCTCCTCACTCATCCTGCAAAAATTGTTGGCCTTTATTATTCATTTCCTGGTAAAGTAAGTTTTGGAGTTTGCAAACAAAGTAAAAACCTATTGTTTATTTCTTTTTCTTCTAGAATTTATATCTCGAATTTTGAACAATACAATTGCAACATCAGTCATCAACTAATTTGTTTACATATTAGAATTATAGTTATTGTGAAACATTTTCTCTTCAGTTATTGTTATATAATATTTTAGGCAATAACTTATACTACTAAAGGCACAGAATATATCTGGAGCACTGATACGTGGACTATTTTGCACTGTCGTGAACTGAACTGTGCTCCTCTTAGCATTTGGCATTTAAATGGAACAAGTTCCGTTTTGGTTAGTTTTGTTAAAAAATTTAATCAGCAAGCAGATTTATTTTTTTTCAATTCATTTAGTGTTTTAGATTGTAACCAAAAATACGAATAGAGAATTCGTTATTGCAAAAATTAACGGAGACGAAGTTCTGCAAAAACGGGAAATTTTACGGACTAAGCCTCATAATATTGGATCTTCTCAGTTCGCTATCACGGTAAGTAAAATTAGCTATGATTGGCATTCCTTATAAATTACACATCATTAATGGAAAATTTTCAAAATATTCTTCTGTTGATTTAATATAAGTTGATTTAATGATTAGAAGTTTCTCATGAAAATTTATAAACTTCATAAAAAATAAAATAATAAAAATTCGAACCAGTATATCATAATCTTTGCTGTTCCAGACTAACTATTTTGCGTGCTGCGAGAAACTCTTTGTATATCTTTATATTTTTGGTGAGATTGGAGTTAAACGATTCAAGTACATTGGCAAAGCAGAATTCATGGATTCATCATTGTTAGAATTTACAAATATTACAGCACTTGGGGACACAGTGGCAGCCGCAATTTCCTTTGGCCGCGTTTTTATATGGTTTGTCAAATAGAAAATAATGAAATATAAGAATCTGAAAGCATATTTCATAGCTAGGACAGGGAATTGGATAAGAAAATCTTGTTGACAGCTTCGTTTTTCATTTCATTTAGAGATTAAAACATATATCTTTGAAGTATGCAAACGTTATTAGTGGCTCATATTTTCACTTCGATGATTTTATTTAGCTGAAATTTGAGTCCTGAATCCCATTCATTTTTTCTTTTAAGCATAATTATTTCCAAATATTTTTAATTCGCTTGTTAAGATTTCAAATTATTTTTCAGGACTAATGTGAGTCGGAAAGGCATCAGTACATTCAGTCATTCAGTACATTGGCATAAATGGGCTCCATGCTTAGCCCTAACTGAATCTAATACCTTATTTTCCGCTGGTGATGAAGGTGTTTTAGCAAAATTTGCTCTCTCGGAATTAAAATCGATAGCTAAGCCACAACTGTTACCGAGATTGCAAGCACCAGTTCGAAGGCTTAGTCTTTCTGAGGATGGTTCTATTATTGCTGTTGTATTAGCTGATAATTCGGCACATTTCATCCTGAATTCGACACTGAATGTTCTTTCCTCAATGGAATCAATTCTCTTTTCTCCGAAAAAGCCACTGTTTTCTCTCACGGAAGATCCCCTTTATACAAACTATGTCGTACACAGTGCACGTCCTGGATTTATGCAATGGATTGCACCATCTATTATGATTTCTATCGCAACGGTACTTAACTGATAATATATAATTTTCAGATGTATACAACTAGTACAGTTAATTATACTTAACCGTACTTAACTATATACTTAACTATATGCTGAAAAATATATTTAACTGAACACCTAAACGATCTTCTTTTTCTCCGTAGTTGATTTATAGGTGGCATAAATTATCCCTCCAATAATATTGCTCCATAAATCTATGAATATTGATTTTATTAACTTCACTTATAACTTATTATAATACTGCAAAATATCCTAGCATTCAAGATATAACTCTATGTTGAGCACTCGAGAGAATCATTTGTTTTCCCTTGTACTTTTTGAAATCTTTGTAGTTCCATTACAAAATATAATTGAAAAGAAATATAGACGATAAAAAGTCGTTACTGTTTTATTTTGTAGGCTGATGTATCAAGAGAAAATCCGGTAGAAGGAGAGAATATTTTTTCTGATACAACAGGTTACACAGACATTTGTGAAGTTGCATTATCTCACACAGTAATGGTAACTGCTGATTGTGATATCGGTTTTGATATATCATCCGTAAGTTTTTTAGTATTTACTAGAATATTTTTAATGATCAATTCTTAAATCGTTAGTTTGAAAATCATCAATATGAATAAAAAATAAAATTTGTTCTATCTCAATAAAGATTAATCATAAAATTTTAGAATCGATTACAATTTTGGCGTCGAAATGAAAATTTGGGTTCTTTTGCTTTAGAATATAGCGAGATATATGTTGGTGGAGCTATAAAATTTATCCGAGCCTGTCTTGACTATGACATGTTCGTTACTGCAGATAATAAGGTTGATTGCTTTCAGAAATTTTTTTGATATATCAGTTCCAAGTAGATACAAGATTTACGAGTTATGAAAAATATTATATTATTGCCTTTTTTCTTACCAGCTAAGAATGATTACCTTATCAATTACTTATTTGCTAAATTATTTCAGGGAGTTTTGTGTACATGGGAAAGGGTGAATAATAATGAGAAAAAATGGTGCAAATCGAATGAGGTTCATTGGATGACTGTTTCTATTTTGCATATGTCAAGGATACGAAAATCGCATTTCGCTGCGATTCATGATGTCTCTTTTTTTTTCTCTTTTAGATTCAGAACTTTGAAGATTTTAAAACAGAAATAGAACTTCTAAAATTTGCGAATAGACTAAATTTCAATGAAGCTAAATTTCAATTTTTGAATATGCTAATCATTTTCAGATTAGTCAGAAGATCGGGGGAGTTGTTGTACTGTGGTGTGTAGAACAAGAAAATCTCTGCAAGTAGTTTACGTTCATCAGAGCAAGGATAAACTTAGAGCAGTAGAGTGGGCCACTCTAAACAACACCAACTTACTTATCATATCATCTAAAAGTTGTATTTATGCGTTGAATACATGCACGCGTGCACCATTATGGATTGTTTGCGAACCGGATTTAAGACTCACTGTAACATCTCACTTTACGGTTGCATATAACAAGAATGGTTCGTGTATGTTTAAAATTACTGAAAAATTATCACTTTTTTTTTTGTTAGGATTCAAATAATGATAACAAAAAACTACCGAATGAATAGTACATAGCAAAAATTTTATTTTATTACTGTCATAATAAAAAAAAATCTTTTTACAGTTGTTTCTATAATCGATAGCTCTTCCGGCACCTTATTATGTCAACGGAAATTAAATTCAACCCCAGAAAGTATTATTGCTGTTGGTGAAGGCCTAATGTTTACGGTAGTTGCTGCTTATCAAAAAGTTTGCGTTATTTCTATAAAAAAAAAAGTTATATTTAGAAAATCAATATATGTTTGTTATATGACATAATCTAAACTGCTCTTCATCTTCTCTAAATTATTGTGATTGATCAAAAAAATAGTATGTTTTTGTATTATGTACTGTAAATCAAACAAAGTACTGAAAACTCCATAATTTTTCATAATGACCTCTTTAAAATTTTTGTTTCAGGGTTACGGAGTAATCGCCAAATCGGAACTGTTAGAAGAAGCGCAAAAACAATTATATACGAGGAATGCAACATTGAAGAAGACTCCGTTCTCAAGATTATTAGCTATTGACAAGAAGGAAATTGAAAATAACGAAGTTTCTGTCGAAATTTCATCCAATTTGGAAATGTTTTCTGGACCATCATATTCACTTGCGCCTATACCTTATGTAGCTCAAAAATTTATTCATTCTTGTTTTTTTTGCCGTAACATTATGATACTATAGGGCAATGCTAATTCTGATGTAACTTATCTCGGATTACTAGTTTATTCTCTTCATAATTGCAAATTTAAATATTTTTTTCGGTCTTTCGAGAATTTAAAGCGTTCATATATCGATTCTTTTCCACTTGAATACAGAAAGAATATTTTTGTAATGTTGTTTCAAATCTAGCATTGTTAAAATTTAAATTACCAGAATTGCTTCAAATGAAGTACATATTGACATTTTAATATAGAAAGAACCATTTGAGTCTTTTTTATAGAATAAAATAGTATTAATTCGTAAAATTAAATTTAGTTTTTTAATTAAGATTAGATTTAGATTTTTAATTTGAAATTTAGAAAGGTACATCGAAAACTCGTTATTTATTGTTGCTAGAAAGCATTTATAAAAAATTTTTTGTATTAGTGGGAAGTTAATATTTTCAAATTTGATACAAGAAAGAAAGAATCTTGGAGACTATCAAAATGCGCTTTACACTTGTTTCGTTCACAATCCATGTCTCTGCCTCCATCGGGTGGCATGAAATGGATGGTATGCTTATAGTAGTCATTACATTTTTTTTTTTTTTTCGTGGATAAGCTCTATATAATGATTTTGCACTTACGCAGATTAAGCAGTGAGAAAAAATATGTGAAATCTTGGGACCAACTAAAAATATTCTTTGGTAATAAATAAAGGGTAAAGTTCTGGAGCAACAATAAAATGTTTACAGTCTTCTTAAAACACATATAAAAAGCTTACTAAAGATCATGTGAAGATTTCAGTTAGACAGTAGGAGATGGTTAAGTGCCTTGCAAAGAAGTCATAAAAAATAAACACCGAAATAGTCATTTCATTGTAAAATGAAATATGGACAGTTTTCATGTTTTGTTACGATTTTTTTTCTGCAGAAATGTCACTGGAAAAATCGTTAAATTTCAAAAATATCAACGGGAAAAAAATTGTATTTCAGAGCTGAAGGGATCGATTTCTTCATAGTGATAAATTTGTTTCCCCATTTTCGCTTTTTTGAATTTTTAGTTATACTTCATGCAGTCTGATTATGTTATTAAATTTTTCTGGTAATATCAATCAATATTGCAGCCTAAACCTTCACTTCTTGTCATTATGCGGATCATTTTGGAACAAAAAGTATACAGTATGCCAGATGAGCTAACAAATCATACATAGTAAATGATGTGTTATTCTGTGGAACTACAAAATTTGCAGTCTAATGATCTACTAAAAACTGATTATTCAACTTTAGAACATTGGTCAAAGTAATTCTAATTTGCTTTAATCTTTCTTCCAATACTATTAAGTTACTGAATCTAGTAAGACCGTAAGCAATCAAGAATTAATTAAAAATACAGTAGTTCTTCAATTATTAGATTTATTCGATGATAAACTCTATCATATGTCGTAGTGCGAAATCTCTTGATTTTCCTTATGAAATAATATTTCTGTGTAAGTAGTAACATATGGACGCATATTTAAGATGCAAATAGAGCATTGTATTTCATTTAATATCATTCGTTATCACTAAACATTGTTGGTTTAAATGATTAAAAGCTTAAGTGGGTAAATCAAGCAAAACAATGTTGCATCTATGCTATGAATTTCTCAGGAAGGATTATACGTAGTCATTTTTCAGATTTTACCGGATACTACAAGATGTTGAAACAAACCACTTTACAAGCTTTTCATATTTAATCGCCGTTAATGTCAAAATCTGCAGACTCTCTGCAATAAGCGATCAATGCATTTTATTTTTTTATGCATAAGAAAATTAGTGGGAATGTTAATTTTATTATAAAGGTCTTATAAATTGATTCATGAACAAATCGATATCCAGTTTATTAAAGTAAAGGTTCTCTTCTTCTACCTTACCTTTTCATTTTTTTTTTAATTTTTTTACCGATAAAAAAGAAAAAATACATTTCATTTTTCAGTTTTTTGTATTTCCGAAGATATGAAGCATAGAATCAAGAAATTTTGCCAGAGAGTGCCATTTCGTCAAAATAATCCTGAACAAATCGAGCGCGGCAAATGTCGAGAAAAATGAATTTTCCTTCTGATGTAATTGAAGCTCAGTAATTTGGAGGGGGTTAAAATTTATATCTTCACCTCTTAGAATATAGTAAAAGAAATATGCAAAGTAAAAATACCAATTTTCTTATTAGAATAATAAGAAACAATTGGGAATTTATTACATAAAAGAAATTATAAAGAGAGTTGATGTTTGTTTGTGTATATTATGATTAGCGTTTCCACGCTCACACTCTCGAAAATAAATCACACTATTCAAAATTTCTGGTTTGTCTTCCAGTCAAATTGTTGTCAGTGAAAAAGAAGTGAATTCCAATTGTTTCTTATTCTAATAAAGTTCAAGATTTCAATGAGCGTTAGTGAAGGGAATGGAAGCTATCGCAAGTTTTCGAAATTGTTTTTCGCTTTATAATTTTATGTAGTAATAAATTCCCATCCAAATTTCTAAATTAGAATTTGTTTCTCTTTTCATGATTGAAATAACCAGCTGTTGTTAAATTTGTTTGAAGTTCAAAACTATAATTACTAAAATCGAATATGATTGATCAGTAATGTTTCAAATTCCTTTACTTTCAGAGCTGGAAAACGTAAGAGCGTGGTAGGGAACATATAACTACAAACATTTTTAGCATAGATTCTTATCCTAGAATTGTCTTTTTTTAAAATCTAATTTCATTTCAGAATTAAAAACTTCTGCAAGAATAAATTTTTCAGACCAGTTCTCCTTTCATTGCATAACTGAATACCTTCTTTTATGATGCTACTATTATTGTTACAAATCGGTATTACAGATATACATTATAAATCAATTGATTGACGAATCGAAGTGATAAAAACCAATTTCTTTTCTCGGCATTGGTTACAGGTATCAAATTATATAATAATAAATGAAGCCTCTTATTAAATATTTTTATAACCTTTCCAAAAAAAATTGTTTATGGTCTGCGATAGCAAATATCTAATTAATTAGATTTCATTAAGAATCTTATGTAAAGAGATTTGGATGTTATAAAGTCACTATTTATAATTTTAGACTGCTATAGAGAGTTTAAATATTAGCCACCTTTCATCCAAACATTTTGCGATAGTCTTACTAAATTTCACTAAAACTCTTGAAACTGTCCAAGTAAATCGTATTACTACTATATCTTGGGAAGAGGATAAAAATATCATCAATACAAATGACTTTATATGACTGAGTGTAACATCTGAAAATTTTTGCAGATAATATCATTAGATATGTATAATTTTTATCGATTACAAGACTTGAAAAAATGCGCCGATTTTGTTCTGCCCAATTGATTGAAGTGCCAGAAATTTATATCTTAACCTGCAGACAAGAATTTTTACTTTTTTCAATGATTTTCCATAATAATACTATTTCTGATACTGTCATAGTAACAGAACGATGGTTCTATCGAATGATTAAATAAATGTCATTTTGATTTGTACTTCTTACAAATTATTTCGAATATTTTTAATGATATAATATCACTGCAATAATTTCTTTTCGTGCTTCATGTTATCTCCAATCTTCTGTCTTTCATCTATGACTCGAATTCGATGTTCATTCATTAAATTTATGATCAAATGATTATTAAACTTCAGTCGACATTCTAGTATATCAAATAAATAATAATAATATAATCGAAAAAATAACAGCATCTCAAAATGATCAGTATTTCTTAAGATTTATAAAAGTTTTAATTAAACGACACCAGAATTTTTCAATTAAACACAATGGATATGTGCTTTATATTGAAGAACAATCTACAGATGAGATAATTCTGTAACTGTTAATATCTTAATGTAATCAGTGGTAATCAGTGAGAGAGAAAAAAACATTGATAATGATTCTGCCTCATCTTTTCCTTCTCAAATTTTTTGTCTAAAACGAAAAAGAAATTGATGACACGAGATTTTGTGGGACAGCTCTGTTGTCTGCATTGTTATTATACTGCAGTACAATATTTACTGTAGACCATTACTGTCCCTTTACACTTCACTCCAACCTCTTTCAATTTTCTTTTATCTTCCTTCTGCTATCGACGAATTTGTTTGTTGGTGATTTGTCCTTCTTTGTTACAAATTAATAATATCTTCGCGTAAGTTCTACAGGTAAGAGAAAGATAGAGGAAGAAGGTCTTAGTCTGTGCATTCTGATGCATTCTGATATTACTTTCTCTTTTGCTAAAGTCCTTCTTCGTTCTTGATATTTCAGAGCCTTTGCAATGCTTCTTCATTCATACACTCTTATCTTTATTTTATTCAGTTGATGAAGCAGAAATTGAGTGTGGAAATAACAGTGAAGTGATTCTCAGTGAAAGAAATATCGGTAGTCGGATTCTTTTCTCTCCAAAATAGCAAGAAATGATCGTTATTGGTTACTGCCTGGCAACGATAAGTAGATAGAAATTTATTTTTTTTAGATGCTTGAAATATTACTTTCATGATTATTCTTTAAGCACTATTAACAGACTTTCCAGGTTTACTTCACTTCTTCATATCCCGTACTGTATAATTTTGCATTCCGTTTGCATCTTTCTGATAGTTGTCACGAAAATGTAATTTTTATCTTGACTATCTTCGTCGCAAGTTTTCTTTTTTACAAATATATCTAAGGTTGGGTTCGGATTTGGTGTCAGGTCAAATTTGAAATGATTGCCGAGATTTTTTTTCTATTGAGACATGAAATTGAGTCCATACTGAATTCTGATTGAATTCCTGTCGATTTCTATATCATCTGTGGAAGATATAAGCTTAACATCCGTGTTACTCTACAGTCATTCAAAGTCGGGAAAGAATTCAATAATGAAACAAAAGTAACAATGCTAACAAGAAGAAACATTGTTTCTGTTAGCGTCTGCGAGTCCATCCAACAATCCAATTTTACTTCCGTAGTGAATAGAAGACGTCTTTTATTAGGAAAAGTCCATTCAATGCCAAAAACAGCGAAATTAATCGTGAAATGAGAAATAAGAACTCGTCGAGAACGTGCAGCGAAAGGTAAATAAAGAGATGGGTGGGCAGAATCCGGTAAATCGGATTCTTTTGAGCTCTACATCTATTACTTTTCACTACTCTTTTCAAGCTTTCTTTCTTTCTCTCGAAGGTATTACAACTATTACGTTGTTATTGTTGATCATTCCTCGTCGTCTTTGTTCCACTTCTTTGTCTTATTCAAAAAAATCTTTATTTTTTTTTAATTTTTTTTTTTAATTTTTCGCCGCACGATTTCGCAAGATTTCGCTTTCGGACATCACAGCCAATTCAGAACTTAACAAAATCAAATCATCAGGTCACATCTAGCCTCATCGAGAATTAGAAGGAGAAAGGAAACATCCCATTTTAAACGATCTTTTTGAATAAAACTTTTATTATTATATAACAGCAAACTTCAGTCTGCCTTGTCATCAGTTATTACGTAGGTTTAAATTACTTGAAATTTCTTTGCAAAGTAAAGTTTAGTGATACACACAGTATCCAGGAATTTGCAAGAAGTAGTCTTCATGGAAAAGAAGAAGTTTAAATTAAAGTAATTAAAATTCAACTTAAATTTAAATCAATTTAACTTAATTTCAACGGATTTAGTTAGAAACTTTACTTTGCAATTACCAACTGAAAAAAATTTTATTTAAACTATTTATAACTAATATGAATTTAAAGAATAATTCCGGAAATTCTAAGAAAAAGAACTCTTGCCCTAACCAAACTTCAAGTTTTATTCTGTTTTTGATCGATCAATTTGTCTTCTCTAATCAAGCATGGTCATATAATGTAATTATCTATTTTAATTTTATTTATATCATCAATTCATGCCTGTAAAACAGTTTCTGCAGTTGATGAAAATGCATATGTACCGTTATCGCAGCCCATATGCCATTAAGAAGAACAAACTATTAAAAAATCCCTTTTGTTAAAAAACGGATAACCTATACTATATAATAGAAGGGTGATGAATATCAAAGAAAATGCAAATTTCTTTTGTTGTTCTAATTATTGGAAAGGATAAACTCTCTCCAGTACCTTCCTTGTTATTCATCCCTCATATCATCACTTTTGGCTCGTCTCTTAAACTAAAAACTTATGCAAATAAAGTTTTTGGTTGTTCTAGAATGAAATATCAGTTAGCATTTCCTTTTAGAAACAGTACTGTATAATTTCTTTAATGTATTAATTATCTTTAAGTAAGATAATTTAAATTTAACGATAGGTTATGTTTTTATGAAAAAAAGCATACTTTCGACGAGTCCTTCTTTTTGTTTTGAGAAATTGTTAATACCGAAAATTTCTAATCGATGAACTATTCTGTTAATGATTATGCTATCATTTATACATTTTATCTACAACCTGTTGAAAAAAAAATTATGTTGCTCTTGCCATCATGGATTTAATAATTGCTAAACTAGTCTTGCAAGAGCTCATCCAATAAATTTTTTAAAAAAAGTAAAGAAAAGGAATTTTTTTTGGGTCATGTTTATTTCTAAAAGCTTTTCCACCAAATTTCAATCTTTTATGAAATCCATGGATATTTGATTAAAAATCGTTTGTCATTGGGATGATAAGAGTCACTTCGATCAGAAACTTGCAAGGAAAAACTTTTTTCAATCTAGTTCCTTAATCATGATAGTGTCTTGTATCTATAAAACAAATATAAGGTTAATGGTTCGGCTGAGTATAATTTAGATTCAAATTTAGTACGTTTTTCTAAATATTCAAATTTCAAAATCTAGTTTTTTCAGAACTTCAAAAATTTTTAAATCATTTTTCCTTGAAGGCTTATTGCGACTCTGCAATTTCTTTTCTTGCACTTGTGAGTTCCATCCCAAGCAAAATTCATAATTTTACATACTTTCATGTAAGAATAGTTTGATATGACTCTGTATTAATTCGTCTAAATAAATAGTCGATTAATTAATAACTCGAAAAAATCTAATTTTTTTTTTAGTTATTTGGGGTTGTATTTTCTTCAGAAATATCACACTATTAATTGTGTGGAAAATCTGACGAATTATGTGTGCGTATTAAAACATGTGTAGAACACCTGGTCTCAGAATTTGAATGGCAATCTGAAAATGAAGATTATTGCACTTGTTTTGCCCGGATATAGTGCTACATTTTATAATTTTTTAAAAAGTAACTACGAACATTTTTTTTTGTCTTGAAATCAAATGTAAATAACTTCAACTTTGAATTTTTTAAGGGTGAAGCTTTTATATCCATTTATTCCTGTGATGGAAGAAAAAACTCATTTGCAGGAAAGTTAATTATCATGTGAAACCAATGATCAGTTGTAACAGGGCAGTAAAATTTATATTCTCTCTTCCCGAAAGATTCAATATTCTATTTCCTATTTTATTGCTACAGCTTTAGGCATGAATCGGTATAAAATTTGTTGTCATGTACTCGAAAGAAAAAAGATCAAAATCATTCGGTGCTACTTCTATTATCCGATTTAATAAGTATTGTTTGTGTCAGACAATCTTAAAATCGTTTTATTTTATTTCATATACTGCTCACTAAAAACCAAAAAATTATCGTGTTCTTTGTAACGTTACTAGAACTTCAGTTTTAATTTATTGAACAAACAATGAATTTTATATAAATATAGAGGATACGTTTAAAAGGAAATTAAAATTGTTCAAGTTAGTAATTCGTTCCTGTATATTCGAATGTGAATTGCATTAGATTTTTTTTACAAAATTCCTTCATCTAAATATTGTTTCAACCATGTCCGTAGATTTTTTAACATTTTTATTACATTTTGACCATATGCAAAATTCACGAAATTCTACAAATAAATTTAAAAATGCTATGCCAACTCTTTCAAAACTTTTTAGATTGATTTAATTTTTGAGTTCTTTCAATTGAACGATCTTTCCATTAAACGACTTTCCGAATTATTGTAATAAAAACCCATTCAAAATTAGTAGGAAGTTTCACATGAACTTCGTTGTGAAAATAATATTAATGAACAATTTTTAATACAATATTTATTTCTTATTAGGAAATGAATAAATAAAATAACATTTAATCTGATTTGAATGAAGCTTGAACATCAATTTGCTTGCAAAAAAAAATGGCGTCATTGCTATGACGTATATAAAAGAAAAAATTAATCAAATTCTCGACATATCAGTCGTTTTAGTTTGTGTTCTAACAACAATAATGACAGCAATATTGTCGGGATGTCACTTATCTTTTCCTCTTTTATGCATATCATCAGTTTAAGCTTGATACTGTGCTAGTAACTAGTGATTATGATTATAATATCACAATTTTTTTATGCATTTTGCTTTTTTCTATCTAACCGAATTTACTTTCCTTTTACTCATCTTTTTTGTCAAAAGAAAAAATCTTTTTTAGCTTTTTGGATTTTGAGCAGTTATATTTTTTAGTTTTGAGGAAAATTGATTCCTATACTAATTATTTTGCTTGTAATTAAGTATAGCTACATACTTATGAATTGTAATGTACAAAGTAATTATCATTATTGATGAATTCGTTGACAGTTTGAAAACTTCAGAAAAGAAATATTGAGGAATTATTTTTTTACTTTGTAATTGTTTTCAAATTATCAGTTTATTTTCTCCTGCTTATCAAACTTTCCTTTTTTTATAGCATTTCGCAAAAACTGCCAACAAATGGCCATTTTAAAATTAATTTCACTTCATCATGGCAATAGACGGAAGAATCGAATTTCACGTTCCCGAAATAAAAAAAGGAGAAAGCAGTGATAGCAGCATGCAGGCCATTGAAATTGTCGGCTTACGTTGCTGTTATAGAGGTTCATTTTTTCCAAATATTTAAAAAAGTCTCGGTGAAATTTTTGCAAAATGTTGGCGAAAGTACGAAAGGATATAAATGATTGAATTTTCGAAGTAGAAATATAACAAATAATGAAATGCTTGTTGTAGCTATTCATTCGATAAACATTAATATTTTAAATTAATTTTTTTAACCTACCACATTCAGTAAAAAGCATATAATGTTAAGAGATAACATTTATTGATTTTTAATAAAGACTTTGTGGGAGAATAATACATCAGAATTTTTCACTGCAAAAGCTATAAAATTGCATTATGTATGGAAATGATCTGCAATGATTATTTGTTTATATTGTGCATAGAGATTTATTTGTTCGTTGTTCAGTCATTGCTAGAGGAGATATATGAAGTGTATAAAAACAACCAAACACTATCTGTCTCTTGCAATGATTCTCCAATTCTTTTCTTTTTTTTTTCGTTTTACTTTTCAGAGTTCTCTTCAAAATATTCAACTTTCTATTGTTTATTCCGAACACAACAAGGCAAGAACAGCTGAGTAATTTGAACGATTTTTGTGAGCAACAATTAGTCCAAATATGTCTGACGAATTTGGAATCGAATTGTATGAAACAAAACGAAATGAAATAATGTATGTCACGGAAGATTCAATAATACATATCACGGAAGATTCACCGATCAGATAAAGAAAGAGTCAAAGACTTTTTTTGATGAAGTTAAGTAATAGAACTATTTAATTAGTTAAAATACAAATGCAGAATAGCAAGGCATGGTTTTTATCATATCTTTTCCAAGAAAATGGACAAATGTAAAAAATTATATCATTGAGGAGGTATTTTTGAAATTTTTAAAAACTTAATCTTTTAATATTCAGCTTTATAAATAAATTTTATTCAGCAATTGATATAGCTTTTTTTCTTACATTCGTCCCAATAAGTGTCAAACATCATGCAGTAGCCTAGGAATAGCGAAATAAAGTGTCAGTATTTATTTCAGGATTTTGTTTTATAGTTGAAAGGAATTAAAGTCTAAGTTAGTCACACTAGAGTCTAAACTAGTCACTTTAAAAGTTTAGGTGGAGAATGACTTAAAAATTTATCAGGATTTTTATTAAATAAACAGACTTTTTTGAATTTTCCTGATAATTGACTAGTATGGATTTTGGAAGTGATAATTTTAAAATCAATTTTCACAAACTTTGATTTTATTGATTCGTTGTTGTTATGAATATCTAATGATCACTATAAATCAGTAAGCGACAAATGTGTGGAAGGTTTTTCATTCTCTTCTTTTTTATTTAAAAATTAACAGTTTTTTTTCTTAGCACTTTTGTTTGTATATATTGTTTATGTTCGCAATTCAACGAAACTTTCACCGAATTCTCGTATAACGAGTGTGTTAATCTTAAAGCTAAGTTCAGTTTATTAATGACATAGTAAAGTCAACTGCATTTTATAGTTCATTAAAATCATCCAACAGGAAAGAAAAAATTGAACTAAGCCTCTCTGTTTTTGAAACTTAAATTTGCTACTTTGTTCTGCTTTTTATTTTCCTAACCTATATCACTTTTGCTTAGTCATTCAATTCTTAGTTTTATTCGATTGAGTTTTTGTAAAACATTGAGTTATGAAAAACATCCCAGAAAATGCAACGCGGATGCCTCACTGGGATACGGAACTGATGAGACGTAGCGAGATAGAGCATGGTAAAGGATGTATTCTGGAACTTCGAATAAGTTCATATGATATTGCTTCAGCAAAGAACTATCCAGTTTAAACTTTACACAACTCATCCAATAGTGAATGCTAAAAGGTTGGTTGATATAACGAGCCTCGTTCGAGAAGATAAACATTTTACATTGTATCTGATCTTCATCTAATTATCAGATATAATCTGATCAGTTTGCATCCCTTATAATTGCTGCTTTTTTGTTGCAAGACCCTAATAATTATCGTTTTGCACTCCATAAGAAATAATTTTGCTAGAAAAAGATATATCGAGCTGAAATTCGATTCAGTTAGTCTCACTACTTTGAAGAAGGCTTTCCGTTATCATCGTACAAAGAGCAACGAATTGGTGACCCACGTTGATTCACTCATTCTATCTATAGTGATTCTGTCTAATATATTCTTTTGGAGTGTGATGGTTTATATCAGTATTGATGCAAGTATTCATATTTTATGCAGATAACTGAAGAATGCGAGAAAAAGAAATGCATCATGGGACTACGCAATTATTGTCATTTTTGTCCTTCCTCATTCTTTTAATTGATTCGTTTTAATCTGTTTCAATTCGTAATAATAATGTTAATGACTTTACAACTATTAAAGCAATTAAGAGGTAATCGATGATAAATGTTCGTGTAAATAGCAGGAGAATTACGGTTTATCATCACATACAAATTGAACTGATAAACATTTTATGAAATTTGATACCCAAAACACTCATGATAATTAATTGTCGTTGCATGGATAAGCCGATTAATATGATATAGAAAACTATTTATTCTTTTGCTCTTTGATTAATTTCATGAAATGGAATGTCATCTTTGTTAACAGAAATATCATCGAACTAGTCGTTATCAGTATACGATGAAACATAAATTGAAATCTGTTCGTTAGATCTTTTTAGTCTACTTTTGCTTTTACTTCCTTTTGTAAGACTTGACCAGAAGAGGAAAAATGCTAGGCACCTTCTATTGACGTTGACCTTTCAATTTGATAGTGCTTCTGAGCTACTATGTACCGATCGTAAATGAAGAAGAAATACAATGGAAAATTCGCATACACTATTGATCTGTTCCTCTCATTCTAACAAATTAGCTCTGCCACCACTGCAGCACTAGTAGTAGTAGTAGTAGTACTAGTAATAGTAGTAGTAGCAACAGCAGTAGCAGCAGCAGTAGCAGCAGCAGTAGCCTTTTCAGCAGTTGTCATTTCTTTTCCTTGTCTTACTTCTTCCATTCATTCACTTATTATTAGTTGGTATGGTGCAACGTCAACATTTCCATTATCTACATAGCCTCTCTTAATTAAATTTTATTCACATGATATGATAAGAATTGCAGTGGCAAATCACTTGAGATAAAGTTCATTGCAGAAGAAACATTTATCGATAGCTGCTTCTATTTATCAAAATTCAAACAAATATTATTGTTGTTCATTTCATAAAACAGAGGCAAGCAAGCCTTCATTTCATGCACATTCCAATAATTATTATTCATTCATTCGTCTTATTGATTCGAAATCTGTCTTCGTTTTTTATAGCAAACAATTGATATTACTGTAATCGACGAATTATTTGACAATCATTACTGTCTCAATTTTAGTTGCAATTGCAATTTCTATGCTCAGTGATTGTTCTGTCAAAAAATTCTAACTAGCATTCGGTTTTGAAAATTTTCTATATCTTAAGATGAAGCAGTATGTTTAGAGTTTCTGTTACGAATCATTGATCTATTAATAGAAATAGATTATTTTAATAACAAATTTGAATTTGCTTTAGAATTGAATTGACTAGTGATATGAAGAACAATTAGGAAGGGGGCTTCTTTTTCATGAATTTTAATTAATGCAAAAGTTTTGATCATAATTGCCACTACTGTTGGCAGGTTCATTTGTCAAAATTTAGAAAGTGTATATGAGAGAGAATTAAATTATGAAATATTAATCGAAGCTATAAATTATGAGTAAAGATTTTCAACATAATTGTTAAATTTTCTAGTTCTCAACTGTCGAAATGTATATTTACTTTCCATTGGACTACAAACCTAGATGATTTTAAGTTCGAACTTTCTAACTAGAATCGGTGGTGTTCCTGTGGCATCCTATCTACATTAAAATTTTTAAGATTGTTCTCTTATTTCAAGATTGTTCGTTTATTTCATACATTTCTGACCGAATGCAATTGGTCTGCTTGAAAATGATAATTCTCAAGAAAATACCACAGTTACAGTAATTCTTTTCAAACTCTTCTATTAAGAAGTTCGAATCTAGAACAACCTGCATATTTATGAGAATTATTATTTTTTTGAAAAAGTCTTGTCCTAATCATGAAAATCGTTTCTTAAATTTAACTTTGGCTATATAAGTTAAAAAATGGACATTTCCATTTAATGATAAAAATGCAGATTCAGAAATAAATTGATTAATCTTCGTCTTGAAAATTTTGATTTTTTCACATTTTTATACATTTAGCTCTATAATTATTTGCAAAATTATTTGTCGAATGCATTAAATTTCCCATTTAAATCCTTCCATAACATTAGTTTGTTTGAATTCAGCTCTAAAATTTGTTTCACATTGTAAAATATTGCACACTGCTTCATTTAGCGATCTCTTTCATTTCCTAAATTGGATATTGCAATTATTTATATTACATAAACCAATTTTAGTTTTCTCACACGTATAAATTAATTATGTTTTTAGATTTTGTTTAAGAGCCATCCATTCAACTAAAATTTTGTTCCTGGAATCATCTTATTAGATGTTAATGAATGAATGAATTTGTCTTATTAGGCTTTCTTATTAATTCTGCATTTAAAATTTAGAAAAGAACCGCTTTTTCTTTTTGCCTTTTCTTTTTTTGTAGTATTATTTGTTTTAAATCTGTGATTATTTGAAAGATTGAATGGTATACACTCCTCAGATAAACATATTTCATTTAGTTTTGAAATTTTGAGATTTAAAAAATAATTGAGTTTTACATATTTATGTGCCACATGCAAATTTTACTGCAGCTGTCAATTCTTCATTGATCAAAATTCGCAAAGTTTTATTCTGTCTCTTTCATCTATATTATCGAATTTATTTCATTCATTTCTGGCCTATTCTCACAAATTATTATTATGTTATCGAACATAATTATTCTTGCTGATCCCATTTCATCCAACGTTGCGAGAAATTATCCGTTGGAGTAGTTCGTATGTGTGCTTGAATGAATTTGTTTATTATTTCATTTACTATTCAGATTTTGCCAGTTTTCACAATAATGATTAATTAATGATTTGTTCCCCTCTTCTGACAATCATGTATTTAAATTCTATCAAGCTTAAAATGATTGAAAGGATAAATATGTCAAATGATTATCATCAATCAGTTTATGTTGCCGTACGCCTAATTTCCATTTCGTTTTGTTTTTATTTTTTCTTTTTGACACCATTTGACGTTTGATGAAACAAACGAGCATAATATAGCAGAATTATTTGATCAAAAATTTCAGTTCAATTGCTATTATCGTTTTCAACTGTGTTTTGTAACATATTCGTTTCGATTGTCTTTATTCAGCATTCCGAATTAAAATTCAAATTAAGGATTTTATCAGTTTGTAAATACAAATAGGCGTGAAAAAAAAAATATAATAATCTATCGCATGATTAATATGCACACTAATGCATTAAAAAAATCATTTGAAAAAAAATTAAATTGAAAATTTGATCGAATAATTCTGCTATATTATTCTCGTTTGTTTCATCAAATGTCAAATGATGTCAAAAAGGAAAATATGTAAACCAAAAACGTAGGAGAAATGAAAATTCTAAATAGAATCATAGTTATACGAAAATCAGTGCCATTTTTGGCTAGTTTGCTTTAAAAAGTCTTCGCATTATCATTACTTATAAAACTGATATCTATAATGCGATATTATTCTTCAAAATCAGTTAAATGAGATAAAAACTCTCATAAAAATTGGCATTTCCGGGGAAATTGATCTTTGCATTATTAACTACAAAAAAAATAGTCTGTTTGAAAAATAAGTAAATTGCCGTTACTGTTATGACACCTGGAAATATTTAAACTTTTTTCAAAAACTTCTATAATGTTTGTTCAGAAGCTATCGCCACCTGCCATAAATTATTTATAGGTACTAGTTTTGAATTTTCATTACATTCTGAATCAAATCAATAACTTATTTTTAAGCAAAGGATTTAAAATATAATATTTTCCAAAAGAATATTTGGCTTACTAAATGGGATAAATTCTCTGCGCTTATCTTTTCCATCGTAAAACATAACATGAAGTTTCACAATTTCAAACAAAAATTATAACATGCTACATATGGCTTGTTTCTTCAAATTTTTCCTTTGGACCATAATGCTAAGATTTTTTATTAACAAAAAAGGCGTGAACTGTGACCATTTGTCTATATTTGCGCGGTGGAATTGTTTTTTCTTTTGGGAACAATAGAGCCAATTAATTCTTCTTTCGTTCTGCTTAAAAATATCATTTTTGTGATCAATGCATCTGATAAATGGGCCTGTGTGAGAAAAAATAGGAAAAAATTCCTTAGAATCTCATGGAAAGCATTGTGCAGGCAGTTGTTGAGAGGAGCGCTCTTTTCACATCTGCCTTCACTGAAGAGATTCACATCTTTTCTTGCCGGATATAATATTTAGATGGTCTTACACGATTATCAGTATATCATAATATATTATCAATACAACGGTTGAATACAATATGTTTGTCGTTGTAGTACCCTCAGGGCTTCTGCCTCATCGATCGTTTGGCACACGAATTGAGCGATATTCTTCTCAACAAAATCTTTCTCAATTCGAACTGTTATTGCCTAGAGAAAAGAAGAGAGAATTATCTTAAATTTGTCAACAAATTTAGATTATTCGTCGTTTTCTCCCATGGCAACTAATTATCACTCCCTCTTCAAACCCCATCTCCCTGTGGTGCTGTATAATTATTGGCATTTCCCTTCAGTTTTTTCCCATTATCGGATTTCTTCATAAATTTTGAAATCTCGTGCTTAGATTTTAAAACTTAGTAGAATTCATTACTAAAATTAAATAGTCGCACTTGTCAAAAATGATTCGATTCAATTCTTTATCCTTCACAATTTGAATTACATTCTGAACATATATTTTGCACTCGGAGAATTATTTAGGCCATTATTCGGACTTAAATTCATTAAATCATTATGAAATTAAAAATAAAAGTCAAGTTTAGTGGGTCGATTCTTCCTTTCTTATCTCTTTTCAAGAATTATTATTGTTAAAATAATAGTGCTTTACAATATTATTAGTGTCAAAATTTTTCATTTCTAAAAAACTGTTTAAATATGATGAGACTCGTTGCGTCTCATTTTTTTTAAAAAAATTTGGTTAACTTCCTGCTTCTGTTATAAATATTTCTTCGCACCTAACTTAGTTTTCTATGCTTACGCTACTTTTTTTGTAAATACAAAGTATTCCTTTAATTCATCAAGAATTTCAAATAGATTTCATTTCGCTTTCTTAGTCTAAATTGCATAAAGTCCCTGCTTTCTGAGTCCTACTGGCGAATATTTATGCTCTTTTTATTTCTCATTTTCTTATGATATCATTTCCTTGTCTTTATTTACATATTTAGTTGCTCTATTTACCTGTTTATATATTTCCTTGTGTTTTACAGGCATATTTACTTTGGACATAATTAAGTGGTTTAATTATCAAGAAAGTAAAAATAACAAGTTTTCTTCTAAATATTTAAAAAAACCGAAATTTCATTTCCCAACTAATTATTTCTTTTTTAATTCATTACAAACTCTTATTGTCTCTTTCCTGTCATTTTTTACTTTAAACAGGTTTAAGCTAAAAGATGTGGAAAAAAATAAATACATATTGATTCTTCCTTATTTTCAGAATTGAAAGATCCCTTCTTTGTTTGTTATTGATTGGAGGTTGATGATTGTTTTTGCTTTTGTGACTCAGCTAGCTCAGTAATAAACTTTATTGGGTTATAAAACGTCATAACAATATTGTGCTTACAGCATAATTTGAATAAAGTTATTGATTAAAACAGTAATGCAAATTAGAAAAGATAGATTAAATAAGAGGTTAAAACAATGATGATATAGACTAAACGAGTAGTGTACCGTAAAAGAACAAAAGATATCACCAACAATCGTTTGGATGTTAGCTGGATACCATAAATCTTTTATAACTACCACTCTTTTATTTCTTGTTTCTCACTGTCGCTTGATCTTTGTTCCTTAGAAATATCGTCCTGTGGATTGTTGAAGGCAATTTTCTCTGCTGCTGAAGACCTGGATGAACCATGATATTTGATGTAGATGCTAAGGCTGATTGTTGTTATTTATCGAAGTGACTGAACTGATACACTGACCCCTTGGATAGGGGTCTTTGTTCCTCTGATGCCCCTCATGTAATGATTAAATTCTTTGATTTTACTAACATCTTCCATTAAATTTTTTGATAATATGCAACTAATACTTTCAACTTTCGCTGACGAAAGATATTTTATGATTTTTGGATCTCTGCAGTTTTGACTTTCGCCGACGAAAGATATTTCATGAGTTTTAAGCAGATATTTCATGATTTTTGAATCTCTGCAATGAAATAGGTGAAACGACCAACAATGCAAATGTATTTAGAAATTATTTTTTCAGTAGCACCAACTGAAAATCTAAAATTTACTGGGAAGAAGTTATGAAGGAGAAATTAATTTATATGTGAGAAATCTATTGCTTTATTGTTCATGAATAATGTCCTGACAAATTAATTTTTCCATATAGTTTGTCATGATATAACAAGGCACAATAATAGCATATGCCTTTATCACTTATTATTGATTTAATAATGAAGTTTTCTCTGACCAACTTATTATTTTATTCAGAAGCAGTTTTTATTTGTAGTTGGCGTAATGATTGTCGAAATCAATCAGGCATTTGGAAGCAAACAGTTTTTGATTATTATTCATCTAAGGGCTGCAGATTTTTTTCGCAGATGTAAGAATGCTTTTTACATTGCAATAAAATTCGAAGTGAGAAGAACTTGAAATAAAAGCTGATAAAAGATGTGATAGATCATACATCTTTTTCTGAGTGAATTTTCCTATCAGATGTTAAGTTTCTATGATCAAAATTGTTCTTGTCTATATTCGGGTTCGTCGATGAGTATTATATTATAAAATAATAAAACATAGGTAATACAACGTAACATCAAAGGTTTTATATCAGTAGAAGTAGAGTTGGAGATGAAATTAAAATCGCCTAATCTCATAAGTAATGATATAAGATCGTATTGGATGCTTGATCCATTTTTCACTGTTCTGAAATGTCCAGATTTGGTTTTCACATGTGAAATCTTCAATAAATTTATTCTAATTGAAAGTCGGAGATCGCATAACATTATGAAGATTGTTTGTGAGTTAGATTTTGTTCTTACTGGAAGTCCAACACAGCAACTGCTCCCCAATTTTCAAATTTAAAGTTCTGTAAGCAAGAAAGCTTCATTGACTTCATCGCTGGCACTGTGCTATAGGTTATATTTTTGCTCATTTCATTCTCGCTTCTGCAACTTTAATCTTGCTCAGAATAATTAGTTTTTTCCATGATAACTTTGCCGAATATGCTACTGTAATATGTCTTACGGCATAATTCTCTTCTTCAGAAACTTTGGAACGATCGTCTGGGCGATAAAGTGATAAAATTCTCAGTGCTAAATATGATTTTCTTATTTTGCTTTATCACCTTTTTTATGAATCGTTCCAAAGTTTCTGAAAGAGAAAGATGATAATTTTCTGCTTTTCACTATTTTATTCTCATTGTCTTTGTTGTCAGTAATGGCGATAGTCTTGGTGAGAATGCATATACAATATTGATGATGGTGATGATGGTGATAACGATGGCAACAAAAAAAATGACAGTGATATATGCTCTTAAATTTAAGAGCTTCTGATAACAAAATTGGATTAATATTAGAAATGTAACTGCCCGAGCTTTTAGAGAATATAAAATATTATTTCAGTTTTGATTTATTATGTGTCAAAAAGTTGTGTTTATTCAAGATTATTTATGTAATTTTATCAGTTACTGGTGCTATTATCAGTTATTGATTCCATTTCCCAGGATAATCGGTGATAGCCGCCTGCTCACATGCGTATAAAATGGTTCTCACAATGAATACATTTTGTCTGCTTATCGCATCTTTTTCACCTCTCTCTTTTCTTATACCTCCTCAGTGCCTATAACAGTTGTAATTTAATTTGCTTAGGCATTTTTTTCCATAAAAATTCATTTATTCTTTCGTATTGAATAGTAGTAAAAATTGAATTAATAATGTTCAGTAAAAATCATTTAATTGCTGCTTTTCTGGGCGATTTAGGGAGAGAAAATGAAAGGAAGAAAAGGTCACACCGATGATGGAATACCACTTCTCCAAAACAGAAAGTTTACAATTTTTCTTCGCGTATTCAACAATTATTTTTATCAATAATTTTATACTGTTAAATTTAATCATAACAATGGAGTCAAATAGAATGATATGAAGGTATTAAGAGATCAAACATCATCCGTCTTTTAGATGATTATTAAACATTATTACTTCAAAATGATGCTTATAAACACATAGTGTTAACTAAAATAGGAATGTGTAAGCATATCACTGATGACGACAACATAATATTTTTGTTATGGAAATTTTGATGACGACATCAGTGATGTTTTGTCGACGGATTTTATGAATGGCAGTCATTTTACGGGTTGCTGAATAGAAAGACACGAAGAGAATAACTCTCCGAATACTCGTTTTTTTTTCTGTTTCTTATCTTAACTTGATAAGTAAGTATATATGTGGAGAGAGAGAGAGAGGAAGGAGAGGAAAAGAAGGGAGATTACAAATTCCGGAAAATCTTTTTTTTTGAACTCGGAATTTAAAATAATTGAGAAAAATTCTTCATTAATCCTTGAAATGAGGAAAAGAAATATTCGATAAATTAGCAAAGAGAGTGAGTAAATGGACTAGCAGTGATGTCATTCCGAAAATGACTGGAAAAGGTAAAAATGGCTGCCCGTAGGGCAATATGATGAGATTAGTGCCTATAGTCATTGTTGTTATTCTCTTTTCGATGTAACCAGCAAGGGCCTAGCCTTTCGGTCAACCTTTTGGACAGAAAGGCCTATGTTCTACATCCCATAAACGAGTTCTCTGCTGCGCATGAATTTAATATGAGATGAAAGTGGGTGGACCCTGAGCTTAAGCAGCTTATAAATAAGCTGAAACTTGCAATCCACCCACTCTTATCTCATTAATCTCGAGAAATGTGCTTTTGTAAATACGTTTTGATGTGACAACTTCTTTAATTGTTGACGTCATGACTTTTTGAAATGAAAAATATTTCGATGAAATGACGTGATATAAGAATAGAGCACATATATGGGAAATTTATTAGCTTCTTAGTTATAGTGTTGATTTGGCTCGTTAACCAAAGTCAACATATGATTAAGAAATTTTGATTAGATTCGAGTAGGACTTCAGGGGTTTCGGTTTCTTTTGTATGATTTTGCTAATAAGAATAAAGGCTCATTAGAACCGCTATTATTGAGTTTATTCATACTGGAAGGACACATAAGAAACGAAGTGGAAATGTTTCATTTTTAAAACCGATCTCTCTTTGAATTATCTCTGTTCATTTCATTCTCTATTATTAGTGATATGCATGTGCATTTTTTATTAGAGAATTTAGTGATCTTCTTTGAGAGAATTTACTTTAAAGTTAAATTTTATTAGAATCCCACTGAATCTGTATGAATTAAAGATGATGCATTTTAAGAAAATTTCTTTCCTTTTAATAAAATGCGCAATGAATATTTGCTGTTTTTAATTTGCAAATTTATTACTGAAGCAGTCTTACATTGATTACTGATAGTGAAAGCTAGTAGTGCATAATTAACTAACTCAGCGCATCTTGATAAATTCCACTATTTTATTGTCCATATTATTTTAAACTTTAGAAACTGATGAATTATTATTTAACAAAGGGAAAGAAAGGGGATCGCATAAGGGGAGAAGAGAAAAAGAAGTACCAGTGGAAAGTTTCAATTGAACTTTTATCTTTACCGATGCTCCTTTTATCATAAACTTGAACTAAAATGTGAGCTTCAGCGACATCATGTTGTCCAGCTTTATCCATTTCCTTATTTGTACCATGATTTGAATAATGAATAATTTCACATGAGAATAAAATGAGGGCAGGTGCAGATGATTGATTGGTTTTATGAAATGAAATCATAAACATATTACTTGCCATTATCACTGGCAATACTGTCCAGTATAGTGCTCAGCTCGTCAGTTTCAACTTACAAAGCCAAAGCCAAGAAAAGAGGAGGATCCATCACGGCCGAATTGTTGCCGCCTTCGACACAAAATCAATCTTCAAGCTATCTTCACATCACATCACTTCCCATCCCTCCTATCTCATCTCATTTCATCTCATCTCATCTCATTATATTATCGGTATTGTCATCATTTACATTGTTCTATAACTACCATTCATAGTTTCCCTCTCTCTTCTCTGCAGCACTGGCAAGAGAAAATGTGGAATTAAGCAAGACCTATGTGGCAGAAGTAGTTACAGGTAAACTGTAAAGAAATCGATCCATGAAACTGATCGACTAACTTTCAGTTAAATAAACAGTTGTTAAACTGCTATAAATATGAGCTCTTTCTTAGAATTGCGAAATGAATTTGAAATAAACGGATTCAGCTGTGAGACTACAGCTTGGACAAAGATTGTTCTGCCATCATCGAAGCTAACAGGAAGAAGAATTGGTGCTCCAATGCTTCTTTATCACTTATCCTGCACAGCTCGATAATGTACCCATTATTTCCACTAAATTGCACTGTGTGCGATTTTATCATTTCTGTCCAAAATTTGAACTTCGATCATACAATCTCGTATGAATCAATATGTTTACTGAAAATCATTCATCCAAACAACTAAAAGAAATTGATATTAGTCAGTCGCCATTGTTGAAAATTGAATTGTAAATGAGTGATAGTACAGTGTGATCGCATTATTTACTCTCCCTCGTCCCACCACACTGCTTCTTACTGCATCATTTTTGTTCCGGATGGATTAGCATCGAACACAGAAATATTTATCGTACATACTCGCATTCATGCATCATGTATTCTTTACCATATCATTCTAATCAATTCAGTATTGCTCTATCATTCATGCAACCATTATTAGTTCGGTATATTTTGATTGAAGGACTGTTTATAATCGTTATTATGTGCAAACATTGCACTTTGAGAAGATTCATTTGTCATTTAAAACCAGAACTGATCATCCATTTTTGAAGGAAATCTAAAACAGTGTAAATGAAAAAGTCTCATCTTTGATGTGAAATTTTCAATCTCACTCAATGAAAAGCAAAAATGTTATATTTTTATTTATTTTCATTTTAATGTTATATGTTCCTGTATTTGTATTGTGTTGTGAGAGTATGCAGTAGAGTAGAGCATGCAACAGTATGCTGCTAGATAAAAGTATGCGTCTTAGAAAATCTGTTTTGTTATTCTTTTAATCATATTTTAAATGCATTTCAGTACAATCCATCGTCAAATTTGGCTGTTACAAAAATGACCTCGGAATGTAGTTCTAAGATTTATTCGTTATCAAGCACAACAGAGCTTAATCCAGCACAAGTAATATCTTTTTTTTTCCTTTTCCGTCTTTCCATATCCTGTTACATTTTAAGGCTTCTCTTTAGTGCAGCTTTATTTTGTAATTTGATAAATTGACTTTACAACAATAGCTTAAGAAGAACTGTGATTTGTTAGAGAAAAATTGCAAAATTCAAAAATTTCATGCAAAAGCTATTTGATCTCTCATTAATACATTGAATGTGAACTTTGGCTCACTGCCATAATTATTCGTAAAAATCATTCTTTTGCGTGATTAAAAATTAATTTTTTGTTATGACTTTTGTAGTGTAAGATTCGGAAATCTTGAATGTTCTTCACAGTGAATAATTTAATGACTTCCATCCATACTTTTACTACCTTTGAATTTCCACTTGTTTGATTTCTTCAGTTATATAGAATATTGAAGAATATGTTGATAATGTTTTTGAGCGTATAAGTTATCTCGGCATCAAGTTTGTTTTAGGTAGAACGATTGCGTTCAGTACTCAATGAACAGGTAGAAATTCATGGGAGAGGCAATTTTCCGACTCTCAGCGTACGTCTGCATGATTTGATTGTCTGTGTACGTAATAGCCTGCGTACAGCAGGTATTGGTCCAAAAAATGTGAAAATGAACGGTGGTGCTGCATCATACGTCGTTGCAACCGAAGAATTCGCATATTCAGATCTCGATTTGATTTTCCCAATGAGTTTCGAAAGCGAGCAGAGCTTTGATAGTGTCAGTTCTAATCTGTTTTCTTTCTCGGCTCAAAAATTGCATAATCAAGCTTAAAACTGTCAGTTGATATGTTAGAATTTTTCGAATATATAGAAGCTTACTGATTTAAGATTAAGATATAAAATCCCGAAGTTTTCACATTTCCTACTCTGCATTCATTTTGTCTCCCGTTACAATATGAGTCTGTAAATCGCTTTCCCAAGAGAAATTATTTGTGGTGAACTATGATAATGAATAACTGATACTATAATTGTCATCTTTAGATAGGTCCCTGTGATTAATGGTGAACTTTATACTGCTTATTTCTTATTTCTGCTATTTATACAGTATACTGAATGTTTTTAAGGCGGTAATGGAAGGAGTTGTAACCTAACCAGTTTTTGTCCAGTAAAGTTAGAAAATTGAGAATCAAAAGAAAAACATTTTTAGGTTAGATCGGCTGTTTTTGATGCTATGGTACAATTAATGCCAGAATCGACCAATAAGGATAAGATATCGGCCAGTACCTTGAAGGATATTTATATCCGAAAAATGGTTAAAGTATCGGATAGTGATCGCTGGTCGCTGTTCTCGCTCCATAACGATTTCGGACGATGCATTGAATTAAAATTCGTAGATCGAATGCGGCGTCAGTTCGAATTTAGTGTCGACAGTTTCCAGATTACTCTAGATGTTTTGTTGGATCGACCCGACCATCCAAAACCAATCATCACTGCTGAGAGCATGTTTGGTGACATTAACAAGGTTGCTTCCTAATTTTTTTTTAAAGATTATTTTTTTTAAAACTCAATTTTTTTTTAAACTCTACTTTCACCAAATACTTTTTTATTCTTTTTTTTTCATGCATCACAATATAAATAAACATTAAATCATTTTTATGACACCATTAGGGAATTATTGATTATTTTTCCAATTTAAATAGATATTTAGGGAAAAAGATTTTCCAAATTAGTGTGATAATTAGTGCTAAACATTACTACTAGTGATATTTAATGTAATTTGTTCTTCTTTTTATCTCATTAAAATTATTTCTCTAGAAAGAAAAAATAAAATAAATCGGAGTAATACAAAAATAGCGATTATTATTTTCCTAAGGAGATATTCCATCATCTCTCATTTTGAGTATTTAAACTTTACAGTATTGCTAGGGATTTTTGCACTTTTTTATATTTTCATTCTACTTGAAAAAGTATAAAAAATTAATCCGAGCATTTTCCGAACAAGTAATTCGAACAACTAGTTCTTCAAAAAATCTTTCACATCGAGAAAGATGCGAATAAGAAAAGTAATTGATGAAATGTATGTTGGAAAGGAAAAAAAATTCTGTTCTTTTGTCAAGATTTCTTCGCTTTGTCCAATTAAGATACAAATCGATTTAAGCTTTACTATTGCAATAAATTTTCACAAAGAAAAAAATTGTTACTGGACCTACTCAATGCTTTATAACCACATAATAATACTTCATTTGAGATATGAGACAACGGAAGTTGGATTAAGGGACATGAAGTTTAATAAATATATGTTTATTCAGATGGCTTATCGCATGATGCTATTGAATTGTTCTTTTTCTAAAATAGGTTTTATTCTTTAGGCACTGCAACATCTGAACGAAAGATTGATTGATACGCGAAGGCCGGAAGAAATCCGTGGTGGAGGACTATTAAAATATTGTCATTTGCTTACTCGTGGTTACAAAGCAGCTAGACCAAATAAGTGTCGTCAACTCGAACGGTATATGTGTTCCCGTTTTTTTATTGATTTCCCAGAAGTCAGAAGTCAAGAAATTAAACTGCGCGCCTATCTTGACAATCATTTTGGTACTGAAGATCAGGTTACTGTTTTTTCAACATTTCAAGTATTTTAAAAATTTTGACAGATTTTTGAAAGAAATAACGCAAGCTTCAATTTTTTTACCCATTTAAATTATACCTTTCGTATTTATGTGACATTTAATTATTAAATCCCGTATGATATCATAATGCCGTCATCTCTGTCTTCAAAGTAGTATTTTTTTATACTCCCTAAAATTATTCCCACCAATTTTGTTCGAAACGACTTCGTATTTTACGAACTTCACGAGTGTTTGTGAAAAGTCATACATAAATGAAAAATTTCTTTCTTTAATAAATCAGATTTTATCGTAGAGAGATAGTAGCTGTTAAAAAGGAGAACTGTTCGTAACACTTTTCAGGTACTAGATTAATTGCAGTTAGATTTCAATCTTAATTAAAACTCAAACGTTGTAGGATAAATATGACTATCTGCTATTGTTATATCGAGTAATCAGTGAGAGCACGGTTTGCTTAATGTCACATGAGCGACGACAGACATTATCAATGGTTGACAGGTTGGCTTATCAGTTATCTGTCAATATGTATTACCAGCAGAGTTGTATTGGTGGCTTCTGTGGACATACACCTCGTCAGACATTACTTTACTTGCCACCAAATTCTTCTTACTGGATACCAGTTGTGTAGAATTCAATCGGAACGAAAGCAGCAACCGCGGCCGGAAATGCAAGTTTTTTCATGAATTGTAATGTCTTTACTTAACTTTCTCTTTCATTTTTATAACTGAAAGATTGAAAACTAGTTTTCGACACAAAAAAAGAATTCGATCATTTTTTCTATTTTCTTTGTGAAAAATTTTCGAACTACTCTATTCATGTAATCGATAAATGAAAGTTAAACCAAAATTTTGTTTAGGATTACAGTCACCACTTTCAGTTTAAATCACTTTATTTACGGTCCATATTGCAGTTCCATTTTTTACATGTATTTTACGGAATTCATTACGGCATATTTTGATGTATTTGTATATTAAAGTTTTTATAAAGAAGCAAAATTGCAACTAGCTTTATTTTCTCCATTCAATGTTGTTTCATATTCCCGTTTTTTGAGCTCAGAATTTATCCCATTCGAAAATTGAATTAGTCATGTAAAAATTTGTATTATTCTTCTTTATAGTACATCTTTTTCAAATCCCTTTTTCTTGCTTAGCTTACCGTATGATATAACGAAAAGTTTTCTTGTTTTAATTGAAAACCTTTTATATATTCGCCATATCATTCCCAAATCAGGCTTTTACAAATTTTAAAATAGCATAGCTTTTCAAACTTATATCAGCTTTAAATTGCAATTAAATAAATTGCTAAACTAACGAAACTAAAAGAAATTCGAACTCATATTTATATTTTCTATAATGAACAGTCTTTGGAAGTACAATGTTTCCGGAAGTACAATGTTTCCTATCAATCCAAAACAGATTAAAGGTTTAAAAATTTAAACACTAATTTTAAATTTCATTCTTAAGAAAATATTTTTAATTTTAAATGTTTTTATTGCAAATATAGCACAGCAGTTCTTTGACAATAGCCTTTCATATGATATTTTTTCCTCTCATTTTTTTCTATACAGATCTATATTTATTTATCTTTTCCTTTCCCTTGTAATTTATTGAAGTTGAAGATAAATTAGATGAATTTCTAAAAGAAATTCATCGGTAACGTGAGCAGCATATCTTCCACTCTTCCTCTTGCCCCTATTCCCACTATATTTCTATACATAAAATCATCATTATTTTGTAGCTTTTTAACTCCATGTCTATTTGTTACGAGTATTATCCATTTTGTGTTATTTTATTCTTTTCTATCCTCTGATTCCCAGAGCCACATTTTTTTTTCTTGATTTTGCACCATTTTTCATCGCCAGACTCTTATTGTCCTTTTTCTAACTTGTGCGGTATGCTGCTCCAGTAATTATTTCATTACTTGTTTATCATTTAATCTTAATGAGATAGTTTGCCTTTGCTATCCATGGCTTTGAATCGAAGTGCCTACTTCCCATAATCTCTTCCCATTTTAGCAGATATCGATTGGTAATTAATTCATGCAAAGGCTTTTTATCAGTTTTCATCAGCTTTTCATATTATCAAAGATAATCGCTGTGAAAACTTAGACCAGTTTTCGGGAAATAGTATTCTCTTGTTTTTCTTTTTCAATTTTCAAGATATCATCATCGATTTATGTATGTGCTCTGATTCGTTTTAATTTTTAGTCTGTGTATGAGCATTAATCGAGTAAGCTTCATGAGGATTTTTACAAAAATTGCACATTAATTTTTTCATCCATTCTTTCTCTTCCTTCTAGTCTATTATCCGTATCATACTTGTTTGAATAATTTAAACTTGGATCCTCCGTTGCTTGCCTTTCCGAAAAATCTTACATAATGTGAAATATGAATAGTGTAGTTCGTATTATTGTCAAGTTAGAAATATGTTCTCTCGAACCTTCCTTATTATGTTATTATTATTATCGCCTCGTATAGTATAAATGCAAACGAATCTGTCAGTGTCACTCGTGTTTTTCTAATTTATTTTGTTTCACTGCGTTTAACGACCATTATCACCAATGTGATACATGATTTCATTTGAAATGTAATCATACTTCAACATCAAGAAATTTTCGAAGTGAATATTTCATGTTTCAATTTTTTGACTTAAAAATATATTAATTGTTTTCCTTACAAATATTAAATGCCTAGTTATTTATTTGAATGTTTAGTTATTATTATACTGTTGCATGGTGAGAAAGAAATTCTTGTGCGTACATAGTTGTATTTTTGAAATAATGAAATTATATCCTATCCTTCCAGTCTCTTTGGACAGTTCCTAATTTCACTAATCCGCGATATCAGTGATAAAAAACTGGTCAAATAAAATAGGGTGATTGTACATTTACAGAGTCAAAAGTTTAGCATTTGTTTAAAAAGGAAGACTGGAGGGAGGTATGGGAAAAACTTTTTTTTCCTTATCAGAACTTTGAAGATCCAGTCTTGAACACTAATAGCTCTTGGTAATCGATAATATCAAACATCAGTATTCAAGATATCCAAGAAGAGGATGAAAAAAATCAATTTTTTCATCAACTGTATTAAATTCATATTTATACATGCCCTATCTATTAAGGAACTATTTTGTAACGGCAGTGTTTTGATGATATTCTTTTTCTTCTTTAAAGAAGTTAAGGTTTTCTGGAAACTTCCATCTTATTTAAAAAAAATTTTGATAGAAAATTGTAACATCACTGAAAAAAAGGAAAATAAAACTGGTCGAATAAAATAGGCTGCTTGTACGTTTACGTAGTAAAAAGTTTAACTATATTTGATATCTGCAAAAAGGAAGGAATGATAAGTAGCAATTAAATATCACTGGAGGATTCATTTTGCAACTTATCAATAGTCTTGGAAATGAAATCAAAGGTATTGTCTTTGCTGTTGTGACATTCGTACATTTTTCCAAGCTATGTACTTTATAAAAATTACCTGTGTTTCATAAAAAATTGTCTGTATCAAGTAAATACATAAAATGAGGAGGATATCTCCTGTACTATTCGAGAACTTAATTAGAGTAGAATGTTTGTGGCTATTTCAAGCCCGGATATAGTGTTAACTATTGCTCGGACAAGCGACATGTCGCAAAGAGGTGGTGGAAGCACTGTGAAGAGAGCTCCTTCATTAAAGTGTTCGCTTCGGAGAGGCAAAGAAAATAGATGTAAAAGCTTCGCTGCATAGGAGTTTTTATCTATGAATGGTGATGATTGATTATAATTTGGAAGGGACAGACGACGAATGGATAAATGACGTGAATAAGCGTCATCATCAACTTACTATTCAGGCTTTATAAGAAGGGGTAAGTTTTGTTCACTTATTTTTTTTACCATTCCAGTTTTTCATTCTTTGCAAAAAGCCTTTCATTTATTTTTATTTTGAAAGAAAATGTAAGAGGTGTCCTCTTCTAGTGCAATATTCCATTGGAAATTTTGAGGAAAAGTTATTTGTTGAAAAGTGTAATGTATAATAATACAGTGCGTGTTTAAAGCCATTCGTCCGATTCATTTTATAAGTCGCTTGATTTAATTTCTCGAAATAAATGGCGGGATCACTTGATCGAAATGATCGATGGGATTTTGTATGGATTACTTTTTTTCTATGTGTTTAGATTGATCAATTAAAGTTTGATGAAATAAGCCTGCAACCTTTTAAATTTTAATTATGAATTGTTACTACGAATTATTAAATTAGGGTATTATAGTTGTAATCATGTACATGAATAGCAAGTTAATCTCTTTTGAAATTTGAAAAAAATAGAAGTGGAAGTTTATACTGATTTCAGTTTCAAAAAAGTTATAATGAATAGATTTTAATATTACATGTCATTTAAACCCGATGACATTTGAATCCTTGAATCGACATAAATATAGATGATCGTGATTAATGATTACCATTACTAATCTATATAACCACTCGTTTTGTTCCATTTTCATTATTTTTTTTTTTTTTTTAATCAAAAGAAACAAAAAAAAATTGAAGTGGAACTGAGCTGGGATAAAATTAGAGGGAAAGCACTTTTGAATAATTAGACGATGAAGGTATGCTTTCAATTTATCTTCATTATTGTAAAAAAGAAACAAACGAAGGATAGAGTTTTTTTTGAAATAAATATGGAAGGAAAAAATGACTACAGAATTTGTAGGATGAATTTTGAAGAACATCTTGCATAACAGTTATAGAAATTACTCAGAGTGTTTTAAAAATGAGTATAAACTGAAACTCGCATGAAATCACAGATTTCAAGTGAAATAAATAAAGATAAAAGGCATAAACAAAATAGAACAATTACTTTCAAAAAAGAGGTTTAACTTCAAAAATTTTCAACTGCAAAATCAGTATGGAATGAACAAGTTGAGAACACTATCAGAAATGTGATGCATAAATCCTCCGAAGCTGTCGAAAAGTGTGAAGAATGGGTTAATGACAAACTGTCAAATTTTAAACTTAATATCTCTTTTCAACTCATACTCAGACAATTTTGCAAACAATGAAATTAGACTTTAATTCTCGAAAAATAAGCAAGGTAGAATTGTACACTACAACATCATTGCATTTTATTTATGAAAAAGAGAAAATATGATATAGTGAAAATTTGATTTTTTTGAAAGTGAAATGAAATCACAGATGATGAAATTCGAAAAACTGATTTTTTAAGACTGAAGCGAAATCATAGATGATAAAAATCATGAAAATATATAATAACATATTCTTCAGAATATGATGAATTTAACAAAATCCAAGATAAATTGAACGCAGCTAAGAATATTTTGGAAAAGACTTTGTTTCAATCTCAAAATCAATTTTCAAATTTATTTGTTAATTTAGAAGCTTCTTATCCTTAATAGCGAATTGATTATCGAAATTAATAAGCATTACTTTAATACTTGCGAAAGAAAAACTTAATGTTGGAAATCGATTAATTTCTTGATGGTTTCTACTATGCGCCACTTGGTCGGTAGATAAAACGGCTCGAAAATGTGCGGAAATGGTGTATCCCAGCCGCAAACTCGACTAATTGGAGCCTCCAAATGGAAAAAACATCGTTCCTGAATATTTCAATATTATTAGGACTGAATTATCTTGTACATATACATGTATATTACATGCTTCAAAATTACCTGAGTATGACTTATCTTTCAGAAAATTGTTACGAAAATTACCTCCTAATTATTAATCGAAGTCATTTTTAAAAATTTTGAAATTAACATCTTAAATTCTTCAACTTTGAAACAGAAAAGTAATTAGAAACTGATAGGTCTCGACAATTTAATTCACCTGAACTTTCGATGATATCTCGGCTGCAAATCCTGAAGTTACTGGTGCTTCGTGTGTTATTATTAGATGCCCAGTTTTATGAACACTCTAAACTCAACAATAATTAAACTGTAAAACCAACAGTAATATTTTTTATCTTGGAAAAATTCCATGACCGCACAGGATTTCTTTATGTTCACAACAGCAGCACATGTAATACATGAAACAAAGACACATAGAAAAAAATCAAACAAACCTGTGTAACCATGTCAATATCCCATGGCAAGAGAGTTCTCAAATCAATCACTTCACAGCTGACACCAATTTCTTTCTCAACTGTGTCTACAGCATCAAGTGCAACGTGTAGCTGAGTACCCCAGCTAACAATTGTTATATCCCTCCCTATAAAGGTATAATCTTAGTTATCTTAATTTACATATCATTACATTTATTATCTGATTAACTACAACTTAAAAATATCAAGCTAAAAGAAAGACAAAAACTATATAAAGTAACTTGTATGAGACAGAAATAGTTTTATATTTTCAAGATCTCATGGAAATTTTCAATGAATTATTAATACTTCCAATTTAAATTAAAATTCCAATATCAAATGAAATTGAAGGGAAATTTGTAAAGCATAAAATTATCATACCACACAACGAACGGCCGTCAAAAACAATCACCAGGATAATGAAAAAAACAAAAGGAGATTTTAAAACCTTCTTTGACAACTTCAGCTTTTTCAAGCTCAATCTCATAATCTTCGACTGGAACATCTTCAAGGGCTATACGATATAGTAATTTTGGTTCGAAAAATATACATGGATTCTCGTTTCGAATGCACGCCAGCAATAGACCTTTCGCTTGAATCGGTCCACGTGGAATTACCACCTAAAACATAACTTTTTATGCGCAAAAAATTTCCCAAGCAAACAAGATAAAAAATTGACAATTTATTTTCAGAAATCAGAATACTGGAGTGCAGAAGCAAATTTAAAATGCTTGCTCTATTTTTTTCTTTAAGGATCATCTGTTCTTTAATTTTATTTTCTAGCATCTGGTACGTTTAATATAAAAAAGAGGGATGAAAATTAAATGGAATGAGAATTCCAAAAGCAATGAACAAATGACATCTTCCACATTCGCAAAACTTCTAGCAAATAATTCATATCTTCAAACCCGGTGTATGTGTGAAATAAGCTTCAGGACTTTGTGAATGATAAAGAGCACCATGACCCACAGCACCCCAAGTTGTTCTTATTGTTAATTTCCCGCAATTAAACAAATTTCCACTTCTATAACGATATTTGGCTGCTTCATTCACAATCTAAAAATACGATAATGAAGGATGATAAACTGACAAAAACTATCTGTGAAACTTTATGTAAATTCAATTTTAACAAAATTAGACTGAATGACAAAGAAAAAGAGAAAGTGCTAATATCATTTAATTAGTGTAATCTTACTATCAGAAAACATATTACAGATTTAAATACTTAACAATTTATTAAATCTATAGATCTGCGGATCCAAGATAAATCACCTGATCGAAAGCTGGAAATATATAATCAGAAAATTGTATTTCGGCAATAGCAATCGCACCACATACTGCCAAACCGATGCCAAAACCGACTATTCCTTGCTCGCAAATGGGTGTATTGAAGACACGATCTTTACCTGTAATATAATTAAATAACATCCATTATCAAAAACTCAGGTCTGGATCATGCAAAAGAAGCTGAAATTCATTTTAAATACGAATTTTTAGAAGTTTTCTAAACACTATAATTTTCTATTTAAATATTGTAAAAAATTAAATTCGCGCATCAATAGCAGCAATTTATATTTATACATCTGTTGGAAATCATCACATAATCTCAGCAATGTTTAATGAAATGCGATTGCACAAAAGATATTAAACAAAAATTTCTCAGCAATGAAATCAAAGATTGTGATCTTTATGAATACTGCTTTAAAATGTTTGACTTCCTGCCACCATTTCTATCCCATCCGGGTTTTGCACTCTCTAGTTTTAATTGATTCCCAGTTTTGTTTTATTAAGTAGGAAATATTTCTATAATATGCGCGAATTTACAAACTTATACATACCTGAATAAGTAACTTTCCATGCGCAAAGTTCACAGAAAACCGTCTGAACTGTGTAAAATAGGCCCAATTTTTTAAATTGAATTAAAATTAACATCATTAAACAATAGTTAATAATGATGGTAATTTGCATTTAATAATTCTGGAAATTTACAGACCATATTTTTCCTGCAAGCCAACACTACATCGAAAAACGCCACCGAATGCAATATCCTCACCAAAAAGACATGCTGATGGATCGCTTTCCATTGCGATATCAATTGCATTGTTGATCGCCTGGCAGAGATTCATCTTGCTGGTTCCACCTTAAGTTTTCATTTATGAAAATGACAAAAAAAGTGAATTAAATGCATTAAAACTAGTGAATTGAATTACATTAAGTGAAATATTTTTGTAAATAAGCTCTACTATGTCAACTAATAGTATCATTTTACGTAAAAGAAAGCAAATCAAGATAATAAACCGAGGGAAGCATTTGCTTGGCTGGGCATAAATGTGATGTCTGATGCACATCGTACAGGAATTTTTCCAAAACTTATCAACGACTTCATAACATGTCGTGTTGTCGCCATCGTTTTTAAAGCTAAATTAAGAAGAGTTCTCACCCTATTACTGAATGTTATCACTTTTACACGAATAAAGCGTTGCCATAGATCATAAAAAATATCACACGACTTGCATGATAACAGATCAGGTTACTAGGAAACTATTCTCAATAAATCTATTATTTATCAGCTGATACAGATTCATCGTAACCTTATCAACACATTTACTTTTCCTTTTCTTGCGTAAGACCACATCTTCGACAGTGCATATAGAAAGCCTTCTGACAACAAGAGAAAAGAGTTGAGGATGCTTCAGAGTTGTATAAAGCATTGGAGTGTTTACACAAGATCAACAGAGATGCTATGTATGTACATGTATAGTTTTCTCTTTTTTATTTTTCCATTTGCTACCCGAGAGTGATTTTATCGGGAAGTGGGTGAACGGGTGATGTCGCCGTGATGTATTAAGTCGCTATATCTCTCTTTTTTTAATTCCTCATCCAGCAGAATATTGATTTGGAAATGATATTGTCTTCATTTCATATCTTTTGCAGGGATCGGTTTTTTATAAAACCACTGAAACAGCATGTCTTTTTCATTGTCATCTTTTTCTTATTTTATTATTTATATATAGGAAAAAATGAAAAGAAAAAAATAGCTTAAAACGCAAATTGTTGAAAAAACTTTTGCATGCTGATGATGCAGTGCAATATGAGGAGAAGCATTCTTGAATAGATGTATTCTTCATTATATAATGGAAAATGTTAAGTAATTAATTTCAAAATGAAATGGGGAATGATTGCCCATAATATAGTTCAAAGATTATTTACTGAGAATGAATTCGATTTAGAGAACTGTCGTTGTGATTTCAGTGTTCATTTTCATGCTTCTGTTTTGTGTTTGCACTTCAATTTCAACAAATTTCAATGAACTTTAGAAGAAGAAAAAGCTCATATAATTGCTGAAGGCAATTTTTAAGAAATTTAAATTGTGGAATTTGATGTTTATGTTCAATTTAGTGCATTGAACTGCACTTTTCGGTGTAAAGTTGATATATGCGATTGCAGCCGTGAAAGAGACTGCAGATCGTTCGTTTTTCTATTGCGAAGTGAATTGAATATTAGTGAACCTCGATTATTACAACAAATATAGAAATACCTATTGCAAGCAATTTGTTTGAATATTGTAAGAAGAAGTTTAATAGAAAATAGAGAGACTAGCGAGCAGGAGACAAAGAAATTTCAAAAAATCTGTGGTCATTTCGTTTCGGCTAATAACATTTCATATTCGAAATCGCAATCTATTATTTTATTGAATTTCAAAAGAATTAGTTTATAAGAATTTGATCCAAGTGATCAAGGCCATAAAATTTAAGAGTTAAAATCAAAATATGTGAAATGGAAGGAATTCAAGACTTAATGAAGTAAAGTGGAGATGGGCAAACCAATTAACAAAAACTGCAGAAAAATGAGTTAATTGAACAAAAAACCATGTCCGTTTCATAGGTAAAACAAGTAATAATGAGCAGTAAGATGCACTGTCTTTTCAAGAAAATATTACGAATAACTTCGAAAAAGAAAATATAGCATGATGAAATCGATGGATCAGAGTAACCTGAAGGCAGCAGTCTAATAAAAGTCTAAATGGACTTATGGACTATCCTTACTTCATGATATGTAATGAAAATTTTACCGATAAATTTATTCCTAGTATTTTCAGTAAGAATTAATCTCGAGAAACGCTATCAGTGTTGTGATATAGTTGAACATACCATTCAGAGTGTATTTTTAATGAGTTTGCTATAATATAATGAAAAGTTTAGGTTTTTTTTTTGCTCATGGTTTTTTTTTTTTTGCACAATCATTATCAATGGAAGTATTTCATAGAAAGATTGCTGTCGGGTCCATGAATTCAGCATGAAATTTAAACAACTTTTGAATGGGAACTTTCCAATGCCATTAATAAGCCAACCTAATCTCATCTTTCTCCTGTCTTAAGGTATCGATAAATACATTCTAACAATTGTTACATCTTTCACTGCATCTGTTTTGTTTATTGCAAAAGTTGCTTAAATGGATGGATGGATAATCCTGAACTTGTTTACACCTATCTTTCAGTGCACATAGTTACTTCATTTGTTACAACAGTTATCCCAAGTTCTTCAGCACATTAACTGTTACTAATATAACCAATGTACCAAAGAATTCTCATCATCTCTGAACAAAAGTTTAATTTACGAGTTGAAGTGAAACTTCATCAACAATCCTGAAGCATGCAGTTTAACTTCTCTCCTTTACAATATTATGAATCACACGACGATTTTCCTTACAGTGAAATAATATTTGACTTGAATATGAGTTAGTGATTTCAAGCTCGAGAATATATTCTTATAAGAAATCGCTCTTTTAACGAGGAAAGTCTGCTTCAATCTCAAAACTAACATAAGTTTTGCATATCTAATTATTGCTGAGATAGGAACTATTATTTATGTGCTGTTTGTTCTAACAGAATTAGTGGTCCTTGAATTGCTTGCTTTACGTAAGTATGCAGTTATTCCTGTTTGAATTTATTACGCAAGAATTGTAGTGCTTGTTTCTCAGCACAATATTGTTGAAGGAAATCCTGTGAAATAGTGATGTTATAGATAATAGTATGATATTAGTTTAAGTGAAGTAAAATTTTGCAGGAATTTATTTCAAAATGATCGAAAATTCATTACTGAATATAATACAGTATAACAGCAACAGTAATAAAATGTGAAGCAATTTTTTCATAATTTTTTATCAAATGACTGTAGTTAAATTTTCAGCTGCTAAAACATTACAAATGAAATCTTTTAGTGGATTTACAGCATTATTAAGCAGTAGATAAGCTTTACAAGTCTTTGAAATAAGTGTTATGTAATTCCTTTGATATGAAATTGGAATGACACTTTCTCGAAAATATGAATAGTTATGAGCATGCAAAATTGATATGCAGTGCTTTAAGAATGGAAATTCCTAACAAACTTGGAGTGAATTTTATATTTTGAATCAAATATTATTGGAGATAGAATATGAAAATGACTGAAATGCGAAGGAAATGTTATAAAACTTGTCTGGATCATACAAATTTGAGATAATATGCGAAAAGAGCAACAGAATAGAAGAGAAGGGAAAATTCTAAAAATCCTTAAGCAGCATCACATAAATGAAAAGTAATGCATGAATGCAAAAGATAAAAGTCAATAACTAAATCTATAACTGTCTATTGTGTGAGATCTTGGCTTGCTCTACCACTTCGCTCCAGCCGTGTATGACACAATGATTTCTTCTGGGAACATATGTATGATTTGTTGTAAAGAAAAAAAAGCATGAATCCATTTTATTAAATCCTATTATTGTAAAACAGAGATTAGTGTGTCGCTAAATGGTTTCACCTGAAAACAAACTTTTGAATTATTTATATAAATAATCGATTTATGTGACTAAAATTAAAGATTAATTTCGTATTTGAATATTTTAGAAATTATACGGCTTCTAAGAAAATCGGGTCAGGTTTAAACTGAGAATGACTTCTGCAATATTTTTCGCCAATATTAAATGTTTTTTATTAAAATAAAATAAGACTGCTTATATCACTGGTTAAAACCAATACATCTGCAAAGCAAAATTAGGAAGAAAAAATATTTGTGGGTTGAAACACAACTAAGACATAAAAGCTTAAGGTCCTGGAGTTCATTAACGAATTTAGTCAGCTGAATTCCCAAGCGAATCGATGCATTCTGAAAGTGTTTAACAGTCGTTAAAGAAGAATCGATGCAATTGAAGAAGATAATAGGAGCAGCTTTTCTATCACTAATGTGATGTGGAATAAAACTGAACTAAATTTGATGAAATTTCACTGAATTGCATCTTTTTTCATTTGATTCCAAATTGTAATTGGGTTTCTGTGGCTCATTATAAACTGTTCACTTTAAAATAAATTAAATGCAAGTTAACTGAAATGAGACAATTGATGAATGCTTTTAGATTTTCAATGAATATAGACGTCTGAGAACATCCACTTGTATTTTCATCTGTATCGGTAAAATATTCAAACTTAGAACATTTGAATTTAACAAAGACTATGTACAATCTCGAATGCTTCGTATTTTCGATTTCCCTCACATTCTCTATCATGAAAACTACATGTTAGCAGATTCCGGTTGCTGTTGTTGCTGCCGCTCGGAAATGTTGGAATGCGAAATCTGATTTGTTAGTAACATCTTTGGGTCCAGCAATTCTGGTTTTGAGAAAAGCATCAATTGCAGCTTGGCCGTTTCATTTTTCAATAAAACAACTTGACTACGGAGTTGAATGTTTTCCTGGAATCATTTGAATCAATAGTTAGAACTATAATGCAAATTACTTCCACTAAGATTAAATAAAATACTAAAATAAACTAAACCTGCTCCAAGAATGCTGCTCTTGCTGCAACTGCTTCTTCTTTTTGGCGTCGTGCATCTCTTGATCTTTTGGCTGCATCGTTGTTTTTTCGCCGCCGCTCGTAGTAAGCTTCATCCTAAAACAATATTCATAGTATAGCATTGGAGATATCAATCAAGAATTTCAAACTTTCTAAAAATCTAAGCTCCAATTTTTATTAAAACCAAAACATTGATAAAAAAAATTTAGTCCCAATGATCTTTTAAACGTCGAATTTATTCACGGGGTTCAAAGTGCTACTTTTCGAATTCATTGAACCGGAAGAAATTTGTATATTACAATTTATTGTCTTCCCGATGAGTAATAATGATAAAAAATGACAATAAATTTCCCAATCGCTGTAAGTTATAGTACCCGTCTCCGGAGTGTACTCAAATTAGGCCAGCTATTTGCTCTTTTGTGGTCTCCCCCTTTAAGCATGAAGTAAATTCGATATGATTTGTATGAAAAGGCAAATGCTATTCATAATGATGACCCCATCTGTTGCCTTTATGGAGTCGGTATTTCCGATCAAAACAAACGCTTCTGTTCAAACTTTGAATGATTTAGCAGTGATCAATGCCCAATATCTAGATGTGAATTAGATCAATCAGGCCAATTCTGAACTGATATCACAGATTACATTCATCTTACACTATTCATGCATATATAGCATATATAATATAACATATACATTGTATTCTTGGCTGGAATTGCAAGATGTCAAAACACGACCTGTTTATTGTACCGTGGCATTTTATCCGCTATACAGTAAATTACTTCTGTTTTTTTTTCTATTGTTTAGCTTAATTTGCGCTATAGCAAAAGCAACAACTGTCTTGCAGAGAAGATAATAGTCTTAAGGATCGAACAACTGAGGATAACTACTACTGTTGTGCATAGTGCGCGGCATGCCTGCATAAATAATGAGGGAAGCCAACAGTTGTGTGTCTGACAGATAAATGTAAAGGACGTGCAAAGGTCATCTGCGTAATATTGCAGACGTCGACAGGGGTCGTTGCTTTAGCACAGAAATGATCAATGTAGCAATACACAATCAACCATTCATTATCATTGAGTAAATCTCACCTGTAAACAATTAGACTTGGACGTCTGCTCATATAGACTTCATAAAATGATCTTAGACTCGTTAGGACAGCTTTAATTATGGATCTTGGTCGGCAAAAATATAATGTCAGGAAAAAAAATTATTCCAAAAATTCTTGAGTCTTAAAAATTTTGACTTTTTTTTGGAAAATTTATGTATTTTAAAAAATTTTAAACCTTTTTATCATCAGGTACTGGTGCTGCTTGTTTTCGATGTGGTGATTGTTGAGGACTGCATGATGAAGTAACCGATGAAGAAGAGCAAGATGGTGGGCTGGATACCAACTGCTGTTCTCGATTAAGTCGTTTAATAGGAGATGGACCTAGACTAGGAGTGGATATGGCACTTGTAGTTGTGACGGTTGCAGACAATAGGGGCGATATTATAGTCGCCGTTTGGTAATTCGGTAAATTAGATCGAAGTTGTGAAAATGCAAAGAGAGTGGATGGATCCGGGAAGGAAAACGGACTGAAATGGGGAAATGATGTTGGAAGAGTTGCTGCTGTTGGCTTTGCCAGCAATGAAAGGGCTGTATTTAAATCTACTGGCAAGGATGTTTTTTCATTACTGAAAATTTCATTAAAAATATGAAATTATTCAGAAGAAATGAGATTTCATTGGATCATCAGAAAAACGATAGCTTTATGAAACTAATTACTAAATTTTGGGATTATCAAAGAACAATCAATGTTGTATCTATCGTATGGTATAATTTTCCACCACTGTTAAAACTTGATTTGAATATAGCATTTGTCATTTAGAATTTAATTTTCCATAACAAAACCAATATTACAAAAATGGATAACTGTCTCTTGCATTTCAGATGAAAGAAGATTAAAAAAAAACGATTTAATATACTTTTGCATAAGTTGTGGACTGTGAACAGCGCTTAAAGCATTTCTTAAATGAACAGAAGCTGAGCTGTCCATTCCTTGGTCGCTATCCAGAGCAGTTACACCGAAATAAGTTCAAAAGATTTGTAAAATTCGAGGATGGAAAAGGATAAAATGCCGCTTGCGAATGAGATTCGGACAACAATTACAATTGCTGCGGTCAGTTCGGAAACAGTAACAGTATAGGACAGAAAAGAGCATAACAGAACTAAAGCTCGAGTTGGAACTTGACCCCGCCCCGAGTTGACCTTTCGAAAGGAGTCGCCTGCGTGCAACAGCCTATATCTTTATGTCATTTGTTGAGGGAGGGATAATGCTCTCGAACTGCAAACGCACGATTATTTCTGTCGTCTTTTTTTCTTTAGTCATGAAAGGGCAACCTGTTACCCAGCTCATGCACAAAAAGGTCGAGAGACAGAGTAAAAGGTCGAGCTATATGCAAATTGCATAACGTTTATTGAGTGACAAAATAGATGAGGTCATCTACGAGATGATCAAACCACTAATATAAGACATCTTAGTACATCATTAGGATCATCGAACGCTATCGACATAGTGCATTGTCAATTTTTCGGGATACATTATCACTGAAGACATCAATGATCTCTGAGCCCAGTAGGGCAATGTAAATTTATGTTACTAATGAATTAGACTAAAGCTGATGAACTTTGTTTATAAATTTAGTTGGTAGCTGAAACGATCAATTTATTTGAAATCACTTTATTTCAGTGGAGTGATTTTAATTATAGTGAAAATAAATTTTAAATGTATTTAGGCCGCCGCAGCATCAAATAATAGTATGGCACTTAAAAGCCAAATGATTATGGTAACACAGATGAAATAGATGAAAATGAAAAAGCCAAATGATTACGGTAACACAGATGAAATAGATGAAAATGAAATAGGTCCTTTTTTTCAATTTGCGTAAACTTACAATATTTAATAATTAACAGTTTTCATCTTATTCGTAAAAAGAGGAAGAGAGATAAAAATTCATGCATTTTAAGTATTTTGGGTTACTGTGTTCTCAAAATGGTCCAGTAGTAAAACGATGCTTCGAATCATTGAATGAAATGTTTCGTATCAATCACCCAAGAATATATTTTATCGTACTTTCACTATCCGTCACTCTGATCAAATATCTTTCTCATCATACACTATAAATAAGATCAGACTGTTTTCGATTTCTACGTCAGACAAATTTCGAAAAGAGTAGGAAACTACTGAAATATGCATACAACGTTTGTTTTCTTATCTCTGCATTGTCCTCACAAGAGTCAAAAATAGAACCCTTGAGGAATAGAGGTCATCTTTCTACGATTGCAGCATTGGAATGAAGAAATAAGTGAAAGATGGAAAAGAAGATGGCTTTTGTTGATGACTTTGACCTTTTCCTGGAGAGGTCACAGTGATGCCGCTAAAGGGCTTAAGAACTATCGAGCTGCATAATAATGGTAATTCCAGGACATTGTCTATTCATTGTAGCTTCTGTCCACTAATGTCCATAATATATCGTCCTTAGTGCACCTTTTATGAAAAGTGCTATGACAGGGCAGCTTTACTGTTGCCGCTAATTAATGTATATATCTTTTGAGTCTACCTTATGCATCAGATATTCAGAAGAATGTTCCGCTAATTTGAAGAAGTTTATTGGTGAGGGATTCTCACCATATTATGCCACAAGGAAAGTATTTTTGATGGCGTCGTCACATTTTGTTTAGATGAAACTACACAACCTGACTTCTTCAATCAGTTTAGTGGTGCTTAGGACTGTAATATCATTTAGACACAGATACGCACACACACACATATACACAGACATAAACGTAGCACATATACATACACACATACATACATATGAGCGTTCCATTAAAGTGTGCAATTCTTCTAATGTTTACACAAAAGGACAGAAGAGTCAATAAATGGACAGAACAGTGTTTACATAATTTGTTTGTTAACGCAGAGCAAACTCAACAACTTCATTTTTCTCCGATAATATCCAGTAATTTAACCTGGCTAAGAACTTACCTTGCCACTCACTCCCATCAGATATATCTACTAAGAAATTTGAATAAATTATGCAATATTTTTCGGATCACGCATTTTTCGATATTGCCTGCTATCATAACAATTATTATTCATTGCAGCACTTAATGTCCTTATGATATTTCAAGTTATTCCCTAAATGATACAAAGTGACCCTACTTCTGTCTCCATCTCATTTATCATAATAATAACAAATGACTGTTTCTGCAATAACCATGATTTATCATTCCATTAACCTTACGGTTCAGAGATCATGTCTTATTTCTTTTTTTGCCTTTTCATAAAAATTTATTCGTTTGCTGTGTGCCGTTGATTGAATCTCACTTATTTGAATACAACCAGAGAAAATCGACTTCGACAAATATTAAATCACACTTTTATTTTTATTTATGAATATGCACGCGCCACGTTCTCGACCTTTTCTCACTATCATATCAGTAACATAAGGACCCAGCCTTTTCTTCTTTGCTCCATCATGGTAATCACAATTTTAACGCATAAATCATAATGATGGATAAATAATTCATAAGATGTCAATAGCCCGAACTATTAAGTGCAGCGGCAAAGCTTTGATTCTCTCTTACAACGACGTTTGGCCTTCGATTTTTTTTATTCATACTGAATTGAGCACTGTAGATTCTATTCCTAATGGCATACTACTGTGGCATAATTGAATTGATCCATGTATAATGGACGGTAATGACAACAACAACTTTATCAATGTTCCCGATTGTATTCATTCTCAGAACTTGTGCCTTCCCGGGAACCTCATTATCAAGTTTCATGCTGAGCATTGTCACAATGTGAGAGTTTGCGCGGTTTTCATGATATCGATGTGTAAAGTCGTCCAGTGTCACCGTACCATTATCTGTATGAAATGAAAAGGACTGGGAATGTTAAGGCAGACGTAAATAATACTACAAAAAATCTCTGCAAAAATGAAATTATGGAATATCTGCGAGGCAAAAAGAGGGATAGCTCAAAAAGCTGGTTAAAAAAGTTGAAAAATTCCATAGGAGATGCAAAATGTAAGTCCGATTATTCATGGATATTCTGCAACACTTGAAAATTTATTTATTTCTTGTTTCATTTAATCACACTTTTTTCCTGGGATCAATCAAAAACAACTGTAGATTTTTACTAGTTCTATGATTTCCTTCTTTTAATTATGAAAACTTGATCATTAATTCGAAGAAGTCCATTTTCTTGAATGAGATTTTAAGAAATAAATAAATTTTTGTACATTATGAATATTTTTAAAAAAAGAAGTTTTATCACGACATAAAGAATGTTTCGTGTTAGATACCAGAATTTTTTTTTGTTGGTGTTAGATGGAGCGATGGGATGAATATTATTTATTGTTATTATTATCGTTGTTATAATTTTATAGTTAATATTGTTATTTATTATTATTGTTATTATTATTATTATCATTGTTATTATTATTATCATTATTATTATCATTATCATTGTTATTATTATTATTATTATTATTGCTAATTACGGAAAATTTCAGGAAATTTGATAACAATAAACATTCACAAAATAATATCGTCTGTAGTATTATCTGCCATGCATTACTTTCCTGTCATAAAATCACTAGTTTACAAAAGAATGCAAGTTCAAATAATTATATCTATCAACAGTTATCAAAATCAATACTAACGAGCCTGATAGCAAGTTCCAAAGAAATTAGCTGTCCTAATTAATATTTGAACACAACCAAAGTTGATAAATGGTAGCAACAATCAGCATTGCTATGCAACTGATGTATAATGTTGATGAATAAAATGAGAATATGACTAAATCATAACGAATTCAAATCTCCGTATTTAACTTTAATTAAAAATTTGGATTCATATGCTTCCAAGATCATAATATCTATGTGCTCTTCGCGAGAGCATCCTTTATGCAATATATTTAATACTTTGATAATTTATTGAGATGTTGTATCATCATCGGTTGCAATAAATGACTAAGTCTGAGGAAATATTAGGAAGAATAATTATATGAATATATTCGACAAATGCATGCTTTGGAAAGAGATGATTTATTTAATCTGCAAAAATGGTGTCTAAACTGACAGTTTTTATAAAAAATAAAGTTGAATTAAATCGAACTTGAAAGTTTATTTCCCTAATTATTTTACTAAAAAATTGTTGCTGATGATAACAAATAAAAAAAGTGAACTAATATAAGTGATTCCAGGTCATTCTATTTTCATTATTGCTTTGTAGCAATATTCTGAATTAATATATTTTTATTCATAATGTGCAAGTGACGTTAATCTGTGCATGATTCATAAATTTGCTGCGGTGAATCAGTTCATAATAATCGTTCCAAATATGTTCATAGCATGAATCGGCTGCATGTGGCAGCTGATATCGGACAATATTATATTTAGTAAGTGTTAACATATCTTTGTTTCCAACATGATCATGTTTAATTTTATAAATAGGCCAATCAGTCAATAGTTGTATGAAAAATGTTGTAGAATTAATTGTTAAATATACTGAACACTGTCATAAAATTATTAGCAAATTGATAATGAATTGTTATTTAAAAAATATGCCAACTAACAGGAAGACTCCAAAAATTTTTCTCCGAAACAGTAATGGCAAGCAGAATTTTTTAGTAAGCATATGTATCACATGATAATATTTATATAACGTTTACGTATCTGTAAAGTAATCGACATCTCTCTCATTTCTTTCTCTTATGCTAAAAGTTAAAGCGACGAACTCTCGAGGGACAGTCATTTGTGATCGATATTTTGAAGTAGTGTTATTTATCGAAATACGAAATGATAGAAGGATTAAATTTAAAGAAGAACAGTGCATATACTTTTCGTTGTGTATCTTCTATAGCCAAACAAACATACAAGAATTGTTTCTTCTGCTTAAGCGATACATACATATATTGAGTTTGATATTATGATAGAATAACTTCGTTGTTTAAAATTTAGTTCTTAATTAATATTTGCATGAAGACTATTACATCCGACATTCTGATAATCTTGCCCGTAGAAATAATAAATAAGTGCAAAGAATAACGTGCATGAATTGAAATCGATTCAACAAGTGAATCGTAAATTTTAATTTCTTGCGTGATATGGATATATAATTATTTTGAAGAAACTGTTTGAGAATCAATCTTCGAAAGCATACAATCTCCATCATTGGAATTCTTCCGCAGAGAATTCGACGGTTCTTTTATGCTTGGTGTTAAGACCTTTTAATCCAAAATGAAATGCGAAAGACGAAAATGTTTTAAAAGATATTGCTGATAAGATTGTACTTGAAAAAGAAATCAAGAACTAACGATTTGTCTTTCAGTTAGATTATAAACTGCGCTCAGAAAAATGATAATCTACATTTTTATGAAAAAGATGTGTTCATAATGATATACATTGCTTGATGACTTTTTGATCGTTTTAAAGTGTAATGCAAGACAAAATTGCTCAACTACCAGAAAACTTCCCTAAATTATAATTCGAAATTTGTTCCTGCAATGCGGAGCGTTTGAATTCATTTCTCATTTATTCTATTTATATACTATTTGTTGACTATGAAATTATTTCTTTTTCTTAAATTTTCAACAACAAATACTATTATTTCTACGGGATAAAACATACCGATGCGATATAGATTTATAAGTCCATAAAACAATCTATCCATTCCTATTAAATAACTAAATCAGATCAGATAAACACAAACAATTAAATGAAATTTAGTTAATTTTTGTGATTACAGAAATAAATTCGATAAAAGGTCTAATCTAATTTATTGGTTACGGATATGATCATTAACATAGACTTAATTCTCACAATACCAATTTGTTGCAAAAACATAAAAATTTCTGTAGTTTCAATTTATATAATTTAGAAATTCATTTGCTGAACAATTTCCAATCGAAATTAACTTTGATAATTCCACAAGTTTCTCTCTAACTGCGTGCTTTTGACATAACATGTTATCTCATTAGCATTTTTGCTATTCTGAAATCATGAAATCATGAGTTGCGAAAATAAAAAAAAAAATTAATGAATTAAACAGTACAATTTCCTTTTACTCCTACACTTCCTTTCTATAGCTCTTTGATTTTTGAAGATAACTTTCATATCTTAATCAGTGACGTTTTACAGGACTTAAAGGTCCCAATGTCTTGGATTACTGATAGAAATCTGTTACAAATTCATTATGCTTTAAATGCTAAATTTTATCACTTTGTTGTAAAAAAAAAATTTTATCACATAAAGCAGAGTGTCAATCTGATTTTGTCAAACTTTGATCGAAGAATTAAACTATGCGTTTACATCTTTTATTTTATTGAAGCGTAATTTAATTCTGATTTCAAAAATTTTCTTTAATTTATTCATTAAGTTTAATGATGGAAGATTAAAGTTAAAAAAGACTAAAATTACGTCATTTCTATGAATTATAATTTTCGTCATATCGGGACCCAAAAATTAAATCTAATTTTTTTGCATATTTGTAACTATCTTTTGAATCTTTAATTAGTTTGCTCGTCAGAAACATAAAAAAGGTGAATTTTTCTAAAAAAATAAGCATCAAAAAATTTTTCTAATTCTTCTTTTATTGATAAACTCATAATTAACGTCATGAATTTGGGCTGATCAAAATTCAGTAAATACGCATGAATGAAATTTCAAGCATAAAACTCCCATGAATAATTGAATGCATATTTAAAAAATGAATGGACTACTAAGTATCAAAGAAGCTGATTTTATTGATCGTATTGATATAAATGATTTCTGCATTTTGCAGTTGAATTGGACCGTATTTTTATTATCTGTTTCATTTATATTCTCTTTCTGAATTCAATTTAAACAATACAATGATAGTGGAGAACGTGTAGGGATTTCCGTACTTCATCATTTTAGTCATGTACTGGGAAAACCTCAGTACATTACTAAACAATAAATGGTTGAAATTTTATTTTATGAAAAAAAAAGAAATTTTATAGAAAAATCCATCTTTTCGTTACATCATATATAAATCAAATTGTCAGATATTACTTATGTATGTATATATTTGCATATATACATATATATATATATATAGCAAATTTGATGATAATGAGTCTTATGAAATCGGAAAAGTGTTAATATTTATCTTTTGGTTTTTACTTTTATTTTCTGGAGTGAAGAATGATTGATTGATCATGGTGATTGAAAAAGTTATCATTTCAGAAATATGCGTTGCATTGCATATAACGCATAGTAAAATATTCCCTATAGATTTGAGATGAAGAATATGTATTCTGCTCAACACCATATTATTAAAAGCTATAATAATAAATCTTTGTAAATTTTTTGTTAAGAAAGGTAATAATTAAGAAAACTTCCTATTAAGTAAGTTAATGCAAGGAAGTAAATGTTGAAGGACATTGAGAATCTGAAATAAAAAAGATAAGGCAAAAATATTATTGGAAGGCTAAATGGTAATAAGTATTGTATATATAATAATATAAAAGTTTTATCAATAACTTTACTTATTTTCAGTTTTTAATGTGTAATTTTTTGTTTACTGGTAGTTTATTTATTGTTTTATGAATGTTCCAGAACAATCGGCTTACGTTTTAATTTTTAGCTCTATTTGTTCTTATATTACTTTTTTATTTTCTTTTTTATGCTTTTTTTGTAAAATAATTTAATTTTTTGTACTTCTTCATAATATTTAAAATTTGGTTTTTGAACTGGATTAGTACCCAAGTAATCAAAGTTTATTAATTTGGGAGTAAAGTTTTGTTTAAACTCAAAAAATATTGACTGACTTTAGATTTTTCTTTGGAATATGTGTTTTTGGATAGCCCTCTTTTTTGGTAAATTTTATTGGCACATGTATGATTGTTTAGTTTTCATGTTATTTGTGGTGCTTTTTGTTTTTTGCATTTAAAACAGATATATATTTGGCTTATAGATTTATTTTTCACTTATTACTACTATTAATTTTTTTTGGATTTATTTTTTATTTTATTTTTGAAATTGGAAAAGAAAGTAACCTAACAAGCAAAATAACATAGGAATTATAGTTAACTCATAAAACAGATACAAAATCAAAAAACTACCAGAATAAAAAAAACAAACACTAAAAAAACAACAAGACATCTATAAAAAACCAAACCACTTAAAACCTCAGAAAAACAAACAAACAAACCCCAAAACAAAAACATTTATAAATCATAAAAAATAAAACTAAAAGAATCAAAAAAAAACAACCATTCCAAGAAAAGTCAAAAAAACCAAACAAAACAAAAAATATAAAAAAAACAAAAAAGATCTAAATAAAGTCAACAATACAACAAAAAAAACAAACACAAACTGGAAAAAATCTCCTAATTACAAATTAGAAATTTTAAAAATTAAACTAAAACAGCGAGCAGAGTAAGTTCTTTAATTATATTAGAGGAATAACATAACAAATGTTATGTTTTTAATAACAATTCAAACGATAGCTCCACCTACCTTGGAAGGGTTACAGTACAAAATTCATTTGCAAAAGAGAGGCTGAATCAACTAAGAGATGCAGAAGAAGTTTTGAAGCAAGATTTCATTAAACTGAAGAATATTTATGTTGCTGAGACTATAATAATGAATCTTTGTAAATTCTTCGTTAAGGAAGGTAGTAATTAAGAAAAATTCCTATTAAGTAAGTTAATGCAAAGTAGATGTTGAATGTTGAAGGATATTGAAAATCTGAAGGAGTTTAAGTATTTAGTTATGTTGGTAATCTGCTATGCAATATTGAACTTAGTACTAGAGAACACGAGGACTGCTTTATTAACAGCAAGATATTTTTTTTGCTAGAGAAGATTTTTAAATTTTTTAACTTCATAGTGAGTTTGGACAATTCATAAACCGATTGCATGGAAAGGGCGAATAAAAAAGTCGCGTTGTTGTATTCATAAAATTTGTTTGTAATAAACTTAAGGAATTTATCAAAAAGATACTTTTAAAAGATCTCAGTTTTCATAAAAGGTGGATAAGGAAATAAAAGAATTACAGGAAAAATTAGGTAGTAGTGAATTTGCAAAAATGATTGATTGATTGATCGTTTAGAATACTGCAAAATTTGAAGCTAAAATCTAAATTTTATCAATTATCGAGCTATTTGCAGTTGAAATTATAGCTTCTTTGGAAATAACCAAAAGAGAAGATAAAAAGCAGGAAAAATATTACTGGAAAAAGAAGCAGTTAAAGAAATTAGTGAAACTATGGAAATCAAGATAAACGCTAGAAGAAAGCTTCAACTTTCACTAATAAATTTCCTCTTTGATTTTTCATCTGAATTTCGTAAATACAAATTTCTCTGACCAAGCAATAATAGAAGTTTTTACGAAAGTTTCCAAAAATTCCTAATCCTTATATGCATGAAGATGATCGATATGAATAATGAATAGAAATCATGCTATAGAAAAACAAAATAAAATGAAAATGAGAAGCAAGGGAAGAGCTCGCATATTTGCAGATATTGTCAATAGTGCCATTGCCAAATGCAATTGTTGAATAATTATCTTTTGCCTTATTTATAACTAAATTGATGATTTCGAAAGAGCTAGCTCTATTTGCTCTATCTAGTATCATTCCAGCATTCTAGTGTTTAACACTGGAATCCATATTTCTTTTTTCTAAATCCTAGTATTGGAGCACCCAGATGATAAAGTTTTCCTAATTTTTTGATAGTAAAGAGCAAAAATAATATTAACTTGGAGTTTTTAATCTTTGATTTCGGGATCTATATTTACTAACTTGCAGTTCATATTTCTGAGAAATATTTCATCGATCGATCAATTTCTTTAACTAATATAATATTGCACTAATGGGTTCATAAATCTGTTTGGCTTTTACATGTTGCTATAGAAGTGAAAAAAAATAAGTTTGAAATAGATATGTGGTACATTTTGAAATTCTCTAAAAAAATTTAAATTTCTATCGGAATTTCTCAAAACAAAAGTCGGGTAGAACAAAATTTTATATCAAGAAATGAAGTGAAATTTTCGCTCTCGTTTAATTATTTAGGATTTACAACTTTCACTAAATATGTTACGAAGTAAACTGAGATGAAATGAGCAACATTCGAATTCATTTACGATTTGTCAAAAGATTGAAAGTAAAATGAAGTTAGTCGAGGTTTTATTTATAAATTCCAGCAGAAATTTTCTAAAATTTTTATATTTCTCACATTACATTCTGCGTTCATTTAACAAGCAGATCATGATTCAAATTGAATGATTCAATCGTTTTATACTTTCCATTTTGTACGCATTATTAATGATACCATTGCCACTTTAATGCAAATACTAAAATAACCATTTGATGAGCAATAAAGTTAAGTTTTAATATTTGCAGCAGAAATAGAAACTATTGAAGAATCTAAATGAAACATGCGAATCAATAATAAGAGTTTAAAATCATTACACGGTGAAAAGTAACACTTTCCCTCTGAAAATTTTCAATCATTATTCAATTTAAGAAAAGTGTTTTTTTAAATGTTAAAAATATATCAAAAAATATGAAATGATTCACTACAAAATATTGCAACATATTTTTCTCGTTTCCTTTTGGCATTCTGAAATTATTATCGCAACTTTTACTATTTACACGTGCAGTATAGTTTCATCGGAGATTTTTATGACTTTTTATAGATGGACTTAGCTTTGCTGATAAGTTTTGTTAGAAACTAAATCTGGGAAAAAGAATCAAGAATAGAAATTTCTATGTTTGCTGACGAAGCTTAGAGTAAGAATTATAATTATTACCGCACTTTTTTCCTTATCAACTAATTATATCACTGCCAGTACTTAAGATCTGGATAAGTTGTTTTCCCTTCTTTATAGGAACATTATTTTACATTCGAAATTATGCAGAGAATTTTTCTTAGATATAAGAATAGCTAAGACATTATAAAATACTCTTTAAAAAATCAGAGAGATGAATTGGTACATCCATTAACTCTCCTTTGATATCAAATCAAGCTCTTCCCAAGGACACCTAACTTTTAGACCACTTTCTCTTACTCATAAAATTAGATGAAATTTGCTTATCAAATTAAAAAAGGAACACAAAAAAAAATAAAACAAATGAATTGACAAATAATCAACAAATTATGACGGAATGATTGAAAATAATGAAATGTCATCTTGATATTAAAGTTATTAAGAGCTCTTCTCATGAGCGGAATATATATGATAAGCTCCAAAAAGATCAATTATAAAATGCATTGCTAAAATCGAATAAATTTCATATCAAATAAATTTACATAAAATGCCAAGTGAAAATGAAATAAAATTCTATTACATTTTATTTTTCTTTCATTCTTTTTTTGCTATAAATGATTATTTGCTATGAATTCCTGTCAAAATTTATTTGATTGAAATTTATTTCGTTATTTGTCGGCGTTTCAACAAATATTTTCATGAAATTCTCATTAATTAATCAAATAAATATTGTGGAATGATTTGTGGGATGATGCCATAACATTCTTTAATCATTGAATCGATTTTAATCTAATTAACAAGATTATCCGAGGATGATCATCGCTACAGTTTTCACTTTTGAGAAATTTTTCTAATCCAGATTATTTAATCAATCCATTAGTTTGTGATTATTATTATTCAATTATTATGCATCAAAAAAATTCTAGAAATAAAAATTCAAATCAGAATTGTAGATAGATAAACGATGAACAGTATACGAAAGATGTCATTGAACTGTTCGGATCCGCGGTCACATCCGAAGGCCATATTAACTTCAATGCATTATTTTGCACTTATTTGTTTTTCTATTTGTTTCTACATCACATTCATCAGCAATCGCGTTGTATTTCTTATTTTGATCAGGTACGTCAATACCTCTTGCGCTAAACGATAAATTAATTATCACTTGATCATCTTTTCTCCAACAAATAGTTTTAGACAGACATTTTTCAGAAATCAGTGTATTAAAATCGATGAGGGCATAAATTATTTTTACATATGAATATTGTACATCTTACTGTCACATCAATTTATACGCCGAAAGAAGTAATACATAGTATTACGGTCACCTGGTGAACCGGTGATTTCGCAAGTTTGCGATTTTAATTTCTCAAAATTTGACAAGAACCGCAAGTGATTTGATTGAGCTATCCGTCGAAATCCCTCTCGAACATATTTATGCCATTAATTGATCAGCTAACTGTTTTTTACTGCAAAGTAATCAAAGAATGATACTGCATGATATATCATTTTGAAAGAATAAGAAGGGAATCGTGTGTAATATGGTTCACTTAATCTTTGGCCAAATACTGTGTTAAAGTTCTACTATGTAATCGACAGGTGATAGAATATCATGGTATTTTCACAAAAGCATAAAGCATCAATCATAAAATTGCAGCTCTGCAGAACATGCAAATTTTTCAATAACTTTGGCGATAGTTCGGCAGCCAATAGGTCAATTTGCATAAGCATTGATCGATTTATTCGGTAGTTTCGCCGTTATATACGTAAATGCTAAAAAATCGGTACAAAGGATGATTACCTACTGCCTGGGTTATCAGTTTCTTGATAAATATTCCATCGGTGTAATCTTATGAGAAATCTTTTAACCCAAATGATCCATCTCCTAAGATAATTGCATTCTGTTAAACAATAAATAAGTCAAGCGATTAATTTTTAAAATTTATCCTTTCTACCATAATATTTCTTGAAGAAGGATAAAACATCTTTCTTTAATTTTCTAATAGCAATAAGTTATTTTCAATAATCATTTCAACTTATTACAATCCAAATTAATTGATAAATCACTCAGCTTGGTTGATTAGACTTCTTACGATTAGTTCATGCACATACAAAAATATGACTCTCCATGATAAAAAAGAAATAGAATATTTAATGAAGAAACTTTTCACTTAAAATTTCAAATAAATAAAAAACAGACTTAGTCAAAGTAACGACTTGAAGTGAGACTGTTTTCTTCTTTTCAATTAACAGAAAAGTCATCGAATTGTCTTAATAGAGCATATCAAACAAACACATTTGCAGTAATTAATAAAACATGGATAATATCATTAAACTTTTTATCATTGTACAACATATTATCGCAGTTACTGCATATAACACTTATCATTTACGGAAAAAAATCCCTAGAAGAAAGAGGAAATCTTTGCCTGAAAATAGAATTTGAACAAAAAATTTCGTTTACCAAGCAGTAATAGAAGTTTTTTAGCATCAATATCCTACGCACAATTTAAAATAAGATTATTACATTTTAAAATGTGCTATTTTATCATTTTCACCATTGTTGCTTATTTTGACTTAACTTAGTTCACTGATTCCATTTGAACTAATTTCTCTTTAATTTGGCTGATAATTTTTATTCTCGGTTTCTTTATTGCCACTAACAATGACACTTGCCAAAATAATACCTCTGTACTATTTGATCACATTTTAATTTGATAAGTAAATAGGACTCATTCATATTATGCAAAACTTCCTACAAAACTGAAATGCTTGAAACCCGATAGTTTGGACAAGTGAATTTTGAGTTTGAAAACTTATCAAAATGGATGTATAACAGTGTTACAAAATATTGCGAAATATGACGTCCATTTAGTCATTTTTTATTAAAATGCGATCAATCAAGAATATAGGACTGAGGCATTAGATCAGGAATGGTTGCAGTTTTTTTCATAGAAATATTTCATCCTTTGATCTGATTAGTTCTAGAGAAACGCAATCTTTTCATTAAATCAATCTCAGTTCAATTTCTTTAAATCATAAGCCTGAATCAAAAGAGAGCAAAATATTTTACGAGGAATTCTTCATGCAGAAACAACAACTCTCTTGATCATTTGCAACAATTTCAGCGGTCGAGGACTATTTAGAAATAATTTATTTGACATTCTATGATTTCAGTTCTTTGTTTTTATCAATCTTCGTATAATCTATTTTTTAAAATTTTTTCAGATTTAAATTCAAAAGCTATAGTACTTCAACAGTGAAGCTACGAAGTTTTGCTGAAAATTACACTCGTACCAAGAATAGAACATTGAAGATGAAATTAGTCGTTGTATTTGTATTTTATTATTCTGGACTCTTATGCAGTTGCTTCATTTATTCATTTCACTATAAAATCAAGGTTGTCATTTTTCATCAGATGAGAGAAGCAATCTATTCCTATCTTAAGTTATAAATCAATGATATTGTCCTTATCAGCACTGCAAAAATGGCTTTAAATCATTGTCCTGGCACTTTTCATAATGAACTTTCTAAAATCTATCTTTTTAAACTTCTTTTTTAAAAAGTCCTCTGAAAAAATTCATGACTCAATTATTATTATAAAAATAAATCAAGAAAATTTTAAAAAATTATTTCAGTCCTATACCGATCATTATTGGGAAATTATTGTCTACATTCGCTATATTTAATTCTGCAACTTCATCATATCTTTACGGTTATTTTTCGTTCAATTTTAATAGAGAATTATTAATGCTAGCTAATTGCTCCAGTTTTGATGTATTGCTTCAATGTTGATGCATTCGAAAAAGAAACAGTTTCTGTAGTCTGATTCTGCTGTCACAGGTGAAATTGTTCTCAAAATTCAAATTCATCACTCAATAATAAATGAGGAAGTACTTCTTCACTTGTTTGATAACACACTTGAGTAAAGTAGATCAATATTTGGAGATAATGCAGATCTTTTTCCTGAACAAGCAACAATCGATGAAATCCGATACTTAATGCATTCAATTTTGCGCAATAGCAAAATATTTGGGAAGTGGAATAAAAAAGTTTAAAGCGAAAACTTCTACTACGTTGATCTGCTTCCGACGTTGAATTAATAGGTTTATTATCAGCAACGGCCGTAATCTTCTCTTTTTCCTTGTCTTTTATTTCCTGATGTTGCGAATGTTTGATTCCCATGCAAAATTTGAACGAAATTTAAGGCAGAATTATTTTTTTGAAGTCAGAATATTTAGCCTATATATATAAATATTTCTGCGTCTATTTTTTAGATTTACCAGCTCCTTATAATTTTACAATATAAAAATCAACATCACCTAACAGCATCTTGCTCTGTTTGATATTTCCAAGAAAGTGAATTTCAAAAGAAAATTATTGTCGCAAGCAACTAATTCGATACTAATCTGATAATCAGTCATCTTAGTTTCAAAATACACAAGCGAAAGGAGCAGAAATCACACCTCAACTGAAAGGAATTATCAAGAATCCAAAAATTGCTTCAAATCCTAACTGTTATATAAGAAACTTGAATACAGAGATAAGACTGTAACAATTACACTGCTGTGTTTACTTTATAGGTAATAAAGTATTTTAGTTTTTATGATTTTATATATATGGAAGTTACAATATTAACTATTCAAATACAACGACAACTTATTGCGTTCATCTTTAATAGTTTATTAAGAAATCTCGTGCAAAGTCTGTTTTCATAAATTCTATGATTCCAGGCTTCGTAGACTTGTCTTCAACTCAGACCTTAATTATATCCAACAATAATTCGTATGCAATATTAGCTTCAGCATATTTAGCAAATATACTTGAATAAAATCCTCTTTGAATTCTCTTCCCTCTAGCTATGGTTCAATGTCATTAGAATGGTAAGTTATAATTATCGCATCGATTGGTTTGATATTAACAGTTGCAATTATTATTAACCACAGAAAATATTGAAAATTATAATGAACGAAAATAACAGTGATAACGATTGATTATTTGGGATTTTGATTGCTTCGGCTTTTTTTTTATTAAATATACAAAGCTAGAAGATGATATCTGATATGATTTCTTTTCCTATTATCAAAATCACACTATCGAAGTACTCTCGAATCAAATAATGTTTGGTTAGAATTGAAATTTGTTTGCCGTCTTCTGGAGAATATTATCATCTAACACTGATACTGAACTGTTATGCATTGTTTTAATATTTGGATAAATATTTATAAAATTATTTCAAACTTTTACTTGGATAAGAAGACAATCCTAGCAAAATCACACAGTTATTTTATAATAATGTTTCTTGAAAGTTGTCATTTTCTCCCATCGATTATTTACATCTCTTTTGTGACATGTAACTGATAGACCAATAGCAATATAATTTCACTTCACTCGGTAGAATAGGTCATGTTGAATGAAATGAGAACATAATTCAGCGCATCTCAAATATTTTTTACTTGATGTTAGTTTTCAAATCTTAAAGGCATAAAATTATGAGTTTTGATCCGATGATAATAAATTTGTATATTGATTATACAACTGTGCAGAGATGCTGAACTGCGGTATATCAATATGTTGTTGTTCATCAACATATGCATCTGGATCAACTGATAAATCATTTGGTATCATAACCACTGAACAATCTTCCGTGTAATCAGTTTGTTGTTGTTGCGCTTTGTGTGTTGTTATATGTAGGATAGTTATTCATTGTTGACGAAGACAGTTGCTCATAGTTATTTGGCCATTGATTTGTATATTCATAATGAGGCCAGAATGAGTTTGCCGTATATTGAGGTATATAGTTTTGTTGCTGTGTAACGAAATGTGTTCCATCAACGACAACCATACTGTTATTAATAGGCAAAGTATTGGCCTCGACAAACATCGGTTCTAACTGAAATTTTATTGCAGGACTTGACTGATGCTGAAAAGCCAACAAACAACCCATTAGTATTTAGGCCGTATTATCAGTTTAAAAAATAAAAGGTTAGAGTAAAATGTCATTTTTGCAGAGCATTCGAAAAATAAATTAATCAGCACACCTGTTCGTTAGTAAAGTCACAATTTCGTACACGAGCTTTGTAACCTCGAGGTCGCCTACGATATGAACCTTCTTCGAAGAGGAATTCGCAATTCTGGTCAATTGTCCATTGATGTCCCTTGCCACTTCGGCCACCAGAACTTTTCGGTAATTTTATGAAGCACTCATTAAGTGACAAGTTATGCCTAATAGAATTCTTCCAACCGTTATATTCACCTGAATGATTAATGAATAAGGATTGATGTTAGAGAGAACAAACAAACAGTATTACTGACTGGGTGAAAGATATTTAATTAAGACATCGATGGACGATGTAAATGGTGACTTTAGAAAGATAAAGAATATTGTAGATCTTTAACACAAATTTTTCATGTCTTCTTATTGTATTCCAGAGGTTTAATAAAGTTAAATAAAATTGTAACAGTTTTTAAGCAAAATATCCTGAAACTTATTAAAAAGATGGTCAGATAGCGATTCCATGATCTTGGATCAGCACATTATATTAATCTATTAGAAAGACCCTAGATGGTTCCATCAAGAGTTTTCTGAGAAAGTTGATATAAACATAAAAAAAATTCGAAATAAACCTCTGAAAAAGTCAAAGTTACTCTGAAGAAATGTATAAATTTCAGTAAGTGTTGCTTTCCTATCCGGTTTTGCATGTATGGCCATGGCGATAAGAGCAATGTAGGAATACGGTGGTTTTTCTTGCCGTTTACCGCTTCGGCGTCGACAAACTACGCTTTTTTCATCTTCATCTTCACTTTTAAACTGCAATGGTCCGAGTGCATTGGAGATCGGTTCACTACAAATTTATCAACATGGACAACCGTCATATATTCCGCTTTGAATATTTTATTTTATAAAGAAATCATCATAAAAAGTAATAGAAGAAAAATAAATTTTGGGTCTATTAATTATAGAAAAGTTTTACTCTAAATTTTGATGAAACTTGAAGTTGAAATACAAAGAATTTACAATTTAGAGAACTTGGTTAATATAGAACTAATGCTTGGCAGCATATAATGATTTCGGACAATAAATCTGTGATTTCTTCAAAATTATAATTCAAAATCTTACGATTTGAATTAAAGTGAATAACTTAGTTAGCTTTAGACAAATTTATTGATATCATCTAGGAAAAAAAGCAATTTTAATTATTGGAATTTAAGTAGAAATTTAGATCATTGCCATAAGAAGACAAATGAAATACAGCAATATTTTAGCAACAATTATGTTTTTAAGTATGAATTTGAATTATTTAGACAAAAATCCTACTCAACAATGGCGATTGAAGTTCCAAATTATCAATGTTAAGTTATGTGCAATTTACAGTTCTTGTATTTTATTCAATTTAAGAGTAATTTGCAGGGAAGCGTCTATTACGGGAAATTTAATCCAATTAAAATAGTTGGTTAAGCTTTCTAAAAGAGTTTAAATCTAAATCAGAATTGCATTGCTAAAGTTTTGCATAAGCATAAGCAATAAAATAAAGAAAATATCTTTGAAGTAGTACTCGCGAAGAAGGAGATATTAAGAAACCTGAATAGTTTATCGCAAATTGGGAAATAAACACATTTTGGGTAGCAAACTTCTATGCAAACATGGCTTGAGGAAACACTGTGTATATCCATCAACTAACTCGAAACAATATCTTTTTCAGAGCATTTTCAGCAATGATATATTTTACCTGGAAGAATGCTGCTGATCATGCGACGTCGTGTGTGATAGTTTCAGTTCCATTTTGATATGAAAGTTTGTAAATTCTGGGCCATAGTAGTGATGTAGGCTGATAGGTCCAAATATATTAAACGAGTTGAATGATTGGAGATGGCTGGTGGTAGTTAGTTTATGCGAAGTGTTAGCATGCTATTACTGAAAACTAATCTCACTGGTATTATGGTAGCTTACAGAGAAATGTTACAGAGGGAGAAACAGGTCGAGGGAGAAAGCGAGAGTGTGAATAATTTAGAAGTGAATGAGACATGAGAAGGAAGATAGTGAAATGGTATTTTCTGGGGTCTGCTGAAATTTGTTCGCCAGCTTTTATCATTCACCGTATCATTTTCCTCTGATGTTTCTCACATAGAACCTTGTTGGATTACGGTTTTCCAAAACCTAACATTTTATTTGAATTTAATCCAAACTCTTTTGCTCAATTTCCATATTTTATTTATAATTTGTCTTTCCAGAATCACACATAATTTAGTATCCAAAAAATGATACAGCTGAGCGTGAAAGAGTGCTATACGATGTTGCAGAGCATGCGGTAATTCGAAACCATACGATAGCTTGGATAAGGATGCTGCTATCTGTTGCCAAATAATACTGAAAGATTAAATGTCATTGATGGTCATCAGTATAGTTATACCTCTGGTGCTATATTAATTTATACTAAGCCTTCATTCTCCAAAAATATTATTATTATATCAAAATCTTCATCTCGAAAAATATGCTGATGAGAAACAATCGAAAAATATCACGTTTGATTTCAGCTCAAAGGATCATTTATACTTTAAGACTTTCCAAAATCGTATGCTTCTATTTTGCTTGAATTAAATTTAGCAATACATAAAAGTAATATATTGCATGATACAAGTTTTATTAATAAACTTTTTTAAAATTTAAACTTAATGAAGAAAATTCAATAAATTATTGTCAATTAGATTCATCTTTTGTCTTCATTTTCTATCAATACATATCAAAATCTAAATTTATAAAGAAATCACATTCTTTGATCAATGATGTTTCACACCTTTTCTGAAAATAAAGTTGAAATGAAAGGATACGGGGAAAATAAATTCCACCAAACAGATCATTTGCTTATGACTTCTGAAAATCAAATTGATAACTAAACAACGATGAGCTTAATTTTGTATTTATTACTTATTTTTGCTTCTCATTTATATTTGGTTTATTAATGCCAGGAATGATCTTAGCTTTATTTATAAATCTGTTTTGCGTTCATTCTCTAGCAAAATTTCGATCTTGATTAAAAGTTTTACCAAACCGATAATATTAATTTTAATTGCATCGATAGCACAACAATTCATAGTTTATCAAAAAGTTTCTGAATAGTTCTTTCCGATTTTGCAGTGCTATCATTTATAGCAGCGGCAATATCACTTTCAAGATCATCAATATACGATTTCAATTTATATTTTCACTCAAAATTGACTATGTCATAAGCAAATGTTTTAAAAGAAAGTGACTAACTGTTATATTTCATTAATTGACTTAATAAATTTTTCGCTTACTTCATTTTCGCTCATAGTATAATAGTGATAAGGTACTGTTAAGAAAAGCGAAGTAGCAGATAATCATTATATATGATTGTATGCTGTCAAATTACTGCCGATAACAACAAATTATTCCAAAATGTGAAAACATAATGATTGTAGAAGTGAAAGTAAGATTTAAAAAAATTTGATTAATATATCAATGCATAATGATTACAATCTAACAAATATTTGATTATGTAAACTGTTAAGATTTTCTCTTGAATATTTTTTGTTCTTTTTTTTTCGTTCATAATCAAAATTTATTACTTAAAGACAATGTGACGATAACGTCGACGTGAAGTAAGTTGATATATTGTTGCTAGTAAACTAGAATTAATGGTCTAACTTACTTGATGATCAAATAAACTATGTGTCAATCTGTAGAAAGTATTTAACAATGATATAAGTGTTAAGTAATAACTTGAACGAATATCTTGCCGACAGGCAAGCATTGATATCAAATTTTTTTTCGCATTTCAAATTATATTTTACTTCTTTGATTAGACTTAATCTCTATTATAAAAATCTTAGCATAATCAGTTTTTCTGAGGTATATTGTTCAGTTGTTAGTTTTTGAAATATGTTTCGAATTGTTTTGTCACTTATTTCAATATAAATTAAAATGCGATAGTAATGTGATACTTGTTATCTTCCCTCAATTTCAAGAATGCCAATTATATGTGAGAAGTCAATTATATACAATAATTATCCGCTGAATCTTTTCTCACTGTTTGATTTCTTTTTAATCAATCACGTAAAATAATTGTAGAGTGATTAGAATCATCTGATCGATATTATTATATTATTACTGAGGCCGGCATTGCTGGCGTAGTATTTCTCAAACTTTCTTGAGAGGAAGTCTCATGAGCATATTACAGTATTTAGTCGTTTCATACCGAGAAATCGCATGCATCACCGAACATCATCGAAATCATGATAATAATTTCTAAAACGTAGTAAGAATTTAACACTTAATTTGTGCTATAAAATTCTCATCTCGCAATCTTGGCTGATGAAAATATTGTTTCCATAGGAACGTTAATGAGCAATGAGAATATGTATGTGTTTGTATGCATGTATACATATATGTATGTATATACATATATATAATACTAATAAAAGTTTACTTACTCTTCCGTCTGATAACGGAGAATCCCTTGACATTTGGGAAGGATGTAAGTTGAAATTTAACAGATGGTTAAGGAGCAAACATCCGATTTCCGATCTTCCAGAAATGCTACGCATACTTTTTCAAGTCTACTTAGCACTTTTATTTTCTACTTAGCACTTTTATTTCAATTAAATAAACTTCTTTTTTCAGAGAAGAATTTGCCATTCATGCTTTGCTAGCAATGATGGCATAGAAACTCAGTTTCAAGAGTTTTATTTTAAGCAAATCTGAAATAATAACCCTCTTGATTTTCAATATATAGCTTGATCTTTCTGTGCCTTTTTATTATTGTGTTTTTATTGTAACAGTTTAATTTTTTTCAGTTATTTTAATAGTGTTGAAGGAGCTTACTTATTTTAATTTGTCGCAAATCGTGGCGTAACATTAATTATTTTCATAAGATATACCTAAAATTTTGTTCATATGGATGAAATATTTAATAAATAAGACAAGATTTTTTAAGCGAAGAAGAAAATTCAAAATAATATATATAACTGTGAAGGATGTAAGTTGAAAGACCACAAATATTTTAAAAATTTATTATTCTAGCAAAAATAAATGTTTACTCACTTAAGTTTCAAATATAGTTCGAAGAAATCGAATGAATTGGATCAAAAAAGATTGAATAATACGAACTGGGTATGTTTAAAAGATGCTATGGATTAATAGAATCAGAAGAATGGGAGATTATGACAAATATGCAGAGAGATCGTAATCGTATGACAATAAACATAGAATTCTCTTTCAGAAAACCAAATCGTAAAGATAGCTGAAGATAACAGTGTGCGTAATAATTCTACCTCTGGTTATTTCGAATTCTCGATTCATAAACTTTTTGCAAACAGTGCTCTTTCTATACGATTATCATGCACTGATAAAGCAGATGTCATTGCTAAGATTTTTTTTACAAAGTTTTCTTACAGAGTGTTTAGGAATCATATCAGACAATCGCTGAATAAGCGGCTTATTTAGGTGATGTACAAATATTTTTTGATCAGTCTTATATGAAATTTCTTTGAATTTTTCCGTGTTAGTGTTGAAATAGATTTTAGCGTTTTTTGAATTTGAAACTACTTGCTTTTGTAATTTATTTGTTTCGATAGATGTGCTTTTCATGCATTATTATACTATTTGTCGCGAATTCAATATTACGAGACTCCAAATAAGCCAATAACCAAATAAATGAATAACAAAATAAATCAACTCATCAACATTGTAACTAAATATTAATAATTTTATGACTCATCTTAGATTCCTTAGATTTATTTCCCATCGTTGTATTGTTATTCACATTTCTGTATTCATGTCCTACAGGAAATATCTATCTCAATTTATCCTTTTATCCAAATTCACATCCTAATCTTCCTATACTTATTCCGTAATTGAATCTTAACAGTTTCCGCTGTATGCGAAAGTGACTATGAATGTTTAATGAAAACTACTCCCACTTCTTAATACATATAAATCCTATCGTGACGAGGGATCGAATTTTTCTTGGACGAATAAAGATTCTACGGTCTAGTGCTGTAGAACACAACTCAATTTAACTTAATCCAGCTTGTTAGACTCAAGAAACTGCTCAATCAATTCAACGGATCGTCAATCTTGATCAAATCTTCGATGGTGATTCTTAGCTCTTGACGGTCCACTCAACAATATTACAAAAATTCGCGATACTATCATGCTTGATCTAATGAATTCAATCCAGGACCTTCAAATAAATTTCTATTCTGAAATTTCATAAAATTTAATCTGCATCCATTACTTTTCAATTAATTATTTAATTTATTATTTGTTCGGATTAAATTTATTTTGTTTTGATTTTCTTTAAATGATAGTTCAACCACTATTTCCTTTGATCAAAATATTTTTTTGATCTCTAAATCAATTGCTTATCCAAACTTTTGATTTCTCTGTGTCAAAAATGCTTTTATTTCAAGAATCTTATTACAAATTTTTCTCTTCATCCAATACCTACACGATGCTTAATCATTGATGCTTCTCATCCATTAATCAAATATATTCCTTGTAACTTGAACAAATTCTGCAATTTCACATTATGCAAATTCCAGAACATTCAGAAAAATATGCGTGCAATCTTCGGTAAAACTATTATAATTTTTTTAACCTGAGAAGAGAAAAGAAAATGAGTGATCCAGATAACGGCGATACGACATTGCTTTGGGTGAATTATCTTTTTTACCTTTCATTTCTTTTTCTTTCCACCGCACAATTTGATTTATTCGGATATATGCGAAATATCTTGCATTCGCTATTTCAATTATCTATAAAATCATGCGATTATCCGAAAAAAGAAGATCAAATTGCGAAAGAATAATTATAATTTTATTTCAAATTCATAACTTCGATTACTTTATAAATAAGCGAAAACGTAATTGACGAGCTTTTCTCTTTTTTTTTTGAAAAAAAATTGGAGATGAAAAATAATAAAGATTAAACAAACAGAATTTTAATGTTTAAAAAGTGAATACATCTTTGATTACATATGACAGTTTCATTTAAGACTCATCTTCAGTCTTCATCTCATTCTACGCTTGAACAACATTTAACTCCAGACGTTATTAATCCTCACACGCCCAATGTACCTAGTTTGCGAAATAGACAAGTTCAAAATTATCGTAATTCAAATCGATCTTTCACTCGACCATATTCTGCAAAAACAGTTTTTTTCTACAAGGAAGGTGACATATTTTTTGCAGTAAGTTGATCGTTTTTGTTTTTTTGCTCGTTTTTGTTTTTTTTTTTTTAAGAAAAAAAATGAATAAAAGAAATTTTTGAGAAAACCGATCGAAGCTTCTAAGAAATTCAAACATTACTTTCTGAAACGACTATCTTTTCAATTTCTTTTTTTATGAAGCTTTTAGATTTTGATTCATTAGAAAGTTCATTAGAAAAAGAATATTTTAATTTTTTTTTTATCGTTCTGAAGGGACTTCGCGTGCCAGTATCAAAAGCTCGATATCGCACTATCGAATCATTATTAGATGATTTGAATAGCAATATCTCGATGCCTTTTGGCGTGCGTCATTTAACGACACCGCGTGGAAAAACGATCATCAAAAGTATTGATCAACTACAGCACCATGGACGGTTAGTCGCATACCGATGGTAACATACGATTATGTCGTTCGCTGATTTTACAGCTACACGGATATTATAGCTCAAATTCCAGAAAGCAAAACCAGAAAGCAAAAAATGGTCAAAAGAATAATGCATAGACTTATGTATACATGCAAGTTCATCACTGAGCAAAACAGTTACAAAAATAAGACAAACAGCTCTTCTTGATAAGATGCGATTGATTGACAATCATGAGATAAATTCAAAATATAGTACTGACATAATTATTTCATTTATTATTTCAAGGTTAATCTCATTAATCTTATTTCTCTACTTTTCAACTTCATGCCTATATACTATATATTATTCCACTTGAATAACTACTAAATATGTAAAACATTACGTTTATTCAACCAATCGTGATATTAATCTTTTTTATCAATCATCAAGACCAATGGACTGTTTTTACCGGTGAACTTAAAACATGTTTTAGGTACATAGCATCATCTTTCAAAACTGCAAGGCCGCTAAATCTATCAATGGTTGAAAAAATTAAGCGAATTCGCCGGGCTAATCAGACACATGCACCTCATTGTTATCGTAACAATTGGTTTAATTATCGGAAAGTTAGAATTCCATAAAATGTTTGACATTTGAAACTAAAACAGAATTTGACAAAAAACTTCGTTAATTTGATTTTTTCTTTCCTTTTTCTATTTTTTGTAAAGTCGTTTTTTGGATGTTATTTGCAGCAAAATAAAAGTGAACGTTCGAAAATACCCCTGAAATTATCCTTAATCCCAGTAACTTCCAAACAGGTTCATTTTTTGTTCCATTATATTTAATATTTAACAATTCAAATTTTAACTTGAATTAGTTTTTTGGAATTTCCAATTTTTTAAAGTGGTATTGTTCGCAAAATTCTTGATGAATGACGCCAAAATTTCACGACACAAAGTAAAAAGATTATTATTTTTTACCTTTCTATTATTTTATTTCATTTCATTTCGAGATAACTCTACATCGATTTTTTGTCAATTTTATAAGAACAAATGGTAGACGCAATTATGTCCAGAACTGATTCATCGATTCTCCCTAAAATAGAACTGATTCTTGAGCACTGATCTTAAATTTAGATATTATTTGTATTGAACGGGAAACCTTCGCAAATTTATCGAGCTTTATTGAATCCTTTTCGCCAGCGGACTATAGAATCACTGCTAGAGGAAGTTTCGGAAGGTTTGCAGGTAATAAAAGACTTTCTTGGTTTCAGAATTGCACACTTTTAATATTATTAAATTTTTGTTGAAATATGTATCTGTTTGAAAAGGCACTTAGCATACGTTAATCTAAAATCAGGTGCTGTAGCCAACTAATGTGACACTTTTGTTCATTTAGGATTGAAAAAGTTACAAAGTTAAATTTTGCATTCCTCCAACAGATTTTATCAGATCTACCAAAATTTTTGCAGCATAAGAATTTTAGATGGCTATTTTCAAACTGTATACTTATTCTGGTAAGAGAATAATAACTATGGATGAGATTTTTTCACTAAATGAGGCTCGGCTACTTGCTGTACCAAGGAATGAACGACCTATGTTTCGAGAAAGCATATTTTCAATGGCACCACCTCTACCACCAATTTCAAAAATAATGCCAACAAGCATTTTAGGACACTCCACTACCAGTTAGCTTTATATTAAATTTATATTAAATAATATAAACTTCTGTTACGTAACCAATTTACAATAAATCCACATTGTAATTGTTTGTAATGCATGAAACGTGTTCTACATTGGCTTCAAGATATAGTTCTCGAGATTCTATCGCTTTTAAACTGCCGCTTCTATCATTTTTTTCTTAGAGGTTTTCGCTACAATAAAGCGAATTATATTCCAGCAATGCAACTAATCCAATCAGTTTACCGAGAGAACTCAATTGAACGACCTCAACGAGTGGTTAGCAATAGTAAGATGATGTCCTTAACTTCGATGTCTCGTTTGAATAGACGAGAAAGCAACGAGTCAAAAAGTGCACCGTCGAAAAATGAAATGACGAAAAGTTCGCCACTTGAAATTTCTTAAAATTTATCATCAAGTAAAAATTCTGCTGCGTGCAAACTTTTAAAAGTCATTAAATTTCAGTTTCCCTGGAAATTTCACAGCATCTTCCAGTCCTACCACTTCCGGAAAGGTTACTGGAAACATGTGAAAAAGCAACAGCTCTTCGTGATGCCGAAAATCGTTATAATGGAGTCAACGAGCATATAATAAATGATATTCGAGATGAAGAATTATGCGAGAATAAATTAGTCGAATCTGATAATGAGAAAGAAGCGGAAGATGGAGAAGAGAAAGAAAGAAGTAAAGAGGAAAATAAAACAAATAGAACAAGAATTAAAAAAGAAGAAACAGAGAAAGAAGAATTGGTACAAAATAATGAGGAAAGTCAGATTTCGGAGGAATTTTTTAATGAACTTTCATTTTGAAATGCAATTGTAATTAATTGAACTTTCACTTTGAGGCAATTATAACTGATTGATCTTCCATTTTGAAGCACTTGTAGCTGAAGAACATGAAGCAACGAAGGAACGAATGACAAACACAATAGATGTTGGATGGTCCGATTCTATAGTAAAAGAAGTTAAGGAGTTAATGCTTTCAACATCTAATGATCAGGCATTCGATAGCAATGATACAACGATTACATCTGTTCCTGAAGCTGATTTATCGCTCAATGTAAAAGAAGACGGTTTGTTTGATAGGAATTGAACGTGCAGTGGTTAGATCTGTTGGCCTGAAAGATTGTCATCACTGATGTCTTATTCCGAATTTTGCCAACACTGCCATTTTTTACAATTCATCATTTTCCTCATAGAAATCAATTCATCTCTATTCCCCATTACTATTTAACATTACTATATTTGCTAAAAGACTTATTTTCAGCTATGACATATACTGTGTCAGTACTTACTGGAAATCGTTGGGCGGCTGATACAAATCTCGATTTGTTTATTGTTTTATATGGTAATTTAAATAAAAGTGAAAAAATCTACTGCGACAAGATGTAAGTTATTTCACGTATTTAGAATAAATCAGGAAACTATTTATCAGAAATTATAAATTAATAATGACCAGTTGAATCTATTTACGTAATGATTAATTAAGAAAAGAAATTATAAATCAAAACCGATCAGTAATATTATATTTAATATTGATAACATTGGTAATTCAAAACAAATTATTTAATATCGAAGAACAATAGGTATCATTCATCATCACATATATTACTGATTCATGTCTTTAAATCAGTTGCCGATAAATTTGAATCAATTTATTCAAAAAACTAATCGATATCTCCATTTCTTTTTATTGAATTAATTCTGTTCTTATTATCATAATATTTCATTTCAGAGAGACTAAACATTCCCTCACCAATTCCCAATACAACGCCATCTTTTCATTATATAAATTGATTGCAGACAAATGAATTAAAATTTCGGCAAAATAGAATGGATTCTTTCCATATTGAAACGGCGAAACTTGGCTTGCTTCAAAAAATTACTATCGGCATGAGCATGTTGGTTACGGTATGTTTTTCTTTTTTTTTCACAAGAACTATGCGCATTTTTAATTTTAAATAATGATTTTCTAAATATTCTGGTTCGAAGTTTAAAATGTTCCAGGAATTTTTTGATGAAAATTGAAAAATTCAGGAGCCGGAGTATACATTGAACGTATTTTGGTGACCGAAAATATCGCTGATGGACGCCAATATCTCTTCCAGTGTGCGAAATGGTTGGACAGTGGTCAAGTGGATGGCAAAATTGAACGGACACTGAAGATAGCAGCTTTTTGCTATCTTACTGATATTTTATACGATTCTAGATCTACAAGTATGGTCCACGATAAAGAATTTAAACCTAAATTAAAACTTCGAAGTTATAGACAGATGATTCTTAGTTTGCATATTTCATTGATTAATTGTTTGCTTCTATTGTAAATTAATGTGCATTCAATCTAATCAATTCGTGCAAATTTTACAAGTAGTGAAAAATATGCGGATATATCCGACTGTAATCAGTGGCTGGTGATAGAACAAAACTCATCTGCTATGATAATATTAATGTATGAAATATTTGCATAAAGTAGGAATAATATATCTTTTTGATTTTTAGGTGGTCGCTGGGAGCTTATCTTGCATTCTGGCAAAGATGACGGTAGTGGCGCAACTACCTCAAATCTGAATATTATAGGTTATGGTAGTCAGGGTAGTTCGATAACAACGAAAATTTATGACAATCGCATGGCAAAAGTGCCATCAGCATCACTTGTGCAAATAAGTTTTGATATTTCTTCCTTAATTTTCATTGTAACGACTTCGAAGATCTTCAAATATGATATCAAAAGGAGATTAGGGACTTCCAAGTTACTCATTACTTTTTCCTTTACTTTTTTTCGAAAAATTATTCAAACAAAACAGTGTTTCATAATTTCTTCTCGAGCTTCCCAGATTTTAGAAAAACTTACTTACATTATTTATAAGTGGATTTCGGTGAAATTGGTGATCTGCTAAAGGTGAGAATTGAAATTGATGGAAATGGTGAAATGCCGAATTACTATTTAAATTATGTTGAGCTCAGAGATCTTGATACCGAGGAACACACGGTATCATATGTGAGGAAATGGCTCAAGATAGGTTGTGACGAGAGAAATGCACAACCATTCCGAGAATTTCCGATTTTTCGAGCAGCTTTTGAACCTTTAAATGGTGATTTTCGGTTTTCTGCATCAACTATGTAAAAATATAATCTTATGATGTGAACATAGAGATTTATCAGTTTGTCTGATGATAATCTCGAATCATTTGTTATCAAAAATATTAATTCTTTATGTTCTTTTTTTTTCAGTATTCTGTTATGAAGGAAAAATTAAGCTCAGTTCACGGAAACAGCGTTTTCTGGAAAAATCTACTGCATATATGAGGATATTTGGCGAAATCGGTGAAACAGGTCGTTTCCCTGTTGATTTCAGATATACTTCTGATTTAAAGCAGGTATTTATTTTATTCTTTTGCTCAAGATATCTTTATCCATTAAAAAAAACAAAGATTCGGATTTTGAAGAATTTTTGATTTTTTGTAGAGTGACGAAAGATATATCAACACCAAGAAATTTACATTATTTTATATTTTTTTACAAATAGCAATATTCATTTTTTTTCGTAATATTTTTTAATTGAAACATTTGTTGATATTGTAACTTTAGGAACTTTCATTCAAAACTGAAGCTGTTTCTGTTGGACGTATACAATATATGCGTCTGTACGTCAATATGAATAATATTGGTAAATTTAGGTTTCGAACTATTTTAAAAATTTTTGGTCAGATTTGGTGAATATTATTCCATAGATATAATGGCTAAACAAAATTTGGTATTTTCAAGGCTAAAATGAGTTCGATTAAAAAGTGATAAAGTGTTGATTTTCAATGAGAATCTCTACATTTTTATAATCGATTTTCTATCATTTCCTCCTTATCTTGCTTCCATTGAATATTTCTCTTCTTATTTCGAAAATATTGAAATAAAACAGAACTTTTTCGTACTAAATTTGTTATTTAAGCAATTCGAAACTTTCTAGGTAAGGAGATATATGAGGGTATACAAATGTTACAAGATATCTATGATCGACAGCACATAACGAACTTGGCAATGGCGAGTGATTGGATTGCTGAAAAAGTAACAGTCCGTGAATCACACCACGCACCGTATCGCTACGTCATGGCAATTACTCGTATAAAAACTATAATAGAAAATAAAGAAGCCGAAGAAGATAAATATGACGATATTGGAGATGTTTTTATCGAACTTCTACTTTCGGGTATCTTTTTCTAATGATTTTCGCAAATTACCACTAAATTTGTAATTTTTCAAAATTTTTAATATTTTTTAAATGAGACATTCAAAATTTAGAATTTAAAATTAATCAGATTAACAATAGAAATGGAAGGCCTCCCGACCAAAATCAGTAAGAAAAAAGTTTTGCCAAAAAAGAAACCTCAGTGGATTCTGTCGATGACAATTGGCGAAGGCAGTACTCTAATCCCAAGAGTAACACTGTGTACAGAAAACGCAAAGCCGAAATGACGATTATTACCACTACTCCCACTGATATGATTATTACTTTTCAAGCAAGAATTTTTATTTTTCCGTATTATAGTTGACCTAGAAATAAAACTTTGTTTTTAAATTAGAGTTTAAATTTAAAAAAAATTCTGATGGAAATCGAGTTCAAGTAAGACTTAAAGCTCTCGAAAATGAAAATTGATAGAATTTAGCTATATAGTCATGTTTTACATGGAAAGATGCTTGCTTAATACGCTTCATATTATTTTAAACATGATGGCTCTTTGCATTTGTTTATTTTTTCTCTGCTGAACACCATTTTTATATTTATTTGAAAATTAACTTGATTGATTTCATTGTTTTCAAAGTTATTCTACGACTTTTTTATGAAATTAAGCTTTTGTTTAGCAGAAAACAGCAAACATATCAATGATAACCAAAGTGAGAATCGGGATCGATGATACACAACGCCTCAACTGTATTCCAACAGATGACATAAGACTTGACAAAGAAGATATTATTGAAATACAGAAGGTTATGATCATTTTATATACTACTTTATCGTATTATATTCATCGCTTTAAACTTTCAGTTAAGAATCGGTAGAAATCTGAAAAATATCAATTTATTTTAGATGAAACTTTATGACACTGAAAATGGTGATGAACTTCGATTTCCGGCAGTGAATACGATCCTTACATTGGAATCGGTTTATGAATTCCCTGCTGTCTGGCCAGATATTCCACCCATTTCAAGTAAGTTTTAAATAAAGCTCTTGATGACTCAATCATTATTTGAACCTGTTGCAAGATTTTTCTTGGCTGAAGTTTTTTCCTTCTCGAGATTTCTCAGAATTTGTGAATTTTGGGTCCACAAATTCTTTAGATTCTTCTGCATGAAATCAAATATTTCTTGTATTAAGCTGAATCAAAAATTAAAATTTTTTTGTTGCAGATGTTGTTTATATAATCACTGTAAATTCTGGTGAATCAAGTGCAAATTTCGATGTTTATTTAATATTAAGCGGAACAAGGGGCGACACAGGTACTCGAAAATTAATTAATGATGACGATGGTCCGTTTCAAGAGAAGAAAGTTTGTTGAATTTTATTTGCAATCATTTAATCATTTATTTTCTTATTTAATCAACTGAAGCATCAGAAGTTTATTCATTTTCAAACCACTAATTTATTTAGTAATTTGCAGATGAGCACATTTGAAGTAGAAGCTGTTTCTATCGGCGAACCTCTCAGCGTTGCAATCACAGTAAAGAATAAAAACGTAATGTTTCACGTTTCCTTCACAATTCATATTTCTATATCTCGCTAGGCCAAACTTTCACTGCTATGTTTGGATGTGCTTGAATAATGCAAATAGATCCAGTTTAGCCTGGATTATATAGCTCTATTCTCGATTGTTAATTTCAACTGTATATATGCTTCATTTTTTGAGACTACTATGTACATCATTTTTCCTCCATAATATTGCCTAATCAAATCCTCGTTTTCATCCATTTGCTTTTTTTCTCATCGGGCTTAGATCTCTTGTTTTTGTTAATCTTCTTGGCTTAATTAAATTTTCTAGATGCTTATCCCTGTATGTAACTATTTTTATTCTCAAACATCAATGAGTGCAAAAATCGGATTTCATAGCAATTTCAATCAAAATTTAATGAGATTGGAGCCTTTGTTATAGACACTGTAGAGTGAACTGATTATATTAGTGCTCTGAACCTTAATTTTGCTTTAGTCGGGATTTCTAAAATTCAATATCAACTTAATTAAAATTGTAGTTGCAATCAATAGGATTAGAGAAAGATGTGCTACTAGTTAAAAAGATTAAAATTTCGCTAGGCTTTTGCAAAATTGCTATATTCCAGCACAGTTTAAACTGGAAATGCGAACAGGTGCATGTCGTTGATAGTGAAACGAATCTCTTCTATATATTCAAATTTAATGAGTAAGTTCTTTCCATTTCCATTATTTAATAGAACATAAATTGCCTCGTTTATATAGAAGACACAATAAACAATTTCAAGGTTCTTTTATATGGGAGGAGAGAATCCGAAGGAACAAGAATTTAAAATCCAATAGAAGTTCATCTCCATTTTTAGGATGTTTACGGAGAAAGTAAAGAATCAACAAGTAAATGTTTCGCGATTGACAGACGCCTTATGAAAAAGATACATACGCGTATTTCTCTGCTCATAAGTGTAGCATAGCTCAAGACATATCATAAATAATCTTAAAATAATCAATGTGCCTCAATTTTACTTTACCTCACTGGTTCGGGAATTTTGGCAATATTATTTTCATATTTTTTGATAAACAAATTTTACCTTTTCTTGAAAAATAGGAAGAGAAAAAATCAACCTCTTAACATTACAATTTATGTTCATTGCTAATATTAGTATTTAGTAGGATGTGGGGGCGATACGCATCTAATCGTAGAATAATATTTTCATTATAAAAATTTGATTATTGGTTAAGTTTGATTTTTCTGAACAGTACATTCAGAATTCAGTTTTTGTGAAGTGGGAATAAAATTTTAAGCCAATAGTTTCCAAAATAAAACAAGACATGGCATTTCAGTTTGAAGGTAATTTTTTTTCTAAAACAGTACATTTTGATTTTTTTTAAAAGTCCTTTATGCCATTCTTATTATACTGATGTTGAAAGTGAGATCTGGATAACGTAATTATGAACTGTTTGGATTTATCTTTAAATTCTATTTCATTTTAATGCAAAACTGCTTGAAATTGTTGATTTTTCAACAAGTAATAGAACAATCGAAATCAAAAAAGCATGGCATGAGATATTAACAAGTTGATAAGTGATAGTAAATTATCAACTTATTTTTACAATAAAAAATGTAAAGCAATTTGTCATTTTTCATCAAAAAGGAATCACTGCTGCTATTATTTTGTGCTGCCATTACTTTGTTATTTCAACTCATATTTAGATATAATATAAGAGATAAAAACAAGTCGCTTCGTGAAAACTGAAATAATGCTTGCCTCAAGCGAATGGAATTTATCTGAATTCGTTATAAAATCCAATACGGAAGAAGAATGTTCATGAGAAATCAAGCATTATTTTGTCTTTCTTTGATTTGCTAATTTTTTACGAGAGTTTAAGTCACAGACAATTTTTAAAAATATAACTGAGATTTCTTACAATTATAAAATTAAAAAAAGAGGAGAGAACAGGACACATCAGTGTGTACAAGGTCTTTTTCATATTTTCAGTTTAGGTAATTTTAAAAATATTATAGCAATTCACCGCAGAATTCGCTTAAGACTTTTGGTTGGAACAAATAATGTATCATTGAAAAAAGCAAATCCGGCCATAAGAAGGGAGATATTTTCTTTAGAAAGATTTCTGGATATTTATTGTAAAGATTTTGAAGAAGTAAGAACACAAGCTCAAGACCAGATTCTAAGTCAAAAACTTAATATAATACGTAACATAGAATTATGCAAGAATTGGAGTTTAGATTCATGGCTTCCGAAACTTTTGCTGGCTATGTCTCAAAGCGTTTAAATACTTCCATTCAAATATCACTGATAATAATAACGAAATCTTTGATGATCGTAAAAGCGAAATCATTAGACAGACCATCAACATAATGATGAATGTAATGTCAAGTATCTTGGCTAATTAATTATGAGCATCATAAACATTGACAACAGTTAGATACATAGTGTTGTAATAATAGTCAGTTATGTAATATAGCGCTGCATTAATGTAGTGTAATATGTCGCAATAAATATAATAATCAATTTGATCATTAATATTACAACAACTCGCAACAATTTATATCATTAAGATAATAGTGAGATTGTTATTCAAAAAAAAACGACAAATCTTTTTCAACACAATTCAAAAAGTATAAAGTTTGTTTGCTTTTAAAATGGATGATTTAATATGATCCGCAAATAACATCGGATAGACAAGCATTAATTGAAGACGGTGCTGGAAAATTAGTGTTAAGAGATTTTTTAGAAACCATCTTAAAATGGCTAAGTTATGAAAGAAATTATTCGTCTTGAACAACTAAGGAAAGGGACAGAAAAAAAGAAAAACAAATGGCGTTTTCATAATTTCAAGTGCATATTAGTAATAATATTCTATCTATTCTCTTCAACTCAATGCCTTCGTCATTGGAGTCCATAAACTACTGAAACTCCGCTTGAAATCATATTGATATATAAGAATGAAGAGTTTTTTATTATTAACTGAATACATGATGGATGAATGGTATCGCTTAAAATGCTTGCTTCACTTAAACTCTGAATCAGTAAATGACCTCATTCGACCTGACAAGAATTTTGGTAATATTTTATTTCTAATTTACTAGGATACTTGCAAATTATGACATACAGGCGATCTGTATAATGCAACTGTTCATGCTACCATTTTTTTATATTATAAGAACAAATAATACATTGATCATTTGGCAAAATAAAAATGAATAAAAACGAGAATCAAGTCACTAGTTTCTATTTTGGGGCACTACTTACAGGATGTTTCGGGTTTTTACAAATAAATATATTCCTTTTATTATATCTGATGATGAATTTCCATTCAATTAAAGAACTCCACCGATTAAAGCAAGAGATATATAACAGAATATTTTCATTAATTTAATAGGTAGTAGCTGAAACAACTTGAAAAAGATGCGATCGATCAGTAGGCCAATCATTTAACATCAATCAATGAACTAACTGCTTGAACATTGCCGCCACATTCTCGAAATTAAAGGAAGTGAAATGAAGCGAATGCTCAATGGTGTATGTGGAATGCTGAGTATGCAAATTCACCTTTTTTTACAATGCATTATTATTGCACGTCCTCTTATCGAATCTGTCGGATCTAATCTGTATAGCTGCTTTCTGCGTATATAAATGATATGTTGTGTATGTTGTGTGTTGATGTGTATATATGTATGCATGTATGTAGTATGTATGTATGTATGTATGTATGTATGTATGTATGTATGTATGTATGTATATGTATGTATGTATGTATGTATGTATGTATGTATGTATGTATGTATGTATGTATGTATGTATGTATGTATGTATGTATGTATGTATGTATGTATGTATGTATGTATGTATGTATGTATGTATGTATGTATGTATGTATGTATGTATGTATGTATGTATGTATGTATGTATGTATCTGTCTATCATTATATAAGCATCTTGCTAAATTGTGCCTAGTTGGCTTGGTAATCTGGGCTCAATAAACTATTCCATCAAACGAAATTTTATTTAGGATAATAGACTGACAAACGCCTCTAACCACCGTTACGCATCTATAGACATATCACCTCATAAATTCAAAATTAGTTTTACGAAACCTTACTATATTATCTTTTCTTTGGGCTTGTCTTAACTAAATAACTGTCATTCATTCCTTATTTCCTTGCATATTTTATTCTTTTCCATGTCCTATATCCATTCGGGTCTTTCTTCATCTTATTTATCTTGTGGCTTAAAACGATGTGACTTCTGGCTCGTGGCATAAACAGTTACATTATTTAATTTCATTTCTCTCTTCCTGGAAATATTTATGAACAGCTCTATGATTTCTCATTTATATCTATCTGTTTGCTTGATAATTCACTTGCAGGAAAATATTTATGCACAGAGGTATCTTCTTTGATGTATGAATGAAAGCATAAAATTTTACTCTATATTTTCAGGATTTTCATCCATGGAATCGCAAAGGTAGTTTCGAATTTCTGATCCTGATCACTGATGATTACAGTTTATAAAATTATAATCTGTTCAGCTGTAGTAAGAGATTAATCCAGTTTTCTTACTTTTTCAAGAAACAATTCATCTTCCAGAAAATTTATAATTGTTGGGGTGACTGACTGTTTCTTAGCAATTTCAAAAACGATATTAACCGTTTGCAGAATCTAAGGAAGACAATTTATCTAAAAAAATTCGCTAAACGGTTAGAATGAGAATAATGGCAGCAGATTGAAATGCAGTAGACTTTTTTTTGTTCTAATTTGTTTGCCACATTAAACCTTAAGTGATTCTTTGGATAGAGTTACTTGTAACTTTTATTAGTTTCTTTGATAAGGATTGTTTTAAGGATTATTGTCCTCTAAAATCATTTTCGTTCCATAACATTTTTAGCAGTTAAGTCACAATTTTTCTTTTTTTGAGTGCAATACTCTTATTACTGATTGACAATTATACAGTCAATCAGTAACTCTTATTACGTCTAACAATTAAAGTGAAATGTTCAATTTTGCGTGTTAGAAAATGCTACCTATGGCATAAAAAATGCCAGAAAAAGCAAATCAAACAGAGCACGTTTTCCCGTAAAGATCTCGAAGGAAGTTTTCGTGATAACGAAAATATCATTATTGCCAGTCGGTGGGATTGTGAGTTTAGCGTAACATAACTGAATCACTAATTTCTGCCAACTGAACTTATTCTTGAGTAAAAAAATCTCGAAATTTTTATTACAGCAGACAAATTTGTGAATTAACAAAAGCGATCATTTGATAAATATTATCAAATAATTTGATACGAAATGCAAGCATTTGCTAATAACAAAAATTAATGAAGATCAAGATTGCTTTTTAAATGTTATATTAGCGAGTCTTTCTTAAACTAGCTTTCAACCCAGAAAATAACTGAATTAACATTTCAACATGTGAACATTGCATTAGTTCTAACTGCATTATTTATTACGTCACAAGTTATAACATTAAAACAATTATTCTACTGTATTACAGGTTTAATTCAATATATTGCAAAGTAACATACAAATGCCTATTCAGCCTTAAACTAGAAATAAAACTTCCATACCCAACATTTGCATCTATGAGTATTTTGATTGATCATTTATGTTCGAGCAAAGGTATGCTCTAATCATTTTAAGTATAATTATTTTCCAGGTCTAAAATATCGTAATTTTAAAAACTTCTAAAACGAAAATACGAAACTTTATCGACTTCATTTATTTATTCATAACTTTTTGATTAAACAATGCAGCATTTAGCTCTTTATTGATTAATGGTGTCTGTCAATAAGCTGGAATGCAATCTTGTTATCAAGGAGATCCTTAAACTTGGGTTTTTAAAATATTGCTATGTTCCAATCCTCCTTTTTGAAATCTTTTATATAGGCACTTTTGTTATCTCTAATATTTCATTTTCTTTGTTTATTCCAAATCTGAATATGAAAAAATCAGATCTCTAGGATAATATCTCGCAATTCGACGTTCGTTCGTTACGGACAATCTCTTAATCAAGCGCTCTCTTTATATGTTTTCAGGAATAGTTGTTATACGAAATATGATTGAACCTATTATTTAATGCTAAATTACAGAAAGCATTATTGATTTGTATTTTTACATGAAGAAACCAATGAATCCAATAAGAAACAGTCACTTTAAATGGAATTTTTTCATATTTGACTGCGAAACTCTTCACTCTAAATACCAGCTAACGGAGAAGCTCCGCAAAGTTGGTCCACCGGAATGAATATCTGAAAGTTTACCGAACTTGAAATTGAACTTTACGATTCTATTCCGCTGCTGCAGATGTTAGGAACGGCTCGTGGTGTCTCACTAGGTTTGGGAAAAATAAACCTAGCAGCCTTGGATTCCAGTTTTCAGAGTCGCGATAGCTATTTGAAAGCCAAACGAAAGCGAGAAAAAGTTCCACGCAAAACTGTCAACGAAAAATATATTCATATTGAGGTAATGTTACTCAAATATTTTCTTTGATTTGCGCTTAATTTTTATCCAATTTACAACATTTCATTGATGTCGTACTGGAAGAATGCAATAGGTAACCCATTCCATTTGCAATATTTGCAGTAGATATCTTTAAATGATTCTCCATTAGTCATGTCCTACTATCGAGCTTTTTCTTCATGATGCATTGTCCTTCCTTCAATCATTGATTAGATCAGCAGTGGCAGCTCTGAGTAATGATTGAAAAGAATGAAATCCGATGTTTACCAAAAATATATTCAGTTTATTTGCTCATTATACTTCGAGTACGTCTTCAACTCGTAATCTAATGTCCCATTCCATTCCCACTTATTTCAGCACCGACATCTCATCATATTCACATTCACATACGCACATACACATACACATGCACATAGACATACATACACACGTACACACGCACATACACATACACACACATACATACATACATACATACATACACACATACATGCACACATACACACACATACATAACATACACGTAACATCCCAACCCAGTGAAATAGCTACAATCATTCATTCCCCTATCCACATTCCAAGCATTCCCGAACAAGTTGGGTCATCATGATGAAGTCATTATGAAAACTGAATCTGACGCGTTTTTATTGTGCAACAATGACGATTGACTCAGGTGGAAACCATCCCAAATATGTCTGAGCTTTCCAGTCTAGTATTCATTGTCGTACAATCGTTCTTTTTCACATATGGTTTTGTTTCCATTTTTACGAGCCAAAAGTCGCATATTCTCTTTAAGTCAAATTTCGTTTTCTTTCTTGATTAAATGACATCGTTATTCCAATTCAGAGTCATCAGTTACTAAATTATTCTAGTTTCAAGTTATAGACTTCATTGATTTTTCCTAAAACCGAATTCAGAAAGATCTCGGAATATGTGCGAAAATTTTTATCATGTTTTCAGGCTTCATTTTATAGTTTTAAGACTTTTATCGAACAATTCATCATCTTTCCTAAATAAAAAATTTGCCTTTTACTAATTTCCCTTCGTGAATAAGATTAGATGTAGTATTTCAGAGCAGTCTTTCATGACTAATTTCACAGCATTCATCTCATTGGAGTTATCCAAAGTCATATGCTATTACTAAGATGCTATTACCAAGAATATATGAGTCACTTTCATTTCTCTTTTTTGATTACATTAAAATATGCGAGAAAAGAGGATATTTATCGCGCATAATTTTCCGTTATCCTCATTAACACAGCCATACTAGTGGGCGACATAATTGCAAATTAAGTATTGGATATTATTTTTCATCCGAAATGCGTTTTTCAACCTAAATGTTCTTCCCAAATTCATCAGACTTCCATTGAGCAGTGCACTGCAGTTTGTTTACTCATTTATTCCGGTCTCATCCAGGCAAATTCTATTAAGACCACTTTCTTCTTTTAATACATTTCATTTTCCTGTTTCATATATCAGCCGAAAATCTAATTTCATTCCATCTCAATATATTGAAACGAAAATTTCGAATTTCAAAATATACCACTGAACAAATCTTTTTTCTCCTTCTCTTTCTTTTGGATAATCTGTATGGCTTACGGATGTTTGATACCTTACACTCACCTTTTGTTGTTCGGTGGTATATTTTGAAATTCGAAATTTTCGTTTCTTCATTTGACCATGGATCTGATCTAAATTTAGTTATTGATGACATAAAAATTCTTTTTTTCGAATTTTGGGAGAAGACTGAAAAAATTTTGTATATTAATTGACTTACAATAGTTTATGAAGTGAGAAAATTGGTCAGTGTCAACCAACAAAGAGTTAAAATATGACATTTACTGAATTTTGCGAACAGTGCCATTTATGAGTATTTTTCTTGTCATTTTTCTCAAAGTGAAAAGCGCAACTTCTTTACACTCTTTAGTGACACTTAGAACTTTTCTGAGTCCACTGAAGTAAATGAATTTTGAAGAGATTGATCATCTATGTTTACTTTAGTTTTTGTCGGAATTTTTCGACTAGTAGAAACTGATAGATTGTTCAAATTTTTTATGATTAGACGATGTAAATGCAATTCATGTAATAGTAAAAAGATCATCTGAATCGATTCGTAGGCTCTGATTAGTGAATTGTTTTTCATGGCCTCAAATTCTTTCTTATCCATACTATCCTCTTGACTTCTTTCTTCGTTATCATTTCCTTGTTTTATTACCAAACTTTCATCAATTTGACGGAAAAAATGGGTTTAAATAACGTTAATAATTTTTATTTTATTTTTTAGCTGCTAGCAAGCATCAAATAGTATGAGACAAAAAAACAGATAAAATTTTTTTCTTTTTGCCTTGAAAAGAAAAATAAAATGCCCAAAATCATTTGTATTTTATTTCAGTAAGGAGATGATAAAGAGTGAAAGTAGCTCCGTATCTCTTGGAACAATAACCATTAGCTGTTTTTCTTTTTTCATTCATTATTGGAAAAATTGTCATCGTCTTTGTCTGATTTAACATTATTGGATAGAAAAGGAAAAAGCGGATTTTGAAAATGGAGTCAGTAATTTTGAATTATCAAATTACAAAATATAGAAAAACTGAATTTTCATCAAACAGTCAAGTTATTCATTCATTAGTTTATCGCTGAATCCATCAAAAAAGATATTATTTTTGAATTGGTGGCAGTCGTGATACATGGTCCCCAAATATCATTCGACATAGTTTAGCAAGGACTTTTGCCAAAAGGCTGCCTTTAATAGTTGATATCACTTGAATGATTGATATACATTCAAAAAAAGCTTGAATCGTTGAAAACATTATGATATGCATAATAACCTTCTTTGAAATTAACTCATAAAGAACAATGGAACACAGATAAATTCAAAAGAGCGATTCGAGGTGATGAATTCGGTGTTCAATTCATTTCTTCATTTGATTATCCTTTATTTTCATTAAACAATTCCTATTAATAACAATTTATCCATTCATTCACTACTCTTACAGTCATCCAGCTATTCTCCATGCATTTCTTTTTTTCCCACTCTAAAACCTATTTGACCTGAAATTTTTTTCTGTCCTTGAAATTTTCTCACATTTCTGTCCTTGTTGTTCCATATCTTGTCGTCGTTGTTACTACGGTCATAAATACATCATATATATTTATTGACAATATCCGTGGATATTTCATTTTGTATTCTCAGATTCTCAGATTACTAGTATTAGTAGAATAATCTGCAATAATTATCTGTAATTCTCACACTTTCAAATTTCATCAAGTAATTAAATTGTTCGAAATCAGAAGTTTCTTGCGCTTTGATAGGGAATTTTCTTTAGTACATGGCTATCATAATCATACTTACTTTATTTATTAATATTTTTGATCTTTCCTACCATCTTTCTCTGCTACTAATTTTTCCTTCCTTTTTCAAGCGATCGATGTTTCGAATAATTTTGTTCCCTTTCGTCCCGTGTGTTCTAATATAATCGAAGCTTCATGTAAAGCTCATGCGTTTAAATTTTTTTTTTTTTCATATAACATAGACAAACAAATGGTAATTCTACGAAACAATATTGATTGCTGGTGCCGTTCGTTTGATAGTTCAATTTATTCTGCTATTCTTATCAAAAATTACAACAGTGGAAGAGTATTTTGTCAAAAACAATTTTTATCAAAAAACTGTGGCATTTGCTGGATGCTTTAAAAGCATAACGACAGTACGAGGGCTGATGGTCCAACATTCAGCTTTCATCACCATACGACGAAATTTTTATCACAGAAACTGTAAATATCATCAAATTAATAAATCGAAACTTTCGGTACACTTTTTGCTGTTTAGATACGAATATTATGTGTGAAAATATAATTAAGATAGGTCTTCTTGTATTATCATGGTATGTTATCACGAAGAGTTTTGAAGCAACCGACTATGGATACAAATCCTGTAGGTTACTAAATTTATGTTTGAATTGATCAAGTAATCTATACTGTTCACTTTGAGTGAATAGATGTTAGCTTTTAGAAAATATTAAATGTCCAAATAAGTAATAGCAGAGAATGTTAACTGATATATATGAGAAAAACAAGAAAACTGGAAATCATCCGCGACGTCTCCGATATGCAGGATTTCATCATTTCCTTAATTGCACTTAGAGTAGAACCATCAGCTTTGAAACTTGGAGTTTTTAACTTTTTTTAAACTGACAAAATGTTAATTAATTATTAGATTAGTCATTAGCGAATTATAAAACATGCACAACACGTATAATAAAAACTAGAGTCTGAAGAGTCTAGAAGAAAAAAAGATTTTTTTTCGGGCTTTACTAAACCTAGGAAATTATCCATGACTTAATTATACTTTTGTCGACAATTTAATTATATTATTCAGATTTTTTAGGGTTTAGTTCATGAGGTCAAAAACTTTTTGACCTCAAAATTTTTTTATATGACCAGGGATTTATCGTTATTTAAGCTTGAAAAACAATCAGGCATGTACGCGCATGTATATTTGAAACTAGTAGAAAAAAATTAGAGAAAATTTGTGTTGTCTCTAGTTTTTTCCTGAGAAATCTGTAAAGAAATTTTGAAGGTGAATGCTTAAATCCCGACGATATCTGTAACAAGCGGCTGATCCTGACTTCATGTCGGCTTTCCTGTCTGCATGGCTATTCTAATTCTTTGGACCTTTAATGAGTTGAAAATTTTTATTTAGGGAAACAATAATACGTTTAGCGCTTTACGCATATGAAATGCTTATGTCTACCAGCAGTTGTATTTCATTCCTTTTCCGTTTCTTATTCGACATTCGACTCCTGTAAACGATAATTTTCAAATCCATGAAAATACACGAATCGGTAGCATGTTTTTATAATTGTAATGGTTAATTTTTGGACTATTAAATTCTTTTATTTTCCAAACCATAATTTAAATTTATTTTTCGTTTTTTTTAATAAATTTCTGATGAATCACACTAGAAAGCAAACAGTTCATCTAAATCATTGCATACTCTCGAAGAAATGCAAGAAATGATAGATTTTTTTATCTGCATACAGATAGTAGTTGTCAATATCAATAACTCAAATATTCGATATTGAGCTTACATATATAATGACAGTCTTGCATTTAAAGGCTTAATAAAAGAGGTTAAGTTTAGTTTCAAAATAACTGATGGAGTAAAGAAACACATAGTTTATATACTATTCGAAACAGATTTGTTCTTCTTTAAAGTTAATTGATTTCAGTTTTGTTTCCAGTTGTATATTTTGTTGTCCATTCTTCTACATTTTTGTGAAAAAATGACTAAATTGTTTGACTCTTAATCAAAAGGTTTATTCTTTAGGTATTTTTATTTTTTTGTCTTTTTTGTTTCTTGTTTTTAAGTGTAGTCGTTTGATTTTTGTTCTTATTGGTACTGAGTTTTTATTTTTTTCTTTATTAGTTTATTATGTTTTTTTTTATTTTTTATGTTTTGATGTTGTTTCTAGGGTGGTTGGTTTGGTTGTTTTTTTTTTTTTGTATTAAAGGTTATGGTTTTGATAAAGTTATATTTTATTTTTATAATTTTAAGTTTGATTTTAATCGCCTCTTTTATGTTTAGTTCTCCAAAATTTGAAATATTTCCTTTTTTGAAAGCACACTTTTTAAATGAATGTAGAAAGCAAAGTTTAGAGTTCAATTTCAACATTGGGAGATGATAAATTCCATTGCTCTTCAAAATTCTTGCTGAGCTATGGTTTTCCATAATCATTTGTTTTCCAAACATTTTCTAGTAATACCAATAAAAGTAATAAGGCGTTACGCTTTTCTGAATCTTGACACAATTGCATATCTGTCATAGGTAGCCGATCTTTCATGACAAACAGTAAATAAAAGTTATTCATTTCATTGATTAATCAATAACAAATTTCATGGTAATTATCTTATCATAAATTTAACTGATCACTAAAGTTGTATCATGAGACCAATCTTATTAATTCACAACAATAGTTATTTACTGGCTGCTATTAACGACTTTATAGAATTTCTTCAAATTTGGAAAGGTATCAAATAAGCTCCTAATAAATTTACTTCCATTTTAGAAGAAAAAATGAATATTTTGAAATCTCTGAAATATGAAAGTTTGGGGCATAAGATTTGAGTGAGAAAATTTTCATTATTATTTGAAAATAATAATATTGTGCCTGCGTGAATTAGCTGATTGCAGACATTGTGGGTGGCATGCAGAGCGATTGTTTTCGGTGGTGTTATTATCATTTTTGGCATTTTGATGACCATTCTTGGTTATTTCGATGTTTATTTATCTCAGGTTTGTCTTTTTTACCTAATTTGAGTATATTTTTGTGCTTATGCAGATTTTACAATCAATTTTAAGAATATTTGGATAATTCATTGGGTTGCTGCAAACTGTCTGGGAGGATGGTTCCATAATTTTTTATTAAATTCAAACAAAGATTTGAAGGAAACTTTACATAATGGAGATGATGGCACCGATAAGATATTCACCAATTGGACCAAGCGATATTTATTTAAAAGTTTGCAGTATCTCGGACCAGTTACAATGGGCATTGGTTCATTTATCCTTATCGTCGCCTGTGTTATTACTCTCGAAAGCAGAGATAAGAACACGCAGGTTACTACTTTTTTACCATATCTTTTTCCATTAAATTTAAATCAAATTCGAAAATCCATAGTAGAACTCATTACATTGATAATTCGTGTCTAGTAAATTATTGCAGGTATTTCATAGTGTAGAAGTCAATCCATGTACGAAAAAATCATTGTTGCAAAGGGATATACGAAAGCATTTACCGATGACCGACGAAGAAATACGTGAATGGACTCCGCGATACAAAGCTATCCCACTGTCAAGATGCAGTTCCAGTCCAAGTAAGTACCTTTTAATTTTCTCTTACGAATATTATGATCATGCCGTCACAAATGTAGCATTTGATGACTCACTCCTATTACGGTTTTATTTTCATAATGCATATGCTTGTTGGTTTTATTGTTGATTATTCAATTGATAAGTATTTACTTTTACCGCAGAAAATACTTTCTTATTTACTCATCCATTAATTAATTTATTCTTTTTTTCTTTATTTATTCGCTCTATGATTTATTTATTAATATCGTTTACCATATTGTTATTTGCAGTAATGGATAAGCAACGAAAATATCGTTCTGCTCCATGTATACCTCAACTGCTTCTCGATACTGTTGGTAATAGGTCAGACTTTTTTCAACGTCATCAAATAACTTGTTAGTTAATGGGAATATGTTGAAATTTGTCTAAATTTCGATGAAAGCCTTATTGTCTTGAACTCTATCTCGAAGTTTTGTCTACAGTCGTTCCGAATTCTTGTCCAGTTCTGATTTAGAATTTAAATTTCATCATAATACCACCTAAAAATGCTAAGGAATTCTGAAAAATCAGTAATTTCGAAGTAGCATAGGATAACATTATTGATATTTTTGTAAATCTTTCAGAGTAAAGTGCACTGATTGTTAAAGGATAAAATTGCAGGAAATTATATGGGCGTTACCTTAATAGTTATTACTGTGGTATCTTTGATATAGAAAATGATTTTGTATTCGACGTACACGATCATGACCGCGTTTGTACTTCCTCAAGTAAATCCTGCAGCCACACTTCCCCTCGGTTTGATTTTCACAAAGACAGCTCTGGTTTATCTCAAAATGCATTTCTTTATCACGGCAGTACTATTATATTTATTTATAGATATTATTTGATTACTTCGTCATTAATCTCTAGAAATACTCTTGCAAAGACGTGTCACCATGTGAGCACATCAGTAATTGTTGTGATGCATGTGCTACGGATGTTCTTACATTTAACTTATTTGTAACGCATTTTGAAGTGTGTAACATTATCTTATGCAATAGATAATGCTTCAAATTTTGCAGGCAGAATGTGACCGTTGAATTGCATAGTCCGCCTCCACTATTGTTGTCAAGTGCTATAAGAACACCGTCGCTACGAATTTCTCCAATCGGTTCTGCACAGCAGAATCAGTCTTTGCTTCATGTTGTCTCCAATTTTAGGAGAACTAGCGATCTGGCCTGTAATGATCATAATAGCAGCAATATTTTTGTTTCAACTGATCTGGCTGCTGCTCCTCTTATTATTGACACTACTGATTCTGGTTTCGATATCGCTCGAGAAAGTTGTACAATTCTAGAAGGATTCCAGAGACATGCTCCACTCGCATCGCTGGACATTGAATTTGGCACTTCGAGCAGCTCTTCATCATCAAATACGAAAGTGCCGAATATGGATAATTTTTCCCCTACATGATATCATTCACTCATTAATTTTTCTACGGGTTGGGTTTTTTTATTTTATACTGCCTGTTGTCTTGCAGTGACAATAGACTTCATCAAATATTTGCAGAAAATGTTTGAAAAATTCATTTATTGTGATAAATATATTAAGCAGTAAGCCTGAAAGCAATCAAATAAAATTTTTCAGGGTTCTCAGTTTCGATTGAAAAATGAATAAAGTTTTATAAAAGAGAATAAAGTTAAAGAAACTTCTTTCTGACGATAACGCATTGCAATAACTTTTTTAGTACTCTTTATTTCATGAATAGCGAGGTTTGCCCCATTATTTGTTTAATGTTTTAGTTGAACTTGGAAAAGTATCTAGTACAAGCATAGAAAAAATTAAAATTTTATGATGATCAGAGAAAAAATTTCATCATATATTACAAATTTTTGCAAGCCATTAATTTCAACATGTCAACAGTAATTACTACAACATTTATAAGATCAAATCGACACAACAGATTTGTCAGTTCCGTTAGCTTTAAAATTTTATATCTTTTTTCAAATTACTAGAATTTGTTGTGATTATTACAGAATATGAAATCTAAAAATAAAATTTATATTTTAGTCGCCATTCATTTATTAATAGAGTCTATATAAGCGTTCAGAATTTCTTATCTGAACCAGTTTTGTTATAGTTTGTTAAATTTGCTAGGAATAGCTACATATAATTTTTTACATCCGACTGGTCAGTAAATCATTTTTTAAAGATGTAAATCCGTGGCAACATTTTATTGATAAATTTTTTGCAACTTTAAAAGATTTATAGGAATTGCAAAGTAAAATCTGATTTGTTCTGCTGTTAACACGCGAAATGATTTTGATCAAGTTAACGCATTGTTGCATTTCATGATTTCCTTGCCATTATTTTGATAGGATTGTTACTTCAATTAATGTTTAATGTGCTGATATAGTTTAAAAAATATTGTTAGTACTCAAGAGTACTCCTAATATTGATCAGAAAGAGAGAAGACAAACAAACTAAAAGACCTTGAATTTTCTATTTCAAAGAAAAAATTTTGATATAAGCACAATCATTTCGAACACAAAAATATTCGAAAATTTCTCGAGATAAGTTTCGAAAAAAAGAAATTTTAAATAAAGTCGGGAATGAGAAAGTGAAATTTTGCATTCTAATTATTTAATATATAATTTTCTTTATTCATAATTTGAATTTTCTATAATAAAAATTATTGCCTAATATCGAAGTATGATAAGACATAAAAATATTTCAGAATATCAAACATGGTCGAAAAATTATTCATTCTCATAAATATTGGAAGTATAAATTTAAAACTGCTAACCATATTATAAAAGAGAGTGCTTTTAAGTCAGGAATAATGTATTCATGTTGTATGAAACATGTATACTATCAAAAACAAATTCGCTTATCGACTGGACTTCTAGGATCATGTGCTGTTTAAATTACAAATATATTGCGCAATAAGAAATCAATCATTCAAAAATAACTTTTTACAATATAAAATTCTAAAACTCATCTTTCGCAAATATTGGTGGGATGATTGGTTCTCCTTGCAAGATTTCATCGGCTCGGTCAATTTCCTGCAATAAAAAAAAGAAAGAAGTTACTTGCAATCAGTATTTAATATATTAAATTATAGAGGTGATTGAAATAATATCAAGATTACCTACCGACATAGAAACAATGCCGTCGTTATTAAAATCTAGAATCCAAGCGATCGATGGATCCCGTTTTCGACCTTCTAACTTTTTATCATTCGATACTATGCCCATTTTTGCTATATCTCGTTTCATGATCTGACGAAATTCTTTCAAATCAATTCTTTTATCTCCATCAATATCGAAATATCTGTAAACGATTTTTTGTATTATTCACAAATTCAATTCCTTAGTGTAACCGCATGCGATGTTAAGCATTTGGTTGAAATAGTTAAGACTATGAATTGTTTAATCATTCATAATTTTGTTCGTGGATAAAATTTAGCGTCTGAAGTAGCTACTGACGTTTATCTCGCAGCAATCATATGGTCAATATTTTCATTGCTCCACACTTTTCCAAAATTTTTCTTTAGGTTTTCTTGAAATTTAACCAACTGAAAAATTATTTAAAAAGGAGATACAATTCTTGAGTGCTTTATATATGAAACTTTTGATCCAATAAAATTTTAGGAATAAAGCTTACAATCTTTAATTTCATCCAGTTCGAGGGGATTTTATTTCAACTACCTGACGTAATATCTCGTCAGTATTTTGGCGAATAAAAATTTTGGAAAAGTGTGAAGCAATGAAAAATCTCCCTGAACTGGATGAAATCAAAGATTTCTTCAACCAAAAAAAATATATATAAATGTAAATAGATTTCGATAAAAGAAACGGATATCTTTATTATTAGTTTGTTGATTTTTTGAGAAGAGATAAATCGATATAAAATGAAAAAGAAATGATAGTTGAAGACTTAGTTGAAAAAAGTGATGTACTCAATGAAATTATATCGTACTTCATTTTCCACTAGTATTGTATCATTGTTAATGTCCATAAAGTTGAATTGCAAATCGATTGACCACGGTTCAACAGACAACATTTCGATGTTGAAAGTAAGCCAATGCTCATCGTTGGGAATGTTTTTCCATACTGAAAAATTAATTTTAAACACCAATCAAATAGATAATAATATGTCTTTTCGGATGATTCAACACCTGCAATAAGTCATCTTCATTTTGCATACTAACATTTTGTTCGCATGCAACAGAATGGTGATTGCTAAACACTTATTTTATCCCAAAAATGATAAATGATATTATAAAATGAAAGTGTCACTAAAGTATTATAAGTAATCTACGCAAGAAATTTATGTCTCTAATTTAAAAAATATGAATTATAAGCACAAAGCAAGAAAATGGGAGTGACATTTCTTGTTAAAGTTAAAATTAATCATCCCCTTCTTATTATGAATAACTTTACCTTTGCTTTTTCTTTTCCGACTTAGTCGATATGGGACTTGAATTTTCCTTAATTCAGTGTCGCACATCCCACGCATACCTTTGTCTAATCCGGGTATTACCATACCTACACCAAGTTGTATCCGAATTGGTTCACGTCCGTACGATTGATCACATTTTTTATTAGCTTCAGTAAAAGCTTTATAATGAAATGTAATGAAATCTTTACGCTTCGCAGCACGTGGACAATCCAATGGTCGCCATGTCTTCTCTATCTAAAATTTATGTTAAATTTATTTAGATTTGAAAACTATACGGTAAATATATCAATGTGAATGGATCGCGGGTCAGCTTGATAGGAAATTCGATGACTAGAAAAACAAACTTTTAATTATGTTAATTAATTTTAATTAACATAATTAAAATGAGTAAATTATGTTTTCTTTAACATTTATCGGATAATCGATGAATCCATTAATACATAAAATAAAAATCTGATAATGAAAAATTCCACTTAGATAGAAACACGGAAGAAATTTCTATGACATAAACTGTGATTAAAAATACGATAACTTCATCAAATACAGATTCTTATACTATGTGAAAAGATGCATTTTTCATGACAAAATGATTGATCATTTTTGACCTTAATATCAAGTGGACCACCATTCGACAGTTCTTCAAGTTGCCTTATTTGTGCTGCAGTCATCGGTTGACCTTCACCATGTATCTCAATCACTGGTATGCTATCTTCAAGTTTCCGTTTCTTCTCAACTTCATGCAGAATCTGTGTTTCCGTTCCAACACCATTTGAGCAACGACCTGAAATTTTTGTGTTTCAAAAAAATAAAAGATAAATGGGACAAAATTTTTTTAAAAAATACGAATAAATTCTTTTTCGTTTTTGTTCACCACAGTAAAAGCGATTCTCTTAATAATCGATCGGTATAGTTAGAAAATCAATCCATATTTTATTTAAAATGCTTTAAAAAAGTTCAATAATTCACACAAAGTGTTACCTCTTAACCTTTTTCAGTTGTCCTGAACAGATTTCTGCACTATTTAAATTTCAAGCAAACCTAACTTTAATATTTTCCTCATACCATAAATTTTAGTGAAAAGTGATTTACCTGATGAAAATATGGAGGTTATGAGAAATAATTGAACGAACCGCGATCTGAACATCACATTCGATTGGTGTCTACACAAAGGATGGCAGTCGACCGGAATAACGAAAATAGGAGAGAGGGGCGACCTTGATATGCCAGTAATGAGATCGACTGGACATGTACGCTGTGAAGAAATGATATGTAATATCAAAAAGTAGATAAAACATTTTATTTTATCACGCTAGAACTTACCCTTTTCATTCCCGACATAGCGCTGAATCAACTGATCATTTAATAGTTTAAATCATGACATGCTATCTAAGGCTTAAGCTTGGAACTGCCATTGGTCGTTATTTTTATTGAATACTAGCGGGTTGATTTATCTCATGTAGTTATTATTCATTTTTAATATTATTCTTTCCAAATTATTCGGGAACAAACCATTTATATCTTCATATGGATTGTGTAATCTACTGGAGCTTGGCAAAATTTTAGAAACTAAAAAGGAATTATGAAGGAAGTAGCCAAAGAAAAACTTTCAGCATTCTTAAATTAATATGTGTTTGACTTATTTTTCTTCGTATTTGCTTCAAAAGTTAAGTGTTAAGTATTTATATACAATTTAAAAAATTATAAAATATAATTATATCGAGCAATAAGTCGATTCTTGAATTTTCTTCAAGATAGTCATAAGCAGCATACTATCTTATATTATATATTAGCTATGAAAAATAATTTTAAATCAGAAAACAAATTTTATGCATGACGATGTGCTGCTAAAAATTGGAATGAGACAATTAGCACCTAGAATTATATTATTTTTATGAACAGTATTTGGTATCATTACTGGAAAACAATTATATAGTACGGCGTAGAAATATCCAAATTCCTAAAATTAATAAAAGCCTAATTTATTATTTGCTTTAATCGTTTAATTGTAAACATTAATATTTATTTTCCTTTTTTGACACGATTTTAATTTGCCACTTTATTTAGAATTAAGTTGATTCACAAAAGTGAGAAATCTTATAAAAAATTTTATTGAATATAGAAAGGGACGTAAATGAAATTTCTCTCATAATTCCAGACTAGAAAGAACTGAAAAGTTAATTTTTGTCTAATAGTGAGAACTGAACTAATGACTATATCTTTCATTTTATTGTCTATCATAGCTGAGTGTTTAAGACAAATTGTCCCACCACTTAAATAAACATGGCATTTGAAAAATTCTCGAACTTCACAAACTTAATTCACCGTCAACAACAACAGCTAAATAATGAATGGATGAGGCGCTCCAATTTGATAATAATAAGATGAGTCTCAACTATCTTTAAACTAAACAATTCGGTTCACTGAAAAATTGAATGGCTCTGTTGAAAAAAATAAAATTTACTCATCATCACATTCCGTTTTGCTTCTCTTACTGCTTTATAATTCGGTTTTCACTTCTTTTCATCAAACATTTACTGTACACCTAAGCAAGTCTCATATTTTAGTCTTGGTTACTTCTTCGATAATCTGAATCAACATAATTGATGACTTAAAAACCTTATCAATATTTTGTTAATTAAAGACAAAATAGAGTTTAGTTTCTCAACCGCCTAATGTTACAATTACTATTGCTTGATTAAGTATACATATAATAGTAAAAGAATATTTATTCTTTTTTCTCAATATTCTTACCATTTTGCTATATTACTGATAGTTATTTAGCGAAATAAACTAAAAAAAAATTGCTTTTAAATTGAATGCGTTGTTCATTGAGAAATGGTTAACTGATCGCTTTTAAAAAAATTTTCATTTTCATTCTTCCTAAAGTACTGTGAAAGCATTTGAGAGTGCAAAAAGTTTCCAACAGATGTTTGAGGATTACTTATTTATTTATTTGCTATTAATACTTTTATAAATGCAAATGTAATCTAAAAATAAACTCCAATTTTGTTCTCACCTGCTCTTTTATGTTCTACGTGTTAAAAATAATGGTAATTTACTTAAATTGTAGATTTAACTATAAATTTAACTAAAGATGTGTAGCGAAAATTTTAGAGAAAAATAATTTGCAGCTGCCAGTTTATATGACATGCTGCTTCAAATCTCTAGACATTATATTGCCAATTTGTCGATTTTTTTTTATTCAGTTTATTGCATATCTAATTCATTTAGTTACAAATTCAACTGGGCATATACTTTTGATATAACTAATCGTTTCAAAACAAAATGCTGCATTAAAAAACAATTCATTATCATTTAAATCTTCAAAGTAAGCAAAACTTTCCAAGTCAAATGATAAGGAGTGTTTGATTTTTGATATTCATTATATCGACACATACACATGCTGGAAATAATATCTGAAAATTGTTGTGTTCAAAAAATTTTATTTACAAATATTTCCCGGCGAAAATCGAATATTATAAATATTTGATTTCTGCGCAGTTTTTTAACTAAGAAAATCATGAAATGATTGAACGAATCATCTTGTTGCTGATCAATTCGTTGAATCTTTCAACTTTTAATGGGCATCGCATTACTGCTATTGTATTCTATACAATTTTATTTGTATTTTCGATAGATAATTAATGATCGACAGATATCTATCTGAAACATTAGTCAAAATGAAAGTTACCAATAGATAATTCTTTACGCTTTTCTATCAAAATCATTTCTTGCATTTTATTCACACCAGCATTTACACCACTTCACATTTTCAACCTCTAGCGAACTTTAAAATAAATCAAAAAATTGTCCTTTTTAACAATGAAAAAGTTCTTCCTCTACTCGAAATTTTATTCGAAAAAAAATGTAAGAACAATCTACAAAAAATTGAAGTTTTCCTCTCCTGTATCAAAAACTGAACATCTGTAGCGATCATTATCGATTGGAAACGTCACAGAAGCTTTGTTTTTTCTTAAAATATTTTTAAACAAACTTTAATTTGTTGCAATTTCTTATCTGGGGCAGTTGACAATTGTATGTTGTACAAAGTTCGGAATTAGCGTTCATGGTGTATCAGAAGCAGGACATCATGGAGATAGTGTCATTATATTTTTCAGAAATTACAGTAACAACAAACCCATATCACGGGTTACTTACAAGTTAATTAATCAACTCATTCTTCATTCTCCAAATTCCTGAAGAATGCAATGCTATCACCATGAAATAGCTATCTCTAGGATGTAGCAAAATTCTGAGCTAATTTCCTTATGTTAAAGATCATCTGACATGCGTCATTCATTATGCTCCATCATGCTTTTACTATTTACAATTTAATGAATTCATTTCTTCATTTAAAAATTCAATTAGTATTTCGAAATGTTTTAGATTTTGATTATATAGTCTTTCCACTATTTTCTTTGTATTCGTAAAATTTTTTATGACACAGTAATGAAATATCTATGCGTGTTTCTCTCGACGTAACTGGCATACAAATGTGCATAAAATAGATTTGTTCAACGGCAGAATGATATCATCATCATCATCACCGTCATCGTCGTCATCATCATCGTCATCATCATCTATTTTATTGATTTTAGAAACCAAAAAACTATCTTGCATAAATGTAGTTATTGTATCAATAATACTCCTCTGTCCTCGCGATATGTTGAGATCAACGACCATCAGGGTTGATAGATCGAGAGCAAACGGGATCCTCCGAAAACACCACGTGATGTTGATATTTGAAATAATTTTTATGTCTTTTACTGCTTGCTATATAATGATGTTAGGAAAAAATTGGTAATTAATATCCAATCTTCCACAGCCCAGTATCTACGCCAGTGCTTTAATCTATTCACAGAAAATATTTAAACATCTAGTAGCTGACGATTACCTTTTCATCATCTCTGCTTTATCGACAAATGATTTTCGAGACCAATTTTCAGACATTTTTAAAAATTCATTGTGCATAAATATTAATTAATAGCAGTTTATGTTTCTTCTACAAAAGGCTTCAAAATTTGATATTATAGGAAGTAAATGACAAGTTTAGAATAAATCACTTTCGATTATTATTGTTGTTAATGCACATGGAATTTTCAATTTTTTTTTTGTTTTGATGAGAATTTGAAAAACTTTCTCGTTTTTTTACCAAAATTTAGCTCGTTGAATTCTTTAAACTTATAATCCTTGAAATTCGTTGAGACCCAAGGCTTTTCTCGTATTTTGCTAGTTTTTTCCTAAATTCTATATATTTTTAGAGAAAAATGAAAGGATAGGAGAGATGGACAAAGAGAGAAATAGAAGTGAAGTGGAACGAAGAGGAATCAGACAAGAATGTCTCCAATAATTCGCTGCCAAGCTTCTAGAGAGTATATGACAACTGTGTACACACGACTCACACACACACACACACACGCACACACACACACACACACATATACACACACACACCGATTATCCTTTGCTTTCATTCATTCAATACTCACCAAGCCATCAATACCAAAATTCATCCTCTCACAACAGGTTAATAGTAATTGTAGCCAAGACGGAACAGTGTCGGAATCAATTACTCATACACCTTAGTTGCACCTAAGCACCTTTTCTGCTTGCATAACTTCATGGGCAGTTTAGTATCTTGTTTATATCGCATCTTTCATTCTAGCCACCGGTTAGATTTGCGTGTCTGTTACCGATCGCTTCATTTTTCAACCGATATCCAACACTTTAAGTGATATGTAACTTCGCTTACTCTTCCCTAGCAAACTTTGAGAGAATGATAAAGGCAGAATATTGTTTCGCTTCTTCCAATAAATGAGGACATGTAAAAGATATAAATATGGAAATGAATCCTTGGGAAGTATTGGAAAATGACTTCCGTTTGCTTCTAGAAAGCATCGTTGAATAAGAGAAAATGCAAAGGAAAGATCGTTGGGGAGTTGTTATTTGCTTCATTTCGGGAGGAGAATATTCGTACTTCCTTTATATATTTTAAGAATTCAAAATTCACAACGTTAGATCCGAAATTTGTTCTACTTTAACAATTTCAACTATGTTGTACAACATTCAAATCTTTGATAAAGTAGTTTAGAGTCGCAACTGTTAAAATAAGTTTTTGAATTCAATTTTAAACTTTCCCAACTTTTTTTTTTCTTTCGGTTCAAATCTTTTTTTATTCGTGGAGAAATGTCAAGCATGAAGTTTTTATTAGTAATAGGTCCAATATTAAGTTTCAGGAATTTGAGATTCACTACAAAAGTGTTGTCAGATGATTTGAGAAATTGCTTTTCAGATTCAAGTTTATGATTATTAGTAACAGAAATTTATTTTTTTTTCGATAAAATTTAGGGTCATTCTTTTTTTTCAGATGCATAGAGAAATTTATATGCAAGACTTAAATCATAAGATCTTATCACGTATCTTAGGATGATGGAGCTGATTCCGTCCATGATATTAACATTCTATTCATTAAGTACAGATGAGCAACTTTCGGTTTCCGATAATTCCTATAGCAGTTGTTCAATTCACAAATGAATTTGTGGAAAACATCAATGCATAGTTAATGTCATTTCGATAAGTTTTTTCGTTTTTATGATATCTCTCGATTCTGCAAACGTATAAAAATTTGGTATTTTTTATTCCCATGATGAGTTCAATTTGACAGTTTTATGGCTTTTAATGGATTGTACAAAATCTGTAGTCAAAATGCTATTACTAGTAAGCAAATATATTATTTTGATTTTATAGAAATTTTCTACTTCGCCCCTTTCGTCAAGATCAATTTTCACAAATGTTTTAGTATAAAAAGTTTCCTCGTAGTCAATTCATCTATTGTTTTTGCTTTTGTATATATCAAATAAAATTTTTGTGATATTTCTTGAAATTTAAATTTTTATAAGCCTTTTTTTGATTTCGGGTTTCGAATGATTTCAGCAATTTTTTGGAAATACTACTAATTTTTAAGAACTTACTGTTTGGAAGCGAACTAAAAGTTATCTTTGAAAAATCTGGGGAAATGGATAGGAAATGCAATTTATGTAGAACAGTGAAATAGTACCGAATGACGACTTGTGTAATTTAAAGTGATAAATAATCTAATTTTTCATTTCATTATATGTATATTTTTGTACCAAAAACAAAATCCTAGCTATTGAATATGAATGAAAGTGATGGTTGCTTATAATAAGTTTCTAGAAAATGTTGATATAACACTATGAAGCATACTACGTTTTTTTAGCTATCATACTTAAATTAAATCTCACAAATATTTAAGTCATTGTTTGCCTTAATTACTCTTCCACTTTGTAATTTCTTAAAAAGTTTTTATTATTAAATGACTGAATAGTATGATGTACTAATCATTTTTAAACATATACAGTTCATAGCATTTCAGGGAGAAACAGATGGAAACAATGCTTGAGCCGAAAGCATCCGCGCTGCGAAAAACAGAAGCAGAAGATGTTTTGAAACTTCACGAGATCCATCTGTATAAAAGACGCTACTATATACTTTTGGTGTTCGTTTTGCTCTCGGCTTCCAATTCAATGCAGTGGATTGAATATTCCGTTATCGCTCATATCATTGTTCAGTTCTACTCAGTATCTTATGTCGCTGTCGATTGGACTTCAATGATTTACATGCTTACCTATATCATTTTTGTACTTCCTGCAAGGTGACCAATTTATTTGTGATGTTTACTTTGTAAGATTGAGGGGAAAAAAAATTAATTTATCAATGTATGAAGACAAAAGACTATCTTAACGTCATAGAAACTGACGTTCAAAGAATGATACTGATATATATATATATGTATATATGTATATATGTATATTTACAAGTTTTTAAAAAAATTCGATAACTTGTGCATGTGATCAGAAAAATAGTACTTTTAATATCTAAATGAATGCAATTGGCTTTCAAATAGTGTAAATTATTTAAAATAAGTTAAAATATTTACGAGAAATCAATTTTCAGTTGGGTTCTTGACAAATACGGCTTACGAATATCTATAATACTTGGTTCCGGTGGTAACTGCATTGGTGCATGGATAAAAATGTTATCAACGAGACCTGGTCGGTCTGCTTAAGTCTCATATTTGGTATCTCAAAATTAGGTCGTAATAATAATAATTAAAAGAGGTGATATGACTTCTTACTATGTGGTGACATAAGTAACATCAAAAATGTGGTGATCGGAAACTTCAGTAAAATAAAATCTTTTAAAAATTTGAAATTGCTAACAAAAAGAGGATAATTTGTAGTTAAGACGCATTCTGGATCACATTTCTGGGACAAACGATTGTGGGCTTTTCACAAATGTTTATCTTAAGTATACCACCAAGGTTAGCCGCTGTATGGTTTGGTTCAGAACAAGTTTCGACAGCATGCGCGATTGGTGTCTTCGGCAATCAGGTATGTATATTCATCCGATGAGAAAATTAAATTGAAATATAGAAAATAATTTAAAGTAGGAAGGACAACAAACTTGAAATGTTAAGATGTTGCAAAGTCGAAACTTCGAATAAATCTCATCAATGATTATTTCAAAAATTTATAAATTCATGTTTTGGATTATGAAAATATGATCTTTGTAATTATGAAAAAATAAATTCTTAGATTTTTTTCAGCTAGGCATTGCAATTGGTTTTCTGCTTCCTCCTGTTCTGGTTCACATGGGTGCTGCGGATTTTATTGCCGCTGATTTGAGCCGTTTATTTCTCATTTCTGTCATTGTCAATAGTATCATTTTCTTGTTAATCATATTTTGTGAGTTATTCTTTTATTTTTTCTAACTAAAATTGAAAATTAGCTTAACAATATTCGTGATCATGTCCTGTATCGGTGACATCGCACTATTTTGTTTTACGATGTCACCGATATGTGAACCAAGATTGTTTAACGAAGTAGTGTTGAATTATTTCTATGGCAAATTATATTCTATTTTTGATTTAATTCCCATTTCTTTTTATCCATTTTATCGGACATGTGTTTTTACCAAGATTAATTGGTTTTTTTTTTTTTTAGCAGTTCCGAAGAAACCGCTCTTACCACCAAGTTTAGCACAGTTACGGATGCTGGAAGATATCAACGATAAAAGTTATTATCGTTCATTAAAACAACTAATAACAAATCCAAATTTTATTCTTCTTTTGATCACTTATGGTACGCGATTGTTAAATTTGCAATTTAAAGTTAAAATTTATATATGTTAAGATAAATCCGTAATAAGACTATTCATTAAAAATCTGCTTGACCCCAAGGTCCAAAAATATAATATTCGAAGTTCTCAAAATATTTCTGAAAACTCATTGCTAACCCCGTCTAGGCTGTCTACTAAGCTCATTTAATTTTCTTCCCGCAGAGCTTTTCTAAAATGAGATATATAAAAATAAATATCTATAGGAATCAATGTTGGTGTATTTTACGCCGTGTCTACAGTGCTTAGTCAAATGATACTGATATTCCATCCTAACGAACAAGAAAGTGCAGGTGCATCTTGTAATTTATAATTTATAACATTGTTTATATAATTTTCTGATTTTTTAGTAAAATAGTCTTAATTTGAATCAAAAAATCATAGAGAAATATTATAACCAATCAATAAAAAGTGATGAATTTGGTTCGAAAGAATTTTTTGTTGATTGATTAAAATATTGTATTACTTCCTCTCAGTGATGAGATTGCAGGAATAATTGGTCTGCTACTCGTTCTAGCAGGAATGGTTGGTTCAATATTGTGTGGTTTCATTCTAGATCGTTTTCATGAGTTCAAGTAAGTATTTTACTTGCATGTCCGATTTGGAGAAATTTTATATGAAAATAAATAAATTTAATAAGTTCTATTGGATGTACAAATTGTCGATTATAATGATGTCTAAACTAGCCGTGCGATCAATTTATTCATTCATTAGTTAGTTTTAGTACTGCGATGATTAAACTACCTTTCTGAATTATTCATTTTAATACTTTTCTGCTGTTTTCACTCCGCCTAAATAAACTTAAATATTTCAATTTATCTGTAGTTGAAATTATTTTACTCGAAATATGATTAACGTTAAGAATATATTTCATAAAGTTAGTCATTACTCTAGCTTTAATTGGTAAGAGAGTAAATAAGTAAATTAAATAAATCAAAAAATTGTCGTATAATAAATCAAGAGTTTCAATCTATCTTTTTGGAAAGAAGAAGTTGATAAGATTTGTAATTGTAAGATATTTGGACTTTTAGTTTATCATGAATTGCTTTTTTAGATTAACTACTCTTGTTGTATATATATTTTGCACAGTGGGCATGCTTCTGTTCACTTTTTTGATACGCATCACACAAATGTGGTATATTTATGTAAGCTCCATATTTCTCGGGTATGATTTACAGTAGTCTTTTTAAGCTTTCATGTAAATATCAATCAATTTAGGATGGATAAGTCATTGGTAGAAGATAAAACTAAATATAATAAAAGATCGGAACTGTAGGAAATTAAGGTGCAATAAAACAGTAGTTAAAACACTACTTTCGTCTACAGGTTGTTAATGATTTTCATGATAGGCGTTAAATCATTTGTTTTAATTTATTTCTCACAATGTTGCTAATTATAATAGTGTCGTGCGTACACCAAAAACGCTATAATCGGAAAATGAAACTTTTTTGATTAACTTATTCAAAAAACCAACAAACTGCTAAGGGGAAAAAATTTAAAAAGATATACAGTTTTTATTGTAGATGTTCAGAGCAGCAAATTTTATAATAATTAAATCAAATAATGAATTTTTAGCATCTCCAGTTCAATGTAGGATTTCCATAGGCTAAAACTGAGCTATAATTTAAGCTTGAAAATATAGAAGAAAGAAAAGATAAATAGATGAGATTACATTAGTCAATGAGATATCTGATCAAAGATCTGTTAGTAACAATTTAAAGTATCCTTCAAACTTATTTTTTATATTATATTGGTGTGAAACATGATACACAATTTTGCCGAAGAGCAAAAGTTAAAAACGGTTCAAATAAACTAGAAAGAAATTGAGGAATGAAATAAGTGGCATAATAAACATTGCCGAACTATCAGCTTTCAAGATTCAGTCAATGAATTCACTGAGTCGTTGAATTTAGTGAGACAATCGTTTGGCAATTATTTACACTTCGTTAGTTTAAAGAAACTAAGAAACTAATTATTGAAACTACAGTTACTTCAAGTAATCAGTTTATAGGTTTTTCATGGCTGGATATTTACCGATTGGATTCGAATTTGCATCAGAGCTTACTTTTCCAATCGCTGAGGGAACCGCGTCCGGTCTCCTAAATGCTTCTGCTCAGGTTCTCGTTTTCATTTCTATGGAATATGTCCTCGTTTCTTTTGTGATTGACAGTTTTCCATTTTTTTCTCAAATTTAATTGAAATTCTTTGATATCTTTCGAAAAAAGTTTTTTAAGATCAAAAAATATGATTTATATATTTTTGATCTTCAGGTGTTCGGTATTACGCTTACTTTATGCGTTGGTTTTATTCTTCAGTATGGCAGTGTCTTTGTTAGTAATTTAACACTTACGGGATTTCTCATTGTTGGGACTTTTCTTACAGGTTAGTTTTTATATCCCCATAACTTCGAATGAGTCAGATGTTTAATTCATTAAGAACTATAAGTCCCACAAATTTAAGAGTCACCCATAATATAGATATGTACATGTCTCATCAGTTAAGATTGTTTTATGAGTTTTTATATTTATGCCCTTTGAAGCTCTTATCAAATCTGATCTACGAAGACAAAGAGCTCACGAAAATGTTCCGTACATATCATCCGTAAGTTCTGATCACTGTTCTGATTTTATTGTTTCGAAATAGGCTAATGTTGTAACGTATTTTTAAATATTTCGATCAAAGAATAGAAGAAAGCAAGCTAATCTAAGTAGAAGGGGAAATCTAAAATAAAACCGGAATTTAATGATGCATAAAGATTTTGGTGAGAGACTGATATAAGATAGAAGAATTCACGGATAAAGTTATTTGTGTATTCAATGAAAGATGATACATTTGTGCCTTCTTGAGTTTATCTAATTTTTTTCCGTTCTACAATTTTTGCTACCCAACTGAATCCTTTCTTCAGCGAATTCAAACCGAATCAGTATAGTGTGCTGAATGAAATGCAGTTTTACATTTCTCTTCAATCATTTGAAAGAATCTTATGTTCTTTTTTGCTGTTAATAACGCTATTTCACTTTTTTGGTCAGGCCTCATGTGTCGTCTATGATGTTTCGCTCTGCCTCTATTCTATTATTTTTTTCGAGATTTCATATTACTTGTAATCCTACTTAGCTTTACTTATTTTTCAGCTGGATGTTTGAAAAAATTCATCGCTTTATTTATTTATACTTTTAAGTTTTCAAATTCCGTTTTCATCAATTATTTCAATTTATGCTGCTTCTCTTCTCTTAAGCTATTATTTTGAAATCATTTATGACAAGCTAGTAAAATATGCCATTTGAAATTTCTGAAATTTCCTTGCTGCAAATAATTTGGTAAGTTCGTGGCCTAATTCATCTAATAAATGCAGGTATTATTAATATGTCATTATTAAAATCATTAAAATTATTTACTGTTTCTCATATTCATTGTTCTCATATCAATCTCTTCGAAAAATCAATGTTGTACCAAGATTTTTGAAAATTAAAATCAAGCATTTTTGTAGTATTATTACGACTACAATGATTTAAAAAAATAACTGGATTGCGAAATCTCGACTTTATGAGTATGAGCTTTCTTTTTTCGACCCCATAGAATCATTAATGTCGTTTCGCGAAGATAAGCCTATATGATTGAAGTGATAGCGAAATTATGTAAGATATAGTCATTAGTTTGCGTGATCAGCGAAATTATGAAGACATAGTTCATGTTGATTTAGGGAGTATATTTATATGCTGAATCAGTCGATTGCCGGGAATGTCTTGCAATTATGTTCTGTAAGTACGTTTGACAATCAAAGCTAAACGGTCACCAACATGGATTATCTCAATGTTTCTTCTGAATCGATCAAGCACTTTTTAGGTATTGGGATTCGAAAATATTGGAAATGATGTGGTTCTCCTCAATATTTTTGACAATTTCCTGCCCAGAAATCTGACAACAAATCTTCATTATTTATAGCAATGCTTTTAATGAAAATTTAAAAAACATTTTTTTTTTTTTGTAAAAGTAATGCAGTGATGATTTTCTTCTACGAAATATTTAAAATAGGAATGACATCACGGGGATTGAAGAAAAAAGTGAGAGGAATTATATATAATGAGAGGAAAGAAATGCTTATCAAAACCTTGTATTTGGCAAAAGTTCCGAAATTTTGCGGGGATTTTAAGCTTCCAATGGATAACTTGTAGCTCAGTAAGCAAGTTCGAAGGAGCATGTGGTCGCCAATTATCTTTTCTGTGCATTCGATAAACCTAATAAAATTCCCTATCTAATATGAGAGTCGTCTATGAAACAAAATGATATGGAAGAGTGTGTTGTTACTGAATGATTCAATTAATCTAAAATTGAGCCTTCCCATGCATGGGCAGTAATAAAATTGACACGCCACTTTCTGGATCTTCCGATTTACATTCATTCTTTGTATATGTATGTCCCCTGTAATGCATCAGTTATCGGCTACTGAGTTGAAAAAGTTGAGCAAAGCAGAACGAAGGAAACAGCGTCGTGCTACACCAAAATATCGGAATCTTCATGCTAGTCGAGAACGGTGATTATGTTATAAATAGATCTTTTAATAAATTAGAGAGAATTAATTTTTTTTTAGACTTATACATTATAAAAGCTTATGAATAAACTAAATTTCCATATTGATTGAATAGAACAGAAATTCTCCTGGAAGTCAAAGAGGAAATAATTTCCAGGCAATTTAATTTTATCCCATTTTCTTTTACATTTTGTTATTCTTAGTTATAGCATTCGCGTCGAATCGTTCAACAATGCATTTGCAAAACTACGAGCGCTCCTGCCTACGCTACCGCCCAATAAGAAGTTATCAAAAATCGAGATACTACGCCTCTCCATTTCATATATTTCATATTTGGATGATTTGTTACATTTCTGAAAAGTGAAGCTTCTATGTGAAGCAGACAAAATGAAATGACTAAACATGAAAATGACATCCCCGATTCATTTCAGCAATAAATTTGTTAACTTGTAAACCATTAGAACAACTTCTTTATTTATATTTGCATGTAATAGGCATATATGAAACACGTATTATATGAAATTAGTCAATAAAAAAAACCAAGTCAGTATTCTGGCGCTTTTTATTTTCATTTGTTCTGAATTGTGTTGCTTATTAAATCTCGGGCATTTGCAAAACAATCAATATAATTAAAATAGATTAAGAGATCACTTATGATATGTCACTTATGATATGAACTTAAAAGAAACTTTACATTTATGTGGTTGCTTAATATATAACAAATTTTTTAATGGACATGAATTCATTTTGCAAAGTCCTAATCATACAGAATTTGAACAATTGATTTAGTTTCTAGGAAGAATCGCAACAATCACTTCTATATATTAGTAGAATATTTTTAAGCACTATAGATAGCCGAAATCATCTATTCTCTATCAGTTATCGTTAGGCGTAATAACCACTAAAGAGCTTCTAAATTGAAGTAAAAACGAAATATCGGCAATTCAAACATGGCTTCATACTGCAACGAATTAGAAACTTCATTGAAGTCAAGTCGAAGATACTCCTAAAATCATTTTCCAGGATACCCTGATTTTCTCCTCCTGAAAGCCATTTGCCACAACCATTGAATTAATGTCAATTTCGTGTCTTCCAGACAATCATCTAACAAGAGCTCTCGGTATGCATAAACAACGCAGACAAGGTGAAACATAAGGCTCAACATGCTAAAAATAGTGAATCCACTAAACAGAATGCATACTTGCTCAGCAAGAACGCACAAAGAGAAAATATATTAGCAGTAGTAATACAAGCACAAAAAACATGCCGTCAACTATTCGAAAGAGGTGAGAAATAAAAATGACAGCAACACTTTAAAAAAGTTATCAGTATCTGGAGGCATATCTATTCATAATATATCTAAAATAACTGCATTCTACAGATTATATGCTGCTGGGGATATACGTATCTTAGACCAGATGTTGGAGATATATGTATCTTAGAAAAAAGTATGAAATCAAACATTTCAGCTCATAATTTAACTTTATTTTAAAAAGAATGATGGGTACAACATACAAAACTATACAGCTTCGCAAAAAATTTTCCATTTCATATTTTCATTAACAAATAAATTACAATTAAGGACAAAAATGATGAATCACTATTCAGCTCGCGTTCTCGCATAAAGGAATTTGACAAATCGAAAATAAGAAAATATGAATTAACATGGAAACATCCACTCGCTTACGTACATATTATGAAAAATTATATTTGTCTAACTCATGCCGTAGTTCCAAATCTTGAAATGATGGAATGATTTACGAATATTGAAGCAACCAGTATACCATTTTAGTGCAGAATACCGAAATCGCAGCAGACTATTGTGAAAAAATCCCTCCTTCAACTTTTTTGAACGACAAATTTGAAATCAAAGAATATATCGCGATTTATACTAAATTTTTCATATTTAATAAGGCTAAAAAGAATGAAAAAAAGACAGAAATAATTCGAACTTTACAATTTCAAAAAATTACAGGACCCGAATGGTAACCATAAGATATAAGAAAATCGACAAAGAAAATAAAATCAATAAAAAACAAAGCTCGTGAGAACACAATAATTAGGAAATGAATGCTCTGTGGCAATTATTTCAACCAATGATTGTCTTTTTTGACTAAAACTACGAATAAATCTATAAAAAAATTGAATGACAAATTCTCAAAAGAGAAATAATTCATAAACAATAACAATAATAGTAGTTAAGATTATAAAAATGACAACGTTACGTTAATCCGACCCGCAATACCACTAATTTTTTGGAAGAATCCAAATTTTGTTCAATTATTTTACAAGTGCATCGTTAAATGGCAAATATGAGAAATGTTTAAAAGTATAATTTAACTGGAACACAAATGCACCGAATATCAAATGAACTAATTCTGATCATAAAACTCAATCTGTAACATAAAATTCCCGCTTTGATACCTGCAATCGATATATCGAAAACTGCAATCATAACCATTATGATGTTGCCATGCCAGCCAGTCATTATATCTATAAATGAATCATAACGTACTCAGTTTTTACTCAAAATCTATTTTTGTATGATTCAAGTTGATTGCAGATCTGGAATGCCTGAGTTAAGAAGAGAATCGAAAAGGCAAATAACGAAACCTCTCAATACTTATTTCTTCGAAAAAAAAATTATCCGACGCATATGTGATAATTGCCAAATTTAAAAAAAAGAGCAACTGGAACAAATCAGAAAACATGAAACAGATAAAACTACAGGGTAAACTAGCAAGAACAAAGCAAAGAAAAAGTAGAAAAAAAGAGCCAAACAATTCACTGGCCACGGAAGCGAAAACAAGATAACACAGGGAAACTTAGAAGTGACCAACAAGCGTTGTCAAAAAACATAGATGACATAAAACACATGCACAAGAACACGTATGACAGATACACCGAAAACTTTAAATTGTTGATATCAATTTTCAAGTAATAAATATATGCTAATAGGCTTACATGTTGCAGAGGAGATGAGATTCGCATAATCATTCAACACTGATGTATCAAAACAGTTATTTCTTAGTTATTAGGGAAATTTAGGCGGATAATAGTCTATTTGCAAAAAAAAGATTATGAAAAATCGAGAAATTGCAAAATTTTTAAACTTTCATGAAAACATTTCATATTTTGGAATCGAATAAGCAACTTAGACTTCTTCAATAATAACAATGATGCAGGATTTTCTGAATGAGCTAAAAACCAATCAGTAGCCTATATCAACACCTAAGTTAATAATTTGAGTTATCATTTTGTTATAATCAGTTTTTAAAAAAGTAATATTTGTGATGTATGCTCCCTTCGAAAATATCAAACTTCAAAACAAAGCTTATGAATGAAAGTAACTGCCTAAGTTACTGATAAACGATTGCATGCCTGAATTTCCAAATTTGAAACCTCAATCTCAGACTGCAAAATCCAATAAGGTTGTTATTATAAATTGTCATTTTCGATATTTAACAAATAAATAAATAAGTTAAATTTAAAGAAAAAAATAGATAAAGAATACCGATCTAGGGAATTGGATTTCGACAGTCAATAACATCCGTCTGAACTAAATAAAAAATGCTACCATTAAATTAAACAAGCAAGCGATTATTCATTTTGAAAAAACAAATTGAGCGTGCTATGAAACAAGACATGCAGTTTATCGAATCGCGAATACAACGCTGTGCCCTGGATTATCATAGCCGACAAAGATAGTTCGCAAATATAGCAAAATGTATGCAAAAGTAAAGGGACACACTGAGCTTCCGTTCAAACTGCATTATTCCTTGTACCGATGGCATCGGCAATAGTTTGCTGAGTACTTTGCGACATTGTCATCCCTTGAGTTTGTTGCTGTTGACTTAATGCTAACAGTGAACTGACTGCACTATGTGCCAGTCCAGTACCATTCGGTGACATCAAATTTAAAGTACTGCTCCCAGAATTGTTTAAGCGATCTTGTTGCTGTGCTGCTACTGCAACCGCTGCTGCGGTGGCTACTGCTGTTACTGCTTGCTGTTGTACAACAACACTTCTTTCAATACTATTGGCATCCCCAGCTCCTGCTTGGTTGCATCCTTGTTCAGCACTGCAATAATAAGTATTTCACTTGTCTGCAGTAATAGTCACTCTCAGCATATCAAATAATACAACATCTATCCTGAAATAATCCTTGGTTTACCCTTACAAAATTGATTACAAGAGAGATGGAATAAAACAAACTTCGCATTTTCAAATTTGATGTGATGAGAGCTTGCATGCGATAGATGTGCACCCATTGAAAGAGGCCCACTAGCATGAGTTGATTCATGTCCGAGTTGTTGGGACCGTTGCCGAAAAGCACGGCCACAAAACTGACAAGAAAATGGTTTGGCACCTGTAATTATAAAGTTTATTTTGAACAGATGAAAAAAATCCATATATACTCATGAACACTACCATGTCACACTCACCTTTCAATCTAATTTTATTATTTCCTATAATTCAATTAATTTCATTTTCTAAACCATATGAAAAGAAACGTCTTGCGTACAATCGTAAGGATATATTACCAGTATGAATCCGCTCATGTTGGTCAACGTGCGATTTTTGGGTGAAACGTTTCGGACAAAAACGACATTGATATGGACGATCATTCGAATGTATGCGTAAATGTTGCTGCAGACCACCGCGTGCTTTAAAACGTTTACCACACTGCTGACACTCATGCATTCGTAATAATCGACATTCCTCCATGTGAACTCGTAACTGAAAAATCAGTTATATTACTTAATTATATTACTTCTTCCCACTAGTGGAGAACACACCTGAATGGAACTAATGAAAGATCAAAATTTCAAGATTTCTCTTTCACCATTCAGAATCGAACATAATATATAGATGTCTCATTTTTATTCCTATTTGAAACTGATGATGAATTAATTAATATTTTGCATTATTTTACAATATTCTGATAGCAACACTATTTCTTTATTATTATCATGTTAATATCGATGTAAATTCAAGATATTTTCATGCTTAAAAACACGGAATGACGGAAAATATATATTTTTTTCTTCGAATATCAAGCAAGATTTCAGTATTTGATTTATTTTATAAGACATTTCTCTACATGAAGCAGTAGAAAAATATTAAGGTTCAAATGAGTTAAATAATGGAAGTAATTCATTAAATGATCCTTTTTAAAAGAAGCCGATAATAATGTCCTGGAAAGAAAAATGGAATCAAATAAATACACAAATCAAAATCAAAGAGGTATCAATAAACTGTCGGATAATAAAGGAATGATATTTCCAATACAATGCCGTCTAAAAGTGACAAAATTAATAAAAAATGCTCTCAATTATGCTGAAAAATAGACAAATTTAATGTAAAGATAATTATAGAATGTTATATTTGGAAATGATAAACGGTATTTTTCAAAAATTTGATTACATATCGGATAATTTCTTTTTATTCTCTACAATTTGGCTTATTCTACTTCAAATGTTTCCTTCAAATTCAATATTCTTAGTGTAAAATTTTTTCTTCTCCAATATTCTTTCTCAACTTAATTCTCAGTGAGCGAATTTTTGCACATAGAAATAGAACAGAGACTGCAAAATTTCTGGAAAGTAATGCAATTCTACATGAAAAACGAAATTATTGAGATATGTATCGATCCAAGAAATAAATAATATTCATTTTAATGTAAAATCTCTTTTACTATTATCGTTTTCGTATAACTGAAAGTACTCTAATGCCAACTGTAACATTGATCCATTGGTAATATAATATAAAATGTCAATACGAGTTTTTAGTTCAAAAAAAAAAAAAAAAGAAATTTTTAAATAGCGAATGATGAAATAAAAGCAGACCCATAAATACCAAATATTCTTGTTAATGATATTCACACATAACTACACAAATTCAGGACCCGATGCAAGATCTATTCAACGGTCATCATTCAAAAAATTAAAAAAGAGATTCTAATCAAATTATTATATTTAGAGATTTACTGGAATCCCTTATTTCCAGAACCGCTTCATATTTTCCATACCTTACTGGGACAATAAAAACATCGAAATATCAAACAATATTTAATGAGTTAAAAATATAATCATTTTGTTAAAACCATCACTTAAGATTCCATTTACATATTTTGTCCTTACGTTGGCCACTTGAATTCTGACATATTGTGTAACGATTTTGAAATGCGAAAAATTCATAGTTTCAGTATTTCATTTTGTCGAAAACATTTTAAAACATAAAAAATAAAAAAAAATGAAATTTTTGCTTAAATCTTTATTCTCATGAATTGGCAATGATAATTTGAAATATCGCAGGCATACGACTTACAACATCTAGCAAAAATAATATGCTTAAATTAAAACCAATCACATACAATATTTTTCTTATTCCGCATAAGGAATTTAATAGACAGGATGGATGTTTTTCTATTCAATGCCAAATAACGTTAATATAAAAAGATATTTGTTCAAAAACGTATAATTCTGAACGAAAATTAAGTACATCGAAAATAACAGGACGAGAGAGCTGAATAAAAAAGGAACAGACTGCAGTACCTATGTAACTGTCAAGTAAAAGATTATTTAATTTGAATTCAGATGAATTTAATCCACAAAACGTTTTCAAATAAAATATATGACTATAAAATCCCTAAAAAGCTATAGTTATGAATAATGTATTGATATTACAAGCAATTTGATATTTTTTTTCCGATAATTAAACGGCTAATATCTCACATATTTAGGAAATTCAATTATTTGCATAAAATTTTAGTAAAAAATTAAACCTCTATAACAATCATTTCTAGAGAATATTTGTTTCGGATTATTATGTTTATAGAAGCCCATATCATTTGTAATTATTGCATTATTATTGCGTCATATACTACTATGTCCAAAAAATATATACTTGTTATGAGAATATCATGGAACACGACTAATCAATCAACTAATATGATAACTCAATTTCCTAACTGGATTTTGTTAAAATATTTACTTTTTTTCCTCATCTTTCTTAGCTCCTATTGATAAGAAGAATCACAGTAATTACAAAACACGAACAACTTTTTGAATATACAAAAAAAAAAATAAATAAATAAAAACAAAAAACTAGGATTAATGTCCTAAGAATATATCAGACATATTGTCCATATATTTGAAACTGATATTTATATTATGAAATACAGGAAAGTGCTTTACTAGCAAAGGAAAAACCGCGCTAAATTCTTTCCTAAGTATTTAAGCAAATGGTTTTTATGAAAAATGCACTCTACATTACAATTCTAAATTACGAATACAATCTCTAACCGAAATACCCAATTTTATACTTCTCGATTTGATCTGGGATCAACAAAGACAACGTAAGCATCCCCATATTCCTAATCTGGTTTCACTAAAAAGGTTTATAAAATTAACTACTAACAACTTCAATGAATTCAATTCTAGCAAAAGCAAAGCGGTACTAATAGACTCTCATTTTTTGGACATTTTCTGCCTATCTCATCAAAATTCACATCTAATGAAACGTCAAGTTGGGTTTTTAAAATAGTTCAGTTGCACCAAGGTTTGTGTTATCGTTTACCACAAATCTAAATTGCAAGCGTATTGTGTTACCTTGCTTTCAGATTCCTTGATCTTTAATAGGTTACTGCCTTTTATTGGAGATTATTCAATAAAATACAATTTTCTCGAACAATCAAATTATATTCCGGAAATAAACCTGAATGATCCGATCTAATTTTTACGAAGAAAAAAACAAAGTATGCAATACACGTAATGATCAAATCAAGTGCAGGTCCGTAATTTCAATTTTTAGTGATTCTCGTGATATATCAGATACGAATTTTGTCAAAATACAAAAATCAATATGCTTTCAAAGCACATCAGATTTACAAGATAGATCCGCTCCGCGTTCTTCCACAGTTCACTTGTCATCATTTATCCGTGTTGATGCATAAACGATCCCAGTAAGCAAAACGTATTAAGTCACTGATCAAAAAAAATTAATTTCTTTCCAGGAATGTACTGATGATAATATTCTAAAGTATAAATATCTTGCCAACACTAAATGTCCGTTAATCAAATCGTTAATAGAAGAATGGAAATTAAAATCACAGAATGTATCGCAGAATGTATGGCTATGAGTCCTTTGCAATCGAAGAGTAACATTAATATTTTAAGCATCATCTTACTGTGGTCATTTTAACAATGTGGCAGTAATGACAATCAATGACTATATATGATGCTAATTCTACATTCAACTACTCAGGAATTTTGATCGGTCAAAGAAAGCAAATAATACGGTCATCATTATATAATGAACTTATCCATAATCTGCACTATGTATAGGAATTAATAAGAAAACTTCATTAATTTTAGAAAGTAAGTATTTTACAGCTGACTAAGACATCAAATCGCTTGTTTATTTTCGCCAAAATGCAGTTAAGAGTGATCAATCTGACCAACACCGTGACTGACATCTAAAACTAATCAAGATAATTTAATCCTTTTGCTCACATAATTCGTTAAAACAAAACAAACAAAAAGATAACAACACCAACAACAGATAGTAATATAAAAAAGTACCAAGGAAAGTAAATGAAGAGGATTTTGCGCGGAATTAACAATCCAGCAAAATGTAGTATCTTTGACTTAATATCAACGATCTAAAATCAACTACCGATTTTAAATATTAAATATATTACAGATTTCCGAAGACACTAGCAAGCTTAAGATTATGATGTTAAAAGATCAATACTATAGCATTGTAAACGCTGTAGAAATTGTCGGAGAACAGTGTAACAGAAAAATATAGAATCAGAGAGAAGTATTTCAAGATATCAAATGGAGGTAGAAGACGAAGTAAAATTAATTTCTTTAAATAAAAAATTATTTCCAGTGTCTAATTATCACTTATTTCATATTGGTCAATTTGAAGTTAATTTTTAATATACACAATATTTCATCGAAGATGAATACTGTGAAGCTTAATGTCAACGAAAAGAGAAATTTATCATCGCAAGATACATTTTAAAATATTTCTGACATCTGAAAAATACCTCGTGTTTAGAAATGGAGAATCGATTAACATTTAGATTATTCATCCAATACGTTGCAGCATATATAGAAATTTAAACTGAAAAACCTCGCTATTTTCTATTTTCTATATTCTATAAAAGCATCTTGATTCCTAAACTATTCACGTTTTGTTAGAAAACAAACCACAGCTTGATCGGCCCACTTCTTAGGGCAATAATGGCATTTGATAAGACCATCGTGATGGCTCGAACGATGCCTAGAACGAAGTGTTGTAGTGCCAGTTTGAATATTGCTTTCTCGTGAACTGCTCGTTTGTTGTTGCTGAGAACTATTACTTGGTCCTAAGCTATGCTGCTGATAGGCAAGATTAAACGAGCCTGAAATCCATTCTTTTTTTAGACGTCTCTTTGTTTATAATATCGCTACTTTTAGTCCATTATATTTTCCTAATCAATAAAAATAGCTAAGAACACTGTCTTCAATGTCTAAAAGCAAACAGTGTGTTTACCCATTGAAGCCAACAGCATTAAATGGCGTTATCACTGTTTCTAAATTTTCATTCAAATAGCTTACATTGAATAAATGATCTATATCTATTCAATTTTCTACAAAGCTTATATTTTTTTAACATATTTATGTTATCGCCTTCAATATATTTAACAGTGAATGAATATGAACTAGAATAGTACGCGAAAATTTCAAGGAAATGAGAAGACACCTTTCATGAGGCTCGTCACATCCACAGGTGACTCTGAAAATAGCAAGTCATTAAATAGTGAATTTGATAAATCTATAACAGAAACAGATGATGAAGAATCATCTGGTAACTTTGCATCAAAAAAATTTAAAAACGAAGGAAAGTTCATGCTTAATCAAATAGCTCTAATATTTAAGAGATTGGAGATCCATTTACTTTTCCTTTTTCGTTAAACTGACAATCAATTTTTTTTGAAGAACAAATGTTTGAACTGAGGCTGTAAAATGTACATGAGGATTAATGCATTCTAAGGATTGGTAGATTCACATTTTTCAAAAGCAGCACAAGGTGTTTCCACTAACCATTTCCACTTTTGGGTGCACTGTCTTCTGGGCCGGGATGTTCGTTATGTGCATGAATTGCAGTACTTGCAGCCCCTTGGGTGCTCTGCAATGTGTCAGATGATGATGGAGAGCATGAAGTTGGTGACATTTCACTTGGTGATGACATATTCTCGCGTGCTCTGCAATTAAACTTATTTTGGTAATATTTTTAAAGGGAAAGAGAAGGATTAATAGGAAATTCAAAATATTAAATGCATCCTACAGAAAGATGATCAAACTGAAAAATCTAGGAATTTAATGAACATATTTCTGTAAGTTTTCGGGCATATTGAATATAAACTCACTCATGGCTTAAGAAAAGATGTAAAATCTTGATATTATACAATCTTTCTATTAGCATTACAATATGAAAAAAACATCGTAAGCATGATGTGATGCATACCCGTTAACTATAACCTGAGTATGTGCACGATTCGGTATTGCAAAACCTGTCAAACGACTATGTTCTGCAGTGCTCGATGCCGCTGCTGCTGTATTCATCTTCAGTAACGCCTGCTCTTTGGCCACTATACTTGCTATCATATCCAAATCTTGAAACTGAAAATGTTACTGCATTTAATTTAACCATTATTTTTTATCTAGTTATGGAGAAAAAATCCCTAGATAACCTACCCTTTAAGCCCTCCTTCCGTTTCAACCCATTCTTTTAGAAAAAACCTCTCGAATAGAACAGATTCTCCTTTATATATAATGTACGAGCACATTCCATTACAGCGGATCATCTTGTTATGCTGCATATTCGACATTATAATCACATCAATAGCCTTTCGAGGGATTTGGTCAATATCCCATTTCATACTCTCTCAACTATCAGCTGATTAAACTGCTGACAAAACAATACCCTCTTATTCTGAAAGTTCGTGAAAATTCAAAAGATTTATTAAAAAAATCCGAGTGAAGGATTTCGAACCGGTGAAAGACAACTTTGATGAAGGAAAGCGTTGCAAAAAGTAAGATTGAATATGATTTGCCCATTTACTCAAAGAGCTTTTTATAACAAATTTGTATGCAAATTTGTTATAAAAAGAGAACTGTTGTTGTAAGAAACGGCAGAAATATAATCGAGATAAGCATAAACTAGACAGAAAATGAAGAGAAGATAGCAATAACGAAGAAATGAGGAAAAGTGAGAGAAGAAAAAGTCTGGAAAAGCTTGCTTTTGTATCGGAGAACTTTTTGTATGAGGGTATGGTAAGAGAGGGAGAGAGGGAGAGAGGAGGGGAAGGAGAAGGAGAAGGGTAGTAAAAAATGCTACCTCTCACCTTGTTTTGTTTCTTTTTTTGCAAGCAAGAAAAGAAGTATCGAGAAGCTGTAGCTAGAACACACGTCATGATCGAAGTGTGGAAAATGAATAATGGAAGAATTTCCAGATGTACTGTGGTCTGCTAAAACATAAAGCCTTTTTTGAAGCACATTTATTGGTGCATCGAAAAATTTTGATAAGATGGATCAGGCTCTATTCCATTTATGGTAACAAAAAAGGAAGTTTTCAAAAAAATATGTCACTACCCATGCCAGGCAGCAAAAACCAGTACAACAACCCTAACATAACTTTGAAAGTATGAATGAATAAAGCTGAATTGCAATGACGTTTTTCAAAAAAAAAATTTTTTTTTAAAAAAACCCTTAACAATTTTTCCTTCAGTGAAAGATTCACAGTTCAAATTTTCAAACGAAATTAAAATTTCTTGCAGAACAAAATCGAAAAAATTCTCACTTCCATAAATACAAAAGGGGAAATAAGAAAGAGATCAGAAATTATTTCGCTAGTTATTTCAGAACAATAGAGAATTTTCTATAACAATAGAAATAAAAAATTTGTCGTGCTTTATAAATAACCAACGAGTAATTAATATTAATAAAATACGACGAGTGCATATAACTTTTGCAGTCTCTTACAAAATATTAAGTAGCTAAACGAATAAAATCTATGATCTTCGTTTAGTAAGTGAAGCATGCACGAAAGTAGATCGAGATCATAGAGACCGGTTTTGCATTAATGTTCATACAAGTTGGCATTAATGATTTAAAATGATGCAAACAGAATACAAATAAGAAGCTTTTCGTATCCGATGATACTATATATTTAGAAAAAGAGATATTCTGTTAATTTAAATTCATTCAAATGTTTTTTTCGAAAGATTTTACAATAAATCCCAATTTTGATGAGCCAAAAACTACTTTTCCTCTAAAAACCGTAGAACAGAATATTTCGAAATGAAAACATAAATAATAAAATAAATAATACATAGCTAATATGCCCGGGGTTTGATTTTGATAATAGATCAAGAGATGATATAAGTTATAAATATACGTCAAGATATTAGCTATATGAAAGAGGTTTAGTTAATAATATCATCATATAGTATGATCAAGAGATATATTCATTTGATCTTCAGTAGGATATACGAAACCATCGTAGGATGACATAGTCGGAATAGTAATTCGGATAGTATACCACTGACTAACGCTTTCTAATATCAAGGACAACTCACTGAAGATCAAATTATTTTTATGAAAATACGATGAAGGAAATATGACGTAAGCCCAATATGCTTATAGTCAAATACTTAGATAGAGTAACGATACTATATAAAACTATTCACAATATCTTTGCATTCAGATAGCAAAAATCTGACTAATCACATTGGAACAAAAGTAATGTCACAAATCATAAATCATAGAGATATATCCTCATCAAAAAGGTAAACGAATTCTTTAAACTAGCTACTGCTTTATTTATATATGTTTTTAGTGAAAGTAATGAAAGAAAACTTGGTGAATAACTGCATTTCTCAATATTTATTGCAAATTTCGAAAAGTTAGATCACTTAGTGATGATATCGATAGATAAAAATAGAAATATTTGGACAATCTGAAAAGCCACTACATTGATTTCTTTAGATGATATTTCCTCATCCTCTTCCAACATATTACTAGTGACTTGATGTGCAACTTCTTGAATATATTTATCATGATTAGCGCTACTACTTACTGCTTTTAAACCGCAACAGAAACTACTCTGAACAAGTAATGTTAGAGAAACATTTTCTTTTTTTACCATCCATACTATTTACTTCATAATCTGGATTAAACCTGAAAGAACTGCTCAATTTTATACAGAAAAAAAAAAAAGAATTACATGGACTTCCAACAGTTTAATATATTTAAAACCAAGGAAAAAGAAAAAATTGGTAGGTGAATGATGATGCGATCATGAGGAGAAAATTATCGGTATTAAAAGCTAATGAAGACGCAATAGATTGTTGAAGTGAAAATCATTAATCAAATAAATTATGAAAAATGTGATAATTTATGAAACATAAACAATACTTGGTTCCCAAAAGATTATCACTATCTAAATTAAAATAAAGTAATCCAGTATATCTTTAAAGAGGATAAAACATTCCAACATTTTGTTTCTTTGATTTACTAGATCAATAAATCTTTAATTTTATAATTAATGAAATTACGACTGAAGAAATAGAAAATCTGCTCACTTTCAAGATCATATATTCAAGAAAAGTACTGTGTTATGATGGAGCTATTAATGCAACAGATAACTATTTTGCGGAGTACTCGTATTTGAAACAGAAAAAAGTGCTGCGTCGTTACTCACGGAATCTTCAGCAGTGGTTCCTTTTTTTCAGCAGATAATTCCTCAACTATATTCATGGAAAATTTTTAATTTTTTTGAAGGTACTTTGAAAAGTACAACAAACTTCAACTATTGTACTTTATTATAGGAATGAATCTTTTTTAACGTTCCTTTTAAGAAATTCGATTCCAACTATCTTCTCGCTGTCATTGTAAACAAATCACTTTTTCCTCATGCGAAAATTAGTAAACTTGCTGATAGGCCAATCGAACTTTTCACAAATTTTCGCGATGATAGTTTTTTCTTATTTCCTCCCTTTTCTAAATACAGAAAACAATATTTTGATACTAAGGAGTGAATATAAGAACCAAAAGAAGGAGATGAAACGAAAGAGAGGAATCCGAAATGTTTTGAATTTAAAGAATTATTCATCACGCTTAATCATTATTTAAATGAAATAACCCGGATATTACCGTTGCTGCAAAAACTTCAGAATTAAATATGTTTATTCCTGAAGTTTTTTCGTCAACAGCAAACTTAGATAACTCTGCATAACCGTTTTTGTCAAATTTAATGGAAGAAAGAATTGTGGTAGCTAGCCAAATTCAGATTTTCTAGCTAGAGAAACAAAAAAACTACTTGATATCTTTCGCCATTACTTTATCATAGAACTGAAGCTGTTATCTGCCTTCAATCTGTTCAGATTAAACGACAAAAAAACTCAACGTACTTGGCGTTCTATGTTCCTTTTTTTACACTATGTGTATTGCATGCCTTTATAAACTTTCAAGGTTTTTACCTAATATAAACTATAATATGCTAGTTAAAGCGTTTAAGACAATAAAAAAAAACTACAACTAGATAATGAATAGTAATTAGCTAACAGGATTTCACTGTCTTTTGTCTGCTTGGTAAATTTCTTAATGTTTAAATTTAGATCTGTTGCGGTTTAAAAGCAGCTAGATTAGACATTTAGAACAGAAAAACGCCAACTTGTACAGTTAATATAAATAACACTTTTATAACCTTTCACAAAAATGACATCATGACAACTACCACACTTCTTCCATGAGACTCAAAGACTAATGAAAGAAGATTCAAACATAATACCGATTATTTTCATCAGCCACAAAAATATAATAATGGAAGTTTGATGTCTAGTTCTAATATAGTGAAAATTTGTAATGATTGAGAACACAAAGTATAAGAAAAAATACAAATAAAAAGAATAAAGAATACGAAATAAAGAATACAATAAAGAATGCGAACCGAACCGAAAAGTGTAGTTATTATTTCTATTATATGAAAATTCAATTTGTCAAAATTAATATTCAAAGATTAGGCAACAAAAAAATGTCCTCTAAATTAAGGAATTAGCTCTTGCGGAATTTCAATTTTAGTAGCACAACAAACAGAATGATATATATATATATATAGCAACAAACAACATTAAAAAAGTTATCGTTGTTCAAGTTTGTAAAGTATATTAATATCTCGTTCTACAGAAATTTTAATGCGAATTCCGGATAATAAAGTCTCATAAAAACCGGAAAAATCGAAAGTGGGGAAGTATATTATCAAAAGGGCCAAGAAACACTATCAATCATAAAGGATTACATAAAAGTTCACAACAAGAGAAATAATGTGATAAAGAAAACGATGGATGGAAGCTTGGATGTACTAAGCGACAATTTCTCCACACAATATCGAACTGGCTTTCATCAAGCATTAACTTTCTAAAAACTGCTTCTACGACCTCTATTATCATCTGTCTGTTGATATATATTAATAAAAGCAGATAAATTATTATTGAGATATAAAGGTTGCTGAAACCCTTAATATTCAATCTAGAAAAAATGACGAAAAAGAAGACAATGGGTGAGAAAAAAATTTAGAAGATAGGAAAAAGCTCAACGTTTGTTCCAATCATTCTCGCAAAAAAAAATGAAAAAGCAGAAATGTGGATGTTGCATTTTTCCAAATACATGGGATAATAAGTGAAAAAAAAGAAACAGATGTGAAAGGAGTAGAGCTCGAATAATGAGTATGTGTTATATGGCGAATATCATTCCGAAACAAGAACTATGACATTCGTTTCGTTACCTTTATAATGGTTTCTTTTCACCAAGATATTTTTTTTCAGGCAGACAAAAATCGAATCCATCGAGAAATACAGATAAGACTAACTGAAAAAAGGAATCATCATGGAAGAAAGTAAAGAAAAATCAAGAGTCAAAAACAGAGCGAAATTCCACCAAGCAGCATTAATTATTTCAACATTCAAAAAGCACATCATTATTATATGGTTTCTAATTCCTTCGTCATTAACTCAGACAAATTTTTTTTGTGGTATCGAACTTATTAAGGGCCAAACGTTTTATACAGAAAAAAATTCCTGGTATTCTAGAAAGTATAACTCATAATGTTCCAAAATGTGTCACCAAATATTTGTCGAAATGGTGACAAATCATTTAATTAAAAAGGAAACTATAAATTTGTAATTTATGACCTCTATCATACTGTATAAAAGCAATGTACTAAATTTTTTTTTATCGTTTATTCAAATACGCAGTAAGATTTGAAAAATTCAGCTAAGATGATCCCAAATTCTTGGAATTTTTGCGAGGGCATCACTTCTATTTTTGTCCCTTTCATCAAAAAATCCGATCCAAAAAAGTCAACGGTAAAATTTTTCAAAAATCTTAGAGATAAATAAATGTAAATCGATGAGCAACAATCCAGTTATCTTAAAAATCTCATCAACAGTAATAAGAATAATGAAATCAAAATAAAATATTTTCACATATTTCAAAATATGTTACTTTCCGATGGAGAAAAGCGATAATAATACAATTAATTAATGATTTATTTTACTTCTATGTTACTATCTACAAATTGGTTGTATTGCTCATCAAAATGACGAAGTTTACAAAGAAAAAGGATAAGAAAACAGAAAATTTCGTCCTATTAATGGACATTCAAATTTTGATGGATACCGACTGATTTAATTTTTGTTTGGAAATATAGCACGGGAATGTATTAAGTTACAGTGAAGGAAATTTTTAATTTTAAAATATTTTGTAAACATCAAATCAGTAAAATGAAAATAATTAAGCAAGAAGATTGCGAACTTAAGGATAGTAAGCAGAGTGCGTACGAATATGGAACAAGTGACGCTCAGTATTTTTATTACAATATACTAATGATAATATTACGAATAGCATGCATTTGTTGTGAATGTGGAATTCAAACAATAGTGAAAATATAGCGGCAAGTGCAAGAATAAGTTTTATGAGAACTTAAATATATGAATGGCAAGGACAACTGAGATGCAATGAAAATTTTCTATTTCAAATTTGGATTTAAAAACTTCAAAAATTTGCAAATGAAATTCGTGATAAACAATGATATGATTTTGTAGTCAAAAAAGTATCGAACCTATTTTCTATCTTCTTGTCTTCACTATACGACCATAAATTTTTTAATATGCACAAAACCTAAGAATCAAAGATTAATTGAAACTAAGGAAAACATTTATAAACAAGTAATTATTTTCACATTAAATGCAAATTTCTTCAGGCTTTTTATTTCACTTACTGCAATAATAAGCGTCCTTATAAATATGTTATCACAAAAAAAGAAAAGAAAAAAACTATGGGAGTAATGTAATGCATTATCTTGAATGACGCACACAATTTTCATGATTTTTTTTTGCAATCATTGATCAAACAGATAGTGTCCATAATCCGCATAACTTAAGTAAATGAGGATTAAGTAATACAACCGAATTGTGAGACGGACACTTGTATTCAACGATGAAAACATCTATGTTTGCAATTTTTTTTTCAGAAATATTCCTAATATGCATATATAGCATACAACTGTGATAACATGAGCTAAAAAAAGGTGCCATATTAAATAATTAATTCAAGTAATCTGGAGGACATTCTTTTTCTCTTGGTCATATCCAGATTTGAATTATGGATCTATACATAAGAAAAACGCATAAACTTTGACATACATCATTAGATAAATACTAACTTGATAAAGAGGAGCATTCATCGGATTCATATGATCTTTCGCAGCAGCAGCACTTCCATCAAAGCTCGAATAACGCATTGCTAGTGGATGATTTGTACTTCCAACAACTTCTCGTGGAACACCTCCCTGCTGCTGGGCTAAATTATGTGGCGGAAGAATGGCCATTGATGCCCAAGGGGGAGTCTGAAATAGACTGGCCATGCAACCAGCCTGAAATTTTCTCCAATTGATATATTTCGATAAAATATTTTTGATCTTAGAGTTTATTTAAGACTATTTCCATGCAAAGTCTAAATGTTTCCTAGCATTCAATCATCACTAAATTCATCTACTGTTATATATTATGCAACTATGCAGTTTTGCATCAAAGTTGCATTCTAAACTTTAACAGCAAAAATTTTCAACATCAAAGCAACATACTAATTGAAGAAAAACAATCGAAAATTAAAATTTAAAAACCAACCTCATCATGCGTGTTCATGTTAGGTGCATCATTCGTGATTGCACAAACACTAGTTGCAGTGGCGATTGGCTCCTCTTGCTTCAATTGTCTGGAACCAGTACCACCGCTAAGAAGACGCTGTTGCGAAGCTGTACTACTACTACATTCGCTGATCTCACCACAAACATCAATGTAATTTTTAGCGGAAGAAGAAGACGACTGATTCAACATTACACCCAAGTTTGATCTATAAAATTATTTGATATAAGAAATACAATACTTGAGAATCTATATTAAAACTGTTTAAAATCGGCGTAATTTTGCTCTCATATCTCAATCACTCTATCCCTTCTTATTATATAATCGCCACTTCTAAAATTCAAAAAAACATGTTTTTTTACTTGTACAATAAAATCCCTGGATAAAACAGCAAATCATCAATTAATCCGAGTTTTATATAGTGCTTAACTCCTTTTCGATTGCTATTTTTACTATTATAATTTCTGAAAGACATTTAATGCAGAGGTATTTTATTGTAAGTATAATTCCTGACAAAATAGCAAGAAATAATAATAATAAATTCTAGATATTCTAGTATCATTATAAACTCGTTTGGAGAACACATTTTTAATTCTTTCTATACTGATCAACCACCTACTTATAATTCAAAATAAAGCGTTTGCCTGAAATCACTAGCTTCATTTGCACACCTAGCATGCATGAGATAGAATGTTGAAATGTGCAGTTGTTCAATATGGAATTACTAACAAGACCAATGCGTTGAAAATATCGCATCCGAAAGATGCAGCTATTCGATGCGATTAATTATTTACCTATTACATCTGAAAGATTCATATTTATCAGTTAAACTACGAATACCATCGGAAAAGGACCATTCAAAATAATCATTGACATTAGATACTTCAATGAACGGATCGAATACAAACATAATGTCAAAGTCCGAATTTTAACATACGAACAATGTCGTGAACATACTTCGAAGTGAATAGAAAAGAGTGTTGCAGACGATGGGAAAATTGCACTCGATGATGCTATCCAATAATACGTTTGATGAAATTCTCCACCTAACTTACCACTAAACTATTCAGTGCTTACATCCCTGAAAGCTGAGACAATTTATAAATTAGGCTTCGAAGACAATTAAATAGTATAATACATTATATTATTTGCAGCAGTCCACATATCTTTGTTCCATGTTTCAGATGAAATTTCGCGATACTATGTTCTAACAAATCAATTCATACAAATTATTTTGACGACTGGGAACTGAAAAAGAATTACGATTCGCATTTAATTTTTCCAGTGACTTCAAGCTTTTAAACCGAAATCTACACTTTTCAGGTACTACAAATCTCTCGCTGCAACACCAATTTTAGTAACTAGAATTACATCTTAATTTTTGGAATTCCCATACTCCATTAAAATTTAATGTTTTTTGCAATTTTAATTCTGATATTCAGTATGCAACCATGCGGTCAGGAAACTTATTTAAGAAAATATTAAATGAAAATAAAACCAATTCCAAAAGCTATATGTTAAGTAATTAAAGCTAAGATTTCTTCTGTTATGTTAAATAAACAATTAGATCTGAAGTACCCACCTTAGTAAGTCAAACACCTGGAAGACAATAAAGCCTGTTTTTCAGACCGTATCTGCATCGATTGATATCACTGGGAAATTATGTTTAGGAATAGCGAAATAGGATAATGCATCTTCTGCAGAGGGAGGTAAAGCAAGTCAGTGAGGTAGGCAAGTGAAGAATCCTGCCACTGCATATTTAACTATTCTATGTACGTTAATTCCGACTCTCATTATGTACTTTCACGACATTCACATCTGCTCGGGAACTCGAAATAACTGTCTCATCATTAATATGTATAGATCCTAGCAGCTCCTCATTTCTCTCTTTTCAACAGACTGCGAACATTTCAGGTGACAATTCATGCATCACTGAACCCTCAAGAACCTTTCCGATCGATGACAGCAAAAACTGTCTAATGATTAAATGAATGTATCTAAATAGTACGCTCCGCTACTTAGAAGACCGGACAGATAAGCCATCTAGCAAACATACTATCTCCCATACTTCCACTGAGAAAAAACAAAATTTATAGTCGTCTGCAAGGACAAATTGTACGATCGTAAACAGTGATTCCTTTTAAGACTTTCGCCCATTATAGTAGCTTCGAACCACATTTTCACAACACAATACATGCCCGGCACACTTTTTAGTGTGTCGACGACTCTTTCTTTTTTTAGAAATATTATGTTATAAAATTAAAATACCCAACTGTCATTTAAAACTATCTCATACATGTCTATTCGCTAAAATGATGAATCTTTTGTGCTTTTCCTCCGTTTTCCTTTGTATTCTTTTAAAAGTAAAGAGATTCCTTCTATTTCTGATCATGGCTTAGCTCAATTCTACTTAAGTCGAAAATTCACATAAATCTCAAACCAGAGATGTCAGACAAGTCATAAAAATATCGTACTAAACCACATCAATTTTTATTATAATTAAGAAAACGAATCACATTGGAAGAAAAGTAGCATGCAGAAATCCCAATTATAATATGTTTTATTAATATTTTTCATTGTATAGCTCAAGCATTTGAGAATCATTCGATGGGATTGATTTTTTCTTACGTTCCGACTGTTTTCGCATTGATGGCTTAATCCGTTCAAACGGACGCATCTTTCCCTCTGATTCCAGTACCCTTCGTTTGCCTTGTAACTCTCTGAATAGATACCATTCCTCTATGGATACATGACCTACTTTCTTCGCGAACCGTTCCGCATTATTATCTAGAATCTCCCTTAGTTTCGGATTTTTCTGCAAATACATTGTATATAGAAAAATTTAAGGCACTGTCCCACCAATATATATGAGAAATAAAATTGCCATTACGCCACTAATTAGCGATGTTATGTACACTTTTTAAATTGAAATCCAGGACAAACAGGATGTAGTTGTGTCCCACTAATCCAAGTGTTAAGAAAAAATATATGTCATAAATATCTAATAATGAAATTAAAGAAATCTTCAAATTCCGTATGAACAGAACCATTTTTAACTGCGGTCTTTTTAGATCTGGAGTTTTGTAAGTGCCTGTTTTCAACAAGAATTCATGGCGATCTATCAGTTCTTCCAGTGACAACTGCGTGAGATTTGTACAGCTCGCAAAATCTTCACCCTCCATAAGCATGTGACAATAAATATATTCAATTTTATTCTCTGTTTCGTTAGTATTACCCAGTAAGATTTCTGGAGACGACTTTAACAACGAATAAAACTGAAATGCAATAATCATATATTACCGACAAATCAGTATTTTTCTTGAATTCCGATAAAATGTAAAACTGTCTGGAATGAAAAAATTACAATGATCTAGAATTTTTTTATTCTCCGAAGAAACGGCTCAATTCTTTTCAGTTATTATAAACTTGAAATTACATAATCTTCTTCAGGTGCAGTGTGGCATATTACGCTTGTAATATGATGCTAAGAGTATATAATAATAAAATAGACCTGATTTCTACTGAAATGAGAAAATAAATTCTCAGCATTTTGGGCTAGTCTATTGGATTTGTGTGCAAAAAGTAATGCAGGACATGGAACAAATGGCTTCTCCTAATTTTCCGTCATGGAATCCATATGAATAGAGTACTTCCATGCATTTCTGAACTTCTTCAGGTCCTGCTGATAGCAGTTCTTCATTGTATCTGTAAAAGTCCTTAATCCTATATGAAGAAGGTTTAGAATTCCAAACAGAATAGGTAATTGTTAAAATAAATAAATTAAAAGAATTTTGAACTGATATGAAGAAGAAAAAAAATCTATCTAACTAGTAAATTAACAAGACAAAACCTACGTTGCGAAAATGCGGATGGAATCTTCGTAAGTAAGCTGGCAAAAATCCACAATAAGTTCTATTATTTGAATGCTTATTTCTCCTTTTTGCGTTAATGATACAAACAGTTGAGGTGCGCATACACAGGAATCAACGATGAAGTCTGGTTGAATTCCTAATATTTAATAATTCATATCAAGAAATCGAAATGAGTCAAAAAGTCTCAATTCCATTAGTTCTAAATGAAATCATGGCAGTATAAAAATCCCATATAAGAATTGTTTTGCCATTTTGTTTAATGATATAAATCATCTGAAATGAACAGAGCAGAAATCTCTGATATTTCGAGCTCCCTACTTAAATTATCCAGTTTCGTCATCTTTATAACTTTATCGTTAACATTTTCACGCATAAGATTAAAAGCAAAAAACTGTGTTCACCCTACCGATATCGAGGAAGAGACTGAAAATTTTCGTAAGAGCTTTCATAGCCGTAACATCATTCACAGGAAGTATAAAGAGTTGCCCATTTCCTCGTAACTTGGTGACGATTAGTTGTACTATTTCCATACCAGAAATTGATGCTTTAACTATCTTTTCCGAAGCAGTCATTTCTTTTATTCGTGTGTCATTTCTGCATTCTGTTTTAATGCATTTATTAACTTTGGAATCATTTTGAATACTATATTTTGTTCCTTCTAGGCTCCAGTTGAGCTTGCGTTGTTCGGATTTAAGAAATGGAACCTGAAATTGATATATCCAAAACATTTCAGAAATTGAATCAAACAATGGATTTCTAAGCATTTATATTTTAAAAGTTAAACACATACATTTAACGAATTCAGCAGCAAACAAGATTGCCTTTTACATCTTTCCTCTTGACTTATAAATAGAGAAACCAATCGGAAAAAATCACGCCTGAAGCAGGATATTTGTGATGGGAAGATTCCATAACAACGAAGTAAACTAGACAGAATCATCCTCCCATGAATCACTGCTGCAATATGAAAAACGCAACTTTCAATTGGAACATTAAAATTTCGCTTCCTCAACCATCAAAAATTCTACACTGAATCTCCAATGTCCTAATGCTTGAGAAGAAAATTTTAATTTCATTATACCACGAATTTCGCTTGATCGACTAACTGGAAATACATCAAATAAATATTGAATAGATTAAAAATTACACAAACTATTGAAGTATTTGTAAATCTGTATGATACATACCATACCATAGCTGCACTAAGGAATGTATGCATTGAATAACTCGATATGATGTAATAGAAAAATTATCTAACAACTGCCAAAAACAAATCACTAAGCATTTAATTCCCTATATAATAAGGGAAAAATCTCGCCCTTACCAAAACTAAAGCTTTAAGACAAAAGTCAACTATCTTTAAATATGGATAAAAAGTATATTAGATGTAATCATTGCCATTTAAACAAATTTCGAAAAGATGTTCGTTTAAATATACAAATACTGTCAATATTTTTATGCAAAGAAAAAAAAATTTATTATAAACATAAGCAAGAGAAATTCCACAGTACTAATATCTATTTTGAGATTCAGGCTGCACAAATAAACATTTACAGCCTCATCAAAAGCACAGACTGACTTCACAATAAGCTGAACTATGCAAAGAAATGCAAAGTATATTTTGAAAACGTTCAATTCCTGCAATTTAAAACAAACAGCTCTTGTGATAACTAGGCATTTTCGTAGTCCTTTTATTTCTCATCTATTACTTGCATTAAAAGTCACTTATCACTTCAACTTCTTAAGTCTTCTCAAATAAGGTGAGATATAACAATTGAAAAAATAACAATGTAGGTGACATAAAGAAATAACAAAAATGTACTATGTAACATGAAATTCAAAATAAATCACAAAGTGGGCAATATAGGAAAATATGAAAAATGCATTGTGCGGCACAAAATTCAAAAAATAAACCAAATATTTCAATACAGCAGCAATAGAAAATATATTTTGATCATAAGAGATCCATAATAAACCGTAAAAAAATGCATCCAAGATTAAAAAGGACAATTCATGACAATTACCGTTCTATAAAATCCGAAGACCGAATCAAAAAAACAAAGCATGGAAATAATCCAAATACTGCCTCCCAAGACCGAATATGTATATGCTCGATATCTTTTGAAATTCTTACTTTAGAATCCTTAGCTCCAATTAAATAAAGACTAGATAAAACCAAAATAAGCATTACGTGAAACAGTAATAGGAACAAAACATTAAAGTCAGCAAACAGTGGAATATAAACAAATCGATAAATTAGGTTTGATTTATTGAACAGATATATAAAAATATTTAACAAACTTTTTTTCAAACACAAGTATATTTAAAATAAGAAACATTTGAGAAAATTTTAACGTCATGTTTATTTTTAAAAAAGGTAAAATTTTGGTGGATTAAGTCATACATTTCAATAAAATAATGAAGATATAATAATAACAGCATGATAATATATTAAACTATTAAAAATGCTATTTTTTAAGGATATTTCAAGTTCAAAAATAAAAAAAAAAAATAAAAAATAAAAATAAAGCTGATTGATGAATTTCTATCACGCAATGACAACTAAAATAACACAACAAAATATAATAATTTCAATCAAGTTTTGATACGTGAACCTGTCTTGGAAAACGGGAAAATTTTTGAAACGTTTATGTGAAAATCAAACGATCATAATGGTTCGTGTAAATGGCTAGATTCACTGAAGAAAATGATAGCAAGAAACAATATTCTATTCTAGAAATCAATTACATCATACGCAGTTGGTAGTCACCGTTTTGCGTAATATAGCGCACCCACGGTAAAGCTTGATAACCACTTTTTTCAATAATTTTAAGGTAGCGTACCTGCAAAATTACTTAAATTTTATTTATAAAGAAAATAAAGATCTGTTTTGGCAAAATTATGAGAAAATCATTAAATATAACTAAGAAAGAAGAAAAATGAAAATAGAAAATTTTGACTGAGAACAAAAGAAAAGTTAAATTTAAAGCAGCAGGAATAAGAAAAAAAGAAGGAAGCATTATCAATATACATAATAACTGACAATAACATAGAAAAAGTAGATGCAATATATAATAGAAAAAATAAGTCCCTAATGAATATGGTTAAGCAAAATCAGTCACCGGAACAAATATACCTGTATTCCAGAAGTTGTAAAATACGGGATCTCAAATTTTACTTTCATTGGTGGACGACCCTCACGGTCTTCACACTGAACTGACGGTAAATTGAAATGTGCGCGCATCAAATATTCTTTTCCACCTGCGATTTCAATTAATTAATCAAATTAATTCACCACTGAAGTAGCAAAAAGTAAATTTGGAAGTTTAAACTTCCCAAATTTAATTGGACTTCACGTCAGATTAGCAAGCTTAGCATAGAACTTAGTGTAGATTTTTTTCCAGATTAACAAGCTTAACATAGTTAGTATAGATTCTGTTTTTTTCTTGTTCTATAAATAAATCTTTCTTAGGAAGCTCTGCAACCTGGAAAACTTTTAATTGTCAGACAAATGAATTTTGCTCCGGTGTGTATTTCACTGTCCCAATAGAAGTTTTGAATTTGGGTGAGTCAGCATCACTTGGCACCGGAATGATAATCTCTACATTATTTGCTGTAGAACGTCGTTTAAACTGTGACTTAGCCTAAAAAGAATGATAAATTTTACAAACAATGGAAATTATTATTGTAGTCCATATAATTGATCTTAAATAAAATTAATAAACACAAGAATGATTCTAACTGCAAAAAATTTATACTGCAGAATTTCTACAATGCCCAAAAAGTATGGACAAATTTTAAAAAATGTTGTAATAACCATTTGCCTTTATCATATATTCGACTCTTGAATGAGTGTGTCTTTCAACGACAGCTTCCATCCAAATAAGTGGCTTAACAATAGTCATCAATCGATAACTCATCAATTCGAATTCTCCATCTGGTGGTATAAAACTAATTGTCCGATCATTTTCAAAACGGGATAAGCGAACACACTGATGAAATTTTACATCTTCCAATTCTACCGATCTGTTCTTACTCCCTGGAAAGAAATACGAAATATTTGTTAACAAATCAGTATTAGAAAGAAAATTCTTCCATAAGTTAAGGGCTGTACAAAACTATTCGCACAGATAATTTTTTATGGCAATATATTTTGAAGAGAGAAAAGACTAACAGTAGACTGAGAAATAATGAAATTTCTTCTAGAAAAAAGGAAAAAGTGAAAAACTTACTTCCACTATTTTCAAATAAAACTTTGTCATTAAGACCTAAACGTAGTTCCGGCATACCCGTCAGATAGACACGCATCTTAACCGAACCAACTATTTCGCTTTGTAGCACTACGCCGTTTGCATTTGCCTGTATTAATTACATACTTACAAAACAAATCAAGTCGAGCAGTAATATTTCGGAAATAAATATAAAAGAAGGTTCTTAATCCCACAACAAATTTAAAAGAATAGTAAGAAACTGTTATATGTTCCATTCTTTATATATTAAAGAAAGATAAACACTCATGCATGTTTAATTCTTTCTATGAAAAAACACTGACTAAATTTTATGAAAATTTGTTTTTCGAAACTGAAGTTAATAACTTACAAGTAAATTAACAGATTCTATGACATCTAAAAATACTTCGTTTTTGCGATATTTAAGACCTTCTGAACGCCACGAAACAGCGTTTGTAACAGCCATTGGTGGTCGAGGGGCAGTTTCCAACTTGTGTCCTTCTTGTGTAATAAATCTAGGGAAGCACAATTAGCTATCTATTCAATAATACTTCAGATCAAAATATCGTTTACTGATAAAGAGGTTGACACAAAAATAAGAAACTCACTCTTGCAAAATTTTTCCTTCAGTTGTTTGTGGATAACCAAAATCCATCATTTCGTCGAGTAGTTCATAGATGATTACAAAATTATCACGAATCGATTCTTCCTCGACATCTTTCAAATATTCTCCGAATACTTCCACTATTTTATATAAAAATGTAAGCACTAGTGCTACATTTACATTTTTATGTGATGTTGAAACAACTGGAAGAATGACAATATAAAATTTAGAAAAATCTTTCCAGAATTTTTATAAGATAATCACATTATCATACTCAAGAAATAATTTAACAGATTCGAAAATATTTCACAAATTATATTGAAAACATAAATCCACAGCTCTAAAATCAAGACTGGTTGCATGTAAGAATTTCTAAATATCTGATTCTTGAAATTCGATTTTCTTCTACACCAATACTTTCTGTGCTAATACTGAATCTACATTATTCAAATATTTAGCTTTTTATAATCATTACTGCAGCGTACAAGATCAATTTATATGAAATTTATATAATTCCAGAAAGTTTTATACTTCGACCGAATCATAGGGAAATAAATAAAAAGGATCAGAAAACTTGCAGTAAAGATTTGAATGTCTGACGTATATGAACGTAGCTTCAGGATGCTCGAGAGCTGGATTCTGGCGACCTTCTTCTTCACATTCCAACAACAACGGTATGAACTTATCGATAATACCCATATCTATATCGCCTCGATAATTTCTTGATATTATCGCCTGTTATTAAGGATATTATGAAAGTGTATCAAATATGGATGTAATATTCACAGGAAACTTTATCTAGATTATTAATTCAAATTCCATAATGTTTCTTTTCTAATAAGTAGCTAAAGATGTCATAATAAGGACTGCTCCAACCAAATGTTCCAAACAATTTGATTCTCGTGTACTGAAACCAAATTATTTGCTGATGATAGCCCTGAACTGAGCGTGTCCGAAAGAAGTAAAAAACAAAGACATCCCGAAATTTCACTCTTGACTTACTTTGCCTTTAAGATCGAGTATGTAGATGGCCGAAGAACACATTGTTTCTCGCTCTGAAAAGTTATCAATTTTACGAATCTACTTAAATCCTCCCTTAAACGCTTTAAACTCTAAGTCAACATATTCCGCAGCAGTTACTCATCTAACAGATTTAACACAGTCCCACCTTGCTATGTCTTTGTCTCATCACATTTTTGTCACTCTTTTTCTGTTCCATTCTAATGAATCTATTTTATCGATCTAGATAATTCTTGTAACTTTTGATTTAGCCAATTAATTTGGATAGATCGATAATTCCAAAAGAACAGTGACGTTCTAATTTTTTGCACAGATTTTATATGCTTTTCTGCTGATTTGAATAAAAATAATTATTTTGTACATATTTTTGATGTTTTTCGAATGAAAAGATATTCTTATCCTTTACGTGTCATAATAATCCGGTCCACTTTTTTTCTCCAACTTTCCATTCTTTTTTACTTATCACTAAAGATGTAATCGGCATAATTGTCAATTTCTTATTAAAGTTATTTTTAAAAAATAGGAAATTCTGAAAAGCCTTATCGGAAGCGAAAGAAAGTTAAGAAATGAAATTCTGGATAACTTGAAAATTTGTTAAATCGGACTTTATGAGAAGAGAAAATGTAGAAGATAGAATATGAATAATGAAATATTGAAATATTATAAAACATGATTTTCTGATTTGGAAATAATTTTTCCGCTGTTATAATTAATTTATGGAGTCTAGAAGGACTAAGAAAGAAATCCAAAAAGTAAAAACTGTTGAAAATTAACATAGACAATGTTTTCGATGATTTTCATTCAACTTTGATGATTTCCGAAGTTTGCAAAATTGAAAATTTTTTTCCTCGTCTTGCTTTTAGCGCAATATATTTTCAAATTTTTGTTGCTAAGAAATAGTTTATCAAAAATACAGCTAGGCAAATGGCTCGAATGCTGTCGCGAAAGTCGCGAAAAAATAAAATAAATTTTATACAAATAAAAATGGGAATGCATTCCATGATTCATTATTCATTATTCATTAATCTCATTTTTATATCTGTCTAAATTTGCATTCCTTTGATTTGTTTCCATGTTTTATCTGTGCCATTTTTAACCAAATTCACATCATTTTTTTGTCTAAAAAATTACATCTGTTGAAATTCCTATTCTTATTATAATTCTTATACTGTAATCAGACCTCTTATATTTTATGTAAATGAAATCTGTTAAAATTCCTAAATTAAAACCACTCCCACTTCCTAACAAATATAAGCTTATCAAGTGAATGTTATTCCAAATCCAAAATTTCAAAATAAACTCTTCCTCTACCAGCTCTTCGTTTCCGCAAACAACTTCCACGACAAATGCTTTCAAATTTTCGCATGTTTCCATGCGGTTGTTTTATATTTTGATGATGGTCGTTTTCATTGATGCTCATCATCAGCTTGGAATTCGAATTACTGTGAGTCTTTTGAGAATGGATAATGCCTTAAAAGAATCCGATCATGGAAATAAAGCAAAATTTGCATCTAAAGATACCATGATTATCAGAACCTTTATAGTATGAATAAGAAATAAATCTGCGTTATTCTGAATTGATTCAGCAAGTAAATATTTTGTGGAAGGTATTGCGAAGCATTTGAAAAGTGTATAGACAGGAACTGTATTTACAAGTTTGTAGTTTTTTTGTGCTTGGAGTAAAAAACAGCTTAAGGCAAAAAGCACATAAACCTTTTAATCTTAATTTCCAGCAAATTTTAAATCAATTGAGAGTATTCAAATGTAATAGATCTAAAGATGTTTTGATGTTTGCAGGCAATTAGTGAAAAAGAAATAGAGCAGTGTATATCAAAACAAGCATATTTTGATAGAGAAAAGAATCGTTTAATAATTTTAAGCGTAAGTGAGAAATGTGACCACCAGTTTATGGATGCTATCCAACACGCTAAAACGATTCCAGAAGAACTACGTATACATATTGTCAATACTGTTAAAGAGTATGAAGAAGGAATACTTCGAAAGGTATGAAAAATGCTGTAAATTGAGAGTTATTGTAAAATTTTACTAATATAATTGCAGTCCCATGAATTGTGCAAATTAAGCATCGTTGAAGATGTAAATGAAGAAACTGTGAAGTGGCTGTTAATAAACTGTAATGAAAGTAATTATTTTTAATTGAAATATAGGTTTAATCGAATAAAATAAATCAAATGAGAGTCCACTCTTCCTAGATTATATTCGCTCGAGAAATGATAGAAGTAGAACAGTTAGTTATTCCACTTCCCCAGTATTGTTTTACTGACTAATTATTCGTGGTAGAATTTCTAAAATTTGCAATAGCAGTAGATAGTATTCCCTTCTTTCATTGTTTATTGCTTAATTACTATTATAGATAAAAAGAGAACAATACGAGGTCAAGGATCAAATGGTATATTCTACCAATCATTACCACAGTTACTACTACTATAATGATCACAGTTGGAATACATTGCTATTGTACAAAAAGAAAAAAGCGAACAAAACAGCAGCAACAACAGCGACAACAACAGTATCTACAACCGCAACAAGAAGGCCAACAGATGTCTCTAAATATATCTTCTGAAAAAAAGTGAAATGACGGATCGTACAACTCCAACACGTGCTCTAAACGTTCAAACAACAAGTTTATCCGATGTCAATTTAATCCAAAATGTTCGTTATTTATATTTCTGTTTAATATACTACTGAATTATCTTACTGGAGATTTTAAATCTAAAAATACAAAGCTTTATATTTATCCTTACTGTGAATGGTTTCTTTAATAAATAGTAATGAGAAAAGATCACAACGTTTGTTTTAATTTATCAATTCTTTTAAGCAATACAAAATTATTGCTGTAACATGCAAAGAAAACTTATAATCAAAATTGTAACATTTTGTTAATATTTAGATAAGAATAAATTCTTGTCTAAAATGTGTCTATCTATTTGATCCCAAAAATCACTGAATAAATTAGTAAAATTTATCTGTTTTTTGCAACTACGAAATTTTGCGATACAATTCTGCAGCGAACGAACACAGAAAAAATGAAACAAAATAAACTGGCAGAAATTTGTGAACGCATTAATCGACAATCTAATGAAGAATTTCAACAAGAAAAAAAAGAATTAAAAGCATTTTATAAAGTTAGCTTCACATGTTTGAACTGTAATCTATAGCAAAGAGATGTTGCATCATCACGGCATCTTTCATTGCATGCTATGCAATATTAATAATATTATTTTTTAGATAATTTTATCTCTTGAATTTTTCTGGATATTTTAGATCTTCAGATAGTTATTAATTTGTAAGGCTAATGAAAATGCGAATTTTATTTTTTATTTTTTGCATTGGTTTTATAGTGGAACTGTTAAGTCGAAAAACATCTGTGATCGATCGCTATTGTTTTTGTAGCAAGTTCGACAATACTTTCCCGAGAAAACAGAAAGAACGCAACAGCAGTTCGAAAATAGCCAAGCGTTCCAAAGGAACTACTCGAATCATTAAATGGTGTTGAGAATTAAAGATTATTGTGAGACAGAATCACTTAAATACTGTTGCAATAATGTTATTACATTACTATATGGTAATTCAGAAATGGATTTAAAATTCCGATTCTAAAAGTAAAGCACACTGAGCAACAGAGAAATACTGGCAGTGACTGCAGTCGGTGATAAAATTTAATTGCCATTACAATAAGTTATTGTTATTAATAAAAAGAAGCAATAATTATCAATATGAGAAATTTCTTCATATGTCAAGATAGTGTCAATTTGGATAAAGAAAATAACCTCGAAAAATTTCATTAATTTCATCAGATTTTGGGAATTTATTTCAAGTTCTAGAACCTCTTGATTAATCATGAGAACTTCTGAAATGCGACACAGTTTCCACTCTCGTCTCTTGCTATACTTCTGTCTTCTCTACTAAATTGCATTTACCAATTCTCGCCTTCTGCTATTCAGCTGAGTCATCGACAGTCAGTTAATGAAAAACATTACCTGAATGAATCATTTAAATCATGATCACTGCTTTTTCTGTTCCTTTTCGCCATCCCATTCTCATTGTGCAATTCATCGATCTCAATCTATTGCTTAGCTTTATTAATTCCTCATTAATTAATTAAATTGATAGCTCATATAGCTTTTTGATTTTTCTTAATTTGTTGTTATTCGTGTCAATTAATCAATCTTCCATTCAACTTTTCATATTGAAATATTTCAATTGAATGAGAGTAAATGGTTGCTAGGTTTGATGAAAATAACATATTCAACATTGCAAATTGTTCTCAGTTTTGCTTCGAGTTTATTGTGCAGAAGAGGAAAAGAATCCATGCTCAGATTTCCCTCTGCACCTTAATTTCTTATGCTCCGGCTAAATCTCTTCAAGAAGAAACTATGAACTGATTCAGATTCAGCAATTTAAATTCTTAATCAGTTTTTCGACGATCATTATTCTCGATTGCCGGTTCTTTTAATGTTACCTTGCTACATCACTGAAAAGTAAGAGTATAGTACTGCTGTAGATGCTATAATTTGGACAGTTGACTATCGCGAATTACTATAATAGCGATTACATACAACCCTATCCTATCTTTCAACATCAAAACCTATGCCATTTATGGGATTCGTTTTGTTTCAATTTTTATTATCGTTCGTATTTGGACGTTTTGCTTATCTTAATAAATTCAAAGGTTGGCATTTCTTTTTGCTTGTTCTTTTGAATCTATTTTTGTTTAGACAGAATCTCAACTACTTTTTTCCACAATATGAAATGAAACGATATTTCCATATTCTATATAATTATTATTCCATATTAAGCAATGAATGATTGACTTATCTTAAAACATTATGTGTGCTTTGAATCGTGTTGTGCGAAAGTCATTCTGGTCGTGAAATGGCCTCAATTTGCTATATTTATATCACAGATTACAAAAAGAATCTGATAACGAAATCGAATGAAAATATTTTTCCAAATGAAACACTGCATCGATCTGTGGAGTTGGAATATATTATATATCAGAATGAACAACACGTGAATGTGAAAAGTAAAATCTATGACATGTTACATTGGATGATACCTGGTATGATGTTGGCTAACTGGATTAAGTCACCGATCTTGACGATTATTAATCCAGATGAGCAGATTATTTATTTGCCAACAACAATTAAAGGGAACATTGAAGATGTTGACAATCAGGAACTCGAAGTAAATTTATCTTTTCAAAACTGAAACGAGTATTCTAAGCTTATTTTTGACTTTATTGTTATTTTGAACTCATAGACGTCATCGAGATAGGCATGGATTCGGATAAAAAACTGAGAAATTCCCAAATAGGATTCACATTAACAAAAATTTCAAAATAAAACTAATAATTGAAAGTTGCTCATAGACTCTAATTTTTAAAATTTAGTCAATAGTCAATAAGAGCATTGTATCGCCGAGCACTCAGTTATTTCAAACAACCTGCTACAACAATAAATGACTTGCTAAACGATGAAGAACTGAAAAAGAAGAATGATCTAGAATTAAATACTGAATTAGAACAGAATATGAACGGAACATTCGAAGAATCAAATACAACGGAAGTTTATGAAGAACCATTTATCCGGATTTATGTGAAACCGCTCTGCGAGGGACTCATTTGTCAAAACCAATTCAATTCGGAGTAAATGACAAATTTAATTATGTTGGAATTTGGACCATAAATTGAATTTTTTCGCATTTTGTTCTTATGTTTTCAAACAAGAACTAGAAATCGATGTTTGGTCTTTACATTTTTCATTTTTAAGAGAAAATCTAACTGTCAACAACTTAATCCTTGCTACCCCACGTTTCTTTAAAACATCACATTAAATAGAAATCAATACCAAATTAATCTCTTCAATCCATCCAATGATCAAGAAGTCGTTGATGACACAGTTTTGACATTTATTAGATTATATGAGTTAGGCCAAGAAAATTTCATCTTCATTATGTAGTTTCGATGAAGAAGATTTGATCTGACGCATTTCTATTGGGATTCGTACGAATTGTTAGTAATTGAATAACACAAATGCACAGTGCTAACCGTGAAGATAGAATGATAAGTTTTTGAATTTAATATAATGCTCGATAAGCGTTGTATTTGATATGAATGTATAAATGAAGTATGAATGATTTTTTTATTAATAAGGAGAAAAATAAAAACTTGGACAGACAGTAAGCTTGTGATAAATCGCCTGAACTTGCGATGATTCGGTGAAATTAAAAGAAAAAGGGAAATTTAAAAACACCATGGTGATTTCAAGCTGCAATTACCAAAGTAAGCAACTTATTCCAATAAAGGTGTCCATGGTAACACGTCACAATCTATGATACACTAAGCTTCTCTAAGTTGCCATATTCATTTAATTTCGCAGTAAACATTTGAGATTTTCTTTTACCATTTCTCTGACATTTCACCGATTATAATTGTAAAATGATAGTGTTAGCAGGAAGTTGATCAGGCGAATAAATTATGTTGATAGATTTTTTCCCTATAATGTATAATCTTTTTTTATCATCTGCTGATGTCCACTGAATTATATTTCTGCAAAAAATAATAAAAGTGAAAAAATCTTATTTCCCGAAAGAACTAGAACTTCTACTCGGAGCAATAACCATTCGCGATGCTTAAAATCGCAATAAATTGTACCTAAAGAGAAATAATCGTGATAAATTCCCGCCAATGAATTTTCTTTTTTAATTCAGATAGCACCGTCGAACCTCCGGTCGTTCTAGTGAGATTATCTGATGCATCATAGACATTCTCAACTTGCTATATAATTCTTTACTCATAGCAAACCGAGGATTCTGAAATAAAGATGTCAAAAAGTATGAATATGAAGAAGCGTATGTCTGACTGCAATGGATCAGACGAAGCGTGCGTATGAAAATTGTCGTTTTTATTATATGTGATTCAATTAATTGCATTTTAACAAATTATTATATCAAAACTTCAAAAATCATTCCAAGAACTGCACATGCTAACAGTCGTAGTCTTTAAGGATTCATAAACTATTATTGGTATGAATATAATTCTTTACTCATTTCCCGAAAGAGCTAGAACTTCTACTCGGAGCAATAACCATTCGCGATGCTTAAAATCGCAATAAATTGTACCTAAAGAGAAATAATCGTGATAAATTCCCTTTTTTTTTTGATTTCATCACTTTATTCATATGACGTTATTTTAATTTCAATTTAAGATTTGGTTTCTCAATTCCGGAGCTCCCACGAGGTGAGCTCTTTCGATTCATTCTGTGCAGTTCTTGGGATGATCCTCACTTCATTGGTCTCAACGCTATTGAGCTATTTAACACGGTTGGTCATAGACCGCAGATCGACAGAGTAAATAATATTAATTTCTGATTTCTCTTATTCTTAAAGTGATACGGTATGGATATTCTATCAGGAAAGAACAGAAATTATTGACAAATATAGATTGTTCGAACTGATAAGAATTTATACTTATAACTGAATTGATACTTCAAAACAAATGCATTTTAAAAAAGTGTAAGCAAGCAGTATGTAATTTTTATTACCGATGATGAAGCGAAAAATCAAGTTGCAGATGAAAACAAATGCGAGTATAACGCGTGGCTCTTTGAACAATGTATTTAAGAATAGAGAAGCGAATCTATCTACCAACGATCCACATAAAATGTGGTCTGCCAGGTATATGTACTTATCTGAGAAGACGCCATGAAAAAGGAAAAGAAACAGATAATATCGAAATGCATAGGTATATTTAGTGTAACAGTTTCAGATACGACAATCTGGCAGAATTTCTGTACATTGAAATTCATCTCAAAAAACAAGAAAGTATTGCGATGATTCGAATTTGGGTATTTTTTTGTTAGTGCAGATTAGATGAAGCAAACGCCTTATAAAATAAGAACAAACAAAATATAATTCAAGCAAATCAAACGAAAAGAACCAGTTAAGTTTTCAAATTAAACTTGTGAAAAAAGTAATGAAAAATTTCTGCAGAACTACAACGAATCGCGTGTTCACGCGTTGCGTGGCGTGCATGATCTTCGTATTGAGTTGGATGGTATAACAATATTTCAGGGCGAGATATCGTGTGCATTTACTTTTGAAAATGAAAAAGAATCAATGGGTGATGTTAGTATTTTTAAAATATGTCTTGAGATTATATGATCAGTACATGAACTATATCATTTGTGCAAAGGAAGTTGATTCTGTATAACATTAAAATAGTTTAGACGATTCTATTTACAACAAATGATACTATATTGGAGTTAATCGCTGAAAACGATAAGTGTCTAGGAGAAAATGAAATAATGCGGAGCGTTTTGGATCTTCATGAATTGATCAACGACCTTGAAGGTTTTCGTTTCAGTACTCTTAGAATGGATGAATGACTGCATTCAATAAATCATTAATTATTTTTGTTCCAGGATAATGGTGAACTATTTGGTTTAATTTGTTGAAATGTTTGCTGTTACAAATTTTTATCACTATTAAAATGGAATATTATAATACATTCTTCGTTATTAGCCTCTGGAAAATACTTCAGTTGAATTTGAGATATTTTAGTGTACATTATTTACACTACATAATTCATAGTTTCTTAATAAAGCTGAAATTGAATGACCCACTTTGTTATTTTCTTTAAAAACAATCCATAGAGGGGAACTATTTTGAATTTCTGCTACGATAGAAGCGTCATCAAGAATACCAATATCAAGTGCACCAAGTGCCCTAAGACCAACCACTGGTGATTGGAAAGCTCAAATACGAAGCATAACACGATCCAGTGATCAGCAATCAGCAAACATAAATGTTATTGAAGAAGCTACACCAGAACTATCTTCTATTAGTTACAATGCAGAAAGAGAAAATAAAGCGGAAAGTGATGAGACGGAAACAGAACAGGAAGATATTGGTCTTCCTTTACTTAAAGGTATTTAAAATTTATCGAAAACTAGACAACAGCTAATGAAATTATTCCATTTGAAATTTATGATAATGCTTATTTAACTAAAAATGATTTATAAAGCCCAAAACATTGCCGATAAAAAATATCGAAGCTAATTATATCTGCAAAATTAACATATTTTATCAATATGTACGACTAATTGTAACAATAAATTTTATAACAAATTTCTTTTTTTACTACAGCTCAAAAATAAGTCAATGCGTTAACATAAAAATACTACGAAGTTGTATACTGTTTGCTCTCGACATCTCTGAGCACCACACTTTTTGAACCTATTATAAAATCTGTTCAAATTAATCAATAACCAGCATAACCCGCATAAAATTTTATGAAATAGGAATAACGTTTAACTGTTCTCAAGCTATAGATATTTTCTGTTAAACTTTCGCTCAAATTTTGCAGTATTTCATGTGGAACTTCTGGAAAACTGGGGTGCACCCGATTGCATCGGCTTAACTGGTTTGCAATTTCTCGGTCCGCACGGTACCGTTTTAGATAGTTTGGATTGCAGTATAACAGCTTCTAGTGCCACAGAAACTTCTTACAGGTCTCTATCATCTTATTAAATATTTTTTGTTGTATTACTGTTTGATATTTGCTAAAACAAATGTTATATTGGGAATGTTCTTTTGTGTAAAACAGAAAAATATTTATTCATACTTGGCAATAGATCAGTGCTTAACATTTTTAACATTTCATACTTTCAAATTAATAAATCACTTCACTCAAAAACTTTTTTGCGTCTTCGTACAGAACTACAAGTCTTTTTGAAATTCATGTGTAAGACATGCAAGCAATTTTAATTAAAAGAATTTTAATACAATATTTGCAAAGTATGTATATCTTTTATCTCTCGAAATTTATAACTTATATTTTTGATCATCTCTGTTTAGGTGCTAAGTATTCGTAATTTAATAAGATTCAAGATTTAGATTACTGAATGGGAAGAATCTAACACGAAGCAGGGAAGATATGTGGCTTTCGACATATTCACATAATTCACCACCAGTACGAATAACAGTGAAATTTGCAGAGCCTGTCATCACTTCAGGTTCATTTGCTGATTAAAGCAAAAGAAATATTAGAATAAAAAAATCTCACAAACTATATATAGTCAAATAATTAAGTTATTACATTTGATTAGAAACTGATTTTAAAATGCGCAATCTTTCCTTGAAATCTAAAAAATGTAAAAAGTGCATTATTATAGGAAAAATCATTAATAATTAATCTTCATTCCATTTACATTCTTCTATAGATGAATATCAATTTTTTATCCATTAGGTATCTGCGTGTGGAATTACAATGCTTCACCGGAAATGTCATATGCAGGAGTGCGTTGCATTCAAATATATGTCAATGGCAAAGTACTTCAAGGACCCATATTGCTGAGGAAAGCTCCAGGTTTTCCATAATTTTATTGATGAAACGACATTCCATATCTTTTTCTATATCTGCATACTTCTTGAATTTTCCTCGCTATATTGAAATATAAAGCTTTCGAGGATGTCTAAATTATCCTTTTTCACTCATTTAGCTACTTTCTTTCATTATTGAAACAAAGTCGTCACCTTTAAAGATCAGCATCTAAAGATTTTTCTGTGCTAATAAAATTTCAGGATATATTCATTTCGATTACGTACAAGATATCATTTTCAACAAATGCATTCTTTATAAGCCAATATCCAGACCACAAACACACTCCATTAGTGGATGTTAGTAGTGACAGTATCTTCGGAGTTATTATTTTTTCATCAATTATTTCTCAAAATTATTGTTAATTACTTACATGCTTCTTTCTAGATATTTACATTCACCAAGTAAAAATTTAGTGAAATAATTTTAAATTTCGTTTGTAATACTGCCCACCTTCAGAGTACTATATTTTGCAGTTATATATCAACTGCGGTTGCATTGCAGCTGGGGAGATGAATACTATATTGGTCTCAACGGAATCGAATTTTACAATCATCGAGAGGAACTTATCAAACTTCTCCCACAAAGTTTACTTATACATTGATATAATTATTATTTTTCTGGCCTAGTTTACATAGTAGGAATATAAAACTTTCACTCTAGCAAATAGGTATAACTACTTGTTATTTCATAGACCTGGCAGCATTCCCGGAAAGTGTAAATATATTGCCGAACATTAACGATGACCCGCGAACAAGCGATAAACTTATTGATGGTTGCAATGATACCAAAAAGTTCTTCTTTGTTTACCTTCTTTATCAAATTTTATGAGAGAAATTGTCATAATTTAAAAAGCGTGTAATACTCAAATACAGACCATTAATTGGTTTGAAATCTTTGTAAGTCGCATAGTTTGTGAAAATTATGAAAGTATTGCGTTTTAACTTAATTTAAAAATCTGTTGGAAATTATAGTTCATCTCACATGTGGTTGACGCCAATTTTGCCTAATCGTTATGCAAGGGTATTTATTATATTTGACATTCCGACTCACGTATCACATATCAATGTATACAACTATCGAAAGACACCAGAACGTGGAGCACGACTTATCACTGTTCGTTCTTTATTTAATATTTTATGAGAAAATAATGAATTTATTATAGTTTGGTTCATTATTTTAAAGTTTGAGGCAAAAGGAAATGTAACATTGAATCCTAATTTTTTGAATTGAAGAAAGTTCTATTCCTGTACGTAAGAAATCCTTTTCATATATATTTTTAAATGTTCTTAAATATCTTAAACATAAACTAAGCCTGTTTAAAACATTTTTGAACATTCAGTTTTCAAGCATTTTGATTCACATACATCATGTGCTTATATATTTGACTATATTCTTGTTCCACATCTATTCTCATTGCACTACTAATATTATCATAGTACCATTTTTAAAATATACATAATAATTAAATTCAATTAAAATGACATTAAATTTAATAGATATCAGTTGACGATTTGATCGTATTCAGTGGTGAGGTACCACGAAGTACGCCACATGAAACCGGTATATTATCAGTGTCGTTAAGAGAAGAATGATGCATATGATGCATGCTGTTCAGCATTCTTTTATTGTTTCCTTGCTGATTATAATATTCGATGAATATGTATCAATTTTCTTATCAAATAAATCTAAAAGTCGTGGAAAAAACTCATACTCTCAGGAAAAACCGAAAGAGAATACAATGATTTGTGTTGGATTTTCCATGCATGGGTATAAATTGTACGTACGTTTTTTCTGTATTACGTAAGATGTAAGCTCAAATTTTATGCTTTATCTATAAGCTATACTCATTCCCAAACAAAGCTCCTTTCTCTTACAATCACAGCTGTACTATTAACTACCACCTACCAAAAGGGGTCCAAAACTATATACTGGAAATTGCTTGCAAGAGATCGGTTGGTCCACAAAACGGAGTGCTGTGCTGTCCCTTTTTACTACCGAAATTATTCATCTGCTTTGCCTTTTTAAATAGACCTTTTTTATTCGCTATATCATAAGTACAATATTGTATAACTATTTAATTCAACTACTTAATAAATACTCTCAGTCTAATTCCTCACAACAATTATCAACGAGGAAAAGTTTTCCTACACACACCGCATTCTATTTATGTTTTCATTATAATTAAAAGAGCCGATTGTGTACTGTACGCTTCATTACTGTCATTATTTCAATCCACTCGAATTCTCCACATTGATTTTTATAGTTTATAAAGAGGAACTACATTAGTTGAGGGTGAACAACAAAAAATGATCCCTTTATTCAGCCAAAACTTCATTTCACTAAACTTCATGTAATTCATTTGATCAAACCTCATTCAGATTACGCTCATGAACCATAAAAAATCTAGAAGAATTCGAATGAACAAGAGAAGTTGATTGGTAAGCTGTTTAAGTAATCAAAATTTAGTGAAGTAAATCGATTATGGCCAAGATTTCCTATAGCAGCACAAAATTTTTCTACACGAATCGTTTTTAGCGAGTTCTCTGATATGAATCATGTAACTTTATCCCATCGAAAAATGATGGCAAGAAATCTCGCGTGAAATCAGCTCATTTAGTACTATTCGTTGAATAATAACTGTTTCAATTTAGAATTATATTTTATCACTGGTTATCTCTACTGATTTCATATATGTCTCCAACATCATCTGTTTCTTCATTTTGAGTAACATTTTCTTTCACTTCCTAGTATCGTCAATTAAAGCGGGGCATGGCATGCTACCGTACTTTGAGCTATATTACAAGGGTTGGAAAACTGAAGTGAAGATGAAGTTTTTCCGAAAAGCAAGAAATCGAAGTGATAGCACGATGAAAAGAACCTATCATCATCACATAAAAGGCATTGGGTTGATATCGTCAGTTCGGACAACTCGAATTTTATATCTACCTATCTTGCATCCTTCCATTACCGCTAACGCTATTCAATTTAATCTTTTTCAAATTGAAGGAATTCAGGGTATAATTTAATTGAATTCCAACTCTTTGATTTGTTTAGATTTCAGTTTTTCAGTGGAAAATTAAGGAATGGATGTGCGGTATTCTACTTACAGTGATAATTCAAAGAAAACATCCGAAGAGAATGATATAAATAGCAATTCAAACAATAGTAGAAGGTAAATTTTTTTTATAATCCAAGTTTTTATGAATCATATATCATAGTGCAATTTTCAAGATGCTTAAACATTGCTTTCATTGTAAATTTCTTTTGATTCTGTCCACTTATGTTTCTTTATTGGTGTACATTGGTAATGATTTTGTTATTTTGCGTTTTGCAACGTTCTAAAATTAATTGAAGGAATTGCTCGGCATTTTTGTTCTACATTACCTATGTTAAATTTAGTATGAACTCTGAACCAAATACAATAGATGTATAAAAAAAATCCCATAAAGAGAAACAGTGTCTGACTGATCACATCATCACTGTAATGTCGCTATACTTCTCAAAAAATATCATCTTTAAAGAATCTCATGAAATGATCTTGTTTGCGTTTTGCAACAATGCAAAAACTCTCTCGAAAATTGTATTATGATATCCAAAAAAGTTTAAAGGCATTCATTTTATTGCTGATATGTCTGTTGCCACTGATGTTGATCATTTACTGGTTATCCTTAAATATCAGATTAGTGAAAAGGTTTTTGATAATTAAAGCATTAGCATTGTTATCAGAAAGAAAAGATTTTATTAATGACTGGCTGGAATAATAACTTTCCAAAAAAATGCTAAGAGTGGATGATTCGCACCAATTTGTATACTATTAGTAATAGAAATAGATGAACAGTCAAGTTTCACACTTAAATCAATCAATCAGTAGGAAGTTATTATGCTTAAGCCACATAATACTTATAGGCGTAGAAAGGAAGTACGATTTAAAAATGTGAAAATTTATCTTTTTGAAAGAACACTAGAATTTGATGTTATCCCGTCATTTGGTGGCTTTGCATTTGGTTTGTTTTTAATGATTACGTCATATATTCTTTTCTTAAAAATTATGTTATTTCGAATATGCTCCTTCTCTTTCTGTGGTGTCTATATTTGTTTTCATTAGAAAAATATGCTTCACTAATTCTATTTGTGAGAAATTAATTTAGTGATTAATTTCTTTTAAATATTTCAGTCCTCGGACTTCGAAGTTTTGATTGCAGGAATGCAGAAGAAACATTTCGATATGCATAAAATTGCACTCTGCAGTATGATTGGTGGTGATATAACAAAGGTTTCTGTTTCTTTGTCCTCGTGCTATTTCTGTTTTGTTTGTTCTCGTGCTTTCTTAAATTTTCTTTTTATGATTGGGATGCTTTATTTTCAAAATTTTTTAAATAATCCTTTATTTTGTATTGTTCGGCGTATAGATTGTTTTATGTATGATAAGTTCATTTCATACTAATCCTGACATCAGTATTTCTCTTTAGTAAAATGCTTTTGTTCAGATTTGGCATTTGAATCTTGGATTTTAATTCTTAATTATTTTGTTTCTCAGTCGCAAGATTGTAAAATATTCTGCAAAAGGCTTGGTTGAGAGAGTGTGCGCAATGCTAACTGAACATAAGCTAGGATTTTATAATTCGTATGACAAAAACTTCGCAGCAAAAAAAGTACAAATTAATGATAAAAAAATACGGTGGATCAAACATTATCAAAAATGAAAATGATCACAAATGTATATGGTGAAGAATGAGGAACATCTATAAAAATATTTATCTTGAACAAATATTCCAAATGGTCTATCAGAATGTGATAATAACATATATTTCAACTTTATCAGGAGATAATTTTGTTCTATTAGCCAAACTTCGTTTTTCCTCGTTTCTATGTGGATAATTTTGTTCTATTAGCCAAACTTCGTTTTTCCTCGTTTCTATGTGGATTCTTTAATTTCAGATAAAAGAAGAAAGAAGTTTCGAAAAAGATAATTTTCGTCTACTCAGTCAAAGAATTAGATTGCTAAAATTGAAGAATGCAAGTGTCAAAAAATTTGTGAACGTCAGCTCCAGTCTTTTGTGCTATAGTGCTGCGTATTTCATTCTGTTCTAAGTGATTTACAGTCACGAATAAATAATATGAGTGAATGAATGTATGAAATGGGTAAAATATCTTTTGAACTGTTAATCAGGTGTTTTAATTGTTTGCTTCACTAAATATTTCATTTGTTGAGGATTTTTTCAATTACGTCTGAATTTTATTTCAAGGATGACCAAGAGATCTGTGATATTATACGAGAACGTCGAAAACATTGTGGTTGTTCATGTAATGTTTTACCATGTTCACTCGAAACTTGTGAATGTTCTAGAAATAGTATCGAATGTTTGGTGTGTGCTAGCAACTTTTGTTGTTTCAGCAAAATTATTGTATAACCTCTTCAGTGTAGTTGTTGATTTTTAATCATATTTGATTGACTTAAATGAGATTTAGAATAATTAAATATAATTTTTATGTTTTCATCAAAAGAATTTTTCTTAGTTTTTACGAAGGAACTGTACTTTTTTTCTTCTTTTATGAAATTTATATGTTTTACGGAAAGAAACAAACAACATGAGTTAAACGATTAAAAAATTATTATTAAATACTGTTATGTGTGCACCAAGTCAATAATTTATTGTTGTAGTTATTAAAACTACGTGTTCTAGGTGAATCGTCCATCTTGCGCAGCTACAGATTGCAATAATATCTTTGGTCATCGCGAATTCAACAAAGAAATTATTTGATTGATTTAAATGAGATTTAGAATAATTAAATATAATTTTTATGTTTCCATCAAAAGAATTTTTCTTATGTTTTTACGAAGGAACTGTACACATTTCTGCTCAGTTCTTATATGTAGCAAACACTGAAAATTAAAGGTGTGCTTTAGTTTCATATGACTTTATTCGTTCTACTTCATACACTTTTTGTTGCTATTTAATTCAACGATTTTTTTTCAGCTATAATTTGCATTTTGATGATGATGATTGATGTTTTGGTTTCTACTTATATTTTTTTAAGAAATGTATTTCCTGAAAAAGCAGTCAGTTTCAGAAATGATCAAATACAATAGAATCAGGCAAAGAAAATGAGGAAGAGAATTGCATTCTAAAGCAGACACTAACTTCTCTAATGTCGACGTTTACAGTTGGTGTTTACGAGAAATAAAGTTGTCATCTCCTAAAAAATTTTTTGGTATTAATTGCATTATTTGTTTATATGATGGTTTAAAGTTCTAGTATTAATATTATAATCAAAAATTCTCAAGAATTTTTTTTAATTGTTCACGAAATACATATGTTTTCAAAAACTTGTTCATGTTGTTTATGAAATATTGAAATCACCATTTTCATTTTTTTTTGTCCATTTTCATTTTGTATAATTAAATCTAACCGGTAGTAATCATTGGTGCAATAATTCATATAAATAGATGTTTTTCTTGTACTTTAAATATAGATTTTAATTCTAAATGTGATCATCTACATAAATATTATTCTCTGATTTATGGGAGTTTTTGATTCACAGATATTGGCTTGTCGCGAAAGACGCGAGAGATGGAATAGAAATGAAAATAATTTTCATTATCCATGATTCATCAATCATCTCATTTATAATTCTTAGATTTATTCCCATCGAATTCCAATGTTTTTTTTTTACGAAACCACATATTTTTTGTTCCGGTTATACCGGAAATTCACATTCCTTAGATTATTCCCATGCTTTTCCTGCTTTTTAGCTAAGCTCACCCTTTTGGTATTTCCTGTCGTCAGGGAATAATTTTGTGTGTAATACTTATCTTGCAGTCGGATCTTACCACTATACCTATGTGTAATTTTGTGTTAACAGTTTCGTTGTAAACCACTCCCATTTCTAGCATATATAAACCTTGCTTATCATTTGTGTGAAATACTTATCTTGCAATCGGACCTTATCGCCATACCTATGTGTAATTTTGTGTTAACAGTTTCGTTGTAAACCACTCCCATTTCTAGCATATATAAACCTTGCTTATCAAGTTAATATTATTCAAAAAATTCAAACTTCAAAATAAACTCTTCCTCTATCAGCTCTTCGTTTTCGCAAACAACTTCCACAACACGGCTTCCCTGTAAGCAAAGTTGAGAAAACGAAAATATTTTTATAGATGCTGTCATAGCGCTAACAATAAGCAATTATGAAACAGCTTAATGCATAGTTACGATACTTATCTGTGAGTTGCAGTTGTTGTAACTGTGTGGTCAGGCCTTTAATTGGAATTAAACAGACTGGCTTTCTTTAAGAAAAAGTTATGATCTAAGCGGTAACTTACCATAAAATGCTAATATTTTCTGTTATATTAAAAATGTTTTCCAAAAAGATTCATCCTCAATAAAATTGGATTGAATCGTAAAATGTTAATATATTGTAAACATAACTTCAAACCAAAAATAAAATATTCAAGCTATCAGAAATAGCATCGGAAATTGTAGGTTCAAAAAGAAGTTAAAAGGGCTTTAATGGAAGAAACATAGTTGATGTTGACTTTTGGTATCATTGAAATGACACTCATGCATGCGTTGCTTATTGTTTCAGTGGATGAGAAAATTTGCTGCTTGAAATAATACTACGTACGTTGCAATTGCGAAGCAGAAATTTGTTCGATGATTCGCAGCATGCTGTATTGTCGCATGCATCTCTGATCTCTTCATAACACATTCCGAGAATTATTTGAGCTATTAATATTACCTTTGCAGATGTCCTCAATTATTTGCATAAATACATATTCTATTCTTGGATGTTGTAAATATTGGTTTCCAGCATCTCACCGCATTAATTTTAGTTCATGTTTCAAAGACTGATAACTTATTCATGTGACCCAAGACATAGCCTAAATTTATTTTTGATTACTGGCATAGGTTTCATAACATGCGATAAAATTGCGATAAACGATTTTTCTTTCTTATTTTCCTTTTTGTCTGATACTTATATGAGTTCAGAAATATGTTAACGTAGGATCTTTATCAATTTTTGATTTATTTTGAATATTTTGTTCTTTTATTCAAAAATGTTGAAAAACAAATTAAAATTTCAAAATCTATAACTATTGAACCATCAAGTTGGCTTCGATTATTAATCATCTGAACCTCACTCAGTTTTTGCATCCACCTTCATGCAGACTTATACCTGAATACCTGAACCCATGGTTATATTCCTTCTTTGTGAAATGCTGGCACCAACGATTGATTTCACATTGTTTCATTCTATAAAGTACAGGCCGAAATATGATCGGAACAGTGCACTTGTTATAGCAAAAATTATCACGAAAAAATTTAGAATTGATTAAAAGGGTTACTCCAACTAAAAATATTTTGGAAGAAATTACATTACGCACTATTCACTAGATTAATTAATTCTAAATTTCCGTGATAATTTTCATGATCTTAACGATAATAATAGTAACGATGATTGTAAGTTTAATGGGTTGCCAAAATTAAGAGTGAAGGAATCTATCCAATGTTCAACAACCAAAAAGAGTCAGAAAAGTGCAGTCGATTAGAGTAAGTTAATTACTCTAATTTTAGAGATTAAAGTAATTAAAAAAACCCCAATGCTTCTAAAAAATGTCCTGAATCCCTCAATTTCAGAACTTTAATTCTCTCAAGATTTCAAAAATCTTAAAATACAATTCAACTTCTGACCAGAGAGTTCAATGTCGATTAACCATAGCTATTTCTTGATCAAGTCTCCAAATATCGATCAAGGTAAAATTTTTAGAAGCCTGTAATTAATATGCGAAGTGTGAGGAATAATGGAAAGAATCCTTTCTTCGAATTTGTTACGTATTATTAAAACTGTAAAAAATATGCATTAAACTGGAGAACAAATCGAGGTATCAATAAGTTTTGCCAGCGACAGATGCCCCACATAAAGAAATTATTGTATGCATCAAATTAGTTTGTTGCATCTCAGAGCTGAAAATATTTCGTTAATAAACATTTCTAAAAAATGTGTTGTTATTGTTTTTCATTAAACAAACTATCAATGAATTATATCTGGTATGATGTGACTTGGCTAAGAATCAGGAGAATTTTGAATCAAGACTTCACAAGAAAATTATTGTAAACTCTAGTAATTAAAAAGAGGACTCTCACATCAAATTTCTCAATCAGCTGGAAAATTGGAATTGTTGGTCGTAACAAACAAAAAGTTAACTAACTCTTCTTCCCTTTCTTTTGTTGATGCCGTTAGATCTGAGAGCAATCTTCTCCTTTAATGAACGATATAACAAAAGGTAATAATAAGTTCCTATTATTCCCTAACGTACTCTCAAAAAATAAATATGCGCTTACTGTGCTACATCATTTCATCTGTTCACTGGCCTTTGCTAAAATCGTTTTTTCTTATTTTCCCTGTTCACTCTCGAAATTCAGAATATCATCTAATTCTCATTGATTTATAAAACCGTGTAGAAATTCCAGGAATATGGTAGTAATCACATTATCTTAGATTATTTCCCAAAATATGTTTTATTCATTCTAAAAGCTTGATAAATCTGCAAAAGTAATTTCCTGAGTTAAAGAATTAGCAAGAAAACGGTTTGTTTCTGGCTTCTGCAAAATTTCCCTAATATATATCTTTGTTTCTTCTAAGGAATTAATTCATTCGTTTGCTTAAAACATCCATCTTACAATTTTTAAGATAATTAGCATAAGCCTGAGGATTGTTTCATTACATGTTACATTCTTCTCCGAATTCATTTCTCGTACCAGATATGCTTTAAAAGAATGATAAATAAAATAGAAGGTTAAAAGTGCGTAACGGCATTCCGCAATAAATTAGTCTGTTCAGCTAAATTCTAATGAGAATATAATCTAAAATTCAAAACTGATATATACACTTTTTTAATATCCAAGCCAATTTTCACAGTAACAAAAATTATCTCTATCAGTAGTTCCATCGCTTCATTGCAATTAAACAATTTTGTTGGTTTATTGCAAATAGAAACAAAATACAACAAAATATATTACTGCAAGGTGTATTGAAAACGATAATAGCAATGTCAATAAAGTATATATTTATAATATATGAGAAGTTTTTCTAATAGTGCTGCTTTCGGCCTATGAAGAGCGGCCAATGCTTCGTAAAGCATTATAGAAAGCGCTAGGCTCAACCAGTACAGATCAATAAGAAAGCCAACAATAGCAACGGATATTAGTATCAACTAGTGAAGTTATTGGGAATAACCCTCTTTGATTGACAAGAATATTGATCATCGAGAATTCAGTTCTAACTAAAATGTTGTTCTCAAGCTGTAGGAAGCTCTCTTTTTCGCTTCGTTCACTATTAATATTAAATATTTATCAGTTAACAGTAGCCAATGAAATTACCGAACTACGAATGCCTGGAGCTGAACCAGTCATGGTAAGCTAATCTACTTGTACATTATTTAGCCTTATCTTGGTTTCTTTTTTATTGAACCACAAGTTTTAGGACCCTAATGGCTTATTCATACTCATATTTCAAAAATTTATTTGAAAAAACTGCAGAATTTTCTAAATCACTTTTCTCATCTACTTTATTTATTGCTACATTTCCTGATTTGAAAGTGATTCTATATCAAGACGCCTTTTCGTACTTCTAGCGAAGTTTCAAATCCTTCACTTTTCCTGCTTTTATATGATAAGTCCATGTGATCCTCTGTTTATGATAATATGTTTTTATAGTGTGCTTGAAAACTAATCAAGAAATGCTTTGGCATTAATTCAATTCTTTTTCATATTACAAAGGAGAGAAAAAAGACACTGTATACTGACCATTTCTTTCAATTAGGAAACTTGGAATAAGAATTAAAGAGGACAATCGAGCCATCCATTATAATATTATCATAAGTGGGGTTATTTCTAAAAAAATTTTTTCTTAAATTTTTTTAAAAAATTTTAGAAAAAGTAAAAAAACTAGGATGCTTCATTAAAATATAATTAAAGTATAATTAAAAACGAAGAAAATAATGTTGAACTTAAAGAAGAATAAGGCCTATAAATGATTGAAAAAGTTTAAAAAAATGCCCTCATTGAAGAAAGACTTTCATGAGAGAGGAATTAGATTTTGATTTACCATAATAAAGAAGATCTTGATTTGAATCGACAAACTAGCATTGAAAGCTATCACTAATTAAAAACTTAAGAGTTATTCAATTCGACTAACCTTTTAACTTAACTATTTGTTTTTAGAATGATTCTTATTTGTGTACAGCGATTGCACTCGATTCCACTACGGAACATTACATTGGTCAGCTCATTGTTATATAAATATATTCTTCCTTCATGGAATTTCAGTCTTAAACAAAGAAAAGTTAAGATAACCAAAAAGGGACTATTCTACATGATTTTGTCTAAATAGCTTTTTAAAAATAGGTAAAATCAACTCAAACTGCCTATTCGTGAAATTTGCCTTTGTATGTGTTATTTTCAGTTGGATACAAGCCTTTTGCAACGATGCAAAAGGCTCATCACATGTTGTTATTTGGATGTGATCAACCAGGAAGTGACGAAGCCATTTGGTCAGTTTTTAATAGTGACACTGTTCATTTCGATACACATCTTTAGAGTTACAACATAACCGTATCATTTCATCTTCTATGATTCACTCAGGTTGATAACGTAACATGACAATATTCCAGGGATTGTGGTGATATGACGATAGCTGGATCAAACTTTCAACGAGCATCAATATGTGTCGGTCAGCTGAGTGTACTATACGGCTGGGGTAGAGATGCACCCGAATTATACCTTCCGGAAGGTATGCCTCGTAATTAGAATTTTATTTTCCATTTATTCATCGATAAAATTAAATGTATATTCTGTTACTGTCCAACTGGACGTATATACTATCCTTTATTCCAGGAAGGCGAGAGAAGATAGTCTTACGGATAAAAATGACTCGAAGAATGTAATTAATTCAGGTATAATGGAGTAAGAGTTATTTACTAGCATCCCAGAATAATATTAACTGTCAATTTATCGCTTATGTGAATGAGATAAATAATAAATAGGTTTCCAGAAAAATCGATGGAAAAATGAAAATATTATGAAGAGAGCTGAGAGAATACTTGTCACGAAAGTCAACATCCTAATGACTATATAAAATTTTTTGAATGCTTATCATAAATATTACTTATGCAAAATAATCGAAATTAGACAATACAAAAATGGCTTATTGCTAAAAATTGCAAATTTAGATTACCCAAATAGAACCCTATCATTTTTTGGATGTGCATTAAATATAACGTTTAGGAAATAACCAAAATTAACTTTTAATTTTGTCAGCTGTTGCTTTCTTATGAAGTTTATAAAAATGTAAACAACTTTCACTGTGAAAATTTTTGTTTATACATGTTTATGTTCCAGTATGCAATTCGTCTTTTTATTAAACTTTTCTTTTCTGTGAAAAATATTTTATTCTCCTAATAGCTAAATAGCGTGGTATTTGCGGAAGATTATAGTTTTTATCTGAGAAAAGCTAGTATAACAGCTGGAACAGAAATATAGAGACTTTGCAGGCGTTGGATTCAAAGTTGGTGGAAATACAGAAATTCAGTATCTCGTACTCCAGGTCCATTATAAAAAAAAACTCGGATACGATTATTCTGGTGTTAATATCGAATCGACAATTGGACCATTAACTAAACGTGCGTCTACCTTACTTATGATAACCGGTGGAAAGTTACCTCCAAACAAAAGAGGTATAACCATTGATAAATTGAGCATAAAAAATTAGGGTATAATAGTATCAACTTCTGGAAATATTTCCTTTATAACTTTATTTTTTGATTTTGAGCTTTTAAAATTTAAGTTTTACCTTGCGCATATATGAATGCTCATTAAAATTTAGAAACATTCGAAACGGCGTGTATTGTTGATGAGAATATTGAAATACATCCTTTTGCATTCCGCGCACATACTCATCGCCATGGAGAAAAAGTCAGTTTTTAAATTAGTTTCTAAGATTTGCATAATGTCTTTTTTCAATAATAATTTAATAAAAATATCTCAATAGGAAGTAAATTTTACATTTTCGTTTTCTATATACTACTCATTCTTCTTTTAAATTAGATCTTCTTACTTTCAAATTAGCATATTTCATAAGCGAGATTTTTATTCATCGATTTTTGTTCCATGTATTTAAATCTTTTCTCTAAATATGTTTAAGTAGAAAATTAAACAAACAAACATTGCAACAGGTTAGTGGATGGGTAGTTCGTGAGAATCAGTATGGTCAGGATACCTGGGAGCTAATTGGCGAACGAAATCCGCTCCTTCCGCAAATGTTTCAATCAGTCAACAAGAATATCACAATTCGGCAGGGCGATATAGTTAGTTTTAAACAACTCTATTGAAACTACGAAATATCATTATTCTTATTCTTAATTTCTGGAGCAAATTTCTTATTTTCCATTTCAGTGATTCAACAAATTAACATAAAGCTAACAATTAGGTCATAAAAATGATTATAAACTCGGGCTAATAGCAAGATGAAATTTTTGAAGATCAGAATAAAAAGAAAGTTGTTATTCAGTAGTAAAAACTTGGAAAAAAGATATGAAATTATAATATAACATTCGATCAGACTAAAATTGATTCCTATGACTAGTTTACAAATAGCTTATTATATAACTAATCAGGTCTTTTTTCAGGTGGCAGCTCGTTGCGTACTAAACAATAACGAAGATAAAGAATATACAATGGGAAATACAGCTGATGATGAGATGTGCAATTATTATCTTATGTATTGGGTTCTGGGAGATCGTATTCTCAGGTAGGGAATTTTCCAGATTTGTATTCATATTTGCATTTAACAATTCATTGCATTCAAAAGCAACTTTTATTCATATTTTGAAGTAAATTAAGCAGAGCAACAACATGAAATCGAATAAGATCTCATTCAGAAAACGGAAGATTTGCATATAAATAATTCATGAAATATCAAAATTTCATGCTGAGAGAATATATGTATATGTCACAAGTAGATTATCATGGAGACTTAAAATGACATCTGCTTAACAGAAACACGCAATATTCTCTCCTCGAAATATCGCTTCACCTTTAGATGTCCTTTCAAAATGGCATTTAGAAATATAAAAGAAATCATTTTCAGGGACAATATGTGCTATTCACCTGGGCCACCGGAATATCATTGGACCAGCGAAGCAAAGCTGAACAATATTCCAAAAATATGACAAAAATGAATACAATTATCTTCCATTAAAATAAAAAACTTCGCAGCGATGATTTCATTCTTCCCGTTTCCTCCATTATCTCATCTATATCTGCTAAATAAAAATATTTCATGCAGAACTTAAGAAGAACAATGTCTCGTTGCTTACATCAATTCTTCCAAGAAATAAATTCTTCAAATTATAGCAAGCATATAGGAACAAGAAAGATTTCTTCTGCCTACCAGAGGACAACAAGCAGTATGTCTTTAGTTTCTAGTTATCTGCTTTCATCAATGTGTTCATCGTGATAGAAATCTTATCATTTTGATAAATATAACGAACGATCCACACATGTAAATGCCGATCATATAGTGCTCGTTTTCATCATTGACCAGACAGTTGAATTATCGATTTGCATATAAGACTTTGAATGACTTATCAATCATAAGATCCTTGCCACTCTGATAGAAAAACAATTTACGATGTTTGTTTAAAAGATTATTTTCTTATGGTAAAGAAAAATCTGGATCTGACAACTAACAAATTTGACAACATAAAAAATGATGTTTTGAGTTAACAGAAATCACTTATGCTGCTATAAAATTAAGATCATGCGCAGATAAATTTCAAAAAAAATTTTTAAAAAACGATCACTTGAAAGGAACAGGAGATTTCATTGTCCCTAATAACTACAGTAAACAAAAATGAAGGAAGCTGGAAAATAAGCACCAAATTTTTAGGATGAATAAAAAGCACTTCACAAAACTTATGACTGGTATCTTTGACTCTGCAGCATTTTCAATACACGAATTCCACATTCAATTTTCCAAGAATAGTAATACATAGTCCTGGGAGAATTTACTTAGAAAATAACTCGTTAGGGAAAGTAGCATAGTTTAAAGAATAATTGGCTACAACAACAGGAATAAAATTTCCAGTTTCTATTAGTGCAGAAAAAAGATCTGTAAGAATAATATTGCTCCATCAGTCTATACATTTCGAATTCAACACAATGCAGACATTTAGGAAAACGAATGGTAAGCGACATTATTCATCAAGCATGTATAGTCAAAATTAACTCCTGCTCTGTGTTCATTTATGTATTCGTTTGATTCTAATCACTTCTACCTACAAAGAACAAATTCTCTCTGCACTTGGATGACAAGAATCAAATCTTTAAAAATTTATTTTTATAAGATTTCACTGCAGAAATTTTTAATCCACGAATAAAAACATATTTTACGTAAACAGCATAGAAAATAATAATCTTAAAATCTCAAAAGAATATACAAATACATAAAAAATGAAATGATAACTAGAATGTAAAATCTCACATTAAAATGTTTTTTTTTCCAATTTATAGTATATTAATGCAAATTTGATAATAATACATTGAACAAAACCACATCAAATTTTTTAATCTGGCCAACAACAGAAATGACCATTACCTTTTCACTTTACGAATCTACAAATGCGTCAAGCACATCTCATCTATATCTCTATTACCATATGTTATATTCCAATACATAATAAATCTCTATAAATGAATTTGTTAAAAAAATATTCCTTAGACAATCTGCAAGGCTTCTGAATCAGTCCAAACCATATGTTAGAATTATTACTTTTCAACTAGAAGATAATTTTTTATATGCTTTAATTATTACATGTTATATTCACCACAATGAATTCAAAATAAAAATTCTCAGGTCCTTTAGAACATTTAATATATCATTAATCAACGATATTGATTTTAATATATCATTAATCAACGATATAATGTTATACGAAATACATATTCGGAGTATTTGGATTAAGAGCAAAACTTTGTTCAAGCGTATGGATATTCAGATTATTTCTTAATGCTTCTTCCATTCGTCTAAAATATCGGGACAATCAAAACTGATTGGCATTTGCAATTTACAGTGACATCTGAGAGGTCGATAAAGTGGAAAACCCAAAGAATTTTGATATAAATCAAAAAAATCAAATATATTGAAAACAAAAAAATTTTCAAATTTAAAACTTTTGATTCTTATAATATCAGAAAGAAAGTTTGCATTTGTTTTACTCTACACCATCAATATGGACTTCATCAATAACATATTATGAAATCAAATGGTAAAGTTAGCAACATTTTTTTTTGGTTTCAAATTGCTATGTATTCAATTTTTAAATTTTTCTTCCAAAAAAATTAAAATTTAAATCTGCCCTCACTGTCCATTTTTATTTTGCAACTGTATAAAGAACTACACAAAAGATAAAAAAATAGATAGATTTCTCAAAGCAACCTTCACTGCAACAACCTAAATAAATCTTCTTTTTAAACAAAAAACTAAAAAGAATACTTGTTTTTTTTAAAACAAAAATTAAAAATTTATATCTCTGAATAAGGAAACTCACGTATGTTTCAAAAGACACCTCGCTCGATCGCAAGCTAAATGGGCATAGTACACAGGTGCTGGTATTGAAACTGATTTATTGCAGCGGGCATAAACGTGGCATAAAGCATAAACCATTTGCTAAAGAGTGCAGAAAAACGTTATTTAAAAAATCATGTTGAGATGAGTGGAGCAGGAACATTTATGAATTTTTTATGAACATAAAAGAAAAACACTATATGTACAGCAGTTTTTTGTGAAGTTAAAGCTTCAGAATCTTCTCACAGAGTCGAAACTAAGTAATAAAAATCAGTTAAACATATTTAGACAAGAATTAAGAACTAACTTGCCACTCATCTGCAGATAAATGCCATGAGTCATACAGAACAGTATAATGAGATGGTCTTGATGTTCCCTGAAATAATTTTTTCATTTTTGAATCCCAGCGAGAATTAGATAGCATATTCTATTAATATCGTTCTTTATGCTATATATTTTAGTAAGAAAGTATTATGGAACTTTATAAACCACTGAACTTATATGCATCATCAGAAGACATAGTGCTCATTAGAACAATCACTGCAATAAATTCTAGAAAGAAAAATTCGAGTATCGCCTTAATTCAAATATTCCGTAAATTTGCAGCAAATTGCAATAACGAAAACCGAAACATTACAATCACTCGAATAATAATTCGAATGTTTCGGCATGCGAATTGCTAGGGAGAAATAAAAACAGAAAATGAAAAAGGGATGAGGAATATACAATAGCGCCACGATGTGAGCAGAGATAGAAATCAAACAGCAATGGATTCGTTATCGTGCTATCAACAACTGTTCCTGGCGGTATATTTCCTTTGTCCCTGTAGAGATAAAAAAAACTGTAAATAAAAATCATATAAAAAACCGTATGCGTAAAAATTGTTAAGAAAAAAAAATCACTTCTTAAGAAAATTATTTGATTTGAAAAAAATAAACTCAAGTTTAATAAACAGATTATTGTAGAGAAAGTTTCTTCCATTATTTTTGCAAAAACACGAGTAATAAACTCACGAAAAGTCTATGTCGATCATAAGAATAAATTACCATGCATGAATCAATTCTACACACGTAATTTCAGACTCTAGATTTGTCTTAGTACTATACGCATATCATAAATTCACTTTACACTTTTCATTACATCAGAAAATATTCCTTACCTTTTCATGCCTTGTTCAATGAAGCGAGTGTGATGTCTTTTTTGTACTACAATGTAAGAAATTGTTGGATCATAAAGTCGATCTAGCTGATGTACAGCTGTTTTCAGGCATAATAACTCTTCGTTCATAACGTCTAAGAATTCAGAGTCCGAAACACCATCACTAAAAAATGAAAAAATTGACTGGATATTTGTAAGAGATCAAAAAAAGAATATAGTTTTCAAATGTGTATGATTACATAAGTCATGATTTGAAAATTAGAAAGGAGAAATAAAAATTAAATCAAGAGAAAACTTAAAAATTAAGAGCTACAAAAATGTTACATTATTAAATTCTTTAGTGTTGAAGTGCTAACTATTAAATCCCTTAATTTTGAAGTGTTAAATCTTTTAATTTTGAAATATTTAGGTTAAAAATGAACTACAATATTAGAACTTACCGAAATAGAACAATATGCTGCGGTTTACAACCTGATTCTGTATGAAATTCCATAATACGTGTTCGAAACGCATTTACGGTATATGTTATTATTTCTAATCCTGATTGTTGAATTTTGAAAGATGCCGCATACCTGAAAAATAATCCCAAAGAGAATAAAGAAAACAAACCATTAGAAAAGCCAAGACATTTCTTACATTTATTTAAAAAGCATTACTAAAAGTACTGTCACACATGAAAATTTTTCTTTTGACCTCTCAAAAATTAGAAAAATAGTTCAGCTATTTAATTGTTTAAATAAACAACAAACCTTGTTGCACTGACATTTAGTGATCCAACAACCGCAGCAATTGATGATGCCATTGGATCACCTGATAGTGAATGCGTTACATCAATGCCTATGAATAAAGTTGGAACTTCCCTATCAGTAAATTTTTCCCAGCTGAAAAAACATCTTAAATAGTTTTTAAAAATACTTTTCATATAACAAAAAAAAAACCTCTACAATTTTCTATTTGCCATATCATTTTTCACAACAAAAGTAGAAGCATCCGTACAAAGGACTAAAAAAGTCAAGCAGTATGTACTTCTATAATCAATCTTCACAGCTAAGTATTCAAAGTACAGAATGATTAAATTACTAGTTCCGGTTTCCCGTCACTTCGTTGTTAATGCCATCTAATTTAACGTTTATTTTTAAACAAATATTATGAGACACAGTATTACTCTCCGGATTTCCACGCATTTTGAGAAATGTTTCGGCAAGAATCACTTGACACGCAATTCCTCCTCCTTATCACATGTCACTTTTATTCGTCCTATAAAGAACCCAAATATTGCATCAATAACAAAATGCGTTATTACCAGTAATTTTAGCAAAATTCTCAACATACCATACGTGTCATCATTTTTTTCCGCAACGATGAAGATTACCAACGGTTTCAGAGCTTCCTTTTCTATTTCATTACATATTTTTTTAAAACTGCGTACATGAATATCAGCTTCTTCTCTGCGTGTATCCCAATTATATATTTCAACAGTATCTATGCCAAAATTTTCGTTGACAAATTTCATACCGAAGAGTTTACAGGCACGAATTAAAGTAGTGAATGGTTCCCTAGAATTTTAAATAGTCAAGAACATTCCCCAAAACTAATGATTTATTGAATAAAGGATCTAATTTTGACTGAAAATAAAGTAAATACCGAAAATCCCGCATATTAATTGCTTGATCAACGAATACAACGGCGAAAATAACATTACTGGCAGTTTGAAAGAAACCATCATTTAAATGCCAAGAACCATTCGTCGCTAATAATTCAGTTGTCTATAATTTTTTGCCAAATGCCTTACAAAAAAACAAAGTTTTTTTATAATTTAAGGATCGCTTATTTTAAATAATCTTGATAAAAACCTACATACATTTTTTTTTGCACAAAAGATTCCACCTGAAAAAGTTTCTTTTATGCTCTCCCAAATATGGATCATTCGGACATAGGAAAAGTCCCTGCCACAAATAATGATTAATCAGAAAAAGAAACAACGAAAAAATCATTAGCAATTATATTGTATCTCCCTATCTATAATAACCAAAGATAAAACGCAAGTTCGAATTGAACATAAGTAAGTTCGAATACCTTAAATTTGATCGCGGGTGATGGCAAAATGCGACCAACGACTCGTTCTGATTCCGGAACTCCACCACTTACAGATGGGAAAATGATTCCAAACTGCTGGATGAATTCATCATCGATGGATATTCTCATTCCCTTTAGAAACCAGTCAATTTTTTTGAATCTCTCCAAAGGACTCAGCGCCGTACCCTTAAACACGAAGGGATGCAATATTATACAGTATATGATATGACTTCTAATAAAATTGCAAAAGAAATTTACTGAATAAAAATAACAACGATAAAATTTTTGATGCCGTAGTGATGCCTATTATATTCTTTTTACAGAGAAGTATTTCTTAGATTGAAAAACTCAACGTCATCACAAACAGATTTTAGTATTCTCTAATGACATTACTTTCTAATTTCATTATATATGCTCTAGAACCTTTCAGTAAAGAAACTCTGTTACCATTAACTTTTCAACTCGACCAGTTTCTGCAAGACAGTAGTTCGTTAAATAGTGATTATTGTGTCTTATTAAATATATCTTCTAAATGTTCATTTCTTTCAAACATAAAACATTCCTAACACTTAATCTATTTGGATGAACCATATTTTAAAAAAAGCATTCAGATTCGCCGATCCAGGTCATTGTTGTACACCTACTCTGATCAATTTTGCGAGTTGAAACGGTGTAAGACGCTTTTTCACACGCTGCACTTTATCAGATAGCCGTAAAAGTTCCATTGGGAAATAATCCTTCCTTGTTGCTCTGCCACATTGTAACACCGGAAGGTTCGGAAATTTTAAACGTATATCTAAAATGCGATGTTTGAGACAACTGTTAAAATGTAAATAAGAAAAAACAATTGCTGTGACGTAAAATGTATCCAATCATGTAAATATATAATAATGATGAAAAAGAGACCAAATTTATTTTATTCTGATAGAAAGATTATAAAAAAATCAGCAAACTACTTTTATAGCGATTGAAATATTCTTCGACTGTCAATTCCTCCACAGAATTTCCGCTTTGATATATTTCAAATCTAAAATTCAACTCACTGACAATAAATTATGGAAGTAAGAAAGGCCTTGGAATACATAACTAAATTTAGAAACCTTTGTATTCGCGCAGGTAATCCAATATCGATAAATTTGACATGTCTGTCATCATACGTCAATTTCAGTATTAAACCTAAAAATTGTTTGTTCTTACAACCGAAGACATCAACTGAATAAAACATTTAAAAAAAAATGCTTAACAAAAATTAATATAACATAACTAACATTTATTCTTCATGAACTTTAAGATGATTATTCAGTTAATTTCAGGAAAGGTCAATGACATAAATCAACTCTCCATCTGTGTTGCGAAAAAAAATGGGCTACTCTAATGATGATGCTAGTTTGGAAAATGGCCTTTGATTACAACTAATAACATCTGTAGAAAATATGTTCATGAATAAATGATGCTCTGCTGAAATAAAAAAAAGAAAAAAAAACAAAAAAAACAAAAAACTCTACAGATTACAGACGGATAAATGCTCAAATAAAATCAAACACCTTTCAGAGCATCCTTCAACTGCTGTCTTTGATTAGCAGACAATACAAACGTTTCGCTTATTATTGCATCGATATCGTACGGCCTTCTTCGGCCTATAAACTCATTTAAAACTGCCAAATAGAAATCAATTAACCACATGTCGACTTTATAAAATACCTTCGTGGACACTGAAATGATCGGTACATAATTACTAACCGCATTACTGCAAACTCATTAGGAATGCTATGAAAATGATACTTCTCACACAAAAAAATTATTTGATTTATTGCACAGAATACCAAACACAGAAGTTTAGAGATACTTCAAAATTAGGCATTGTCTAAAGAATATTCTGCAAACAAGTTAATTATACAATACATTCTATACTGACCCATTTATTATTTGAAATAGATCAAATAACTTACTGACCATCTACATTAAGCATAAGTCCTTTTTCACAGCGTTTTACGGCGCTGTGCAATCCATTCCATGGCCTCCATCCCAGGATGCATGTTTAAAACATTATACCGTTCATTTTCACATGGCTTCATGTACATACACCGATCAAATGGATAAAAACTTGAAGCCATATTCCTGAATTTGCATGAACAAATCAAAATAAATTGCATAAAAAAAATTCGTCAATTAAAATAAGAATTTAAAAATTATGATTTCTAAAATGTCATGTTCCAGAGATTTTACTATCATCTGCTTTTTGTTACTAAATAAATTTAAAAAATATAATACACATACATAAAAGGGCAGCGCACTCGTTGACTTATCAGACAATCCAGAAATTGCATAGTTGTTCGAAAATTTGGAAGTTCCTCATTGATATTGACAGTAAAATAATTAGTGCTTGATATAAGAATTAAGAACGATATATCAGTAGACTGAAAAACAATGAATTCTTAAATAAAGGATGACGAAAAGAGAAAAGAAAAAAAATAATAACTTAGGATTAATTATAAGGATCAAAATAATAAACGTGTACGACTATATAACATTATAATACAAATCACAAGATGTCGTTTAGATTTAAAAATGCCATAATTCAAAGATATTGCTGAAAAACAGCTTTGTTCTTCGCAACATCTCCAGCTTCTATACTTCATTTTTATAAAAAGTGACTTATGTCTTCAGAAGTAATAAAATTAGAGCACATACTTTCAAACTAGATTTTGCTTCTGTGAATAATTGAAGTTCCAATGTTGGCTTCTCAATCTTCAGTTTGTGAAGAGAATAGAGACTATGACAATCATCATATACCAGGAAATATCCTGTACCAAATATTTCTTCATTATTCGAAATAACTTTCCAAAATATTTCGCGACAGGTATCCCTGAAAAATGGCTTGTTTTTTGTAACATCTTCAGTTTCTATATTTTACAGTGATTACGTTGACAAAATATGGAATGCAAAACAGATGTCTTCAACATGCAATGACCAAGTAATAATACTAAATCTGCTTACTGCTATCATTTCCAAATGATTTACAAAAGCACATCAAATGAGGACGGTACAATGATAGATTCACCAATAACAGTTTTTAAATTTCTTACAAAAGAGAAAATCTGGTTAGTGCATTTTAACAAAAATGGATATGAATCATTGATTGAAACAATCAGTGAGATGCAATACTTCAATATTATTATACAATATGCATAATGTATTCAAAGATAATATGACGAATAATTTCTATGAATGAAAATCAAGTTTTAAAATTAACTTAAGTACCTGTTCTCCACCACAACTTTGTTTTTCTTAATTATTTTCAAAATATCCACATGATAGCAATAGATTTGCAAAGAAGAAGGTACTTTCAAAAGCTTGAAGTTGGTTATTAATTCAATTTGTTTACCCAATTTTCCATGGTTTGGTCTATGCACCAATTCTTTGATTCGTTCATGCTAAAGTTTCACCATTTTTAAGCTATTAGAAAAAAAATAAATAAATAAATTAGAAGAAAACAACATTCAAATTCCAAAACTAGCCAGTTCTTATTTCTACTATTCATTATTTGTATTTACATAATGAAAAAAACTTCCATATCAAGTATGTCTAAGTCTCACTAAAAATGAAATCAACAAATACCTTCTCATTAAATTTCTGTCCAGTTCCAGCAAATTCAAAGCTAATAGTATCAGATTTTGGTTGTTTACCACTTCCGTGTCCTTTTCCCACTAAAAAAGTGAACAGTTCAATTTTATTAACAAGTGCTGAATGAATAAAATAAATATATGAACATTCATAGAGATGCGGTGATAGCAAACTGAAGTGTTATAGGATTATCAGAAAGAGCATATTTTTATGGTATACATTCACTACAGATCACTACTTGCTGAAGGTATTATTAAATAATAATGAATGAATAAATTTCAAAATCCGATTAACATAAACATCATCAATCAACACATGTATCCTTAAAAAGGATATGAAATAGATTCAAACCTGTGGGGCTCGTTGTGGCTTCAGCGCTTTCTTTTCTTTTCCTCTTCCTCTTCCTTTCATAACGATGTTATCTGTGAAAGAATTAAATAACATTAAAGAGAGAAATTTGTAAGCAATGGAGAAATATATAATCATATAATCGCTGAAATATTTCGACTTTTTCCATAGCAGAGGATTTCAGTTACTTCTTGATAAAATCTGTACAATCCTTCCTTATTATATTGATCATACTCTCCCCAAATCAGTCTGAACAACACCCCAACTTTTTCTTCCTCGATCTCCGCCATTATCTCCTTCACAAATCTAAGCCAAGGATTTACAAATTCGCATTTAACAACTCTACCTTTACCTTCCCTTTTCATTCAGCTACTTCAATTTTCTCTCACCTTCATTCTCTCTTCCCCCGAAATATTTCTAGAATTATAACGCTCTTCTCCTACCACGTCCTCTTCTAGGAATTGTCAAAAGGAATTGTCCTGAAGGGATTCATTCAGCTAGGAACATATACCATGTATTCTCTGCCATTCTCTATCTCCCTACTACCGCTTTGTATTGTTTTTTGCAGTAGCAGTGTCTTTTCAGCTGTTTGCAATCCTTTAGAGTTAACAAAGGTCAAATTTGAGGATATCAAACTTAAAACAACTTCAGCCATGAGCTTAAATCGAAGGTATTCATCGTGTAGCATCCATTTCCTTCATTGGAAACACTTCCTTGGATATTATCTCTTAAATCCATTTACTCTAAATGATAGTTCTTAATTCTTTCTTTTAAAAAAAATTGAGATATAAAGCAACATTTTCTGTATGAAGTATGTGAATTCTTCGCAAGACGTCAATGATTGTATCAGATGAAGCACATCTTTCATCACATCGTGCAAAAACAAAGATGCGGGAGAGCAAATTGGCGTTTCGCAATTATGTTTGGAAAAATTTACTGGGCCAGAAGTTGCCAGAAGTTGTATTGACAACAGAAAGAACAGTTGCACTGTTTGGGGATAAATTATTCAGAATTTCCCGAGTTACTTCTTCCAGAAAGAAGAAAAAATCTCGTTCTGAATGGTTGTGAGAGCTCGATTGCAGACCGACTGTTTACTCACTGGGAAGCTTTACACAACCTATATGCTTGCTCTTCGCGTGGCAGGATATAGGCAATGAATAATCATCTGAGTAAATGAGATAAAGGTATAACATCTTCTAGACATACATGGCATAAATCAATGATATATCTTATCATATAGGAAAGGAAAAACCGATAAGAAAAAAGGGAGTCTGTTTTTCCCACATTTAGTCACATTTGTTGATACACATAAGAGTAAGCAAACAGCGTAAAAATACTTTTTAGGGTAAAAAATGCTTTTTTTTTCCAAACGATGACAATACATATAACGGAAATTAAATTTAACAATTAACTAAAGCTATGGAAAGCAACTTCTTAAACCTGAGTGTCAATTATGGTCATACAATTTCGTTGGGTTTCTTGGCAGTCATTTATATGCCATCATCAAATGATAAGATTTACAAGATGTATCACTCCCGTTTCAGTTGTTTCCAATTTATTATTTTTATATGAATGAAAATTTGTTTTATTTCTACTAATTGTAGAAATAGGTGATCTTGGATGATCTTAGACAGTAATTCTTGCTTCTTTTGGTTTTCCATCATTGGAGATCAGAATTCAATTACATCTAGAATCTCAAACGTTCCAAATAACTTGCAGAGATTTGATTTCGTAGCAGACGAGAGAGCTTAGCTTTGCATCTGACTTGACGTTATAACAGGCATGAATCAAAGTATTCATTCTTTCATTTTAAGGATGGGCACATTTCAAGAAATCATTTTATTTGATTGTTGAAAGTACCTCACCGATCGAATATATCATTCGTTATATTTATTTGGCTTTATAGGAAACAACAACTAAATATATGATGAACAAATATTATCTTTTAGTAAAAAGAACCACGTCATTTGATGTGAGATGAGCTTCACGTAGTAAGTATTCCATTGCAGGCGAACTCTTTCAGGAATAAGATTTATCAAAAGTGCTGCCATTTAATTAGAAATGAAATACATGACTGGACATCAGATACAGAAAAAAGTTATAAGTATTGGAAAAGATGATAGGTTTAAGACAATTTGAATTAAAATTTAACGTAATTTAATAGGAACAATCATTTCTATAAATCGAAAAGTTCTGTTCATAGAGGAAATCTTAAAAAGCTCCTATCTTTGTGATTGAATTCAATAGTATTCTGCCTACAATTGAATTTCATCGCTGTTTTTCAGTTTGAAAAATAATTGAAATTTCGGTTCTTTTTGCATAATTTGGGATTCAACTTGAGTTGTACTGATTTTTTCTCTAAAGAACTATTTTCTAAGATGCTGATTACCAAATTAAAAAGATTAAGAGGTCAAATGATAATTTAGTAAAGATTGATATTATATTTTAGTACTTAAACATCTTCGAACATCTCTACAACATTTTTACGTCCAAAGATGATGTTGTAATCTATAAGCCATGCTTGTCATACTCATAAGTCATATTCCAATACTACAAATTCCTACTCCAATGTGTACATTGATATTTTCGTATTTCTTTTTACATTATTTCTCCTTTTTCTTATAACGATATTCCCCACTGTTTGTAATTCTGAAATTTACACGAATTTTGCTTTAGTAATGTACTTTTAGGGTTACTACACTTGGCTAGACAAAAATCATGATTTATAAGTAGTAATCAGACTGTTGCTGATCAGTAAGAGAATGACTAATTCCCATAACGTATGCAACTCTATTTGATAACACTGCTAGAAAATTCATTAATGGCATTATTCTTATTTTTTCAAACTGCTGAATTCATGTGAATAGCTTTTTTGTAAAATCATGCTATGCTGGATATACTCAAGAAACCGCAATATGTTCCGATACAAACTTCTAATAAATTCAAAAGTGCAGAACAAAATCAGTAAAAAATATTGCATACCGCGAGCTCCAAAAATTGACACCGCTTCATAATATTCCCCACCAGTGCTTTATCAACAACAGTTAGGAAAATATATATATAAATTTCAAGGAAAAATCCCTTTGTGTCCTGTCCCATCATTTTAAAAGTCAACTGCATAAAATCTTTTTTTTCAAATTTAAAAGTTTTGAAAAATGAATATTTAGTTATTGAGAATAATTCAAAGTTGTGATAAAATGCTCAGTGATCATATTTTTGATTTGATGATCCAAAATTTTTTCCAAATAAAAAGGTAACAAAGGGACCATGTTAAGGACTGCTTCAGGATAATTAACTGATAATAAGGAATTATCACTGCTACGGAAGATATTTTTATTTCATAAAAAGTTTGAAGACAAATGAATAGACAGTAAACGTCTATTTCTATCCTATATTTATTTACTGATCATATTAAATTAATTAGCATAAGGTAGATAATTTTAGATCTCTGAAAGGAAAAGCGAAAGAATAATAGCTGTAGTACGGAATGCTAATCCCGAGCTATTCATTCGCTTTTAGCTTCGCTGACTATCATGCGATTTATTAATATTGACTGTGAGAGGAAAAAAATATGAAATTCACTTCCAGTCATATTGTAAGAATTGTTTCCTAAATCCTATTGAGATAGATAGGTTGGATCAATAGACATATTTCTGATTGCTCAACTCCCTTTCAGTTTCAATTCATTCTTAGAAGCATAAATTATTCACTAAATTGAAAGAGGCGATTCTACGCATTTCTGTAATCATGTACAAGGCTGATGTCCAGAGATTTGTGTGCCAAAAATTTTTAAGCAAAACAATTCTAATTGCAACTCAGTTCTAGGTAATTAATTAATGATTTTGAATATATGCGAGAATATCTATTCGCATTTGATATTAGTTTGAAAATTCACCTACTATGTGCTACATATGAAAAAGTACAGCTAGAGTTCGAATAGGTGGTTTTGCTTTTTATCGTTGCATTACATACTGATGAAATACAAAATGCTAATTGCAAAATTGCAAGATAATTCATCCATAAAAGCAATAACTGTGATGCATTGATATTCATTGTCTGTATCATAATACTTGTGCTCGGTTTAATTGTGCTCGATCATTTTGCTCCTAAGAAGATGGCAAAGGAATTTGAAGATACTTGGGCATATAATACAATCGGTTCACCATTTCCAGATAATCCAGTTAGGGTCAAGGGTCAACAGAATATGTATGTTGCATTGTGGTATAAATTTGGCAAGCCAATTCATGGACGAGCCTGGAGCAATAATGGGAATGTAGAATGTTCATTCCCGTATAGCAAGGTTTGCATACCATTTTGTACTCATCTCTGGGAGATAGGGGAAATACAAAATATTCGGTAAAGATCGATATTTTCGAATTTTTCGGAGAAAATCAACTATTATGGAGAAAATGATGAATGTTTAAAATTCGACGATATTTATATATGTGAGCAGCGGTATTTCATACAATCATTTCTGCGAAATTTTGTTTGCTTTTGCTTATATTAAAAATATTTACATAGAGCGCATACATTTTCCAAATACATTTAATACAAACTTGTAAAAGATATTATTCTTTCATCTTTAACAGGTGGAACTAACGGGAGCTCGTGATTTGGGTGGGCAAATCCAAATTCTAACATGTAGTGAACAAGATCCAATGGAGCAATTCAAAAAAAGTGCTTTTTGGTATGAATGGCGTCCATACAAAGACCGTGAAAATGATCAACTGCTGCAATTAGTGCATTGTGGTCAGTCGACTCCGGTTTTGATGAAAACGAAGGACGGGAAGAGTTTACTTGGGTATATCGACATGGGCAAGGACGTGGCTAATGTTGGTCACAACGGTAAAAATGAAACTCTTTCCGGTGGCGAAATTCAGGTAGCTTATATTTATAATATATGTAAAAATCATAAACTAAATTGTGCAAATTACGGTATGATGTGTATAATGTAATTTGGTCAAATTTTCAGGTCAGTCTCAATAATCCTGTCCTGTAAGATATGAAAAAATATTTGTACAGAAAGGGTATTGTCATAAACTATTTCATTGCGTTATTCTTCCAGTAATTTCTTATGAAAGTATATGCAAGGATTTGTTGGTCCTATTTCGAAATATTAAAGCTCCGCCAACTGGTATTAAGATTTATGAAGATACATGGATAGATCTGAAATACCGTGATCCATTTCCGGAAGCGAAAAACCCGATTCCTGCAAGTTAAATAAGACAACTTTTTTATTTACCATACTTTTTCCTCTCTTTTTTGTTAACTTTTATAATCAATGCTCAGATATTATCATTTAGGGTGGTGGTCGTAAACTGAAAAACGATGACGGCTCACAGACATTCAGTTATGTCGCACTGTGGTATAAGCATGGTGAACCGGTTTTCGGACGAGCTTATCCGGATGCAACTCAAAGAACGCTAGCACATTTCGGTTGGAACGGCCAAGAAAATTCGGGTGCAGAACTTGGATCTATGCAAATGATCGTTGTTCCACAGCCCGAAAATGTTAGAGTTATGAATATTAATTTTAGATTGTACAATCAATGTATATTTACCCAATTACATTTTGATTTTGAGTACAGTTGATACAGGAAAAGTAGAAAAGATGTACGTCTAATTCATCATGACATAACTGGTTTACTCAATTATTGCAGCTTGGTTTCGAGTACAAATGGATGCCGTACAAGGAAGTTAAGGATGGTGCTGGTATGTTCAAACCTCTGCATGTCGGTAACTGCGTTCCATGTGTGTTGAAAACGTCAAAAGGTACTGAATTGCTAGGAAATTTACATATGAAGATGGAAAAAGCAACAGCTGGTTTCGGCGGTAAAGATGCAGCAGTTACTGGACCAGCTGTCATGGATTTCCTAGTGCTGTGTCGAAATGGATACAAATGAAAAAAAGTTCTTTTAGAAGAGGACCAACAGCTTCTGGAATCGTAACAAGACCATCATTTTCACACTGATATCAATATTTAACACTTATCAGTCATTATTGCTAATTTTGTGCATAAAAATTAATTAGACAACATTGGGAAAAAGTTTTACTCGAATTACAGCTTTCTCTAAATAATACTGAAGACAATGAGATGTACCAAATGGATCTTTATGGTTTAATGTTACTTAATTTTAATGGAAATCTGAAGAACCCAACCTATCCACACGAAATTATGCATGAAAAGTTTATTAATTTATGAATTTTTGGTATTTTTTCATTCCTTTAAAATACTTCGGCTTCTGTAGTTAGAATAAGTTTCGCTTTCGTTGTTGTCATCCAATAAGTTACTTCCATGTTAAAATTAATACCTTCAAAAAAAAAAAAAAAACTATAGTAACTGTTGTCGATTATAGTTTCTAAATTCGGTAGAAATGGCAATGGCAAAATGGAAAAGCAATAGTTAAGAAATAAACTTCCACTTTAAAAGTTATAATTGTTTTAATGATTGTTTTCTGCAAGATCTAAGTTTATATCTATTTCATCACATAATCTCTTGTATAAAGAAGATGCTTACGAGATTTGTGTCTAATATAATCACGTTCCCACACTTATTTCTGAAGGATCTAAGCCAAAATTCTTCATGCATTTTACAGATAGAAAATTCCTTTTCAAAGGTGTTAATTCTTGTTTTAGGTGAGTTAGTAATGTGATTTTAAGTTAAGTTTTTTGTATTCATTGATTATAGGAAGTATCAATGTCTCAGCAGGAATTTCAAATCTTTAGATGTACTGTCAGAGAATAGTGCAGTAAGATATTTTTTATTTTATAATGTTATTTCTACAACCAAAAATTAATTAGTAGAATGAATCTAACAATACCTTTAATTTCCACTTCTATTTCTTAGTTGTTCATATTACAAAAGCTAAACTCTGATATCTTTAAATTTCTCCCGTTGATTATCTTATCTATCGTTTTTTTTTTTTTTTTTTTTTTTGTACAGTATTTTCGTCATGGAAATTCCTAACAAAATATATAGAATAATAATCAAAGTTTTGTTTTTTCCTATTTCTCTTTTTTTTTTCATTATAATCAGTAATTTTTTTCCTAAAGAAAGTATGGGTGGTGTGAAACTTCTTTAGAATTCGAAAAAGGGAACAAAAATCTACTTCGGGACATTAATTATTCTTAGTCTGCACTAAGCATAAATAATAAATATAAAATAAAATGTTGCTGATAGCCCTAGAACTGCTTCTATCACTCTGGAAGTACTTTTCTGAAGAAAAAGTATTTTATAAAGCCTAAAATTAGTATGTATTCGTATGATAAAATCAAATACTTTCAAATTTCGCCGCCGTTTTTGTACAAATGAATAAGGCGTTGTAATTCAGCTCGTTGATCAACGCCTTGAAAGACATAAGGTGCAGAAAATAATATGCCGCAAGTACCACCAACAGTAATACCGAAGAATACGTATAGCAATAATCTATCGATGATCATTGCTACATATTTCCAATCGTCGCGATACTATAATTGTATTTTAATCGATTTTATCGTACTAATGAAAAAAAAGACTATGCTTGGAACTCTGACTGAAAGACCTTTAAACTTTTTCCCTCCACAAATAGCACTTCTCATCATATTAGAAGATTACGCCGATAATCAGAAAGAATTTCATTATGAAAAGAATGTTGTCATTTAATGGACCCACATCTTACAATACTATAAGGAATGTCATCATTCATGATGAATAATCAAATTGCCAGCTGTAATCTTCAAGAAAATTGGATGAGAAATTAACATCTACTGCAATATATTTTTCAATGAAGAATTATTAAATATGACCATTTTATATTCCTCTTCCTGCTTCAAATGATTAGTTATATATTCGATGGCGTCAATGGCACGTAAAGCGTCTGGACTGAGTGGATAGTAAGCACTTGTAGATGGATCCTTTTCCAACCGCTCCATACTATCGACGTGAGTTAGTTCTATTGCTGGTGGTTGCCTGAACGAGACAGAAAATAGTGGTGTGAAAGATATTCTAAATGGTAAAACGACATATAAAATAATAGCGAATTGTTCATAATGTCTAAATTTCTGATATAAGAAATTACCTTCTTAAAATACATTTTTCATTTTGATATTGGAAAGTCGTTAATGTTACCTATTATCAATATCAATTGATGGGCACAATGGATGATGTATAGATGGATTGAGTTTGAATTCGGTGATATCAGGAAATGCTGCAGTAACTGAATGACCATTTTTCTCGGTAATGTTACGCAATAACGGCTTTGGCCTTTGCATACACAACAATTTAGGCATTATCTAAAGTAAACAATAAATTCCAAACAATAATTAACCAACTAAGTCGTGTTCAACAGAAACAAATCAATTTATTTTCTTTCCAGAATTTATAACAACTTGTATCTTAATTTCATTTCATAAAAATAATCTTTAATAAATCTTGGTCGCATCAAAGTGTGCTATCTCACAATACTGTGTTAACAAAAAAGAAATAAAAATAATTTTTCGACTATTAAATTATAATTTCCAAAAAACAACTGCAAAAAGCGCAGATAAAAAGATTCAGAAAATTTGTAAAATTCCATGCTTTCAACAAAAATCTCAGCAAATTTTGGAAAATCTTTAGCAACAAATTATAAAAAACAGTTAAAATTGTCATGAAAATAATTTAAAAAATTAGAATTCAAAAAATGAAAACGATCTATATAAGTAGTGCTATGAAGTGCTCACCTGTAAGAAAACGGTTCTCACCCATTTGGGCATCCGATGAGTAGTTGGGCCACGAAAATAAACATTAATTATAATAACAGTAACAAGTATAGTAATAACGTTGAGCACGAAAGTGAGCAGTAAATACTTGGCCATCAGTGGGATTGTGGATGAGGTCGGCGGTAGAATTTTGGAGACGAGCAACAGAAAAACAACTATTGAAAGTAATACTGATATAGTGAGTGTCATTTTCTCACCTGAAATTGCCTTATTTGTTGATACTTACGAAGTATGTTATGGCTAATCCACAAAAGTATGCAATAAACTTTACGAGAAAATTATATGCAAACGAATTTCTACAGTATGTATTCTTAATTGAATAGAATTTAAATAAAAATAAAAAAATTCAAATAAATGAAGAAACCTGAGTCAGTCGGCAGGAAAAACACGGCCATACTTAAAAACGCCATTAAAACAGTTGGAATGATTAGTACGACGGTATAAAATAGAGTCTTCCGTCTGAAAAAGAAATACCGAAAATTCAGAATTTATAATACATTGAAAACTTGCCAAAAAAAAAAAAAAATTAATTCGTTAAATCTCAAAACTACTGCGACATTTTTGCAAAGGTGAATATGGAACATTAAATGTAGGATATTTCTGGTTCCGACAATTATGCGCCAAGTTTGGTCAAATTAGATGATAGATTTTAATTTAATTTCGAAAACATGTAGGAATATATTGAAATAATTAAAAACAATTGGTCGCCTTCCAAAAAATAAAATTAAAATGGGCACTTAAAAAAGAGAAATGAAAACTGACTACCGCTCCATTGTTTTGATAAAAACATCGAAAAAACAAATTCGTTACAAATCAAATTTTCTATTTCTTAATAACAGAGGACTTCAATCAAATCGATATGTTCACGAACTGCGACTAATTTATGTAAAATACTTGAGTTTAGTGAAACTGTATACTAAATAATAAAAGGTAATAATAAATAGCAACTAATGGAATAAATAACACCAAAAACATATATAAAATAGAGTACGAATGAAACATTGGCTAAATTAGCATAATTTAAATCATCTTATCATATTTTACTCCATATTATATTCTACCTTATTCTGACTTGAAATTCGATACGTGAACGCTTATTGACCAAAGCAGCAGGTGCATCCATAACATCCCAAATTGAGCTTGGCGCATATTCCGATAAGTCGACCCATTCCGCTTGCTCGAATTCAAGTTTTATCTCATTTTCATTGTACTGCAGATGTAAGCTAGTTAAGAGATATGAAAGTTTCAACCAAAAAGATAAAGCTATTTTTAATCGTTCTTCATTTATCAAGTTTTTATCGTTTTCATGAAATATTTTTTTTCAATAATTTTTCTTTTACGTCAATTACTCAGTTATCATTTCAAACATTTAGCTTAAAGAATTGAACATTTTGCATTTGTAACAAGCAATAAAAAAAAGTACTAATGTTCTATTAAACGAAGCCAAGCGAAAAATAGAGTCTTATGAATTAACGTATTCATTTATAAATTATCAGTCCAAAGTTTTTTTAAAAGCAATCAAAAAGGAAATTCCTAAATAAAATATTGAAGCTGTTGGCGTAGTTCAATTCAATAAGATTTAAATTTTGAGTTAAAAATCAAAATCGAAATTTAAAGGGATGTGCTATAAAAGCTTACAGTCCATGAGCCAAAAATCAAGTGACATGTTTGTTCATCGAAAGGAAAAAATTCAACATCAATGATGCAGGAACTTTTGTAGATCGCTGGTGGCACCCACAGCATTTCGCCTTTATAATTGATTACAACATTACACATAAATGAGACTTCATAGTATTCCATCAGCGCTGCAATATTAATTTCAAATTTTCCAACTTACTAATTAGACTATCGAAATAATAATATGATGAAGCGATCTCACATCTTATCATTTAAGGTTTGGGCATATTTGTTGTGCAAATCTGTCTACCCATCTAGCTGACAGTATTTTTTTGCATAAAAGTTTAAAGCAAATCGTAGTAGATGGATTTTATTTTAACCTTTTTAATCTTGAAAATATTTTCCCTGGAAATTAATTCTGCAAATATAAAATTCCTCACGAAAATGACTTTAGTATTAAATTATCGCTTCATATAGCTTACTTATTGAATAAAACGATGTCAGGTAACCAAACTTTATCTGGTGCAACTCGAATATTTTGAATTTCACCATAATCTACCGGATTCCAACGCATTTGGAAATCATGCCACTTCTAAAATTCCTGATCAGATGAAATTTTACTCCTAGATATAATAAAATCATTTTACTGAAATATGTATTCGTCCTAAATAGTTCATGAATCTATCATTTTTAAAATATAGTGTGACTGTCTATCCAAGAATTTCTTTTGGATGGATGGAAAAAATAATTGCCGTTCAAATCAAAACTCTGATTAATTTATAATAAAATGCTTGATTCACTTGAGATGTGACTAAAAATGATAAAACATAAAGAACAGTAACTAACCAAAGTAAGCCACACATTTGTGTGCATAACCTGATCTTTTTCATCCTGAATAGCGAATATTATAAAATTTAAAAGGGCAAAATATCTATCGTCAATCACATATAACTGGATCCATGTTAAGTAATGTTATAATAAGTATAGAAAAAAACAGCAAATTTCTTCACTTGCACTGTTCATGTTACTTATAAATCTAATTTTATTTTAGGAAATTTGGAAAAAACTGAAACATATTGAAAGGAAATTTTCAGTGGAAGAAACCAACAACATTAATGAGTAGAACGAGTTGCAAAGCAATTTTAACAATAATCGGAGTTTCGTTCAAATTACGAACTGGCTGGATGAGAGAATTATACCCTCGAAACACATCCACCATCAAACGTTCTTCCTCATCTGAACATAGTACCAATCCTGAAATTAATAATTAGGCAAGTAGAGATTGTTATTTTGATTTTCCTTGTCCAAATTATTTTGCCATAAACACGGTTTCTTTCCAGTGGAAATAGCGTCATACTTATTTATTGAGATATTATCAAATTTGGACCAATAAACATTCAAAGACATACATAGAAGGAAGATTGGAATTTTCATTTTGACCCATACAAAGGTACACAATTTCCGAAATACTCCAGCAAGTCTTTCTTAAATCGATGTTATGAAAGTAGTCTGCTAAAGAAGGAATGTCTATGATGCTCTGGAAAAACGGAAGGAAAAGAAGGTCGGAAATGCATGCGTTATTATTTTATTTACACATTGGGTCTATAATTATTTCTGACAAAGAATATATATTATTATGGTAACGATGAGTCAGTTGTGCATTCTGCATTTTTTATGCTTAAGCTGTGGCCCAAAAAAATGCATTGTTTAAGAAATACGAATATTGAGGAAAGTTGAAGGATAAAGAAGTTAAGGTGGTCTAAGCCTTAATCTTGGAATACTTAGTGGTGGATTTAATTTCTCTGATGTTCTATTTGGTTGCAGTCTTTCACTGCTGTTGAAAATTAATCTTCATTTCAGCAGTATCTATTGATTTCTTATTATAATTGAATAGGTTTCACAGTTTCAAAATGAACTGTTGATTTATTCTTTTTGTGCTAAAAGCATGAAAGTATCTATACGTACTGATGCTACAATGTTTAAAGACTTTACATGATTTATAGCTGCATTATCAAAAAAAAAATTCAAAGCCTTCTCAAATGAAACGAAATTGGCCCCAAAATTTATCAGATCTTACTGAATAATCAAAATGTTCAAACTTTAAAAACTGTGACAAATAAAAAAATTGTCGGTGAGAAGTATGGTAAAATTTTTGAAAAAAGATGGTTTTAAGAAAAATTACTTTCCACAATATGTGCTACTATTTGTTTTTTTTAGTGACGAGTATTTAGTATCCTTCAAAAATTTAGTATCTTTCAGATGCGCCCTTATCTTTCTTTTCTTACTTCGGAAATATGTAAGTCACAAACTTTGTCGAACAATGAGTAGTAGCGTGGTATAGTAGATGAGAACAAATGTAGCTGAAGATTTGCTTGGTTGCATAATAGAAGTGAGTATGTTGTAGCGGCATACTAAAGGTTGACTCTTCTTGGCTGGGGTTTATCATACAGCTTTACTGTCAAACCTGCATGGCTACAATAACAAGTATCCTCCAGTATTGTCATCCCGAGTTTTCATTACACTGCAAAAGAAATGATATATATACATTGGCAGATAATGAATATGCAACGGCATAGCCGATATCAGAAACGATTGAAAGTTGTAAACTAACAGTCATCATGATTTTCAATTCTCAAAATAGTTTGTCTTATATTAATGTGGAATGTATTTAAGTTATTTATATTCCTTTTTTTGCATTAGTGTGTGAGCTTTTTCTAAGCTGAAAACTAATTTAACGTTGTAGATTTCGATTCGATTTATTGCGTTAAGCAGTAGAATTCGACAACATTTCTTTCATAGCAGGTATTTAAGATTATTAGAAAGGTAAGATTATTAGAAAATTCATTAATTTCTGCATCTTTCATACAAGAAATGTAGTGCAGATGAAACATCACAGGAATGAATTTATTATCTACATTTCCGTGTCTCTAATGGATTCAGTTTAATGAGCACATGAATGCAGAATTTTTGTCGGCAAACGAAGATTAAAGCGATATGCATATCATAATTTGATATAGAATTAATTTCCGAAGTGAACTAAATTGTTGCTGTTTTTTTTATTTGATATTGTACTGCCTCTAATTTGATGTTAAAATGATCATCAAAGAAGTTTTGTACATCGAGATATAGGATGACGATTCATTGATGTTCTAGAAAGACCAATTATTCTACAAGCATGCTTAATTAAATATTAATAATTGTTTCGAAAATTCTGCAATATCAGAAATAACAAAACAACAGACAAAAATTTTGGGAAGAATTAATGGTTAGATGTAAATGAAACGCTTGTCATCGATCGGTTCTCAGTTTTTTCATCCACTGATTTTTCTGCTTCCTCAACGCCAGTCACTTATTTACATCAACTACGAAATGATGCTTCATGCTCAAAACATATAGCACCATAAGTCGGTAATAAGTACAGTATGTGATTAAGGAAAATGCAAATAATTAATGTTCAATTGTGCAGCAGAATCTTTTGCTTCAGAACACATTAACAATCACATAATAGTACTCCAGTTATCTCTATCTAATAGAATAATTTATTTCTTAATTATAAATGTTGAAACATAATTGTTAGGAGGAGAAATTACAACTGCAATAGGAACAAATGTGTAAGACCAATTCTAATGAAATATTATAAGTTGAAGCAAAATTAATTATTATTTTTGGCTTGCAATTCCTAAAAATGTAACAAATCATTCTATTTCAATCCATGTGTGCTCCAAATTAATTCTAAATTCCAAATATTAACCTTTTTGATATTTATGTTTATATTTAAAATTTAACTAAACGTGCATCTTTTTTTTACATTGGGCAAGTTTAAATAAACATTTATTTCTTAAACTTTGATTGAAAAATTAATAATGACCATTTTTTGCTGATTAATGAATAGACTAAGAGTCGTAATCACTTTCTGTACATAACTCAGGTAACATTTGATTTATATGTAGTTAATCGCGATCTAGTTACTTAAATAATTTCGCTTATAACCTGAATTGGAATTCAAAAATAAATTTAGATTTTCGTTGAATTATTAGATTCTTAATAAATCTGTACTTTATAGCAGTGACAATGTACATTAAATGCATTTAAAAAACTTCTCTGTCCAAAATCTTTTCTCCATGTTTTTTAACAGTGCTATCCACTGTGATTGTTAAATTTAAAGAGATGATTTATGGTCACTAATTGTTTACAAATTATTTACCAGCGAAAGTTGGCATGAGGTCGGTCGATACATTCAGGTCTTAAACAATTCAAATATGATCATTTAGATAAATTCATTTATAGGTGAAAGAGTGAAAACAAGGTATAGGATTTCAGTTATAGCGCTGACTATTTACAGCATATTCTTTAGCCAAAACAAATATTAAATTGTTTCTGCCATCAAATCAGAAAACTAAATCCTTTCATATAAATTACACAAAATAGATTTAAAATAAATTGACAAAGTTTAACAACAGTTAACTCAAATCATTCATTTAAATACCAAATTCAAAGAAAAAACGAATATTTGCACTAAATTAAAATGTCATTCTTAATGTCACCTCTTATCCTCTAAATGATGTGAAAAAGTACACTAATTACTGATAATTTGAAAAAAATGCAAAATGCTTCGTGAATAATTTAAAATTTCACAAAAATTGTTTAAATCAATCTTCCATTATCATAGATAAGTGATAAACAAGAAGAATAAAAAAGAAAATTAATTATTCATTTTGCAAGAGAATTATAGGAGTAATAATGAATAAATTGATATATGTCAGAATAGGAACCTATGCTTTGCTTCGTTACTTATATAATTTTCAGTGAGATATTTATTTCCGAGTGAATGATGGTGAAATAAAGAAGAATGTCGGCAAAGCAATGAAATATTCGATTTACTTCTTCTCAAAAATAAACGATTTATAGCTTATGGTCACATCAGTCTTTAGCACAATTCTATTTTGATTAGTTAATCCTGTCATTAATCAAAAGGTCAGTGAATTTGGGAATTTATTCCTTTTGAGTTTATACCGATCAGAAATGATTACACGTAATTCCTAGTAGGAAAAGTTTTATCAATTTTTTTAATTCAAAAAACCTGATAGCTTAATCAATCTCGCTACTCATTTATTGCCCATATTTTGAAACAACTTATGAAATTTTGTGACCAAATCTATTCTCTCTGAGATAGAACAGAGAATATCCTTCTATTTTTTGTCGCAACTGGTATTTAGTGGAATTTTGTTCACCACTAGGTTTTTATAAATATTTTTTTTTGTCTCACAGAATATAATAAACCTTCTGAAGAAAAGCTATCCTAGCGATGTGAACATAATATGGAATGACAGTCGAATTTCTGAGAGAATAATTAATGAAGGTTCGAACGATATGTGCCAAAATAGATTTATGCCTGAGAAGATGGAAAAGAAGCGATGTCCGAACTGCAAAAATATAAGATGACTTTTGAGAAAATTCATTGTAAAAAGGGTAGTATTCTTTCAAGCGTTCATTTTCAATAAACAATGCTTAGCTTAGTAATTTTGTTGTTCATTCTCGACAAAATGCTGCAAAAAGAAGAGAAAACAAATTAAAAGCGTCTGAATGCGTTTATCAAACTTGTATGATATTGCTACTTATCATTTTATTCTATCGTCTTATCAAGCCAGGAATCTTTATTGCAAGTTTTTGAAGGGCTTATTAGTCATCTGCACTTCTTTCCGATCATAAATATATTTTAGAAAGAGAGAGAGAGAGAGACATCCTTAAGAGTCAGTTGTTATTTTTCTGTCAGCTTACACTGTAATTGTATTAAGCGAATAATTGCAGAAAAATCACTGCTGCCAACAAAAAGTTTCAAATCTTTTCAAGAAGTTCGAGAGTTAATATAAATAAAACACACGAATTAAAAAGGAATTGGAATCTGTAGAACATTCCTGAGAATTTCCAAAGTTCAGAGTAATTTTCGGAATTAAAGTTCCTTCTACCAATCACATAAAGAATATCAAAGAGTATTGTTTTAGCGCCATTCTATTCAAATTTTCAAATATGCAAACGAAGTTGTGATTGCTATACAAAGAGTAGTAGAAGGGAGGTTGAATTCGATTTTGTCCTGCAGTATATCCATTCATCATCCAACCATCTGTCTCTCTCTCTCTCTCTCTCTCTCTCTCACATACCCGTAACTAACATATTCTAGAAATATCTTAAACAAATAACGTCACACAACAACTGTTGTTGACTGCTTGCTTGATGGCTTCAAATATCAGCAACAGACAGGTCAGCATACGTAGATATCTAATAACATAAAGCTACCATCAGATGATTGATTCATTCACTGACTGATTTAAAAAAACTAAAGAATCTGAATTTATTAGCATATGAATAGAATTGATCTCATAGTTTTTAGAGAAGTTATATTGCCTTCTTTCTCGTTCTTCTAAGCATTCAGATGGAACTTTTATAATATATAAAATGAAGAAGTTCTCAGTATTACTTTGTTTTACTAATGAGTATACTTCACCACAGCTTCAATCATATATTTTTATTCAAGTTGGTCAACTGAATTAGCCTATACAGGTGGATAGGTATATCGTACAGTATGTGAATACCGATATCACATTTGCTCGTTTAATTCATTCATTGACAGATTTCCAATTTTTTATTAAAAATGAATGATATGATAGGTTATAATCAAAGAATAGAATTCGTATTTCAAACTTATGCATTATCACTACATTAGGTTGATGCAAGAATAATTGCGCATAAGTTTCAAATTATTATGCTTAGACTTAAAATAAATAGAACCTGCTAAATATGATATTCTAATTTGACGTCGTTTAAAACTCCCAACAGTGCATTCTATTTCATGTTATAATTCAACTCGAGAATTAGAAAAAGAACAGATAGGAAAGTTGCAGTATTTTAAGTAATTAACAAAGATCCACTTGAGATTGAGTCATAAGTGGTTCTGAAACTGAAAATGAAAGTTTTAGAATATAGTTCGTTCATATACCAAGCAATTTAAACTGTTGTGAAGAAGGATTAGTGTAATGAGTGGGATGGGTCACGTAAAAAATAGTGAAACTTTTCCTTCGCATCTAAAGCAAACTGTATAAAAGCAGATCGATGCAGTGACGATTATCATCATTTTCCTTATCTGTTTCTAAATACTTTTTGATTTTAATTCACCATCCAACGGATTCACCATAGCAGATTACTGTTTGTGAGGAAAATCCGAGTTCAGCTTTTTGATTAGATATAAATTGTTCATTAGACGAACGGTGCTATTTAACACCTTTTATGCAACAATACTTTTTGCAATTCTAAATTTACTTTGTACTTAAATTAAAAAACTGATTAGTTAAATTGATATTTTTTTATAGTTATATCTACATTAAGAGTTTAATTCTCTATCTTATTGTTCTAGCTACAATCTATCCATTTTTTCTCACCTGCGAATGCTCTCACATAATGTACCACCAACTAGAAATCCACTTCTTCGATAAGGGAATAGCTGAATATTGTTCAGAATCGTCTCAAAAAAATGAATTCGATTTCAAGTATTCACTAAAACTGAATTAAAGAATATGAATATCTGTGCAATATACAGTTTAATAATATGCTCAGCTCTTAGATCCATTCATGCAATTCAGTTTCTAACTTTAGATTTTACATTTTTAAGCACTGTATATGATAATGATTAGTTATCACTCGATTTGCGCTCACAGCAAATTCGTATTTAAACATCTTCAATTTCTCGTCTACAATTCGATACAGCTTAAAAGTAATTCTTCCTATCAAAACTTCCAAAATAGTAACATTCGTACAAATAAAAACTGAATTCTGAGTATACTCCTTAGTTAGTTATGATAAATATTGGCTTAGCTTCCTCAAATATTTTCCAAAATTTTTCAATTTTAACAAGTTCAATCAGCAAATCTTATCTCCTGTTAAGGGCAGTAACTTCCTACAAATCCATTGTATCAAATTCAAATTTTTAGCCCTACAAATATTTTGATTTATTGGTTAAAAAGGGAATATTTGGAAGTATTTTTCTAACACTTCGCAACATTATTTATTATTATGTTAAAGCAAAAGGGCAAAGATCAGTGGATGATTTATTCCACAATTCTAGTCAGTGATGCGATGATGTACACGTCATCAAAACATTGATTCAAATACCATTCAGTCTAATATTGTAGAAATTTGCTCCGTGACGAGATGAAATGGTTCAATTCATGTTGAGAGATATTCGGTTAGAAAAATTTTTGGGAAACAGTTTCTGGAAACTTTGAATGTGAAAAGTGACTCATTGCTTTTGTAACTTATTTTGCTTTATTTTTAAAAAGTTTGCCATAAAGATAATTCCTGCAGAATCGAATTCAAATCACAAAACTAAAGTAGTTGTTCAGACAGAGGTGAAGATATCCTAAATATTCAGTACAAAATGTCTCCCATGATGATTCGATCATACATAGCTTCGATTATTGAGCTTATTGCCAAGGAAGCATAATGGAATGATTATTTTTTCAATGAATTCTGAAATGATTGACATTGAATTCTGAAATGATTGATTTTCCATTCATTCCTTATTTCTTAATATTTTACATTCCAATCCATGTTTTTATTCCAACTTAAGTTATCATAGCCTTTTCATATAGAATAAGGAATGAATGGAAATGCATCCTGATGGTGATCGATCGAATATTGTCTTGAAAGTTTTCTCACTTTTTTGTAAGAGGTCAACGGTCACAGATATGTTTTTTGATATTTAACACAGGACAATATAAAAATAGAATACTGATGAGGATAATTGCTCTCGACTTAGACGTTCGTTCCGAATCAACCATTACAATGAAGAAGACTTCTTTTATAGTGAAGATAGATGCTTGCAGTTTTTTAGTAACATGTATAATCTCAAAGATCAAAAAATTAAGTTATTAGTTGATAGATGTTTAAACTTTCCAGAATTTGACTCATTTCTGGATATTTATAAATACAAAAATATCATAAATATCTCGATATATTTATATTGTAAAATATTTATATAGTCAATTACTTATTTGTTATAATAATTCGTAATTAGAGAATATTTATATAATTGTAAAATGATAAGATGATTGATGATCAAAAGTGTTTATAATGATAATTAGATGTTTTATTATTTTTTAAGAAATATAAATGAAAATAATTTTATATGCAATTAACCTTTTATTTTCAAAATATTCATATAATATAAAAATATCTTAGTCATCTCGAGATGGTTCAATTATAAAGTATTTCGATTATTCCGACAAGTATTGCTTTATGCATTTTTCTCCATAACTGGTACGGAATATTGGGTTTTAGTTTCCACATCGAATGTTTTCGAACGCATCAACCAAAACTATCGAAAGGCTTAAATTAATAAGTAGTGGAAGCTTCATACATTTTGCATGTGTATAGAAATTATCGGAATAGAAGTATATTGTTAATCGATCATTCGAATATTTAATGCTATTTCGCAAACATAGCATAAATTTTTTCAATTAAATTTAAGTAAAAGCAAAAAAATCTCAAAATTATGGATCGAAATAATAAAACTTATTTGCATATATATTAATTAAAACATAGAGAAAAAATATAAGAATTTTGGGGCTTTTTGAATACATTTTACATATATAAGTCGCACTGAAATATGTTGTCTTCTTTTATCTTTCTCTTTGATTTATTTTCAAAGTGACTTGATTTAAACTTCCCTGGTTTTAAAAATGCATTTTTCTAGATTTAAAGAATTTTTCAAGATTTGTACAAAATGTCATTTATATGCACTCAGCTATTCCGATAAAAACTTAATGGAAAACTTCGGGAAAACTGTATTTTTAATCAAAAATCTAGAAATTATATTTAAAATTCCGTCCAAAAAAAAATGTGCAAAATTTGTATGATTTAGATGGACAAAAACAAAATATTTTATATGAAAAATTGAAAAAAATTTGAATACAAAATAACCGAACTTTTTTTGTTTACAAGCATTATTGCCAATCAGTGATGATGCATACTATTTCCTTGATATGATACGCATGAGAAATATGAATCTGTTACATCTTAACTTTCCACTATTATTTCAAAGACCAGTTATGAGGAAGAAGACATGGAAATGAGATATGTGCTATGTTGCTAATTCGATTACACAAAGTATGACTACGATTTAATTCGCCATTAATAAGAAGTAATTTATCAAAATTCCAAATGATCTCAGGTTGTCTAATTGAATGTCCTAACAAATGATGAGGAACTATAAGGTAGACAATCTTTTATCATAATTTATTGATGTATAATAAAATAAGCATTTGTTTTGCTTATCAAGATTTAAAGGATAAGAATTTTGATGCCATTTTACCACATAATTTATCCGTTTCCATTTGTTAAGAAAATGTATTGCATAAAAAGGCATTTTATTGTTTGAGTAATAGCTGCTTAAAATCGCGTCGACGAGGTTATGAGTTGTAATTCAATCCGATTAGTATGAATAAGCAGATAGCTTTTAGTGATTTTTAAACTGTTTTTCTATTTGGTGCGACATTTTATTGCAATTATGATTTCTAATGACATATGCTAAAAATCCCAATCAGCTTCGTGTCAGTTCATGGTACTCTGATAATGCGCATTGTATTTGTATGTCCGGATCCTATAATTTTCATTGAAAGCTTAAGAATTATCACAGTTCAATCAGAAAATATATATGTACTTTTCAAATTGTTTCTCTACAGATAAATCTTTCATTTCAGAAAAAATTAAAAACCTTATTTTTCCCTTTCTATTGACGGACTTTTAAGTGCTGTGTAGGATTACTATGACAACCGTATCCTTTTTTTAAGATCATCGATACGATTGCCTTTGTAAGGCTGCTTTCGTTTATCTTAATAGTAATAATTTGTGAAAAATACCTTTGGACCATCCTGTGATAATTATAATCAAATCATTTGATTTAATAAAACCACGAGCCTGTCCTTCTCTCATGCCATAAGCTACTCGCAAATCAATGTCAGCCTTCCAATCCTCGTTTTTTGGAACTGCAGTAGTGATACTTAACCTTTTTTATTGAAGATGTCAATTCTTAAAAGTTACATAATGAAACTACGAATTAGCAACATAAAGGAATATGTCGAAGAAATCAAGAATAGTTGTCGGAATAACCAAATATTTAATATAAATATGTTGAAAATAATCAAGATATTTGTATTATTAAATATCTCGGTATCATAGAATTTTGTAATATAAAATTGTTTTCATATTCCCTAACAGAAATCAAGATTTTTGAAGGTCATCTAATAATTGTTGGAAGATACTGTTTACATTAAAGCGTTGTAACCAATCAGATTTTGAACTATGATTTTTCAGATCACAGTCTTGCTTAAAGCATTGTAAACTATCAATATAAAAAGCATAGTTATCAGTTGAGAGGTCACATTTATGTATTCACATATATCTCCAACAATTATTAGATGACCTTTTTTCAAATTCAGTTCTATAACTCCAAAATCAAATTTTCAAATTCAGCTCTATAACTCCAAAATCAATAAGCCTCAAATAACTTCCTTATAATTAAAGGAAAATTTATCAACTATTACTGATCCATAAACGAATTTGTGTATCGCAGTTGTGACGAATAAAACCTGTCATAATAAAACTTCGCTATACAACAAATCTCTATTCATATTTCCAATTTCTCAGCAAGACAAGACAAAGTTTCACAACGATAATAATAATAATATTATTCGATGGTCGAATATTAACCGATAAGGTATAAGGACACTTTTCGTAATGAAATTGATCACTTGTCATCTAATCCATCAGTAAAGGATATTAACAAACCAGTATAAAGCAACGGATGGACACCACGAAACAAATGCATTTGTCGAGCAGATTGCTCTTCTCGTGTTATTGCAATGATTGGTACCATAGGACGATAACGACTTACTAAACCAGCGGAACTAAATTCGCCATTTAAATTTCAGTTCATTTTATTGTCTCAGTAACTGACGTCATATCTGCTTTGTAAATAAGCAAATTATAAAAGAAATATGTATATCCAAAAATCTAAATTTCACGTATTCACATTTCGTGTTTGTATTTTCTTTTATTTAAGTCTTTTTTTCAAAAATAGTGGCAGAATTAAACTCGTCAATACTGGAATATATTATAATTCTTGTTTTCTCTGAAGAAAAGCATAAAAAATTTGGAATGACAATTGCGATTCTCGCACACTTTTTAGACTTATTTTGAGATAGAGAACAAAGTGAGGTGAAATTTACACGACGAAAAGGTTTACCATAATTCTGATAATTAAAGAATTAGAAATTGAATCATCAGAAATACTTACTATCCCGTGGTAGTTAACACTATGATAGCGCTTGCACCGCATGAAATTGCTGATGAAGTGGCTCCAATTGCAATTGCATGTGTTACATCTGGGAGGCGCGTAATGCAAGAAAGAGTCTCACGGAACACCTCATGATAATTTATAGTTGATTCTGCTTCAAGACATATCTTAAGCAAGAATTAGTGCTAATTAATCTTATGTGATTTTTTGATTTTCAACAAAACCGAAAAATTATGCGCTATAAACGCATGCACTATAAACTTGATATTTTCATTAGTGCATTTTGCAGATAGCGCCGATAAATATAAATATTTGCTTTACTTCTTTTGCAGCTTACCTTACTCATAGTCATCAAAGTCACTATGGGATAGTCTCCTTTCGCCGTTTCACCACTCAACATAACACAATCACTGCCATCCAATATTGCATTTGCGACATCGCTGCCTAAACTCCAATTACTGGATTGATATTAGATTGAAAAAAAAGTGTACGGTATGCATTTTTGGTATGCAATTATTGATGCAACAAATTGCTATTATTCTCATCCACTACAATCACTATAACCGACCTAAGAATAAATATCATATTTATAACGCTATAGAAAACGATAACTACAATAAGCATGTCAAAACATTAAACGGTACTTTAGGACTGTTTAATCTAATTTTTATGTTATTCTTAATACATCAACTTACTTTCAGCCCGTGTAGGTCTTGGCTTCTTGGTCATTGATTCAAGCATTTGAGTAGCACATACCACAGGCTTTCCCACCACATTGCATCGAGCGATTAGCATTTTCTGCGCAATGAATACTTTCTCAGCAGGAATTTCGATACCCAAATCACCGCGTGCTATCATTAATCCATCTGCTTCTCTGATTATTTCATCTGCGCTAAAAAGCCCTTCAAGATGTATGTTTTTCTTTTTCTCAGCAACAGAATTTTCTGCATTTTACCGTAACTCAGAATAGATGATCAGAATTACGAGGCAATTTATTTTCAGTAGTTGAAAATTTAATATTATACACTTATGGTTAATGTAGCGATAATTAGCTTACTTTTCTACGCCTTCCTGATTTTCAATCTTTGCTATTATTTTAATAAATCTCCCTTTCTCGCCAAGAATACGTCTGATTGCACGGACGCCATCAGCGTTCCGAATGAATGATGCAAATATCATATCAACACCCTGTAGACATAGAAGCTAGTCCAATTTAGAATTGATAACCTTGGAGAAGATTTCTTAAGAAGTTCAAAAATATGCACCTGTTCGATACCGAATTCCAGATCTTTAATATCTTTATCAGAAACGGCAGGCAGATCGCATTTAGTACCAGGAAGGTTGACTCCTTTTTTGCTGCCTAGCTTACCCCCATTCTCGATTGTACACATTACCTCTCTATCCTCTAAAATGAAGAATTTTTGGTCATTTTAAATGAAGATATTAAATACTTTCTATTATACTAACACTAATCAAAGTAAATTAAAAGTTTTGATTACAGATAACACAATGCATTACATAATAGTGATATAACTGGTATCAATTTTTTAAAAATCTGTCAAATTATGTGTTTAACTGATAAAATCTCACAATCTGCAGGCTTTTCAAATGCTCATAATTCGAAATTTTATTTTCGAATAATATAATAAAGATTCATACGGATGCTATCCACCGTTAGTGAAATGAGTCCATCGTCAATGAATACACGAGCACCGGGTTTCAAAACTTTTGACATATTTTGGTAATCGATATATATGATATTAGTACTGCATTTCGAAGCCATAGCGCTATCTGTTGTGAGCTTGATTTTTGCTCCTTTTTTCAAATCTACTTCTGCGGTATCGGACTTAAAAAAATTACTGACAAGGAATCCTTATTTATCGTTATTTCGTTATAATTAGTTTACTTCTACCTAAGTTAACTAAAAATTATTCAGGTAACCACTGGTTGCTCATTCTAAGCCTAAAAGCTGGAGCAAAGGGTTTGAAAAGTTTAATTTTTAGAGGAATTTTCTTTTAGCGTTTGCTGAACAACATTTTACAAATTATTAGCAATTTTCAAAGACGAATATTGCAATATAGAATAGTGATTTTTTATAAAGCTTCATGCCCACCCCGTCTATAAGTCCGGTGCGAATCTCAGGCCCTTTAGTGTCCAGAGCAATTGCAACTACTGGCTTTTGAGAAAAACTTTTCACTGCGTCGCGTATGTTTTTTATCGTTGTCCCGTGGTACTGCAAAAAATATTAATTGACAAGGACATAATCGTAGTTGTATCAGTCAGTGTTGAGGGGATAACTTAAATAGCTTTCAAGACAAAGTTCCGTAAATAATGAGTATAAAATAAAAACCTGGTGAGATCCATGACTAAAATTAAGACGAGCAATATTCATGCCTGCTGATATCATTTCTTTCAATTTATCCACGCTTCCGCAAGCTGGTCCTATAATTCTGGTATGAAATGAATTTAAATAAATTCAAAATTAGATTGTGCAGCGCAGAAATTAACAATGCGGATGATGTTTTTGGCGAGTAGAATAACGATGGAAAGGTCAAATAGTTTTGCAATTATAGACAATTTTTTATTTTGTTTCAACATTTTATCGTAGATTAATTAGTGACATAGATGATTTCCGCAGTGCATCGTTATGTACTATAATATTGTTCATTTGAATCAGTGAGTCAGAAATGAGTATATGGCTTCTTACAAAAAAATGGGCCAAGGAGTTGGGAAGAGTGAGGAGAAGTAGCGAATCATACCAATGGTACATATTATTGCTGTCTTTCTTTGAACGTGTGGCTGATTATGGATGCTTATTTTGCATCTGTGCATGAGATTTGTTGACGCTTCCCGTTTCTCTGTTGATCTAAATTATGATTTGATTGTTTCACTCGAAAACTTCTTCTGGTAAACATATATTTGAAACGAAAGTTCTATGACGACTACGTAACCATAAAAGTTTATTTTTAATTCAGTTAAAGATTGTGAAACCACTTCGTCCTATATGCGTCGTCTATAAATAACAAAATTTCATATCATTTAACAATTTTAATAGATCATGTGTATTTTCATATTTTCCTTTGTCTTAATCATTCAAAATTTTTGAATGCAATTCAATTTACGGTATTTTCTTTGCATGTGATTATATTTATCATAATGTTTTTAAGTAAGTTCCATCAGAATGTGTCATTTAAACAGAAAATATATTCACTACCTTTTTATTGGAGGGAAGGCTTTACCGTTGTAAGACTAGAATTACTTTCATAACATATAAGCAGCTAATAGATATTGTTACAAGGGATAGAAGCATTAAATCTTTTATGTCTGATGCAATTTCAATACCTTCTGAAGTCAGAAGTAAGGTAAAAGTGTATCCTTGCCATTTGTTATACTTTTCCTTCGTCATAGAGAAATATTTTGTAATTTGGTTGATTTTCAAATTTAATTTTACTTTAATCTTGTTGAATAGTTTAAATTAATTTATTTGGCAGCCTTAATCAATTCTTTAAAATTGATAAGATCACAAGCAGCTTGCAGCTTTCTCACTTACAATGATTCTTAATAAACATAACTTTCTTTTCTAATTATTCCAAAAATTGTACTGTCGCAATAAAATATAATTAGTCTAATTTTCCCATTTTTTTTTTTGTGACAAAATCTCTGTTGCAAACTCGAATTCAAGTGACGAGTTATTGATTTTTCTGCCTCAGATACTTTGCAAGTACGCTTAATCCTAATTACCTTAAACAAAACATACATCATGTTTTGAGTCAGTGGCCCGCCTTTCGAAGTTTAGCAAGTGACGTCTGCTTGACAACTATATGGAACAGAAAAATGGAATCAGCCAAAATTTTTGTTTTAAATACAATGATAATTTGGATGAAGAACCTAAATTTTATGCAAAACGATCTAAATCTAAATTAAATTTTGCAGAATTTAATTTTTATTCTGAATTCAATGCTTGCCGTAGCAGACTTTGTATGAAGGTCGAATTATATTAATTAATTAAAGTTATTTTTCACCGATTTACAATTATTCCATAGATGTATTAAATGAACTCCTGAAATTCATGCGTAAGCGCTTGAATTGTATTTAACAGAATCATCCAGTGGTTTCATTCAGTTTATGTAATTAATAATCGCCTGTTGAGTATAGTATATGTGGATATACTGCTGCAATAGATGTTCAACGTCTACTCGTGCTGATTCATTCCTAAATTTGTCTGTCGAATGCAGTTATTTCCAATCATGTTGGTTTGGCAATGTTTTCATTTATTTTTGACTATCTCTTTTAACTTATATATATAGATGAGCGTATTGAAGTTTTTATTCACAGTTGAGTTGCTTTAAAATAGAAACGAATTTTCGAAAAGTCATTATTTGGATGAAAGAAATGGAAAGAAATTATAAAACTGTGGATTATATTTTAAGTACAAGAAAGTCAACGCTGAAATTCGATTAAGATCAAGGAGACAAACGATTAGTAAGTAAATTAACACAGTGATATCATTACTGAAGAAAAAAATATGAAAGTGATTTTATCTATTCTTCGAAGTGCTTTTTAAGTAATAATCTACAAGTAAAATGCAAATAGAGTTTTAGCTTAAACTTCGAATATTGGCAGTTCTATTCCTGTGTCATTTATCTGAGAAAAAAGTACATAACTATCAATTCTTGATCATGTCAGAGCTGTAGAGTATGACCAAAGAAACACCTTGTCCAATTATAATTAGCGTAATTAATGATGTAATTAGTTATATGATGCAAGGGTAAAATCAGCTGATGCTAGACGCAGGGTATCGATATGAGTATCGAAAGGAAAGTAAAAATATTTAACGCAATAATAATAATACCTTTTTCTGCTATAATTTGTTTAAACGAAGCTATTGTTAAAAACTTTCTTCTTATCTTAATTAAAGAACATCCCAAAAATGGACAAACATGTCATCATTTCATTGCCGTAATTCTTTTCATATTGTCCGTCTTCGATCAGTCAATGTACATTAAGAATTGTATGTGTCTTGCGTGCATATTTATCTGCATATATACAATACATAGACAAGCATTTTATTAGGCATGATTCTTATGCTAGAATGTTTAGTTTGTTATTCTTGCAGGAAAAACCAATATTTCAGTGTAATCAATGATTATTGGTAGGAATAAAGACTCGAGAATGGTATATGGGTTTGATCAAAGTGTCAAATGCCACATTTCTGACAGTATGCAAGAACTTTAGAGAAGAAAGTAGACGGTAAATTGGATGAAATATAATGAAAAATCTCACAAATTTTGAAGCATGTCGCCAAATTATCATATCATGGGTAGTTTGAGAATAAAGCTATCCAGTGATTGTGTTACTACTAGAATAATCACCTCTCATTATAATCCGAAATCGATCGTCCTGTTGCTTGCTCAACAATATCAATATTGTATTTAAATCACATATGCTACTGATTTGTTTTTAATAGAATTACAGGAAAAAATATGACTACAAGTTATGATGAACTAACATAGTTATAGATATGTTGTGATTATTCCTCACAGGTTTGATAAGTACCGTTTAATTATAAAGTATTTTATCAATCAAAACAATTTTCCTATTAATGGAATAAGAAAATATGATAGAGATAAACTAAATCGTTTAGAAGTTATTCAAATTTTTTGGGAAATTGTTCAATTTTTTGCGAAAAATAAATAAGTCTCGAGAATGACAATTTTTCGTCACTAATATAATTATATAATGTCCGGACAAAGTAAACATTTGGCAATTTTCACTTTTAATTGCCCTTTTTTTACTTTAGTAGGTTGTATAAGGAAATTTCGGTTTTTTACTGTCATTATTATGCAATTTAAATGCAGTGGAAAAAAAATTTCATCAGTATAAAGCAGCAGTTTATTTCACGAGAAATTAATTGTAGTCTAAATTAATAAGCATAGAAAACAGAAATTCGCAAAACAGTGAAGAATTTAATAATGGGTGAAATGCTACTAAGTATTCTCTTTCATGAGGTGTTAAATTTGTGATAAAAATTCCGCAAGAAGCTGGAAAGCAATTTGCAAAACATTACATTGCATAAGACGAATACATGGAGTCATAAATCCCAAGCAATAGCTTTTGAAATGTTTGTTAAGACTGGAAAGAGGTGATGTAAGTGACATGTCCTGGAACCACTTTCAAATCTTGACAAAGTATAGTAAGACACTTCCTAGTAGTACGTAGAATGAGCCTGAAACAGAACTTAAGATGATCGTGAAGTTCACATTTCCTCTCTGATTCAGATACAAACCAGTACTTTAATACGTGCGTATTAAAATCGATGAGTCATCGTTCGCATCACTCCAGGATGCAATTCTCTCAATTGCCATACACTCATTACTGATTATCGATCGGGGAGGCACTATCTGTGCCAATGCTTGTTTCTTCATCCTTAAAAAAGATGCACTATGAGATGAATGATAGATCTGTAGAGAATAAATGAGGACGGGCGATGCTCTTGTTTCCTTTCTTTTTTTTGTCTTATCTTTCTTCTTCAATTCTCAGATAACTATCATCATTATCTATCAGTCAGTCAGTAGGAATACCACCTGGAAATCAGTGCAAGCATAAATTTTGAATAAACTTCAGACAAATGTTTAGAAGTACTTGCATAAACAAGCCAGTCTTATTTGGTCTTCTTTAAATCATCAAATACATTTGCTGGATATATTGTGATTGGCTTTCATGAATTGTGAGTTGATCATACCAAGTCATCAGGATTTAGTAAGCTTGCAGAATGAATCGATTTTTTTTCCTTGATGATAAGATAATAGTAATAGCATTTCAAATCATGCCGTATAAACGATAATACTATTTATGTCATACATTATTAGAGAAGCATGGAAGAACTAAGAAGTGTTATCCAGAAAGAAAACTCTCAAATTGGTGGTAAGATATTACAGTTTTGACCTTTTTTCTCCATAGCTCAAGAGGGAATTGTAGTCAATACTAACTTATCAATATATCAGAATCTTTTCGTGGTAAAGTGTTAACTGGCTCAAATTTCCTTGTTATATCATAAAGTTGAAAACAATGGGAAGCATAAAATTTCGTTGATTTGTGAATTTTACAAAAAAATAACTAGTCATACCAGCTTAAATAACGTACGAAATTTCAATTGTTATGAATTTTCATTCTTCAAAACATTTCATGCCTGGTGCTGACATAATTTATTTATATTTTTATTTATAAAAAAAAGAATTTTTTTTGAAAATCTGCGACAATGATATTTCAATCTAATTAATCAATAATAATCAGTCATTGATTGACACGCCACGCAAAGGCATTTCTTTATTACTGTTAAGGAAAGTTGCAAATCCGAGGTGATGTGTCAGTTTTGCCCTAATCTTTTAGTTTAGGATAATTTTCTGAGTAAAAATGTAAGTGAATTATTTTAGGAAAAAGAAATAGCACAGGCTTTATTATTATTATTTACTCTCCAGCCGAACTTTTTCCGAGATGACATCAGTTTTTAGCTATTTTTATTAATCCCATATACGAATTAAACATTTCAGCTATTTGACCGAAATAAATTATTAGCAAAAAGTGTTCGGAATCGAATTATGAAGCAAACAAGCAAAGACAAGAGTTAAATGAAACAAAAATATTTTCATTTGGTTACAATTGAGTGAATTTGGCCTGACTAAAAAAGTGATTTTACTTCAAAAGATTTAACAGTTTGAATATAAAAGAATGTCAAGAGAATTTATTTTTAATCGATGTCTTCATCCCTTTACTATCTATTCCTCATAGAGATAAGATTTAATATGATTCATTCTAACATCCTTCCAAAATTGTTTTTTTTCCATGCTGTTTATGAAGAAAATCTTTTACCTTCTATTTTATTATTCATTTACGCGTAACTTTATTTTACGATATGCAATGCAGCCTCCGAGTTTGCTTTCGTGCTTCTAATTACCGAAAAGTCAATTCTTATCAAAGCTTTATACTATTAAGTTCATTTTCTCAGCAGTTATCACATCATTTCATATTTTAATTCTAGTATGTTTCAGCTCTTTCAATTAATTTAAAAGTTGAAAGAATTTTCAAACTGTTAAACTTTTTGCAGTAGAATTTTCAATTCATCTTCAGTTCATAATTACAATTAATTTGCAAATACGATCACAAGAAGTTTTTATCGAATAATTTTAATCTTTTTTCATCGCATCACTCAGAAATAGAATTATCAAAGCTATTAAATTGCAGCAAGTAAATTTTCTTAAAAATAAGCGGAAAAGAATATAGGACTTTTATGAGCACTTACTAGTGAATCTTAAATTGCCGAAGTATCTGAATTCATTTTGTTCAGGCATGTAGCATACAATCACTTTAAAGGCTGCTGTTTTTGTTTTAGCGCTCATACTATCGTTCTGCTATACTAAAATCTTACAATTCAATTAAGTCCTTTATTTTCTGAAACCATCTCTCTGGCCACTTTTTTTTTTTTTTAGGACAAATTCTCTGCAGTCCACAACTTGTCCCATTTTTTTTTACTTCATTAAAAAAATTTGTATTGAATATTTCGTTGCGTATTATTCTTTATACTTTAATTGATATGTTTGTTCATCGCTATTTTTTAGTTTTTTGACAAAATGACGCAATGCCTGGAGAAGATGGTTGTTGTTTTGACTAATCCATGCTTTCTAACTCGATGAACTATCTAGTTCTTTCGTTAATTCTTGACTTGTTTACGCAAAAACTTTCGGCTAAGGATAATATAATCCGGAGAAATGTCTACTTCAGAGAATTGTGTGAAGAGTATATGAGGCATATTTCCATTGTTTTCAATCGTTTGAAATAGAATGAAAAGGACATGGCATATTCTCTTAAGAATTAAGAACTTCTTGAAATGGCAGCAAACTGGAAGTCGAAATAGTATTAGGAAATACATTACGGGTTTCTGCATCATAAAAAAAAATTTTTTCCACTTATTTAAATGGTTCATATTTTTGCCATAGAAAAGTGACACTCTTCACATTGAATAATGATTGTTAATATTCAGGGGCAATTGCCCTTCACTGATCCTCTACTGGTCTCTAAATTGTTAGCAAACATTTTACGATATTTTCATTAATTTTTTAGTGCGCAGGGCTTCTTCCTTCAATAACATCTAAGTCCGAATATTGATTTCAATACGTATCTATTGTAAGTTAACAGGATTTTACTGCTGAACTAATAATATACAACTCTGAGATTAACACTTCTTCACTATCCAACATCAATGATTACTAAAGTAGAAAATCAATAATAATATTTATAATCGAAAATTTGTTATTATCTTTCTAGTAATATGCATGTGCCTCTAAAAGCAGTTTTTTCTACCTTTATATTAGTTAATTTTTATAACACGATCAAGCATAGAATTGTAGCGAAATGCCTACATAAAATGTTTTAAGTAAATAGCAGCCAGCTGCAGTGATATAAACAAAGTATTCTGACATTTAGTACAAACACATGTGCTTATCAAAATTTAAAGTGTAGGGAAGAAATAGCACAGAAAAGTACTATAGATGCCTGATTTTGAGGCATCAGAAACTGCCTAGTCTCTATTTTAAATTTAAGCAGAGTTCATTGCCATATTTCGAACCTTTGGTGAATTGAATTTTGAAATGGATGTAATATTCTCTCGTATACTTAAGACAGCAATTGTCTTTCCTTCCTCTTTGATTTTGCTGAAATAACACATTTATCCTCTATCATTTATCAGTAATATGCTATTTGCTGCGACTGAATTATAATTTTTCATATGGTACTTTTGTATTATATCATATTCGGGTACCATTGGTTCCATTATTATCGAATCCTTTTAAATTCCTTTTTCAAGTTCCGAAATAGAAATAAATCGAAAATGTTTAATGAAAATTCGAATAAACGAATTTGTTTTCTCGTCCCAGTTACTGGTAGAGCAGTTGCATTTCTGCATTATTACTCTTCAATGATTCATTCGGTGTTTTATTTTGGTAGAGAATAAAGCATTTTTCAGACTCGCATTCGCTTTCGAATCATACATAATAAACAGTAGGCACTTATTGTGCTTTGTTGCTTTGTTGTTTTATATCAGATTTGATGGAAGAAGTATACTTCAGTTTTTTTGCTTCTTTAATATGAATTAGAAAAATCTTTAAATTTTCCAATAGAGTCACAGTTTATATGTTGAAAAGAGGAAGAATGAAACATGAAGTTCTTAAGATTTCAAGTTTCGCAAATTTCATTTTTAATTCAAATTTGATGAAATCTTAAATTTTTTATTTTCTGCAAAACGCAGAAAATTATATGCATCTCTCGGTTCATTTGTTCCTTTACTGAAGCATATGTACAGGAAAGCATCAAATATCAAATGCGATTCTTGAACAATAATAAAATGGTCTGTCTCTTAGATATCTAATTCATTTTGACTACCCAGAATTGTATGAGTTTTTAACTAGAACGGCTTGCTAAAAGATCTACGTATCAGAAATGTTTACTATAATTCAAATTATGAATACGCACTTCATATAATTTCGTTTGTCGCCAAGCAAATTTAAAGAAAAAGTTTTTCACGATGAATAATCTAGAAGAAAATGCCACCATAGAAATTTGTGATTTGTGCATTAAGCACTTTTTTTCTTTTGTACGAAGCGTTTTTTTTTCACTCTGACGAAAGGGAAACCACTATTCATATGAAAATTTTGAGCGGTTATTGCTTTCAGCCCCTTTTTAGGCGAAAAAATTGAATTGTTATTGTAGAATTTAAAGCTGAATTGTTTGCAGAATTTAAAGCTGAATTGATTACAGAATTTGAAGCTAAGTTGATTCTGAAAATGGAAATACTGAGAGGATGGAAACGAAAAATCAGAAACGAAGGACTATTTAGATGGGATTAAATTCGAAAAGGCACTTTTCGATTCTCAACTATTCTATTTCCATATTAGCATATGTGTCTATATCAGTGTTCGGTTTTTTTCACTGAAATATTAGTTTTTTTTGACATCTTAAATTTTTACTCATTTTAACTGATTGTCATATGAATGAATGGATACGCGTATACATCCGCATAAACTCACATACACATACATATATACATGCATTCACATACTCACATATATACACATATCCGGACATGCACATACACGCACACATATACACACATACGTACAAACATATATACATATACATCACTTACATACATACACATGCACATACACATGCACACACACACACACATATACACATACATGCAAAGGCATACAAATATGTATCAGAAGTGTATATGCACGTTTACATATCATTGGACACTCTATCAGCATTTGCAGTGTTTATAGGAGGACTTACTAGTGTTACTTTTTACAGACAGATTGGAAAGTTTATGCTATTCCAACATTATCAGAGTAATCATTATGATGCAAGTATAATAGTTGAAGTGTCTACCGTGTCATATGCTACCACAGCATTTTTCCCTTATCACACAATATTTCCCTCGCAGAACTCTTTCCTTTCCCATGCATATTTAATGCTTGGTCGTTTGATTACTTGTTATTGTATCTTGTATCATCTTTCTACCAATATTTCATTTGTGGATAAGCTAATTTCAAAGTTGAGCATATCAGTATTTATTTATTAGTTCTAATATATGGAAAATGTGGATATTATATATTCTTAAATTGACAGTTTTCAAAATCCCTCACTTTTTGACGTTATAGAATTCCTCGGGTTGCAAGATGTGCAATTAAAATTATATCTCATGCGATGGGTACGTACCGAATGCGACGATGACCTTCTCCGAAAAGTGAACGTGTTGAAATAATGTTGAAAAGGAATGCAAAATTGTACTTTTGTTGAAATGGTGGAAAAGAGAGTGTTTCAACAGGTTTCGTTATTGAAAAGTGGGAAGAAAAGAAGTGCAAGCCATTTCTTCATCCTCAGATGATGGATGTTTGCTTGTATTAATGGGTATATCCAATTATTTTGCTTATTGCCCATTATTCCATTCTTTTATACACTCTTCTCTCCATCATTTTAACAAAAAACCCGAGTTGAAAAGTGTGCACTCTTGAATTACACAAGAAGCAAATGCTTCAGCAGCTTGGAATTTTAAAAAATAATTTGAGAATAAGATTGAATAGCTATGTTTGAGCCGACATAATGAAACTTTAAATTCATGAACGCACACACTACTATCATTCTGGTAGTTTTGTTTAAATAAGAAAGTTTTTTATCTTTTCCCATCTCTTTTTTCTTTAATAGAAAAGAAGAGAAGCCAGTAGTTCTGTGAAAATTATAGAATTAAAGTTGACTTATCTGTGGAGAAGAAAAAAAAACATTTGTTCTGTCTCTCTTTACCACTGCATACATTTTATAATACTGTTCAGGCGTTTTTAAATATTTTATTGCATTAAGGACTTACCGTTAAAAAATTCCGAGCTTTTATTAAAATCGGACAGTAAGAATTTCAGGACATGTCTTCTTCGGCAGCTTAGAGGAAAATGAAAGAATAAAAATAGTTTGTCGAAAATATGTACTTTTTATTAGTTTTATGGTGAAATTCCATGCTAGAATTAATAACTGATTATGCTGAGGAAAGGCATCTATCATAGTGACTCCTGAAGGCGGTTTTAGCCATTTTTTTTTTTCAACTCGTCAGTGTCATTATTGATATTTATTTAATGTGATGTTAAAAGAATGATTATTGACGAATGAGTCAAATCGGCTTATTAAAAAGTAGAAGAACTGGAAACAGCAGCTTCGGAACAAAATCTTCAGAAATAGAAAATTGGATAATAAATCACTTTTTCTAGAACCAACATCACTAGAAAATGAAGGAAGTAGACGATGAAATTGAAAATATTGATTCTAAAAACTCAACAAAACTGAAATTGAGTGAAAATGATCAACATCCACAACATCGAATGACGATTGAGGAAGAACAAAGTGGAGATTACTTTCGGTTTGTTATTGATTATCTTCATTGCTTATATATCTATAATTTTTTGTAATCAATTTTCTGTGTGTAGTCATATTTATTTCATCTTTTCTAAAGTTGTAATTTTAAAGCTAACTGTTGAGTTGATTTCTGAGAAATATCTAGTACGGGAACATTTCTCCGATTTTATACTTCATAATATCATGAAAATTAGCAATGTGGAATATAATTTTATTTTTTCTGTTCAGTGTTTCTGTTATGAAGCTTTGTATTTTCTATACCGTGAACTGAGGATTTCTGTAAATAATGTTTTCAAAAAATTATGAGTGGTCTTGAAATTTTTCAAAAAATCATAAAAATTTCTCTCTATTCTTATACACTAGAAAGGAGTTTGAAACTGAGGAATTTGCTTATATTCTAGAAGTCAGTTTAGTTCTAGTACATTTATAACTCCTCCAGCAACTTTTTATACTACAAATACTGCTATAATGTCAATAAGCAGATGATATATTCAGTTCAAGCTGAATGATTAGGAAAGAAATTTAGATGAAATATTATATGGCCCAAAACAATGAGATTCCAATATTAAGAAGTAGCACATAGATTCGTCCTCACTGATTACAATCTGAATTCAAAAATTAAGTCAGGTTGAAATCATCTGATTCTTCAGAACATAATACATAGCTATAACACTGACTTATCTACTGCATCGTTACATAATCTTCATGCGCTGATGGTTATGTACAAGTTTTAGTTTTCGGGAAAAGGGATTTGTTTTTGTGAAGGACAGTAACTGTAACAATAAAAGCGACAATTAGTATTTACTTTTTCATCTCGACAAACAGAAATCTTTGGTTTGTTATCATCTTACTTTACCAGAGTACCGATAAAACATTGATACATGTCGTGAAAAGTAGTGGAGTAAATAGTAAATACTGCAAGAACTTTAAAATTAATAAGAGGAAGGTTGGAATATTCTGTTGAGACTTGACGTATGTATTGAACACTTGATGTAAATGTTATAAGTATGATCTGCACACACTAGTTGAATTCGTTGTTTAATAAGGTGTGTTATATAATACATTTTTCGGGGTATCAAATGAAAGATTGAAGACTGAAGAGCAAAGATTAAAACCAAAATTAGTTGAAATGGAATAAATATAAGTGAAATGTCAATCATTTCATTATTCCTATGAATGTCTGCGCAATGCTCCGCTCCGTCATTGTGATAAATAGATAGATACAGATGGATGGACGGATGGATGAACGGATAGATGGATGGATGGAGCGAGTTGGAGTGGTTGAAACTTTGTAATTAAGTAGTTGCAATGATTTCAACATAAAAAAAGGGACTTGCTCAAAGATGCTGCAACACAGCTCTTTTATGACTTTCAATGTGCGAGAAAAAGGAAGCGGGAGGAAGGGAAAAACTTGCATATTTTCTTCATGTTAGCAGATATTTCGAGAGATTCTGAGTATGATTCATGCATTATGTTTGTAGCTGTCAAAACTATAAGAAGCTGAGATATGAGGCCATCGCAGTATAGTAATAACGACAAAAAAGTCTGTCAAAATGTGATCACTTCGTCTCGTTAGTTTATTTCCTTTGATTTATCAATAACTTGTTAGACTACTAGTCCCTTATTACTATTATTATTAATTATTATTATTAATTATTATTATTATTAATTATTATTTATTATTATTTATTATTATTATTAATTACATTAAACTGAATGACATGTATAGAATCAACAGGTAACAATTATTTGACTTAAGAACCATCGAATTTTGTAAAATTCTTAACTGATGCTGCATTTGTTTGCTGTTCAGTGAATTGCTCTTTGTTTCAATTAATCGAGTATCCTAACTAATATTATCAATTACTTGCACCACTGCCTGTTATTATTTTCATTTTTATGTTTGAAAGGAATATTCAGCAAAGACTAATTTTGAAAATTGTCGATAGCAAATAGCAAAGATTGCTTAATATCAGTCGTCCTACAACGATAAAAGAAATGCTATGCGAACTCTAAAACTAGTCAGATTGGTTTTCAGTTGAATTACTGTTGCTATGCTATTTCCATCTATCAATTCTTATTAAAAGAAATCCAGTCTTGATTCTGTCAAGAACTATTGTATTTGCTAATAAGGATAATTACTGTAGCAGCCACTTCTACATTTATGTTCTCATCAAATTTTAACTTTTGGTGACGTAGCAACTCGCATACAGCATAGATGATGAGTTTTGATTTTTATTCCGTTGTTATTATATGTTGAAAGGAACCTAAATTTTTGAAATTAGAGAGGAATTAATATATCGGATTGATGTATTTAAATTTACATCATGCGATTTATGAAAGCTAATAGAATTAATTTCTTTATAATAATGAAAGTTTCTCAATTTTTCAAGTTTTTGGCTCCATTTCTCCGTGTTATTAATTCATTGTGATCTTAAGATATTTTCTCAATAAATAATTCCTTAAGAAAAGTTTTTGATGGCTGAATTGAATAAATAATAAATCATGTAATTTTCACATATACTTTAAGTCATAATAATTTCAATAATTATATTTCAATGACTTATTGCTCGACATCATTTCTATTGAATAAGTTTGAAACACCAAGCAGATGCTGATTTTGAATGTTCGATTAATTCGATTATACTAATGTATTTCTGAATTCATTAGTTTGCCATGTTTAGTTATAAAATGATTCTTGGTTTAATATACAAAGAAAAAATATTGCCGTCAAACCGATAAGAAATAAGTTTTATCATTAAGTTTCGTTGCTTACCATCACTTGCAATATTGCATAATATATTTTACAGACAAGAGCAGAAACTGGTGTCATTACCGGAAAGCACAAACTTGGAACATTTATGCAAATTAAATATCCGCGAACAACCATGTTTGGTTCGGAAAACTGGAATAATTTGTACCATTGGTAAGTGTGGATTATTATTTGATAGTTAAATCATGATAGAAGGAACATTTAAAATAAGAGTTGAAGTGTTTAGATTTATTAATAATTATAGGACCAGCATGTCGAAGCGTGGAGAAATTGCAAGAAATGATTATCAACGGATTAAATATTGCTCGCATGAATTTCAGTCATGGATCATATGAAGTAAGGAGTACAGCTGGAGCCTAGTCATTATTAAGCAAAAAGCGTAGTTTAATGATTTCAAATGGGATTTAAAATTATGAATTATGAAACTTTAATTTTATCCACTTTTATTTCATTCTATATTTGATCCATTTCTTTTAATTTTAGTATCATGCGGAAACAATAGCAAATGTACGTGCAGCTGCACACAGTTTCAGTGAGCCGCGATTGGTTGCAATTGCCCTTGATACAAAAGGTCCAGAAATACGTACTGGTCTTCTGGAGGGAGTTCGTTCTTTCTTTTTTTTATTTGCAACACCATTTTAAAATTATTTCTTTATTACAAGGATAACGATTAATGAATAGCTGTGCACGAGATTAAAAAAATGGAAAAATTTTAAATCTTTATTACTCAGGGTGCCAGTGCAGAAGTGGAACTGATGAAAGGGAGTCACATCCTACTAACCACTGATCCATCCATGGAAACTTCAGGAACAGCAAAAAAGATTTTCGTTGATTACAAGAACATTACGAAAGTACTTAGTATTGGTTCACGAGTTTTTATTGATGATGGTCTTATTTCATTAGTCGTCAATTCCATAGGTAATTCATCATTTTTTAATTAAATAAAAAAAATTAAAGTGGTTTTGATTTATTAAATATTTAAATCTTTAGCATTGATGAAAATTTTAAGCCCTGTTAGTGGATTATTATTATTTACTTAAACATTTTTCACGTGAAATCAGTTTGCTAAAAAATCCTCCTTCACAAATCTTGCAGCTGTTTAACAGAGAAAATATGGCTACTATGGTTTAGATAATATTCTTATTTTATATTACAATGTCATAACTGGCAGAAACTCAGATTCAATTATAAAATTTGTTTCTTCGTACTGAAGTTGTTATGTTATTATTCTAATAGTTTTTATGTTTCAGTTTTCATTTCTTTCCATATCCTATCAGACCTACTACATCAGTTCATTTCGATTTTTTTTTCTTTGAAGATATGGATTCTATTGCATATTTCGTGAAGAATTATGAGTGTTTTAGAAGATGAGAATATACTATGCACTGTTGAAAATGGCGGTATGTTGGGAAGCAGAAAAGGTGTCAATTTGCCGGGTACTTTGGTTGATTTGCCAGCCGTGTCTGAAAAAGACATTAAAGATTTGCAGTTTGGTGTGGAACAGGTATTCACATTAAATTACTGAATTAAAAGTCAAAAATAACAACAGTTACTTTCACATATAATTCGTGATGATAAAGATGTGTTTCTTGCTATAACACTGTTCTAAAGATACAATCAGCAGTTAGAATTATGTGAATCTGAATTTTACTGATGCGGAAGTTTTGAAAGAGACGGTAACAAAATTCGCTAGCTTATATTATTTCCACTTTATTAACCAGAATTCAATGAATGAGAAATTAATTTTAATATTGCAGAATATAGATATCATTTTTGCATCATTCATACGCAACGGTAAAGGTATTCGCATGATAAGGAAAGTGCTCGGTGAAAAAGGAAAGTACATTAAAATCATAGCAAAGATCGAAAATCAGGAAGGTGTTGATCAGTAAGTGATTCCTTTTCAGTAAGTATGGTAGATAATATTTAAGATTGCAAAATAAAAGCTTGAAATCATAATTTCATGATGCGCAAATAATTTATATATAAATTTTAAAATAGTTCCGGGAAGCTGAAATTTAGAGGCAAAATATCAATTTTTTTCAGAGCCGATGAATTATTGAGGAAGCGGACGGTGTAATGGTTGCCCGCGGTGATTTGGGTATTGAAATTCTACCAGAAAAAGTTTTTTTGGCTCAGAAAATGTTGATTGCTAAATGTAACAATGCAGGGAAACCGGTCATTTGTGCTACACAAATGCTTGAATCGATGATAAAGAAGCCGAGACCAACTCGCGCTGAAGGTCAGTGATTTCATATCGACTTGTGATATTTTAGCACTGAGATTTTTTCGGATGTCGAAAAAATCTCAAAAAATATAAAGGAACAGTGTTAAATTTTTAGCAATATTGCTCATGTTTTTACAGTAATAATTATTTGAATATTACTAGTTAGAATAGAAACAAATATAATCTTTAAAAACCGTTGAATATATTTATCAAGAAACAGTTCTGACTGTTGTGGTTCATTTTAGGTAGTGATGTTGCGAATGCAGTTTTAGACGGAGCTGATTGTGTGATGCTTAGTGGTGAAACTGCTAAAGGTGAATATCCATTAGAAGCTCTCAAAATCATGCATCAGGTCAGTATTCCAGTCATAAGCAGTAAATACTAAATTTCTATTTCATTTACTCAGAGTTATGTTTATGAAAGGAATTTTTGGCCTGAGATTGCTTTTTTTTTCAGCGTTAGATTGCTATTGCATCTTGCAATAATTCAACAATTTTGTTGAATTATATATGAACACTGATTCAGGAACAAAAAGAGATGTATTATTTTTAGATACTTTATTTTCAGATCTGCAAAGAAGCAGAAGCAGCGGTGTATCATACACGATTTTTCGAGGAACTTCTTCACATGACTCCTAAACCAACGGATATTGCACACACTATTGCCATTGCAGCAAACTTCAGCTGCGGCGTCTTGTCATGCCAGTGCAATGATCCTGGTGACCACTACTGGACGGTTCGTTTCCATTTATATGTAATATACAAATTTTTATAGGATGCACATAATTTTAAGCACTCAAATAAAAGCTACATACATGTTCAAACCAGTGGAGGTTTCTGATATTTATTATGTATTCAAACTAATGGAGGTTTCTGATATTCATTACGTTATTATGTGCTGAAATAATAAATAGTATAAAAGTCTTGTAAATAAGGAAGTTTGTCCAGCATATCTAACAAACCATTCAAAATTTAACTACTTATTTTTTCAGATCTGCTGGGTTAGTATCTCGTTATCGACCAACGATGCCTGTTTTTGCGATATGCCGAGATGGTCATGTTGCTCGACAGCTTCATCTTTGGCGCGGTATATTCCCGCTTCATTACGGAGGTAAATTCTTAATTCCCTCGAAAATTATTTATTCATGTAAATAAGACATTAAAACATAACTAGAAATTAAATCTAAAATTAATTGAAATTTATTTAGCAAGTCGAGAAAGTGATTGGTCGAGCGATGTCGATGCCCGAATTAATTATGGTATTTCGGTTGGTAAAGACCGCGGTTTTATCAAGAAGAACGATTTAGTGGTTGTCATTACTGGATGGAGACAAGGTTTCATTTTATCTTCATTCTTTTAAATCAAAAATCAAATTTTCTGTCCCCTGAGTTCTCTTTTTTTAAGTAATAAATTCTTTTATGGTCGGATACAAATCTGAAGTAGTAATTACGTTTATTATTTAAAAGAAATTGAATTCTGATGAAATGATATGAATTTTAATTTCGGACCAAATGAATTATAATTTCGTCAAATTGCGTTACATTTGAATTAAAATGGATTTTTTTAGGCGCAGGACATACGAACACGTTACGTATAATCAAGGTGCCGTGAATGATGTTGATGTTACAATTTCACTTCCAATTCAGCTTCCTTCCCTTGAAAATTTCAATTCATTTTCGCTTTTGATCAGTATTAGCAGCCGTCAGTCTCTCTATTTCGAATCTACTATTTTCTTAAATATATTTTTGAAATCATATTTTATTGTTAAGCGAAACTTTGCAAACAGATTTCGGTTAATAACTAAATGAATCTCCCTATGCATCATGCTGAGGAAGCGTTGTTAAGTATGCCTATTTCTGCATATTAAGAAAATATTTCTATTGACACTGAATATTATTTAAACTATAATTTAATTTAAATAAGTTTTAATAAAAATTCAATAAATGTCCTTGTTTTTCTCTGTATGGCATCTTTATATTTCTATAATCTACAAATTTAATAATAGTGAGAGGCTGTTGTTTTTTTTTCATCTTCTTAACCGTTAAAAACGAGAACGGAACTGTATCGTCATAAAAAAAGAAAAAGATGAGATTAGAATTATTATTATCTTTCAATTTTTTTTGAGCAAAAAATTATTTCATTCAGGAAATTTTTTAATGGTAATTCTGCCATTAGGAAAATACTGCGATTTCGATCTATGCTTAGTTAGTGTATTTTAAAAATCTGTCAATTGACGATTAATGTAATATTTCCCTAATTCTATTTTTATATGGATCTTATTTCACTCTCTTAGGTGTGTTGTACCAGTTTAGGAATAATGATATGTTTGGTCAGCAATATTCACTATTTAAAATAGGAGCTGATTTAGATCGGCGTTAGGACGGTTGAGCTTTAAATTTACTTTGCGCTTATATTTTGTATTGAACGAATCTCTCACACGTTCATAGTCTTCATTCTATTATTCATTCTGTTAGAACTTATATTTTTCGATAATTTTGAATACTATTACGATATATCCGGCTTAAACTATTAAACTATTATTTTATTCACTATTTTTTATCCTACATTAATTATGATATCTTTGCATATTTCTCTATAAATTCATTTAAAAAATGATAAGAGTTTTTCAAATTGGATCTTAGTAGAGCTTCAATAAAAAATTGTTATGTTTTCATTATGAATAGATATAAAAGACTGAAGGTATAAAATGTCGAGAAAAAAGCACGTGAAATTTCTTTTTATGATTCAAGGATTGAAAAATGCTGAATAAAGAAGGGTTTCAAATCAAGAGCAGCAAGATTTTTAAAATTAATCGATTAACATTCCATAGTTTCACTCCTCATGGATTTCCCTCGGCACCCGTTTCGGTGTACTCAAATTTATACAGAGAAAGATCATTTATATTGTACATGTCAGAAAAGTGCCATAATTCAATTATTATTATGAGCTGTAAGTTCTGTAGTTGGTATTGCTAGTTACTGAATTTCTAATAGTTGTTTCGTGGAAATTCATTATTCCAAAAATCGATAATTTCTTCTCAAATTTCTGTAACAATATTTTGTGAATTTTATTAGTTGCTCGAATTCAAGGCATTTCTCAAAAGTTGTACAGAAAAAGAAATGAATAGATGTGGTGGCGACAACAAATTATTTTTCAGTTGTTATATTGCTGAAGCCGTTCCACTGAAATCGAGAAGTTTTGACGACATTATCAATGATTAAGTTTCAAATCGCCAGTCGTTCTTTCGTTTTTTGCTTATCTCGTTTCAAACAATTTTTCGAAAAATTTGGAACTTGCAACGATATGGATTGAATAGGATATTATTGTTCGGTAGATTGCAATTAGGATGAATGTGATAATAAATTAATTTCCAAAGCTCAAACTATATATAAGTTTCAAGAAATGTTCTGTTTGTGGATTTTATTGGATAGAAAGTGACAAGCTAGACTTATTTTAGTCCAGGATTTATTTGTTAGTACAACCATAGAAATAAAACATTTGTTTCCGCGCAAAATTTATAGACATAAATTGTCCTTTTAATCAGAAAGTTTTCGTTATTGTAAATGGTGATCAATGAGAAAGGATTTACTCATTCTACACTAAACTTAGAATGAGAAAGATCTCTAAAAAGATTAGTAAAATTATTAAAGATTTAATGCATGCATATCGAGAAACGAAGGTGTTGCATACTTGCTTAATGAGACAAGGGTGCTTGGTATCAGAAATGAAGACGAATTGAATGAAACTATTAAATTTTTCTTCCCTAGTAACTTTTCCTATCAAATAAATTAAAATTTAAGGGCTTTTTAGCGCAGATGAAATAATCAGAGAAGCAGATGGATTAATGATAGCACGCAGTGATTTGGGTATCGAAATTCCTGCTGAGAACAATCAATATTTCTTAACTATTATCACAATTATATGAATTTTTGCAATTACTGCTCATATTTGGATACTGTTAATTTTATATCTGCAGTGCAGCAATGCTGTTAATTTTATAAACGAAAGTGAGTGAATGCAGTACTGATACTGAACAAATGACAGCCAAAAAAGCTAGTCCAGTTCAAGCGTTGATAATGATTCTGGCTCACTATGATGAGAGATGTGCTCTTTTATTTTCTTTCGTGAAAGCTATGTATTCTCAAAATAAAAGTTAATAGTGTATATTCTGGTAAACTATTATAAGATATATAATCAGATGTAATTCAAATAATTTGGTTGAGACGGTTTGCAGTACGACAAACAATAAATCTAGCATGCAGTTTAAATCAGAATAAGAATATATTTTGTACGTGGTTGTAAACAAGAACAGAACATTCATTGGGAAAGTCATAGCTCTGATCTTAAGTTTCATCAGCTTAATTTTAATCATAAATCTAATATGCTCGCATGGAACCATCATTTTCAAAACAACAAAGTGTAGAATTGTTTGGAAATAAAAACAGCAATAAACATATGTCATTTCGAAATGTTGTTGCGAAAGCCGAAACATATAATTGGTTGTATATAATAAATAAGAATATCAAAAAATCAGATGATGCCACGACAATTATTGTAAACAAGAGCAAAATCATAGCATGCATACAAGGAATGCTAACGTTCGGATAGTGCGACATAATTGCAAAGGGACGGCAAGATGAACGAAAGGATGAACATGTTTACTCTTTCGATTTACAGATCAACGAAGTAAACAAGCAATTTATCATGAGGTGATATTGAAGACCGGGAACGGAAAGAAACCCTAAGGATTTAAAAGGTAAGGGATTCGGAGTTAAAAGGAACCCAGTTTAACAAGTTTAAAGCAGCATTTCGACGAAATAGACAGTAGCAGCAATTTCAAGAACAGTTTAGGCGGCAACAGGTTACGGCACAAACAACAAACAGTCCAGCAGAAGGACGGATAGTAGTCGCGGAGCAAAAGCAGAATGACAGTACAAAAAATTGATACAACATCGTAATAAACATTTGATTACTTACTGTGCATTGTGTATTCAATCTGCATCACTAGATATTACTGTATTATAATATTATATAAATCTAATAAAGCCTATTGCTGATCTAGCTGAGTTATAATAAGAAAAAGATTCAATCTCCGATCAACAACTACAAACAACAAGTGAATTCTTTCGCGGATACCATACGAGTAATTTTCCAATAAATATCATTTCAACAAACATCCCGATATTATTCATGTGAATGCTATTGTTGCATTTCCTGCAATATTCTCATGCAATGTTTATGCTATCGTCATCATCAATAATAGACAGTTTATTAAATCTTACTTTCAAAACTTAACTTGAAATGCTTATTGGCTTTAATAGGAACAGGAACAGATTTCTGATATTTATTTATTTAGATTCTACTCCGTTTTTACTTGTTCGCCTGTTTATTTAAATACATTGGATTTTAGCAGCATGTTTTGACTAATTTATGTTAAGTCTGTCTCCATTTTGCTCGGGTGTGTAAAACAGTTCTAAGTTATACTCTGTGACGGAAACAAAAATAATCAGTATATCGCTTTTCTAAAACTGAATTTTTTTTTGCACCAGGCCTTATCTACCGTCGCAGACATATCTGAAGTAGAGACTGATTTTAATCTGAGTCTTGATGGAAAATCAAATAATAAAAGAAATACAATGATTTTTTAAAGGATAAATTCCAATGTGTTTTATTTTCCTTTTTTCGTAAATTCGAAATTTAATCTGTGCTTCCTAGGTAAAGAAATACAATTCGATGACACTAACTATGGCGACTAAGCGATAGAAATAGATATACGATAATTGTGTCTATTTCGAGATAGGCTATATATAAGAAAAATACTATGCATATAATCTATCGAGTTCTCTATTAAATAAATGTAAGATGTATCTTAATTGCTATTTTCGTTAAAACAATGGTAATACAGCAACTGATATCCAAAGGTGGGTTTTCAATCTGGCTGCTTTTCATGAAGTTTTAATAGAGAATTCGATATGTAATAGAATGAACGAAGGGAAAATGTAATCTGAAGGATTAATTTCAAAAAACTTCAACTGCTTTCCAAGTTCTAATTTCACTGGAAAAACATAAAAAATATTAAGATAGTTGTTTTGTTCGATCTCTTTTGAAGAAACGAGTTGAATGGCAAATGTTAATACAGTTAGATAAACATAAAATATAATAATATCCGAAAATTTAATCGCCGTAGTTATTAGATGGATTAACGACCCCATACATTGATTGTTAATTAAGATTCTCAACGTTAAACAATTTAAAACTCTCAGAAGAAACGGCACATAAATATGTTAAAATACGAATTGAAAGGATTATGATATTTTTTAAAATATAGAACACTTATAAATACAGTGAGATTAATGGTGACGTTTTGACTTCAAATCAGCTAATAAAATCCATTATTAAAAAAGAAATATGATATGGTTCAGGTTACATTATGATACACAAATTTGTTAACTGATTTGTTGACTTGCATTGCTAATCAGTAAATGAAATAGAAAACTATAAAGTCATATTGATATCCAGTTAATACTTACTGTAGAACGATGTGGAATGTCTTCAAAAAAACCAAGCAAATTATTAATGTAGAGAAACAGAACGAATCAACCCTTTTTAAACCAGAACAATTGATTAAAGATCGAGAATAGCTGGTAAGTATCGTCAATAATATAGCAATACTAAATCCACAAAAAGAAGACGATTATTCATATCGAAGAAAAATAAACTGCAAACTAAATTATTGCAATATTACCTAAGTGCTGACGACAAAATCTCTATTCATTGTTACAACATAAAAAAATTGAAAATGCACTTGCCTGCTATTTAATATCGTATGATAAAAAGCACCATCATAAAATGAGCCGTGCAATATTTCTTATTTAAATTAAAATATTAGACAGAAAAAAAGTGGATGACAATAGTGTGACCAAATTAAAGAAGCCAGAATGGATAACAGGATGACTAGTAGAATATGAACATAAACTTATTAGCAAACAGTAGAAAATGAGAATAAATACAAAGTTATTACTACCACAAGTTATAATAAAATATGCGTGAGAATAACCATTCAAAAGTATGCTTATTGGGATGTATTCTTTAGCATAAGATGTCTTTCATCTCTTCGTACTGGAGCAAATAATTCATCATCACTGTCTTCAGAACCAAGGTGATCCGAAACAAGCTGTTTCGTTGATAGAATATCATACCGTCGAACACGCATTTTCTTATTCTTATCTCTACAATGTATTTGAGAAATGAAAATACCAGCGGCAAGTTGCTAATTCGTAATTCATGTTTGCTTTAATTCATAACAACACGTTATCATCAAATGCAAAAAAAATATTTTTTGCAAGCTATAATACAATTACCTTACAATCTTGATGACAACCCAAAAGCGATAATTAGTATAAGAAGACTTATCACCAATAACAATCTGTAAAAAATCAGCTATGATAATATAATTTAGACAACAAACTTACCTTCCGACTCTTCCTTTATGGTTTTAATCATCTTTGTATTAAAAAGAAATCTAGGAAGGATGAAATATACAGTAAGAATTCTACTCACAATATTAATTGCTATCAATTTTTATAAATAAAATGAAGCTATAGCTACGTCAAGGTGACACAAAATATTCGATGATTACCACTGTTCTTGCTTGATATTAGTAATATCATTACCTGAATAAGATTTATCAGTACTAATAATATCACAGTTCTGATAAACCAGTGTATAATACCTGTAAATGGCGTTATTATCCATATCAAAAGTTCCTTGCCTCTGCAACATTATTGAAGTTGATGTATCCATAACAGTATGCGTCACATTCGTAGTAGAAATACACATACCAATAAAGAGATGTTATATCAAGTCACCTCCGACCAATGTCATTTCATCTTGACAATGTACATGTGAAGCCAACTTAGTTTTAACTAAAAAAAAACTAATGTTCACAAATTCGTTTATCGGTGGCACACACTATGGTTGTTCGATATTATTATCAGAGTGGTAAGGATGGGTTTAGGTTGCTATTGATTATTGACTTATTCATGTAATAACTGCAGGATGAGAGAGAAAGGAACGAACGAGCAAAATGGAATCGACGATCAGACTGATCGAGTGATTAAGGATACATCGAAAAGTAAGGACTGGGCCGCGGCAGATCTTGAAAAGGTTTGCTGTTAGTTAAATATATTAACAAGAAATCATTAAACTTCCTTAAACTAAGGGAATACTAGTAATGATTATCATTTTGCAGGTTACTGATTTCAATGAGGATAGTGATATCGGTCGAGAAGTATCGAATGAGAAACTAGATAGTTTGATTAGTGAACCTAATGGATCGCTAAAAGAAAACGGAAAAGTTGTCAATGTGAGGAAAGAAGACGTTTTGCTTATTGTAAGTTACAATACTGATAAATCGATATTATCATTTTGTTCAATACTGAGTTAGAATTGACATTAGTAATAGTCATTAATGAGTCAATGACATATGATCATTTCTAGCAAATACATGATTTATACAAACTTGTCTTTTGCATGTTTTTACCGCTAGTATGATATAGAAAGAACTTTGTAGCGCAGTATGATGAATCTCAACCTGTGTTATTCTTTTTCGAATGTTTCTGCTATCTGTATTAGATAAATTAAAGATATATAAAAAATGACGCGTTACGGGAATTAAAACTGTCGCAGTTCTAGTTCCTTAGATTTTTTTCAATTCCTTTTTTTTAAAAAATCAAACACAAGATCTTTTGATCTTTTAGATGGATGAATTGGAATTATCAAAAATTCGCGCAGAAAAAAAACTAATTGAGCACAATGGCGACATCATAGCTGCAACAAAAGACCTTCTTGGTTTCTAAAATTCTGAAAATCTCAGAAGACAATGCCGAATGATACAGTAACTTATCTCATACTGATTAAACTGTTACAATAAATCACGGAATATCGGTTTTATTTTCCGAATAGTCTGGAGTGAATCGGTTATCGATCTTACAATACGCCGCAGTTTCTGTGCAATGAATGATTAGTCCTTTTTGTCAGCGACTTATCTCATGACTTTCATGAAGGAAGAGAATTCGCGTTTTAAAGCATCAAACTCTTTTGCCCAAATCAAATCTTATAAAAAGATTTTATTAAAGTTTCGATGACCCTTCTCCCAAGAAACGCTGACAAGACGATGAGATGAAAAAAATATAATTTGTGATAAGTAAGTAATAACAAAGCAATTTGATATGAATATATATATGAATCAATACATTTTTTTGAATCACACTTGAACTTCTATGAATTATACAAATTAATCAGTTCTCCAAATCTGAATGAGTATATCATAAATAACTCATACAAAAAAAAAAGTTGGACGTGGAAAGATTCCGGAAGTTCACATCAGAGAAGGATCGCCAAAAAGAGCTAAATCAGAATCTGGATTGTAAGGTACATATTGATCGTGATCTAAGCGAACCACTCCAACACCGCCACCAAGTCGTCGATATGTCATGCATCCTGATTGACGCCATTGATTTGTTTCTCGATCATAAACCTCTACGGTCTTTAAGTATGTGGTACCATCAAAACCGCCTACTGCATACAACTGGTCATTCACTACTGCCAAACCTACCTAAATTCAAATAAGTCAATTACAAAATGAACGAATACCATTATATGATGATTACAAGGGAACTGTCAGTAGCTTTATAGTTACCTAAGCAAAATTGATTATCTTTCAAAACTTTCAAAACGTGATAGCAAAGTTAGTAACATATACTGAAACAGTCATCAGTAATTGATGAGTTAACTTTAAGAAGTATGTGTGCATTTTGCAAAATGAATGAAACAAGTGGGAATTTGTCACGAAACCGCACTTTAGATTTTTTCAAATTCTGCCACAAAAAGCTAAGATAATACCAAAAAATTACATCTACATATTATATTCCCAAAATATAATTAAAAGGAATACTCCAGATCTGCGATTGTTCATTGCAACGACATTGATCCATTCATTTGTGTTCGGATTATATTTCTCTGCTGATGATAGTTCACAAGCATTATCTCGACCACCTACGGCATATAAATATCCATCATGTACAGCAGTTCCCAAGTGTTTCCGTCTAGTATTCATCGACTTTACCAGTATCCATTTATTAATTCTCGAATCATAACTATAATAATTTCAATAACCATCAAATTTTAAGTTATAATTCAATAACTTTTCAGGTTATTTTTGAAGCACAAATACCTCTTAGATGAATTACAGCAATTGAAAAAAAATGAGGAATTAAATAAAAGTAGCAAAATACCGCTCAACAGTATTTAGTGGATTTTGACCATCAGAACCACCTATTGCATACAAACAACCATTTAAAACCGATACAGATACACCTAATCTGCGTGTACTCATTGGAGCTACTTCAGCCCATTCATTTCGATAAGCATCGTATCTGTAATGGAATTCTTTGAAAGTGTTATTATGAAACATTCTTTCTAAAATCGTAAGAAAATTTTAGTTTCAACATGCTGAATCAAAATAACTAAATAGTTAGATTCTTCATTTCTCACTTTTTATAAAACTTGTAAAAATGAACATGAACCTTTCCACCACATTTAAACAACAAACTCCATCCTGACCACCGATTGCATAAAGTAATCCACCAAGAACTGCTACACCAACTGATGTCCTACAAGTGGATGTTGGTGCAATATCACTACTCCATTGATTTGTTGCTGGATCATATCTAAAACGATCATATTTATTGTAATATTTGATGATCAAACATCAAAAATAACAAAAACATATGTTTTATTGAAGTTATTTATATTAATAACAAATTTTCAACAACCTTAATTTGTTGTCATCTTCGACTTTGATTCCAATAAAATCTATTTTTTTTTAATAGAGTTCTATTAACGATAATATATAAAAAAAATAAAAACAACATTATATGTATAACTACCTTTCAACAGAATTGAGATAACTCTGTCCGTCATGTCCTCCCACAGCGTATAATAAATTATCAAGCACAGCTACGCCAACACCACATCGTCGTTTGCTCATTGGAGCAACACAGCGCCATTCGCCTGTCCGACTATCCATACGTTCCACAGAAGCAATAGCATCGCCGCTACACCAACCGCCCACAGCATACAGAACTTCACCGCAACGTATTGGTTTCCTACTTCTGAATGTTACCAATTACAATTTATTGGAATCAAGTGACAACAACTATTGTATTCAGAAGATAATCATACTTTAAAAGACCTAAAAGATACCTTGTTCTTGGTCCTTGCATGTTCGGTCTTTCTAGAGGCAAAAGAAGATAATTTTTTGCTTCATCAACCAAATCTCGACATTGAGCATCAATTTTAATTAATGGATCTTCACTTACCACACTAACCAGAAATTTGGCAGGACAAAGAGGTAATCGGACGTGCTCAAGAACCTAAAGAAGAAACTACAGTTTCGAAGAAAAAAATTTTTCTAGAATGTGATTTCATTTTACACAATAAATATAAAGAATAAAATGAGAATGAGCCTTCGACAATAACTGGCGTCGATTGGGAAGATCATATCGGATCCATGCCATCGCAGCTCGGAAAACAACTTCTTCCGATCGCACATTTAGTTCTTCGCTTGATATGATGTCGATTAATTGATTTGCAGGCAACGATATGAATTCTTCACTTTTCGCAACATCCTATAATTTTATGCTCTGTTGAATTTATATATTAAAAATTGTCAGATTTATGAATGGTGATCTTTAAAATTTAATACTGATACACAATGTTCTAATATTTAAAGATCATTTTTTTTATGAGGTGACCTGAAAATTGTGACGAGTAAATTTGTCAGCAATTCTCATTAAATCTCGACAAGCATGGGTATCGGCGAATGCCCGTATACCTAAACAATTCGTTGGATCCAGCTGCTTTTTCAAAAACTCACAACATACTTCCTGCAAATCAAATATCAATTCTAGATTGCCATTTAAGGTAACTATCAAACAAGAGAATGAAAATAATTTAGTGATCGGAAATATGGTAACCTGCACTTCACTGAGTTGCAACAAGCATGCAGCTGGTAGAATAGACTGAACATTGAAATCAGCAATCATTATTTCACCCGTGTAACAAAAATTAACGAGTGCTTGTAATGTGCGAGGCTCAATATCAACCATTTGAATCTCTTCTAAAAAAAAATTTTTTTAAATACTTCGTCATGAAATCTTCAAACATCTTATGAAAAAGAAGGGAAAACGTGTGTCTCTCTGTAATTCGTTCTTAAAAAGAAAATAAAATACATGGTAGTGAACATCTAGATAACGGAAAAAAAAATTTCTGCTTTTATGATGTCTTCTCCCAAGACAAACTGAAAAACATAATTATAAAGTAATTATGCAAATTAAAAAGAAAAAAATATGTTTTGGAATTTATCTGTTAAATTAACATCTACATATTTCTTTCTTTTCAAATATTGGCGTCCAAGATTTGTAAGAATGAAATGAAAGAGAAGCCAACGTTGTCGACTTTCAGCCATTTCTGAGGTAAACATAGCACGGAAGTAGCTAGAACACGAAGCAAGCAGCAATCGATGAGCATTAATATGGATTGTTTCAACGATCAAGGTCACGTCACATAGGGAACCATCCGATCGCATTTCGTTCATTTGTTCCAGTGCTAAACGTGAATGCTTCTGACTTCGATATACCATTGGGGGACATAATGAAGATGAATTCAAGCATGGTATTACTCTCTCATGATGGTGGTGATGTTCCTGAGATGTGGCGATTCCTGAGCACTCATCTTCCGCAAAGAAGTCCTCATCCAAGAGCATTCTTCATCTGAAATCAAGCCATGCAAAACCATCATATTATACTACTATTATAATGAGATATACATTAGTACGATGTGCATCTTACCATCATGGAAGCATTTCGAGAATGAAGTAAGAGAAAACTAGAATATTACTTAAATGTATGCGGTAATCCCTTATGATCAATTCTAGAGGGACATAATTTTTACTTCCGACAAAGGAAAGGAAAGGACCAGAGGAAATACTAGTCCAAAAAATCGGAATCGCCATTTCGCACCAGCATGACTATTCCCGACCACAGCGAACATTCACGACCATACCAGATAGCCATAATAAGTTCGTATTCGTTAAAATATCTATTAAACGGGAGAAGACTGTTGGCTCGCATCAATGCGCCACCACATTTTCGTCTCTTAGCATAACACACATCCCCATGCTGGCTGACTGCCAATTGCTTGCAATGTTAATCCTGTGTTGAGGAAGGAGTGTGATCACCGATGATATGTGAGGAATACTGAACAGTTGCTAACAAATTGGGGAGTTTCATTAATTTTCAAAATTTGTTTCTTTTCTGGTGATGTCATTCCTACCTGAATGATTCATTTGCAATACTTGCACACATGCATGCAACATGCAAATAATTAAGCGCTTTTGTGTCGCGTTGTAAGTCAAAATATCCTAAGGATAGCAACATATGATTTAAATAATTGTGATTTCTATAGTTCTTGCTGTTCTTTAATAGACAATGAAAAAAAGAAGACTAAAGTTATCATACAACTGTCAATTGAAAAGAACTGTTATCACTTTTATGAGAAGGACGAGCGAGTTTATCAATGAATTTATTAAGGTAATAGCTCAAAAATTTGGTAACAGGTGTGGCTGCTTGCTTTTTCTTCAAATGCATCCCATAGTTTTTTCTCTAATGCTATATTATATAACTTATTGATGTAAGCTACACCTGTGGGTGAAGTTTATTAATTTCAAGGAGAAAATTATCTATAACATCAGTGCCGACGAATATTAACCCTCTTTTCTTTAGCTCAGGGCCAATTTTATTACAAATTTCATTATCGCTGTCATTTATTTCAACAGGTACAGAACTTGCTTCCTCCTCCAAATATTCAGTTATGTTGATGTGTAGAATGCTGCTTGTTTTTTATTGATTTGAATGATTGCTGTGCAAACGATGGCTTATGGCTTTCATGAGATGAAGTCGAAGAAATTCCTCTGAAAATTCTCTGCAGAATTTTATTTTCCAATAATTAACTAAATCATATGTATAACATAGCAATTGCTAAAAAGCCAACTTCAAACATTCATGCAAATTTCCTCTCCTTACAGCGATTCTGTTATAAACAAATCCAGTTTATAACAGAAGGTTCGCTGAAATGAACAAAAAAGAAAAAAAATTGTTTCTCAATACCTTATCCTTCATTACAATTATTTAAGATTTTTGAAAATTTTTATGAGTACCTATCTCTCTTTCAAGACTTTAATTTGAATGATTCATCAGAATAAAGCGACAATGATTATAATTATAGCTGTTGTGGGAATACAGAATATTCTTCAACAAAGCAGGTCAAAAATATGTTGCCTTCCGTAAAATTTCAGACACTCTCACTTTTGTCAGCCAATGAATTAAACCGATTTAGCAGCTGGTATTATGAGCTTCTTCCTTCATTCCACTATTCGATTTCTTTGCATATATAATATCGACATACTTATCACGTGCATTGGGATGATTTCACTATAGCGAAATCAATAAGTATAGTAGTGGTATAGTAGTGAAAGGCATTTATTTTTAGGTTCCGATCGGCTGTAGAGTTGACCTAAATAATATAATGAATGTTATTATTGCAGACTAATTCGAATTTAATCATATTTCTATTTTACTGTATTTATGAATTGCCTTTTGTAATAGATTTAGAAGCGCTTTATTTAACCAAATTTTGAAAAAAAAGATTTGATTTTCGGCATGTTTGAAATTTTCGATGTGTATGCTCTGATTATCATCGATAAACAAACTGTTAAAAGCTTCGGATAACATAATTATTACAGCTATAAAAAAAATGGAAAACAGATGTTAAAATGAAAAACCTGAAATGGAGAGTTATAATGCATCTTTATGCCAATTGAAACATTTTCCGTGTTACATTATATAATAGAAATTATTCTGCATCTATCCACTTTTAACTATAGCTGCAGAGTAAAGCCGAATGCTTGGCTGATTTTGCATATCACTGGAAATAATTTATTGCACACTTCAGTTGTAAAAATTTTGGTAAAAAAAGTTCAAAAAAAATTCTGAAATTGCTAATACAATATCATTTAATAATCCAATCAATAATGATGCACCACTGAAGTGGAAGAAGAAGAAATACTCTTAAAAACAATGATTTATCACTTGACAATAAATTTCTTATAGATTTGTCAAAGCATATAAATTTAGGTGGCCACACACTTTGCTATCAAAAGAATTATGGATGATATAAATAAGCCAAATCATATAGATAATGTGTTGTTTGTATGGAGGCTTGTCAGTAAATGATAAATATTTGCGAAAGCATAACTTTCTTCTAGGCCTTCCAACGACGACTAAAGCACTTAGGAAAATCGTGATAATAAGGACGAAAACAAATTACTATAAGCAATACTGGAAATCGTATTGAGTAACGGAAAGATATGTTGTTAAACTATCTAAATAAGTTCGCGGAAGATATTGCCAAGTTCCGGCAAAGCAGTAATACAAATCGTTAGTTGAAGTGAAATGTGAGTATCAATTTTTTTTCGATGGTATATAGTGACAAATAGGTGGACTACATGATATATCTATCCATCTCACGAAGTTCACTACTTCTCATTGAATAAGTAATGAATAAGATTCAGACTTACGTCCAAATAATATAGACTATGAGGTAATAGTACTCCATCTAATAATATTAATCGATTTCCAGATAATTCAAGTTACGCACCGCTGCAAACCGCGAAAAATCTGGTTGCCATTCTAAATTACAGCTGAAATGTTCAAATCGATCAGATTTAAATTAGTAGGGATACGTGCGTAAATTAGTAGGATATATTAGTAGAGATCCATAATTCTTTTGATAGCAAAGTGTGTGGCCAGGTTGATTTAGGGACATTCTCTAGCATTTAAATATTCCAATGCACTTCGAAAATAAACTGACATTTGACTTTAGATAAAAATGTTGGCACGAATCAAAAGAATTTATATTATGGGAGTTGTTGAGGAGCAAATCTGCATACCGGTTGTTAGAAATGATTGATTAAATCTATTAGATTTGTTAAAACACTATGAGAAATATGAGATATGAAGCTATGGATAATGAGCTAGAGGATTTTCAGACCAATAATGAATTTTATTGCAAGATGGAGAACACATGATTGAGGATGCTACCAGGTGGAGACTGAATCCAGGAAGACAATGTTTCGTTCTAGGAATATAATTTCCAATGAAGCAGTACGAAGCAAACCTTTGTTTAAACGATTGTCATTTGCCTTTAAGTAACGAATCTTATGCTATCCACGTAATGATGAGCGTGCGTAAATTAGTAGGGATACATCAAGCCATTGCAGATATTTATCACACTCTTCCCAAGAATGATTTGTATTTGGAAAAATGGTAGACGGTATATCTAAATGTTGGACGTGAATCGAAATCTGAGGCCAACTGGGAAATGAAACAGGAAGTTTGGCTGCGGCAAGATTAAGACTGTGAAGTTGTTGATTACTGGTAGAAAAGATGGCTGAACTGCAAATACAAAGCATGAACCAATGCCTGATTTGAAAAATGTATACTGCGACAGAATACATTACATTGGGCAAAAATTTGTACTGGATTAAGGTCTACGCTAAACTATTCCAGAATATGGCTTCTTGGAAGCATTTTGTTGATCAAATTTAGATCACGGATCAGATTCCGTACCAAATTTACAATTTGCAATTTAGTAAGTTTGAAGAATCACTGAAATGGTAGGTTTGATAACAAATTGCCATAAGATGTAAAGATTTCGTGATTTAGCGATGAAGTAAGCGATAGTGAGTAAATGATATGTGTTAGGTCGCAAGTAATTGATCCTGAGAATTTTTAATATTTTCACTAGAGGTAAAATGAAGTAATGTCGCATAGACATATGAAGAAAATAGATAGTTTTGGTCGGCGAAGTGCAATCACCAGATCGTAACAAAATGTTGTGTCCTCTACAGCTGACAATATAACAACCACAGCTTAGCATAGTATTGGCGTATATCGACATATGCCAAGAATGGCAACAATGGAGTGAGGTACAATAAGAGAAGTAATTTAGACATAATACTGTAAATTAAAAATATTGGAAATGATTAAGTTTCTTGGTGCAAAAAGATGAGCTGATTCGTTAATTCATTATAATAACACACTAAAATTCCAAGCTTTCTTTATCGAAAAAATGATGAGGAAACTGAAAAGGAATGAAAGATGTCATAAACAAGCGAACTTAATGAATACTTGGACATGATCCAATGACAGTGAAAGAAATGATAGTAATATCAAGCTTTCATTTTATGACATATAACCGTCTTAATCGACTTGGTTCTTTAATAGATAAAATATTGTTAGTAGCATAAACAAAATAAATTAAATGTTCCCAAAAAGTACAAGAAATATTTATCAAAATCCAGAGAATCTAAAACGAAAGAATGAAAGAAATTCCTATTTTCTGCATCAGAAGGATTAAAACGAGATTCATACTTGTTCACCTAATTCTCAACACATTCAAAACAAATCCTAATGTTGGTGTGGATTTTTTTTTTTCAGTCTAATTTTAATCAATTGCAAAGCTCAATTCAAAACATGTCATTCCTGAATTTTTCTGCTTCACTCACAGAACACTTCAATGCTACCATCTTTTTTATATGAGATGAAAAATGTCATTGGAAGGCACTTTAGTCAGAAATTTTCAGCATACTTTATGCCTCCGTGACAACATTCCCAGATTTGTTCGATTGAATTCAATCCCATTTCAAAATTTCCGTGCTAACAATACTTTTTCAGTCACACAATGTGCTGATTATTACTAAAACACTTAATGCTAATACATTTTACCACATGCAAGTAGTACAGTAGCAAAATGAATTAGAATTCATAGCTGCATGAATTGAAAGGACCAATTTTTAATTCGATCTTCCCTTCTGCGATTAGTACATATGGTGTGTTGAATATGAATTAAACGAACCAATTTCAAAAAGTTATTTTAAAACATTTCATCTCTGCTCCTTACTGCTTAATACTTACCATTGCGATAATTTTCTTGTTCAAGAAAACAAAGCCATTCACTCGTTTTTAAGACAAAACAAACAAGAAGCAAAATAATGCACGGCATCGAGAATTCACTTTTAAAAATCTAAAAACATCTGCATAACACTTGTCACTTCCTTACATTACAAGCATCTTGATGCACCAATTCCAATTTTGATTTACGAAGTTCGATTTCTATTTGCAGCTAAACCAATCAGTATAATAACCTTTGAAGATAAACATGAAGGACTTGTAATGTTAGAATATAGAAATAAATATAAGATAAAATATATTAATTTTCAAATCTCCTTCAGATAATTCGCTATTCTGAAACGTACGATGCATTCAACACGTGTTTTAACAAACGATCAGCACATCATTAGCAATTATGTGTTAAATGAATCATAAAAATCGACCCAACCTGTATTAAATAATGCAACTATCTTCAGCATATTTCTATAGTTGTTTTTAGCAGTCAAATGAGATTATTATTTCTAAAATTTTGATAAAAATATGATTTTATTCATACTTACGTTTTTTCTATTCTATACTGAAGAAAATGTTATTCAAAACATAAAAAATTAGAACAATTAAAACTGAAAAGTCCAACCCCACGAAACCAACAAGTTTTTGGTCCAATTTTAATTATATAAAATGTTCAATATAATGATGATACGTAAAATACGATATTTTATTAAGATTTAAAAAATAATTCAGCATTTTAAGCCATAATTAAAAATTACAACAACAACAACACGTGTAAGTGCGAGAAAACAATACAGATGCATTCAAGATCATGAAATAATCTAGACCTAATGTGCTGGATCCATAACTTATAGTTTATTAGAAATAGCAATGAAAGAAAGCATAAGAAAGTATTTTCAATATATATCAAAAATTCATAGTTCACAAATACCAAAATTTATGTTTAAAATTCATAATTTCAATTCATTTCAGTAGTACTCATTTTTTGTAAATGTTCTACCATGAAATTACTAGCATCAACCATCCTATTCACGCAGTTATTAATACAGTTTTGTGCTTTCCCATCCAACTTACTTGGTGGTCGATAATCCGAGAAACATACGTCCCAACAACGACCTGTCAAAGTTTGCACCTGCAATATGACTAATCAATATTCTTCGTAATTTAAACGTCACTAAAATCATCAAGTTCAACTCCACTTGATTATTATCAAAATTTAATCTATGAAGGAATCAGCTAAGTCATGCAATGATTAAGTCAATAACCAGAAAAACCACTTAACTTAATTTCTCTTATGCCAGCTTCATCATAAGTGTTAAATATTGAACTAGATCAATTTTTATAGAACTAAAAATCCTATTTCATTGAATAAGGCCCGAAGATTACACAACACTTAGAATGCACAAAATTATTTGTACTTATGCGCTAATTAAACTTTTTAAAAATCAATACAACATGAATTTCGGATAAGAGTGATTTCCTAATCGGACACAATGTTATGAACCATCTCCAAATCAAAATTTATGCATGAAAATTAAATAACTTAAAATATAAAGTGCCAAAAATAAAAAATATAACTTCACTTATGTCTTATTTAAATTCCTATTTAAATTTTGTAGTTTATCTTTTTTAAAAAAAAACACGAATTATGAAATAGAAAAAATGAATAATCATAAAATTCTCTAACCTGTTCTGTAAATTTCTGACGTTGATTTTCAGCTTGCAGTTGATGCAGGAAAAGATTCCAATTTGGATCGGTTGAATCAATACTTGGGTTTCTTGAACTGATATCCATTTCGTACCCTACAATTTTAATAAATTATCATAATTCATCAAAATGCATACACATTTTCTCAATGCAACATAAGGAATGCTCATATGAATTTGGGAAAATTACAGAAGTCCATCTAAGGCAAGAGCAAAACACCAAAAAAAAATTAATTGAATCTTCTTTCGCTTATTTCTTTGATTTACATTGCTGCTTATTCTTCTGCACGCGCTTACTGATATTATCAAACCTCCGATGGACAACCTCGATTTCCTTCCCCTCTCTCCTCGGAAACACAATTAACGGATAAGAATGAAATAGCTTCGAAGCATCATCTATTGCAACGCTAAAACCAACGAGTAAGCAAACCAAACGTAATCAAAGTAACGTAAATTATCTGGAATGTGGAGCATAGTTGATTTTGTATTTCGCATCATTAGATATCATTCTTATATGATTGCAAAGTATAACATTGGGATCCTCGCATCCTACTTTTTCTTTACTTTGCCACTTTTTATCTTATCAGGTCCTGACTGACTTAGCAGTTGTTCACTGTTATACAATAATCTTCTCAGCACTTTCTGAGTAGTATTAAAGTTCCTAAATTATCGGTATTGAAAATGAGTGTCAGAATCGATTGGTATATATCTATATTTCATAACTGATCCAAATGTCTTTTTTTTCCGTCTTATCACATTGCATCTAATTTCTCTTGTCTTTCTATTTTTTAAAGATTCTTAAATTGATTTATTTTCGATTGCTTTGCCTTCACTAAATAATTCATATCCTTCTGCTTTGCAGATATCTTTAGTCGAAATATGTCTGGTAATAATATCACTAAACGAATGTACATTGTTTTTTGTTTTGTGTCGCTTAATTAACATTTTTTCTTCAGGATTTGAAACAATCTGTCGGTAGAGAGCTTACTAAAGATTGAGAGACGTTGCTTGATCTTGAGACTTGAAGAAAAGGCGGTGAGAATACTAATTGATTCTTGAGCTTGATTGTCATTTATTACAGTTTATTGCTGTGCTTTTGTCTGAGGCTAGAATTAACTATGTGGAAGTGTTTCCAGCAGAACATTGCAAATGTTCCGGAACTGATAATCTATTATGATGGATGTGTTGTTGACGAGAAAAAGATGAAAATGCAGTTTCGTAGTATCGCATATAAATGAGAGAAGAATGGTGACTTAAAAAGGAGGCAAGTGAAAGTATTAGTCCAACAGAATCGATCCAGTTTCATTTACTTTACTCATTTTCACTTTCGACTTTCTATTTATTTTCTGTTTCGTAATACTTTATCCATTTCTTATGATTCCACTGCTGCATTCGCAATATTGCAAGAGAATAGTTATGAAATCAGCTGACTATTGCATTTGAAATTTCAAAATAGTGAGAAACTTTCATAACTATTACTCAGAATTCCAGTTCTTTCTGATTCTTGGAATACTACATTCTCACGTATGTGATCATCGCTTATCGTGAAATGAATATTCTTAAGAGCTGTCTTTAATTTTGCTCAAAAATAAATGATATTTGCATTTGTTTTTACAATATTCTTCACATCTAGAAGCATTTATTTAAAGTCAGTACTGTATTATACATTCTCGAGCTTCACTGATTTGTCGTTATTCACTGGATGTTTTGAATCAGAATTTAGGAATTGTGCTACATAGCACAATTACTTAGCACTATCTAGGATTTTAAAACTTATCGATGATTTTTTTTTTCATCGATATGCGCAAAAGTAACTAGACGCTGAGAGGCAATTTTTTCTTAATGTTAGAAATTAATAATTAATCTTTTTCGATCCTTTAAGAGGTAATTGAAAAAATAAAAAAGATAATTTCTAACGTAATAACTATTCAGTGTAGTAGCAGAAGTTGAATTAGTTTTCATTTTACTAACTCAAACTGAAGGTAAAACATTGTTAACTATAAAAATTCTAAATAAGCACTAGCCATTGAGCAAGTCTTTAGTGAATAAATTAACAAAAAAAGATAATTTCAATTTAAATTCAAAGAACATTAATCTCTATATGACATTTTTATTACTAGAATATTATAATACTGAAATATACTGCTCTTGCGAAAATAATTTGCTGGAAATAAGTTTAGTTTTAACTCAAGAATAACCTCACACTTTGCAAAAGTACAGCTTAAATATCAACACAAGAATCAGAGCTTTTCTGTATCTCTAGAGAAAGCATATTCACCTAATGAGTATCAGCATTATATATGTTAAAGTTGTGAATCCTTTTACCTAAAAATAAGACACTCTCTCACAAAAAATATCGATCTAATCACTAATCACTGAGATCTAATATTATTCTATTAATGTAGCGCTCACTCGCATCCTGATAAATTTTACACTATTTTTGTATGGTTTTATTGTCATTCAAGTAGCATGAATGACTTTAAAAAATCATCGATTTAGATTTGTTGTTGGAAATTTTAAATAACAGTAAGAATTGAGTAGCTAAATCAAATGACCATTGTGCTAAGGTTATTCAAACCGATGTAAGGTGAAAATTATATTGATTACTTTTTCATTGTTTCAGCGATACCCTGTAAGCTTTTCCTGGAAAAGCTAATTGTGCAGGAGTTCGAGATATAATTCATTTCTAACTTCATTAATCCTATTGTTTTTATTAAATTCAAATTAGTTTTTGCTTCCAGAAACTATGAGAAAGGATTTTTAGGAATTCTGATTCATGAATTAAATTGAAGAATTCACGTTGATTTTATAGATGTAGCGGACATAAATTAGATGAAAAGACCTATTGAAATTGAAATTGTTCGATTTTTGAAGGATTTTTTTAAAATATAAATTTACTGCTAATTTCTTATATTCTAGTCATCATTCTAATAAGTTGTATAACAAATGAGCATTACTTTATTCTGGAAGTTTTCTTACAATTTGAAATCACACTAGCTCTGTGATTTCTAATATTCATATTAGGACTGCTCACTTTTTATAGCGGTATCGGTTGTTGTTTAAGTTTATGAAAAATTGTTGCTATATTTTTAACTTCATTGATTTTTTTTTTATGTCTCAATTTATACTTATTTTCAGATTCATAGTTAATTGTCATATTTTGGGAAAAAAAAAGCAATCTGGAAGATTTACACCAAATCAACATGCTACTATTACATATGCAAAACAGAAATAGGCTGCCAAAATACGAATTACAAAAAATGGATCGTTATCAGTATTGCTGTTTAGTGTCAGCATTATCTTGGATGCTCTCATTCAGTTGCTCTCTTTGCTAATTATAAATAGTGTACATAGTGTTGTTGCCGCTTTTTGTCCTTCGGAGACTGCATCCGTAGGTATTCCATAACGAATCATAGTTAACAGTAAAATCTTCGACTTTTATGCTTTACTGATAGTTTTATTTTTTGCTCTGTTCCTTGAATCATCAGAGCTATCTTGATCGTAATTTTATTTGAGAGGAATTTTATTTTTTCAAATTAATTAAAAATAAGAAAGGAAAGAAAACATAGTGTCATTAAATTTCAGTAATAATAGATGGGGAGATGAATTGTTTTGTAGAAATTTCTCACAGCTTTGCTGAACTGATACCTGAAAGCATTAAGTGACAACTATATCCGTTCAGCCATCTGTTTCGAAAGGAGGAAATACTATTTGGCAAAAGGAAAAGTTTTTAAATTAACGAAATCATTCTGGAAAATTTGCAGAAAACGGGTACTAAATGATGGCTTGTATTTTATAATTAATTTGTATACATTCAGTCTATTAATTTTACAGACTTACGAAATGGAATATGCTCCATATTTTCATGTAGTCATTTGACTGGAAAGATCAGTACTATTTAATAATTTCAGATATTCATTTTAAATATTATGATGAATATAGGTATAAGAGGAATTTGTTTTGCATCATTTGTTCATCACGTTATTTATAATTAAATGATGTATTTGTTGATTTTACCAACTGTAAAACGACAAGTTCATTAAATCAGTGTATTTTGACACTCTCATAAAATTGCCAAAAAAGCAGCTCAAATAGTTCCTTCGAACGAACTGCGTTTTAAGTATGATCTGCTTATTAAACCAATTTTTCTATTAGACATTTGATAAGCGAAAAACTATATTGCAATGCTAGACGATTTGAAGCATAATGACATATTTCAAATGGGTCATTCTTTTATTGACAAGAATTTCCTGCTGTTGAGAATATTACTGTAAATTTATTTATTGCTTAGAAATCCAAATCGAGAATTCTGAATTTTATTTTTCAAAATGTGAATGTCATGTCAGAGGTGTATTGTAAGCATGATACAATTTTCATGTTGGGCAATTTATTAAGATCTTCCAAAAAGATATCTCATTAAAAAATGTTTTTATACCTGTCATTTTTTTTTAAATTTTTATTCTGTAAGAGCTATATGCTTCTTGATTTTAAAACTTATAGCTTTTTTAAGACTGATCATGAGAAATATTTCTGGCATATCATTGCTGATTTTTACTAAAGAGATGCATTTTTGATCTATTTTTTTTTCCTACATATCTATGTCGTCTTATTTTCGCTGTTTTCCTATTTCGATTTCTTCCAACATTGGTTATTTCTTTTAAATTATAAATTGGTAACGGAAGAAAACGTTAGTGGACTCTGATTTAGTATAAATGTATAGTAGGGTCACCAACTTCCATTGATAATAATTTTTTTCATTTCCATTTTTTTTGTCTTTCTTTTTTCCACGAAATATTCTATACACTATTTTCAACAATTTTATAATTTCTTGAAACATGAGTTAAAAAATATTGAGCAAGTGAAATAGAACTGCTTGTCCTCTACTAAATTGTAATTTGAAGCGCAAGCCGATTCATGACGTGTTACTGCTATATTCTATCTACTGATAAGATTTTTATGAAACCCAAAATAAAGATTAACACAAGCATTCGGTGATTAAGAGAAATAAGAGATACAAATTCAAATAAAAATTCAACATTTGAATGTGTTCGTTGTTCGTTTCTAATTTAATTATTCGATAATTAAATTGTGACATGGTATTTGTTGTAATTTTGAAATGTTAGTCGTGTTAATCTCTTGTGTTCGATATGCTAAACACATATATAATGAGGATATATTGATACTTGCAGATAATACATGAATACTATAAAGATGTTGAAATCGTCATTTTCTGCGAATAACTAAATCGCAAGATTTATTGCATTACAAGATGGGTGATGATTCATGATTAAGAAGTATACTCATCCTTTTATGTTTCTCTTGTTTTTCATTTATCGCATAGCATTAGTTGTGGTCCTCATCGATCATTATTTCCAAAGTGCCTCTTCGAGCCTCTATGCTTCATTATTTCCAAGAGCTTCACCATACAAGGGATGTAGTCCATACTATAGATTCATGTTTTATGAAACGTATTGTTTCATATCGTTCCATATATTGTAGCTGTTCAATGAGATATACTGTTATGTGATATGGGATCGATAGTAAAGAGGAGGTTAATGCCTGCATGAAGTTGATGGTCTATCTTGTTGGTAGTACTTTACTGATAGGAATGTACGATGTGTTTGATTTCGCATTTCCTATTAAAGAGTCTCGCTATTCATATAACCGCGATTAGTGTTGACATAGCAGCCACTTTTCAAAATATACCGATCTTTGAGAATCGATTGATCTGGCAATCTCATCAGCAGTTTGCAAATATGTTTTCTCCTCTATTAAATCACTAGTCAGACTGTGTAAAGTTGGCTTTACTTCATATGACAGTTTTGAATATAACTATATCACTAGTACTGTGTCAAAGGAATGATCAATTATATATAAATGTCGCAAACCTGTTTACATGAATTTATCCCTAATATTGTTAATATTTTGGAAATTTTTCTTTAACTGACTAATTTTTTTTTTCTTGAAACCTTAGTTATAAGTTGAATAGGTTCAGCAGTCCTTTTTTTATAAATTAGAGTTTTCTATCGCTTCAACACATGCAGAAATGAAGATACCTCACTCTGTTTTTTTTCCACTATTATTGCATCATCCATATTTGGAGGACTATCGAAAGTAGTTCTTTTTTATTGTTCACATTCAGTTGTTAATCTTGGTTCCATAATTTGAATACGGCAGTTATATGTAAAGTTCCAAGTTCCCGGTGAACTGAATTTTATGAAAAAAATTATGTCCTGCCATCAGCTGAAAAGAAAATTAGTAAAACAGAGCCGTAGTAAAAATATCTATACCTTTTATCGAAATAGAACTCATTTAAATCAAGAAGAAAACAAAATGTGAAAGCAATACAAAAATTTTGATCATAATGAGATAAACCTTTCAGTTTTTAATTTTCATCTAAATATGTACTGATGACAGTGTTTCAATTTTTGAAATTAGAAAGATGATAGATTGCCTCAGTGAGTTGATGTCCTCATTCGTAGTTGTCGATCCATAAATTTTTGCAAAACTTATAAATTTGTGAAGCACGAATCAGACAATCAGACATTCATGAAAATTCGGATTCAGTTCGTTCGACTGTAGAAATTAACTGATAGGTGATGTTCATTTTATTATAAACTATAGGAATATAAAACAAAATTTGAATCGATCAAATCTTATGAACATCTCTGAGACATAACTTTTAAGAACTTTGTCATTAATATATCATGCGGTGAAGGCAGTTACGATATGATGCCAGATTGGACTCTAAAATGAGTTCTTGATCATTTGAGCTTTTTAATTACTGTATGCAATCCCATTGGTGTTTTCGCTGATTATAACCTTTGAATTACTGTACTTTTTTGGTAGTAGACTGAGAATAAAATGCGTTTCCTCCGAAAGCCGAGATTGAACAGTTTTTTTTGACGATAGTAATTGTTCAAACCAAGTGATGATGAAATTATTACTGCGATATTAACTTTTAAATTATCGATGTATGTAATTGTAAAATGATCACAAGTGTCGCAATAAACACTGAGTAAATGTTACAGAAAGATTTTTGGGTTAATGAAATACTGGATTAATTATCCAGAATTTGATTCTTTTTTGAAGACATTTAAAGATGTCATTGAATGGAAAATGAAAAGATTCGTAGGACTAAAACGGAAAGAAAAATTCCCTATTTTATTAAAGTAACCAACTTATCATGTTTCCGATCTTTTTTTCATGGAAGACTATGTGGTGATTTTTTCGTATCTGTCAGCTTAGGCAGCTGAAATTAATCCTGTATATCTAAGTAGGACGAATTGTGTATAATGCTATCAAATTTGTTGTGAGGTCATCTTCAAATCAATAAAATGTATTTTGGAATAAAGAATGTTTTTAACGATAATAAGAATCATTTTACATTTGATTCGTTTCATTCGCTATTGGCAATACTTAGCTTTTTTAATTTCACTTTTTTCAATTCCGTGTGTGTGCATTGTTTATTTCCAAAATGAATGCCTTATCGTTGCGCTAGAAAAATTAGCGAAGAAGCTTTCTTAAAATCAATTAAGGTACATCACAATGTAACTAAATAGAATGAAGTAAGACTGATATTTGGAATTTCTTCAAGTTTAGCCGATGTTGATATACTTTTGATAATTGGAAATTACCAGTGATTGTCAGGCAGAAGCAGAATTAAGCGATCAGTGTTCTATGGCAGCGGCTTAGGAAAGTTTCGTTTACAAATATTTTATTTTGCAGACGATATATAATGAGCTTGCAGCATTAAAGTTACTATTGTTATGCTTATTTGTATATAATATTGTTATTTGCATTGCAATCATTGTTTTTTTTTTTTACTTCGCTATACATAAAAAATGCATCGAATTAAACGACAATAACTCGAATTAAATCTATTGCTTTTTTGTGCGTGCGTCATAAAATGGAACAATTACTGTATATCAATCCCACGTTTCTGTTTTTTTTTAGACGGGTGCCAACACAGCATCTGTCGAAATTATTTGGAGCCGCAAGGCCATATCCAGGCGGCGGCCAACATTTCGCTCATATTTCGTAAACTTTAGAGGGTTTGTATCTATTCGTATTTAATGTCAAATTTCTTAGAATTTGCTGAATTACTTCTCTTACACTGTTACGGACTGTTTTTGATTATTTAGCTATCTTTCACAGAATTTGACTTGGATTTCTTTTGCGAAGTAAAATAGCGACATCATTGTCGAGAATGACTAAAATATCAGGAAAGTAACTGTAAGACTTGATTAAGCCATCCAAGAATAAAGACTCCGAACCGTCGTTAGCCTTAGTGAAATAAATTTAAAAGAACTAATATTTGCAGCATATACTTTTTTTTGAGGCCTTCGGTAGTCAGGATAACTGAGTTTGTACCTCAGGATAATGCTTTGTAGAGAATATCTGTAAGTCATGAAAATAAAAGTCCTGAAACATTTTGTAGATAACGCTCATTAGTATTAATATGGTATGTTTTGTCTTTTATAATTCAGGCAATAGTTCACAAGTAGCAGTGCAGTCATTTGATATGACGAACGCGCGTGGCCCGAACTCCTCTGCAACTCCATCAGCTACCGCATCATCGGGAGTTTTGATGGTGGGACTAATTTCAAGGTATGATTACGTATCATGTTGGCTTGAATCAATATATTAGTAGTCTAGGATAATATTAATAATTATATCGATTGTGACTTTGTTAATACTTTGTTTTTCATGTTTCGGAGTTTATATTCAGGCAGGTACATTATCTTTAGATTTGCATAAAGTTAACTGTGTGGAAAATTGTTTTAATAAATCGTTACCTAGAGAGAGATAAAAGTTCGTTTTATCAGCATACTCTGGTTTAAAATCTTTATTTTTCAATTCGGTACCACAAAGCAATATAACTTTAATGATGAAACAGTAAATCAATATAGAGATCTTTATCTCCAGTATCCAAGTGTATTATTGGGGTTTAGTTTATTTGAGTAATATTCTATTTCCCTACCTATAAAAGAAATATAACTTCATTAAATTTGCTGAATCTGAAAAATATCCCTTTATTTCTTTTTTGATTAGATTATTGAGCAGTTAAATTTCATGTAAGTAGCTAAAGATAAACGAATAATTATAGATATATAATTTCAACACATATGGTTTATTAAATTTATAAAATAATTTTACAAAGAAAAATGAGATGTGAAGTAAGTTGATCTATACTGGTTTTTAATTCAAAGGCTGACTTTTTTCTTTACTTTGTTTTTTTGAAATAGAATTTTTACGCGAATTTTCAAATACAACCGAAAATAAATACACATTTTATATTTTAATTCTGTTCACATTACTATTTTTCTCATAATTTTTTGATACCAACAATAAAATATTGAGATCAGACTAATACAATACAATGCAAATCATGAGTTAAAAAAAATACAGATCGAAAGACAAGATTGCATTGATTTCAGAATTTTATCACTCATCTCTCAATCTCTCAATGTTTGGTGAGCTGTTCTTAAACTAATATTATTAGATTTTCGCCACACTATTTCCTTTGATTTCAATAATCATTGAAATTCAATCAAATGTTAGACAAAAAAATTTCATGGAATAGAAACCTTCCTCAGTTTTTTCGGGTTGCCTAAAAGATTTCCCGTCTTCTCGACAATCGAGATTATGAAAAGTAATCCAGTATCAAAAAATAGTTCAAGAAAAATATTGCTGAGCTGTATTCTGAGATATGCAACCGAAATTTTTTAAAACTTTGTATTGGTTGAACATTGTATAAAATGTAAAACGATATTTTCACGATTGTTTCGCAAAAGTCTAACATTGCAGCAAAATGTTATAAAATGTTAGACGGAACAGTTTGTACTCAATACTATTTCTGGATGATATGAATTTAAAGTTGATTTAAGGTAGGGAAGAAAATTGGATGCGGCAATTTCGGAGAATTGCGTTTAGGAAAGAATTTATACAATAATGAGCATGTAGCCATCAAATTGGAACCCTTGAAGAGTAAAGCGCCTCAGCTTCATCTCGAATATCGTTTTTATAAACTACTTGGCCAACATGGTTTAGTTTTGGTTTTTCATTCAGTTTTGCAATTTTAAATTGTTTGATGTTGATATCATAAGAGTACTTCCAGAAACTTTCAAATATTATCCTTTACTTTAGATAGGTTTTACTATCTAAAGAAAAGATTTTGAAAAAGAAGAGATTCTTTATTGCTTATATCTTGCTTTGTTGTTATTACATATTTTAAGAATTCATAACCTTGGATCTCAAAAAACAGCTTTCAGATTGAATTTGCAATATGCCTTTTTGCAGAAGGACTGCCGCAAATACATTATTTTGGACCATGTGGAAAATACAACGCTTTGGTAATGGAATTATTAGGACATTCTTTAGAAGATCTCTTTGACTTGTGCGACCGAAAATTCTCTTTGAAAACTGTTGCTATGATCGCAATGCAACTGGTATAATTTGTTCAGAGTTTGCTTTTGTTGTAGAATATATTATTAAAATCAGTCATTAAAATCAATAGTTTATTTGAATAAGTTAGAGGACAACGAACATATCCGTAGTGAATTCAACTATAGATCATGTCATCAACATATTGATTGACAGTGAATGACGTTAAATTTTTGGGAAAGATGATGCAAGCAACATAGAATAATAATTTTATTGAAGCTAATGTTGTGGGATTTAGCATTTTTTTTCATATATACAGAAATTTTTTCCTTTACCAATTTATAATTTATATATATTAGCATGCTGATTTATACGTTTAGTATGCAATTTGCGATTTGGAAAATTAGAAAATTAAGTACAAGTATGTATGGCTCAACAAAGATTTATAGTTCTTGAAAATTTATAGATGAGGCGCATTGAATATGTACATATGAAGCATTTGATTTATCGAGATGTAAAACCAGAAAATTTCTTGATAGGACGACATTCTACTAGGAAACAACATTTACTTCATATTATCGATTTTGGACTTGCAAAAGAATATATTGACTGTGATACTGGTAAGTTTCGTACCAAAAATGCTGCAGTGATCGATGATTCGTGGGTTTTTATTATTTGAATTTCCATATTTTTGGATATTAGCGCGTGGTTTTTCATTCTTTTTTGGTCTCTATTAACATTATCTTAATAATTGCAAGTTGCATTTAACTTTCCTAATAATTTGGCGTTTAAATAGGAGCAAATTTAGTCGGTATACGAAAAAACCAATCTGAATTTTTCAATGGATTTTAAAAACATCTTAAATAAATGAAATGTGACATCAAAATCGATTACAGGTAAACACATTGCATACAGAGAACATAAATCGTTGACAGGAACGGCGAGGTATATGTCAATAAATACGCATCTTGGTAAAGAACAAAGTAGAAGGGACGATTTGGAAGCACTTGGGCATATGTTCATGTACTTCTTACGTGGATCACTGCCTTGGCAAGGTCTTAAAGCGGATACGCTCAAAGAGCGGTATCAAAAGATTGGTGATACAAAGCGAGCAACTCCAATTGAAGTGCTCTGCGAAGGCTTTCCTGGTATGATTTCTTTATTTTCGCTTCTTAGTTATTAATGCTGTATCTATAATATTAAGTAGAAATTAAAATATCTTCTATATCTATTTGTTTGTGAAATAATTTCAAGGAAGTTAAATAATAAATTATTTGATTCAAAGTTTGATATCCTAATAACTTCAGACAAAATTAGGTAGATGAAAGCAGCATAAATTGTTACAACCTAACTGTTCTGCAAAAATGAATTTAATATTGAGTGAGCTAATCGGAGCTAATCATCATTACCTAAAATATTTATTATGTTAAATTATTTGTTATATGAAATCGGAATACGATTACAGAAGAATTTGCCCAGTATTTACGATATGCACGTCGATTAGATTTCTTCGAGACACCGGATTATGAGTATTGTTATAATCTATTTAAGTCCGTTCTTGATAGGCTTGGTTATACATACGATTACGAGTTTGATTGGACACCAAAACTCAACCAAGTGGCATGTTTATTGTTTTTTAAATGATAATAACCCGTTAAGAAAAACTTACCTCTTGCATTACATTGTATGATACATTGGCAGTTGCACTGATTAGTATCAGTAGTTCATTTGAATCACTTATCGGAACTTTTAATGCGAAATTTTGACTATCGGAGTCGGAAGAATGACATAGGAAAGAAGGTTGTTTATATATAAAGATATATGATGCTTAGAAATCTCATTTATTTTAGCCGTTTAGAATGTGAAATGTTTTTAATTTGGGTAATTTGTAGGTTGCAGTGTTTTAAACAGTTTCCATTGTAGTCAACTCCTTCGGGTTCTCTTCATGCCGGTGATGCACACAAAGGTGAAGGGAAATGGGCTGGTGCTACGAAAGGACGACAAAGTGAAACTCTCAAACCGTCAAATCAAGGCGCTGGACAACATGGTGGTGGTTTTGGCTCTACTCAAGTAGGTATTTCAAGACTACTATTTGAATGAAAAAGTTTTTCTTACTGATTTATTTTTAGCTAAAAAAAATTTGAACAGAAAAGAAAATTTCAGCATTTCATAGATCGAAAGGTTATTTTTTGCATTGTTATCACTGTATTTAAATATGTAATTATGAAAAAAACTATTTTGGAGGTAATCAATTCAAATGTGGGTGAAGTGATGGAAGAAAATGGAGGCCGGTCGCAACAGCCTATCACACATTTAGAAGATAATGGTGAAGTAAAGTAAGTTGATTTCCCACATTTGTTAACATAGTTAATAAAATTTGCAAATTTTATTAATTAGGTATAGAGTACTTCCTCGGATTTGACAACAAAAAGACAAATTTTATCTATAGTATCTATAGTTAAATGTAATGGAGAGCAGTGTCAGTATATCAGTGTAATTGTTTTATGAATAATTATTTAGATGTTGTTGCTTTCGACGTCGAAGACGAAAAACTCCACAACAAAAAAATGACGAGATTTTTGTTATTGTCGTCTAATAACATGAAAAGGCGCTGAGAAAAAACAGGGGAATGTTGCAAGCTAAATTATATTTGGCACTTTCTTACTTGTTTTCTCTTAATGCCATTTTTAGCTTGCACCAACTTTTTTGTGTTTTCCTGTCATCATCATTTATATTTTTGATCTACTTTCTTGGGGTTCTCCTCACTGCCTTCGTCCCTTTTTAGTTATTTTTCATTTGACAGTACTGATATTCTTCTAGCAAAAGTTGAATATTCCGAAATGCTAATCTGTAAGAAGTGTATTGATTATTTCATATGGAATTCGAGTATGCTTTACATTGGGAGGAAGCAATGTTCAATTCCATGTTATCTGAAATAACTCGTGATATAAAATATTCCCCCTTATGTAGTTCTTCTATTTTTATATACTGTATGTTGTTTTTTGGTGTCAGATTTTAAAATTTATGTTCATTTCGAAGCTTGTACATTTTTAATTTTGATTATTTGTTATTTTCGTTCGATCATTTATCGCTGTTCGTCCGTTATGTTTTTGCTGTATTTTTCACTGTTCTGAATTCTGAAATTGAATGAGGAAAAAATCCATTGCTCCCTGACACCATGTATTTTTCATTTCAAATTCTGAAAACTTGAAGTTAAATAATTTACCTTCGGTTTTATCATTTACAACAGTTTGAATAAACTAGACTAGCATGAGCTGCTAATGCTTTGAATTAAAACAAGTCTTAGAGAAGATATTAGAAAAAGATTCTCATTAATACAACATGAATAGAAAACATGACTGCGTTATGCGCTTGTCTGGTTTTAAATACATTTTTTCTTAAATTATTCTAATGTATTGTATTCCTTGAATGAATTATTATCTGTTTGCAGTAGAAATTTATAGTGGTCTAATCTTGTTTACAAGTACAGTCACTGTGGAGTATTTTTGACTGTTAATAATGATAATATGTGGTACTGATGTGAAATAGTGAAGAGGTAAAAAGCCAAATATTTGTTTAGGATGTTGCCATATTATTCGTCAGTTGATTATAATGCTACCGTCTTGGAATTTATCTTAGAGTTGAGAGCGATGCAATAGATGCTAAATCATCGGTTTTTTATGTTCTTCTGAAATCTATGATAGTACACACCATGCATGAGCTGGAAGATTATCCGATAACGACATCTGTTCTGTAATGCATGATTTTCTTGCATATATTATCAAGTGTATTGGATTGGTGCAGTATGACCTGATCGTAGTAACATTGGGAAAGAAAACTTCTTTCATTACCTAATACTTCCGCAGATGAATAAGAGGAGTATTACTCACATATATCGACTACTGAGAATAATCATTTCGTAGACGATATGTCACACAAAACGACTGTATGAGATAAAATCCCGAAAAGTAGCTGTTTGCAAAGGCAAAATTGCCTGATGAATTCCGTGCTGTTGTTAAATTTAAGATCAATAATTGCGGGAATTCTTTATGGCCGTGTACTGTCGACTTGAACAATTGCCACTATTTCGCTCTTCAACATTTTCACTTCTTTTCTCAAGTATTACACGAAGTGCTACAAGTACTTTAAATGTTGCCAAAATTGTGAAGGAAAATTTAAATGTTGGCACAATAGGTCATGTGGATCATGGAAAAACTACCTTAACTGCTGCTATCACCAAAATTTTATCTACAAAAGGTAAATGCTTCAGATTTCTCAATCTTAAGTAGTTATGGTAGTTTATCTTGGAAATATGACACAAAAGCGAATTAATCTTAAATTTTTTCGTTCGCTCTCTTTATCTTTATCAACAGTTCTCGCTTTCATAAGTCTCCCTAATTTTTAAAACGGAAAGTATCACCAATTAGAAGTGAATACTATACCTAATCCATTTTCAGGAAAAACAAAGTTTATCAAATTCGAAGAAATTGATAAGGCAAAGGAGGAACAGAGACGAGGTATAACGATAAATGTGGCGCATATTGGCTATGAAAGTGATACACGACGATATGCTCATGTCGATTGTCCCGGGCATAGCGATTTCATAAAAAATATGATTTGTGGTGCAGTGCAGATGGACGTCGCTATTTTAGGTGATTTTTAAAAAATTGGTAAGAATACTGTGAGTCGGTGGCTGCTTAATAAGAAATTGTATATAAAGTATCAAACTATTTTCATTTCAAATTTACTCTGATAATGCTAAATCACATGATTTAGCATTATCAGAGTAAATTTGAAATTTCTTGTAAATAAAGTTTCAAATGAATTGAAATCGACAAATCGAAACAATAGTGCAGATCCAGACATATAATCACAAAAATATTTGTGAAAATTCTGTTTTAAAAGGACGATTTAAATCTCATTTTCAGTGATTGCTGCAACCGATGGAGTTATGGCACAAACAAAGGAGCATCTTTTATTGGCTAAACAAGTTGGGATTTCTAACATAGTTGTATTTATAAATAAGGTAGATTTGGTCGATAATGACGTTGTTACACTAGTTGAAATTGAAGCACGAGAATTATTGGAGCATCACGGTTACTCAGGTTAGTTTCTTGCATTTTTTTTTTTTTATAACATTGTGGAAATATAACCGCAGCGCAATTTAAACGTAATAATTTTGCATTAATTCTGGTTATTAATTAAGTCCAGGCAGACTTTGGTATTCTGAAAATGCAATGGCAAGTTCATAAAGTTGAGAACTAAAGAAATTGTCTTGAAAGATATTTTTTGTACTGCCACATTTTTTATTGCAGACGGATCAGTCACTGTAGTGAAAGGATCGGCATTGCAAGCTCTACAGAAAAGTGATGGAGAATGCGTTGAAGAATTAATTTCGGCTTTGGATAAAATCCCTCTTCCAAAGAGGCTGCAAGTTATTAATTTTTATAATAGTAGAACTAGTTTAATTGAAATTTTGTGGAATATTTATAAAATTATAAAATGCTGACAAACTTTGGCTAACGAGTGGAAAGTTTTACTGTTTCACACGGGATATTTTCAATTTTTTATCCAAAGTATAATTTCATGAAATTTTATAGGATAGACCGTTTTTGATGCCCATCGCATCGCGAGTATCAATTACTGGTAGAGGAACTGTTGTAGTTGGAACGGTTGAGCAAGGAAAAGTCAAGAAAGGTGATAAAGTGGAAATTAAAGGAGAAGACCAATGCTTTCATTCCACTGTTTCGGATATACAAATTTTCAAAAAAAGTGTTCTTGAAGTAATCAGTTTGTATTAATTTTATTGTAACATAAGAAAGTTTACTAATATAGTTTTTCTTTATCCGCTATATTAGAAATATTTTCATGGTTCTCATTCTAGAAGATAAAACTTTGTTGCAAATAAACACCATCATATCATGATGAGCCAGCTGTAGAGATTTCCATGATAAATGTCTTAGATTCCCTAGATAGAAATTTCTATAAAACTAAATACAAATTATGTTATCAAAAAATTTAATAATTTGTTGAGGTTTGTGCTGGTGATCATTGTGGTATTTTGTGCCGTGGTATCAAAGCTAATACAGTGAAGAGAGGTATGTGGCTTGGAGCCGTAGATGCAGTAATCACATCTAATTTCTTTAAGGTGCTTTATTATTCGATGGAAAGTTCATGAACACTTATACATAGTTCCATGATTTCTTAAAAAAATTTGTAGTTAAAGAAATTATAGCTTAGATTTTTAGGTTGAATTATATTTGTTATCAAAAGAGGAAGGTGGACGATGTTTGGCAGTACATTCTGGTTTTACGGAAAAAGTTTTCTGTAGTACATGGGATCAGGTTTGTCCACGCTTTTTTCAATTTTTCAAAATACATACTATTACTTTGTTCAAGATTAATTCTTATATTCTAAACTGATAAGCATAGATAGATTGGTTTTATACAGGCTGGCCGTCTGCATCTAGAATCTGATATGCTAATGCCTGGAGAGCATTGTACAGCTTATTTGGTTCTGGTAAATAAAATGCCGGTGAGGCAATCATTGCCATTTACAATACGAGAATGCAATAAGAAAACGATTGGTCATGGCATAATTCGGGAAGTTCTTGCTCCAATTAATTTAAATTCTTTCAAGAATATCAAAGAAAAAGGGCTTGAAGAATTTATTAAACAACAGCAGTGATATTTTATGTTTACCATTATTAAAGTTGTATATAATTGAAGAAAATGAATGGTGGTATTTGTGTTTTCGAAGATTCTAAAATTATATATACTTTATCTGAATTTCTTGAATTTATGTGACTGAAATACTAAACAGAATTCATTTTTGCTCGGACAATCTTTAATAAATATAAACTCATTTTCCGAGCATCAGCAATTATTCAAGAATAGGACATTGATTATATAAAAAAAATTGTGCTAAATTTTTCGAAAGTAAAGTGATCTTTACTTTTCCAAAACATATTTTAATATTAGAATTTGTGATATTGTAAAATCTGATTCAATTTTATAGCAAATGCCATACCATTGTTATGTTAATATGAATATTTCTTGCATTAATTCTAAAACAGTTGTTATTACTGTGAAAATGGTTGTATAACGCCACTTATTTTACATAAAGAAATGCGGAAAAGAAAACGAATATTAATCGAGGATTAATCAAAATCCTTTTTAATTTTGATTTTGGTTATTTTGATTAATTAATAATAATAATAATAATAATAATAAATAATAATAATAATAATAATAATAATAATAATAATAATAATAATATAATAAATAACAATTATAATAATAATAATAAATAATTTAATAACAATAATAATAATAATAACAATAATAACAATAACAGTAACGATAATAAATAATAGTAGTAATAATAATAGTAATAACAATAATAAATAATAAGAGTAACAATAGTAATAAATAGTAATAGTAGTAAGTATAAATAATAATAATAATAAATAAACAATAACGATAATAAATAATAATGACAATAAATAATACAAATAATAGTAATAATAATAAATAATAAAATTCAAACCGTAGTGCTTCATAATAAATCCAAAAACTGGTTCTTTTAACTTTAATTAAGCTTTAGGTATTAAGTTATGTCATTTCAAGTTTAGCTTCTAATTTTTTTTTTTTTTGATGCAAATGGAAGAGAACTTGGAGAATTACATTTGGGGGAGATCTAATTGGAGAGAATATGCCGAAGAACTGGTTGCAGCAATTAAATTCGATGAAGAAACTCTTCTTAGAAAAATTAATGTTGTCAAAGAGAATATTGGTCGTCAGATTCGAGAAGCTGTAAGTTTTATTTTATTTTAACTAGGATTGGCTCGAGTCTTTTTCCATATACTGATTCCAGTTAGAATTTCGCAGGTAGAGCAACATCATCCTCGTTTGGTGGAGCAGGCAGGTGCTCTGCAGAATTTGGAATCGTGTACAAACAAACATCAACCGTGAAATGTCTCATCTGTACAAGAAATGTAGAGAATTGAGTGAAAGATTTCAATTTGAATATCAAAAATTATATCAAACGACAAGCAGACTTGAACAATTATTTTCATTGAGACGAATTTTGGCATCAGCAGATAGGTATTGTTGAGTTGTTTTATCATCAGCAATCACAGGATGAATTCAGCTAATATCCCAAATATTAATTTGAAAGTTCTGTTAAGATGCGAATATCTAATTGGGAAAGTTGAAAGTGCGACTGAATTGGTGAAACGTTCAGAGATAATTTGTGAATTGGAAGCAATTACAACTGATACACTATCCTTGAAAGATTTGAGCAGTACGCGTGAAATGGTCTTGGTGTCGGTATGACTAATACAGTTATCATTTCCAAATTCCATCAAAATTTTAGATTAAAAAAATTTAGTTCATAATTTTTTAATTCATATTGCTAAGAATGTTGCTTTGCAGATACCAAGGTTAAGTGCTGAAGCCAAACAAAGCATAGCTAGTCATTTAAAATCTTCACTTGAAAGTCTTAGTGCACCACTTGTTTCTTCTTGTGTTCGCGCGCTGAATAATCTATCCTCATATGAATCTGAGGTATTCTAGATCTTATAGCTTAATAATTTAAGAACATTATTTTGTCAAATTTATCTGAAGCAAACAATTTTTATTTTTTTCGGAATCCTTTTTTCCAATATGCAAAGTTCGTTCAATAATTTTGCAAATAAAATATTGCTTATTTGAATTTTCAGATCAACCAACTTTTAGAAGAAAATGTTAAACGCTTAGATGGCCAGTTTTTAAAGCTTAACAGTAGCACTGCAATAGCATCAAAACTTCTTCCTCAAATAATAAGTCAAATTCAGGTGTGCTTTTTTTGCTTTTTTGGCTGTAAGTATTTGCAATTATTGTGTATTAATTCGATTTTGACTAAACGGAACTCATCATAATTAAAATTATTAAAAATTAAAGTCATGAAGTGCGTTAAAAAATTTGGGAATTAGCCATCGTATTGCTAGATTTTCAATTTTCAGATATTACTGGAACAGTATTCTTTGTTAAATATGGAAATTATCACAGAATTTTGTGAAAAGCTTGCGAACGTTATTTCAAGACGTGTTTCTGAAAATGCTTTTTATGCTACTCGTTTTGTACAACTTCTCACCAAAATTTTATCTGTGTATCCTTCAAAAGCTATTCAACCCTTGGATCAAAGTCTTCGTCCTCTTCGCAGAGCTATATTGTCTCATGCTCTTGGCAGAATGTTTAAAACAGTTGAACATGCTTTTGAAGAAAACAATTTATCAAATTTTTCTGTAGAGAAGGTATGTTTAATATATCCAGTTTTTTTAATTACAGTTTGGTTATTTGAATTCTGTTAAAGCTTATTATCTGAAAAAATTTTTTGAAGATTGATTCCGCAATTAAAGAGGAATTGGAAGGTGTGGAATGGGATGCACAGCTTAGTAAAGAAATGGAGACTAATGTAGCAAAAGTGATCCAACTGATTGCTCAAAAAATTGAGCAGTGTCTAGTTTTGGATCAACCTACACTTCAGTTGAGTGAGCGCCTCAGTATTGCCCAGGTAAATGTGAATAGTGATTTTATAGAATAGATTTAATAAATCAATACAAACGAATCTGTTAGTCAAAATATTACAACATTAAATTTTTTGAGTGTGTTATTTGCTGAAAAAGTGGATTTGGTTTGGGAATTATGCATGCATAAAATAAGCGGATCTCAAATAGGAATTTATAGATAGTCATTTTTTTTCTGATTTGCTATTAGAAATAAAAAAAGAATATATATTTATAATTGATTTTTAGATTCAAAATTATACTTTAATCTCTGTGGCACATATGTTAAGTTTATCTTGGCCAAAACACAATGAACCTCTTATACGAATTTCTCAACAAGTTCAAGAAGCATTAATGGATGTAGCACGTTCATCTGTTTTCACAATTTTGGTATCAATGCATATGAGAAGTTAGATAATCCATCTCCGTATGTAAGGAACTCTGTAATATCTTCGCATTTTTCAATCCATTCATCATTTTTGAAATTTACTGGTTCTGAAGAAATGCTCAGTTCGTTTCTGGATTATGTCATTGAATTATTTTTATTAACTTCTTCACTTTACGACTCTTCCTCCAGATCAGCTCTCACATTTATCTTTTGATTTACGTATATTGCCGATCATGGCTTTGTTTATACAATGTACAATCTTCTCTTATACCTGCTATGTCTCAGTTTGTTAACAGCTTTCAAGCTACCCGCAGAGCAGCTAGCGCAATCGGAATCATTACCGTTTTGGTTTGTTGTACAGTTGCTAATAAGTACGAGTGAGGAAACATTATTCTCCGCCACATATCTCAGCTAATTGGTCGTTGGCAGAATATTTAAAGTGGTGCTTAGACATAGCGCAGCTGATCGCTTGATTTTTTATCATCTCTTATGCGTTCTATACGTCATCTGTTATCTCATCTAGTCGTACTGAGTATGTTGCTAATTATCCTCTAATCATGAAAGTTTTGCAAATGGTTGTCTCTAAGAGCTAATCTTATTGGTTTTTGTTACTATTGTGAAATGTTTTGTGGGAAATATTTTTTTCAATTATTGAATTTTTGTGATGAATAAACCTATATCACTAATAATTAACCATTTTTTATGTAGATTAGTATATATTTGGTAATTACTTTGAAAGCATCGTTAATTTTCACTGAATGAAGCAATTCGTTTTTTTGTTTTTATTGAACCGAAGTAGATTATCATTCCAGTTAAATATTTTTGTTGATTCCAGTTCAAGTGTGTGTCGTTCATTTCAACAAATTTAGAAACTAGTCATACTAGATATACTAATCGGAATTAAATGTGGTTTCAGTGACTCTTTTGATCGAAGTGGAAAACAAAGTTTTGATACGAATAAAGTCGGTTGGAATGCAAGAGAGTTGCTGAAGAAGGTGTATTATTTCATTATTTACTGTTTAGAAGAAGGTATAAGCTCATGTATCACATTAACAATGTTTCTTTAGATATAAAAAATATGTCAAAAAATACGAGTTTTTCAGAATAAACAAGCTAATAAAACCATAGAACAGGATGAAGAATGGGAATCAAAAACAGTGATATTAGAGATTGGTGGTATTATGGATCTAAACACAGCACGCCAAGCTTTGAATCGATCGACGAGTGACAGTTCTATTACGTCGGTGTAACACGCGGAAGAATCCAATATTTTACAAATCTCAAATTCTCTTTCACAACTGAATGGGATTCTATTATAGACACTGATATGATTTTCAGATAGAAGAGAAACAGCTTCGTTTTGTTGAGTGTTCGGATATTAGATTGAAAGCTTGAAAAAGCTTTGATTATTGATAATGATGAGAAGTAATAAATGGAATTTTTCCTGTGTAACTATTATGTTTCAGTGGTTTCTTTGACCTGTATTTCGAGCTTAAAGTCGATAAAATTTTTTCTAATGTTCATACAGAATTTTTATTCTAGCTCAGTAATTACGAAAAGCTGAAGTGTCGATGTGGCAAATGGATGATCTAAAGATCAGTTCGCTCTTGCGACATCTTCTGTCTGTGACCGGAGGTATTTTATGTCTATATAATTTTCAAACAGACGAAGAACGACCTATTATTCCAGGAAAGTTTTTTTTTTTACCGTTCATTTCTAGAATTTCTGAATATTCTTTGCGATATAAATGATTATGAAGAAATCTATTTTCGGAAATTGAAGCAGCGACGATGGCTTTTCCTTGTGCATTCTTTCGAAGGAGGTCTTATATTCTTGGCCTTTATAATCGATTTATCTTCGATGACGACATAAGTCTATCAGTGCTGCGATTGGTTATGCTATTAATGCAAGGCGAATTATGATTTCCATCAAAGTTAGTATCTACCCATCTAGAAAATAATGAGTTTTAATGTCATGTAGGAATTATAAGTCATCTAGAAATCTATTTTATCACCAGTTTTGATAACTCAGGTTTTCTTTCCTTCTCAAAGTTTATAATATAACAGCGCATCTTTGCTCTCTGCATCTTTGATACCTTTGCTGAACGTATTTTCACAGAATTCGTCTTATTTTTCCAGCACATAACATATATGGCATATACTTAATGCCATATTTTTAGTGAAAGATTTGACTATGAGTCTTGAGGAATGTTTTCCCGATATATGGATTTATGATTGCAGCGTTTAAACTATTTTTTAGATAGCATAATATTTAATGTTTATGTCAAATGAAGTTTGTGGTCGGATTTATTAAAAAGCAGTTATCGAAAGTTCTGAAATCTGCTCTATTGTTATCTTTAAATTATGTTTATCTTACAAAATGTAATAAATTAAACTGACTTATTTTAATATCTCTCAGATGAAAAATTATCGCACTTTAATAAGCAGACAAAATGATCGTTAAAAACATGAATATGTAGGGCACATCTCGTATATTGTTCATCATGATGCTGAAATAACGATACCGACAACTGTTATAAACAACAATAACAAGGATTTGATGTGGTAAATATTTGGATTAATGTGAACTTGTATTTTTGCGATCATCGTGGAATACCGAATTGTAGACAAATCCGAGTTTGTGTTTTTCCTATCATCTGATATGAATTTGAAATCGAAGTTCATCCCAGAAGCTTTAAAAATGAATTTAGGATTTTTTGACCGCTAAATAATTCCTGATTATTTTGATCAATCGGTTTCAAGTAACAATTTCTAACTCTTAATGCTTTAAGAATAAACAATTAAGTGTATAACCTCTATTTTTTACTGTCATAAGCAATAAAGTCTAAAATTCGGCTGCAGTTTGTTACTCCGTGGTGTGTTATGTTTAATGCTAGAGTTGGATCAAAAATTATGTACATAAACTTAGCTATTCAAATTCACTTCGATATTTATACAGTATTATTCCAGGACATGACTAGAGAGAAAAAGGGCGAGCCGTATAACAGGATTCGAATGCAACTGAAAGACAACGTTTCCTTTAGAGATGTTCATCAAAGAAGAGATGGAGAGAAGAGAGCAATCGATATGTGCTGTTGATTTGAAGTTGTCTAGTTGCATTAGTGCTTTTGCCCCACCTGCACCTTCACTTCATGTCGTATGCAAGCAGACAAATGAATAAGAGTACTCCTTCAACCAGTATTAATTTCGGAAGTAATATTGGTTGAAGATCCAGAAATTCGGGAAATCTTTAGGATATTGTTCTCATTCACACTTCGTGATGGGAAAAATATCTCTGTGCTTAGTTGCAATAAATTGATATCTGCGTATTCCTTAAGAGTTAATGATGTTAAAGGATATTTGCTTTAGATTTTAGAAATATATGAATCTCAGCTTAAAATTTTTTAAGATTGCAGAAACTGATAGGAATTTTGAAGAATATGGTAATGTATTGTAGACTCTATGAGATGAATACACACTCCTTATTTTAAGAGAAAATGTTACCCAATTTTTTCAGTCGGAGTTTGAATGAATTGCCAGGTTTTGCAGTTTTTTTAAATTATATTTCTTATGGAAGAGATCGGCAGGTTTTGTTGTCTTTCATATATATATATCAAAATAACAACTGTTGGTTTTGGTCCCTAATTCTCGTTTTTGTGTGTTTTATTTTCAGATATGCTTAAAATATTTGCATTCATCAATCACTAAAATAATGTCGTTAAAATGCAATTAAAAAGGGATCTGACATATTCCATTTTTTTCTGGATTTGATATCATTAAATAAAGTACTGTGTTGAAACGGTAGCATGCGATTATTATTTTATAAATAATAATAAATTAATAAAGATTTGATTTTTTCAGGATTTGTTGGTTTATTGAAAATGTCCTTATAACTTATTATTTTACTTCTGTTCAGAACAAAAGATGAGTATTAAATTGATGAAGCAGCGGTGGTTAGTGGAAGAAGCGGATGATAAGAAGGATTCGACTGAAATAGTAAGCTTGTTTCGGGAATTAACGGAGATAGATTTTTTTAAATAGAAAAAAAATAGAACATATATTCCGTATGCAAGAATATAACAATCAGTACAAAATTTTGGGGAGTCATGTTTTTCTTTGTTAAAAAAAAATATCAAGAAGAAGAATACGTTGCTTCCTCGATCATTGAGTTTTGATTATTATTTGATGAGTAATGTAGAATTTGAGCGCTAGATTGTATTTAAAATTGGTTAAATTGTACTATTTTCGGCAATTTTTTGTAAAGAAAACTCTTTATTTTTTTGTATTTCTTTGCGTGGTACGATTTCTGACAGCTTGATATGTTTTAAACATTAAAGCTCAAAGTAAATTTTTACAAAAAATCGCAAATTCCAAAAATTTGGATGAGACTAACTGAAGTTTTAGGTTTTATCATAAATTTTAAGTGATAAGTTTTTTTATATGTTAAATTATTCACAGTATTTTATGAAAGCATTGCGGAAGACGTTTTTATTATTATTTATTAATGAATAATAACTAAATAACCATTAGAACAATTATAATTTGAATATTGTTATGACAAGAATCTATTTTTATCAGATGCTTAAATCGATGATGATTGTATTTTCCTATCAGAATATATCGTTGTTATATAGCGACAGTGTAATTCCAGATCTCAAAGTACATATTGTCACTGCTGCGGTTGAAAAGCTCGTAGTTAGATCTACGTTTCAGGACTCTCTATCCGTTGAGTGAGAGCTGAGCTCCTAGGTTAATGCAGATTTTCTGTACGTCATCTTGTTTATGCAGTTTTGCTTACGTTATTGTCGGTTACGTTTGGTAGCTAGCACTAAGCCTCTTAAAAAAAGACTTAACATGATCTGATGGCTTACACTTATTGAGATTCTAAAAAATGTAAGAAAAAATCAGCTCATATTGATTATGCTTTGATTTTTTAATCCCTTACCGATATCCGTAGGTTTGTATATAAATGGTAAAAATTAATTAGTTTAGATTTTTTGTCACTTGTCAGTAATTGGGATGGAAAAATATTGAAAATTTCTTTTCACTTTTTGAAAATTGCTGATGGAAAAAAAAATGCAAAAATGTTTTTATTCAGGAAAAAAAATTAAAAAATAATTCGTATTTGTGCATACATAGTTGAAAACGACTAAATAATTGCGGACATTCTATCATACTGGGACCTTTTTAAAAAAAATTTTAATTTTCTAAAATTTTTCAAGTCAAAATCTTTTCTAGGTCGATATGGATGTTGATGAAAAAGATGAATACGAAATTGTTTCGGAAATGGAAAAACCGGCGAATTTTATTACACAAAGAGATGTGGAAAACGAAGAACCGGAGATGACTGGAATTAATATGCATGCTCAAGAAAATATTGCTAGTTTAGAATTGAAAACCCTCAAGATGGGATGTGGGAGCACCATTCTGCATACCATTAAATAATGCTTTAGCATCGAATACGAATGAGACCGTTGTGAAAAAATGTTCTACTGATTTGGATGAGGCGCGTAATGGAGCTTGTAATAAAACAATTAATGAAAGTGAAAGAGAAAAGATTCTTACAAATGAAGCATCTGCATTGAAAATTTCCGGTATACAAATAGAAAAATATATGAAGAGTTCTAAAACATCCATTGCCACAAGGCGTGAGGATGAAATTAGTAATCATATTAATTTATCGCTGGATAAAATAACACTTCCATCTGATCCATATGATATAGCTTTACCACCCGAACCATCGAAACTGAATGGTAGTGCTAGTTATGCACTTTTATCTCACATTTCAGAGGATAAGGATGATTCTGAAGCTACGTTGGACAAGGGAAAAGTAATAATTAAATGGAAGTTTACCAAAACACCAAAGGAACTTACCACGGATATGAAAATTTGGGACGCGGAGGTTGATAAACATGAATTATCGAAATTGTATCCTGGAGAACAGTCAGGATCAATACCGAGAAATGCGAAAACTTCACCGGACACAAGAACTGTTGCTGAGAGCCTTAGTTTTGATGCAGACAAAAGTTCAGTTTATCCCAAACCTTTATTTCAACAGTACGCAGACCATGAGGAAGCAGCTGTTTCACCGCGCTTCCTGGAGTTGAAATCGAATTTTTATTCACAAAATAATACTGCTCTGTCGTCCGTACAGGATCAATCAGATTATGTAATGCATAAAATGAACTTTTTGGAAAATCAGTATGCAAAGGGAAATATAGCGCCGCAGGAAGCAAATGAAGAACAATCAATATCGAACAAAAGTTTGGAATCAAATTGCAGTGATGTTTCAAAAACCATACTGTCTTGTTCAAAGCTTCAATACAATCACAATTTAGAAAAAGTAATTATGGATGATAAAACTGAAGCAACTAAAGAGGCTAATGTTCAAAAGACAGTTACATCATGGTTTGCGACGCATTTTTCGCAGGAGCTTCACTTAAAGGAAACGAAATTATTTCCGGAATCAATATCTTCTCTTCAACAACAATGGAGTATGGATGCTTCAAAAATTGGAGCAAATGGAGAGGGTGAGCAAGAATCTTCACCGTCTTCTGCTTCATCAACAACATCATTTTCCGTGTATTCGTTCAATTCGACACCCAAAACGCTTCTTTCAATAGATTTTGGCAATTTACAAACTGTTGAAGAACGGGAGCATTATTCAAAAAGCACTGGTGTTATAAATGCTAATTTAACTGGTTCGGCAAACGACGAACCTCTGATAGTAAAAGCGGGGTTGACTTTAAATGAAAATATAGATAATGTATCAACGCTGCAAATTTCTTCCGCTGCGCACAAGTTAGCCAGTCAACCTACACCATATGAACATTTGGATGAAAATATTATACTCTGCGACGAAAGCCTGATTAAAGAGGCTAAGGTGGGTATAAATTTTCTGAATTTCAATTAAAGTTCATTCGAAATTAACTCGAACGATGGTTTCAGTATCATCTCCCATACTAATTCATGCACTTTAAAGTTAAATTTACCTCTATTTTCCTTATTTTTTGAGAAATGAGATTACAAGCATATCATTTATTATAGGTTGTGCGTTGTTTTTGTGAACCGACTTCAGAGGAAATAGCAGAAAGTCGTGGTTGCAGTTCTGGTTGCATTAATCGAGAACTTTATACGGAATGTGGATCACGCTGTCCAAGTGGAATGGGATGCGCAAATAGACGTTTTCATAATGTTAGTTGTATAGATTATCAAATTCTTGGTTAGCTGAATTTTTAAATCCAGAATAGAAATTTGAAATGAAATGAAACCTCTCATTCTTAGTATTTTCCAGAAACAATATGCGAAAGTGGAAGTATTCAATGCAGGTGTAAAAGGTTGGGGATTGAGAGCTGCGGAACCACTTGAGCCGTATGTTTTACCAGATTCTTTTAGTAAGCATTATTTTTGTTATATCAGCAGTGTTGGAGATTTATTTGTCTCGAAGTTGGGAAAGTCATCAGAATATACTTGAAATTTTCAGCGGTCGTTTCATTATTGAATACGTTGGTGAAGTTATTGATGCTGAGGAAATGATACGTCGTGGAAGAAGGTTGTTTGTTTACGAAATATATTGGGAAAAAAGGAAAAGGACAATATTTAGCAATTTTCGAAATTGAGAGAAAAACTTCCTGAGCTTCCAGATATGGTAAAGATCCAAAACATGTGCATCACTATCTTATGGCGCTAAAGAATGGTGCTGTGATAGATGCAACAGCAAAAGGGAATGTTTCACGATTCATAAATCATTCCTGTGATCCAAATTGTGAAAGTCAGAAGGTACGTATTGTTTCTTTGTTTTGGTTTGTATTGTGATTCATCCAACTTAGTGTTTTTGTCTCCCATTTCTGTTTTATTTGTCTTTAAGGAACTGTTGACTCATTAGAAATTGTAAAATTTGTTTTCCAAATAGTCACCGAATTTGAATTGGAAAATTTTTTTTTCTCTGAAGCATTTATTAAAGAAATCTAGTAGTATAAGAAAATTGTGAATTGTCTTTTTAAATTACAGTTGTCGAGTACCGAAGTGCAATGCCAAAGTTGGTGAGTTTTCCTGAAATGCGCTTGCTATGGATTCTTCGAAAAGGCGATCGAAATAATATGCTGAAATGCACAAGTGTATCGAGACAACTGTAATTTATCAAGATAATTTTTAAAATGAGTAGTTGTAGGTTAGTTATAGGGATGATTGGCTTTTAAGATACTTGAACTATTACATGTTTCTTTTGTAAGATCATCCACTTTTTTTTCATCCGAAAACTATTTAATATTTGAACACTATGTTTCTCTTCATTAACTTATATCGTATTACAGTATGATTTTAAATTCATTCTTTACTGTTAATTCGATTTCTTCCAAAATTTTTTCGTTTCTATTTGCTGCTTGTTAAATTTATGAAGAAGAAGTTTTTATGGGAAATATCAATGAAATAAGCCGTTTGATTATCAAAATAGTACAAATTCGAGTAAAGATTACATTTCCGTCTCGACAAGTTATAGCTACAGTTTTGGTTATTTTACAACGAAGATTATAATTTGATTAGACAGTATGTTTGTTTAAAAAAGTGTATTAAATAAGCAGTAGAGTTTTGGCAAGTATTTCGTAGGTAGATTTTGATGGAGTATTTCATGGAAATTTGTTATTTTAAGAAAATAATTGCAGTGGACAGTTGACCGTCAATTACGAGTAGGTTTCTTCGCGATCAAACCAATAACCTTAGGAGAAGAAATCGTTTTTGATTATCAACTTGAGCGCTACGGGTAATTTATCATTTCATATTATGTTGTTATTACTAAATCTTACAAATAGTATCAAGTATCTTTTTATGATGATTGTTACAAATTGGAATACTAAATGAAGTGAGATCTTATTTCACATCTTTACGTATTTTTTTTGGAGAGTAGATTTGGCCCTATAATAACACTAGTGTTCTACCAGGAAAACGATAATTAAGAATGAATCCTATGCAGGTTAACGATCTAGATAAATGCTGGATTCAGTATATTTTCTATTTGCAAGATAAAAAGCAAGTTACGGTACTTAAAAGCTGGTTGAGTTTAGGCGAAAGGCGCAACGATGCTTTTGTGGTGCTGCAAATTGTCGAGGGCGAATAGGTGATAACAGTGAGAGCGAAGAAGGGGAAGAGGATAAAATCAGTGACGAAGCCGAACTTGAAGAAAGTGAAACGGATGATGAAGTTCCATTGGCCAAACGCAAGTTGAAATTAGAAAAAAAAGAAAAAAATTTACAAATTACGAGAAAGAGGAGAAAACAATCATCAGCTCAACGTTGCAATAAAGTATTTTGTATTTATTACATTATATAATTCAGTTTCGAATAAACTTATTTTTTCTATCGTTTAAATGTTATAGTAACATATTTTTAGGCAATAATAAATGCTCTGTCTCGAGGACCTCCTCGAAACCGTACTCAAGTTCGTGATCTCGTTAGATTAATGGTGCAAGTAGAACAAGCACCACAGCGTTCATCTTTAATACAATGTATCCGATTTGCACATCCTGATGTATTGCGGCTTTTTATTCAAGAAAGTGGTTCGCTTTGTTGACCGTAGTTCAAATCAAAATCTCTTTTGCTCATAATTTGTGTTTTGATTTCCAAGTTCGATGAAACATATGAGACATAATTAAAGCTTGCTACTTGCAGGTCTGAGGCTTTTGTATGTTTTCTTAGCTACCGATTATCCAATTGATGATGAGCAGTCTGTTCTGCAGTTGCAGATCAAATCTCTTGATTTGCTGGATGTTATGCCTATTGTGAATAGGAATCAAATAATGGATAGTCATTTAGCTTCAACTGTGGAAAAAATTGCTAGCAAAGTGAGTCTTCGGTTTTTATTTTTTATTTTTTTCCATATACAGGACATATATGTGTATATCTTACGCACTTTTATTTTCATGCTTTACTTACAAGAACTGTTCATTTTTCAGAAAGGCCCGGTAGACAAAATTGTGGAAGATGTCGTAAGGAAATTAGTAGATGTAGCTTGTTGTGATACACCTTCTACTTCCAAATATTCAGCTTCAACAGTATCAAAAGATCCAGATTTTGTGATAGAATGTTTATACTACGAGATGGTTACAAAAGCGGCGAAACTGATGGGAAAGGTTGGTCATATCAAATATTTCGGTATCGTATGTGTATGTTATCCCTTTTTTGTATTTACTTCCAAACTATGCATTTTTGTAACATGCGATTTAAGTGGAGAGATTTGCGAGAAGAATATCGAATTCCACGTCGGGGACGTACAGATCCTGTCCCAGCTCAGCATGATATCAGTCGTTATGTGCGAGTAAGTTTCTGTTTCTCCCATTTTTTTTTTCTTTTAATTTTCAAACGCATATTTCTATACCCTTATTCCTACTATGCAGTTGCATATGTTTTACTTACAATTTAGAAGACTGATGAAGATGAAAAAAGCAAACGAGTTATAGTGGATAAGAAGGATGATGGCAGTACTTTGTGGAGATTAAGTGGATTTGGACCACCGCCCAAAAAGCGATGCTTTGACCGACGTCGTTTTCCCAGAAGTAATTCTTTTCAATCGTACAAAGATATATATGTACTTCGTATTTTATCCTGTTTTACATCTGTGATTAATCATCAAGGAAACCAATAATTAAGTGTGCAGCACTACTATATTTCAAAATATACCATATATGACGTGAAATTTTCTTATTCGGTTTTTTATTCAGTTAGTCTTAATAGAGAACTTTTTTTTAGTATGATGAAATTTGATCTGTTTTAGCTGATTTACCAATATTTGTCAAAGATTTGACACATCTCGAAAACGAAGATTTCAAGCAGTCACCAATAACTGCAACTGACTCATCTCGCATTAATGAAGATGACGAAAGAGAAAACAGATCAAAGAAACGTCATTCACGATTTGATATTGTTGGTGAAAGAAATCCAAGTTCAATGTATGAATTATATGCTGCAGATTGTGATTTTTATACCCCGCCACCACCAAAGCTTCTTCCGGAAGCATTATTTGCTGCCGGTTTACCAGATTCAATAAATTTTTCATACAGTGAACATTCATTCCCAGAATTTTTTGACTGGAATACCGTGTATGCAAAATATGATCCATCCTCTGCTGCTTACCAACAGTTTATTGACTACTATCAGCAGCAGCAGTATTCGATGATGGGAATGTTACCGTGTCCACTAACTCCGCAGGTAATTACATTGATTTGTTATCAATGATAGAGTTTAATTCACTTCAGTAGTTTTGTTTTTGTACACTCTTTTAATTTTGTATAATCAATTTGGTCCTTACAGAACGCGAGAGAAATAACGAATATCTTAGAAGCGCCCTCTCCACCACCTCCAAAACGACCCAAAACGCCGGAGGAAAATCCTAATATGCTTATAATTGGCCCCATCGATGTGGAGAATCCGACAGATGAAGACATAGAAATGCTCGAAAAAGTTAGTTGTTTTCAAATTATGTTACTGATGGTTACAGTTGGCAGATTAAATATTTAATTTCCTAAATTAACGCAAACTTTCAACATATGCGAATTCAGACTGTAGATTAACAAAAATATTTCAGCATTTGATCGTGCTTAAGGAAAAACGAGCAGAAATTAAAAAACGTTTGCAAGAAGTACAAAAAAGAACTGCAGTAGAATCAAATGATATGAATAATATGCCTCCACCTCCTCCACCTTCACAAACTAAACAATCCTTATGGATACAAGCTACGACCGAGGAAGGAGCTGTTTATTATTACAATAAAGAAACTAGGTATAATGGGTATCATTATATACGCTTTTCGGGAACTGTTGTCAAGAGAAATCAGTTGTTTTCATTTCTGCATTTCAATTATAGTTGTTTGTTTCATATGTAAAAAGTTGTACTGATATTGGTATCTCTCTTTGTTATTAAATTCAAAAACATCGCTAATTTTTATTGGCACTGAATTCATTAGCGAGAGGCGATTTGAAAAACCTTTATTTCAGTTTCTTTATGTTGAATACATGTTGCACTTCAAGTTTTTATGCTTATTTCATGGTAAGTATAACAATGAGAAATAAAATATAACAGTTTTTTTTCTTTCTTAAAATTATATATTTGTAATTTTTTAAAGAGAATCTGCGTGGACTTTGCCCGATGAATCGGAAGGTGGAAATGCTTCTGCTGATACTACAACGGATCGTATTGATACGCGTGCTACATTTAAAGTAGAGATAGTTAAATATGTTGGCGGAATGTTGGAACCAATTCGAAAGCTAAAGTTTGCATCGGCCGATGATTATAAATATGTTTTACGAAAAGTAAGATTTGAATTTGCAAATTTGCTTACTTAGCTCGTAAGTTTTGAATTAATCAGCTTTTGGGTTTGAAATTATAGTTTTTCGTGATCAAAAAATTTACGATTTGTGTTTGCATCTGTTATGGTTTAACTATTTTAAAACGATTAATTGTGAAATATTCATTATATGATATTTATGTATCTGTAACATAGAGCATATAACATAACCTTCATTGTTTTGTTATATGGCACTGAAAATTCGCATGTCGAATTATGTCATGCACGATGAAAAAATGCAATCATTGATCGAGAAATACCCATGCTAAAGAGCATGTAGCACGGATAGTTCCGTCTTGAAATCTATTTTTGTTCTTTACTTTTCCGATTATGTAAGGAAGTTTGTCTTAGCAGTGTATTGTATCTTTTTTAAAAATTGCAGTTAGCTTTGAATATATTTCAGCAATGTCTTATTAATTTTTAGGCTATGAATTAGCTTTGTGTTTTTTCTTAATCAGTTGTTTAATGGAAATCTACGCTCAGTAGTTTTTAACTTATATTCATGTATTCAGAAATGACGAAACTAATCCTTTTAGATTAATTTATGATTTTACAGCTGACACACACGATATTAGAGAAAGAGTTGAAACGAGTTGGTGAAGCGGAGCTTAAAGTCACAGAATCAGTGCGAGATAAAGCACGGAAGTTCGTGGCGGAATATTTGGCACGGCTTGGTGATGGCCAGTACTCACGAAAAAATAAAATTCACAATTCCTACTGATAATATTTGAGGTATTTGTCATTTACATAGAATACATTAGGACTATATTAAAGATGGGTTTGAATTTATTTAAACAAAAGTTACTGTGTCATCTTTTATGTCCTTTTGAAAATGTTCTAAAAAAAAAAATCTTCATAGGTTTCTTAAAATTCACTTGTTTTCAATGTATCTGTACATACCTTTTAGATAACTGAGATATCTATTTAACAATAATTCAGTTTTTCTTATTTACTAGCTGCCAGATCTATTTTTATGATTATATTTGCGTACAAAATATTTTGCCTCTTTGGGTACATGTATGTGTGTATATTCGAGATGTAAAATCCGGTGTGGTAATCAATCATACCTCCACCAACCGATTCATATTGTCATTTCATTTCTAAACCATTTCCTTTTTCATTTTACATTTGCTTTCATTTTCTTGTAACTGTTTTTTGGTATTTTTTATTCGAACTGCCTGACAATCTGCAGATCATTTTTTTTCTTTCAAATTTAACATTTGTCTTGATGTTTTCAAAGACCGATGGTATATTTTCAATTTTCTAAAAACTGCTTCAACGTGATATTATCGTGATTATTTGAAATTCTTATGCGGTACTTATCAGATATGATTGCACAATGAGTTAAGTTGCTGCTATTCAAACCAGTGCATAATATTTCTTTAGAATAAGTTACCGTGAAAGAACTGAATGGAAGATAGCGTATATAAGGAAAAAATTTTCAGTTTGAGTCGTTTGTTTTCCATCCAGAAAATCATCGGCTTTTAAATATTTACTCAGTTTATTTACGTATACGTGCGCAACAATAAATGCAGCATTAGGGAAATATTCGAATTTTCAGCGCTACTTGTCATTGTTTCATTCGTTCATCGTCTTGTTGTTCGTGTCCTGTACAATGACGAGGTAATACCGTGATCTTGCATTTTTGCTTCATTGTTGGATTCATTTTATTAAATAAATATTGACTTTCTTTTCGGCTTATCTATTTCGAAAGGCAAGTTTTTATCGAGTTTCTATCTTTCTATAGTTCCAGTTTTCATTAATGCACTTTTGGAGACATCAATAGAAACGTCGATGGTTAATATGGCTTTTTATCCCGAAAAGAAGTTCTGGCAAGCCTATGAAAAATGAGTTTTTTCAGATGTATGCTTTTTCGAAATAGTCATCCACTAATTTAAAGCTGAGGTCTTTTCATTTCAGTCATTTTATACGTTGACATTGTTGAAGGAGAGAACGTACGAAATAGTTTATTTTATTGAGTAATAGTGAAAGACTTTGATATTAGAAGAGTTTTTGTAGGAAAGCAGTTCGCTACTATATTCATAGAGAAATTTCAGATTCGCATGTACGATGAATCGGATTAAAATACGCCGTACCTTCCCACGAAACAGATTTTATGTAAAAGTATTACTGGATTGGAAAGAGAGTGTTGATGATCGGAATTTTCGTTCTCTTTTATGCCGAGCATTGATCAATTTAAGAGCATATCCTTTAGATATTGCTACATTTACAGATCTTAAAAATATTCGAGGTAGTCTACTTACTTTTTTCTCTCTTTGTATAGAGCTTTTGTTTACATTACCTATTCAAAGAGTTAAATATTAAAGATTCAGCCGTATAGGTACGTTATAGCAGTAAGGCATAATTCTGACCGGTGGTATAGTCATAACCTTATCAGTAAAGCTATTTTATAAGTTCAGAAAATTACAATTAAAAATTCTTTAATATTCATTGACGTAATGACGCATAAAGCAGGTGTTTCTCCCATGTCCTTTCGTTTTTCGGTTATTGCTCCAGATCTTCACTTATAAAGTTGGTGGTCATTTTAATATTCAAATTCCAGGTATTGGTGATCAAATAGCTCGAAGGCTTGAAGAAGCGTGGAATGTATTTTGCTCACGAAATTTAGCTGTACCAAATTTAAGACAGATCAATCAAATGAAAAAAGGAGAATTCTTACAATTCCTCAATCGTTCAAATTCTTTGCAGCAGAAATCTAGGCTGCATCGAAATATGAAAGCGTTATCTGCGGATAGTGTTGGTTTCATTAAATTAAGGAGTGTAAAATACTTTGCTTAGCGTGCAGATGTTGAAATTTGAAACTTTTTATAACTCTACGTAAATGTCGCATGAAAGTAGTGCAACCCTTACAGTTGTCGAAAAAAGTAACGCTAGAAAACGATACTAATAGTTCATCGTTGACCATAAATGAACCATTCTATGGGGAAGTCATTCAAACATCTAATTCATTGAATGTTAATGTGATGGTAAACTACACATTTAACAACACTGCGCTGATAAATCCTATTGCTGATGATGTTGAAGTGGAACAAATTTGCGCTCCATCACAAAAAATATGACATTATCTCATCTCTCATCATTCTATATTTAATACTTCATAAGTATGATCTTTTCGGATTTTATTAATATAATGATATCTGAAAGTTAATTAGATGTCGCGTACTGTTAATTGATTTTAAGTTGTACTTTTATTCTCTAGATAATACTAATTATTGACAATCGAGAAAGTGCCAATGCGAAGAAATTCCAGCAGATGTGCAGTTTATTCCAGAAAAAGGTCAGTTATAAGCTGCAACTGAAGGCTGGTCGTCCTTGGAAAATTTGCTTTTAAATAATGAATGAATTCTCAGCATTCTTAGAAATTAAAATACTAAGTCTTATTAAACTATCAAATCTAAATATGTAATTATTGTGTATTGAATTTAAATACTGAATTGCAAGCACTAACGCTCTGCCTCCAGAAGTTGTAATGCTGTCATATTTTGCGAAATGACTGCTCTACGAATATTTTTGCTTCTGAAACTAATTTTACACCTTTTAAAATAGTGATTATTAGACTTATTTTTCCATCTTTAAGCATATTAATTGTGTGAGGTTTGCTTTCTCTTACCTTATTCACAGCTTTTGCTGTCTCTCTCTTCACTTATACATTTCTCATTCAGATAAAATATGCAGTTATACATTTATCGTCAAATATTTAATAAATAAATTTCAATCTAAAATTTTCGAGAAATATTTTTTTTACTAAATAGTCCTTTCAAAATTTGCTAAAAAGAAAAGTCATTTATTTGTAGGGAATTTTTTACGAGATGCGTTCATTATCTGTTGGCGATTATTTGTGGATAATGCGCAAATGTGATGGTACGGAGATGGTGCTTGATAACATTGTCGAACGTAAGACACTTGATGATTTATGGTCTAGTATAATGCAAAGAAGGTTAAGAGTTTTTCATTTTCTGATAATGATATATTTTAAAGAGCAGTAATCTGCGCTTATTATCATTAAATTTTTGTAGTTTCAGATACGAGGAGCAGAAACAACGTTTAGTATCAGTTGGTATTCCAAATATAATTTACATTATTGAAGGATTTATGATTTCCGAGCCTGCTCTTGAACAAGCGCTCGTTAGCACTCATATAGAAAATCGGTAATTTCTTATCATTTTGAATGACTTGATTTACTCTTTCCTATGTGTATCATTTGAAGTAAATTGCAGATTTTTGGTCTATCGTACTAACGATATAGAACATACATCACTTGTATTATCTAAAATTGCGGAACGATTAATAAGAAAAGCAATTAGTCAAGAGGTTAGCTCTACTACCGAGTATCGTTAGCTTAGTCTTCATCGACCACAACAACGTCGCGTGTAAATAGCTAAGAAAGTGGAGACCGACAAAACTTATTTTCTTGAGAAAGCCAACTTGTTCTTTTCTCTGTTTTCAGTTTATGGGAATGAGTTTTGAGAAATTTCAAAAAATGTCGAAGAAAACTCCCTGTCGTAACGTCAAAGATGTCTTCCTGCGACAGCTCATCGTATGTCCACAGATCAGCATTCAGAAAGCATCACTCATTGTTGATCGGTTTCCATCCTTTGCAGCACTCGCAGTATTTTACGCTTCAATTCCTCAGGAACAGCGAGCAAAAGCTCTATCCGAACAATTTTTAATTATAACCAAAACTGCCAGTGCAAATATGGCGAAATTCTATTCTGAGGTTTAATTTTCGAAAAAATTGAACCTTCAAAATATTTTTGCCAAATTTACATTCTTCCGTTTGTTTGAATTTCGTGTATTTCACAGTTTTATAGTAAAAATCTTTTTAATGCTGTTAGTTCTAGCTTTTCCGAATTTATTAAGTTTGCAAAGTAAAAAACGGACACAGAAAGGATTGTAATAATAATAATGTATTAAGTTAGCACAGCTTCATTACGAATATATTCTCCAAGATCGGCCTGATGTAATACAACAATAGATGTTAAATCAGCACGTCGACATTCCGTGGTACCCTAAATAATCATCTTTTTAAAAAAATTATCAATAATGGAATTATTTCGCGACCTAATTAGTTTCGATTTTCTTTTCAAGCTCGACAGATAAGTGAAATTGAGGTCAGAGATTTCAGTTTTTTAAAAATTATAGACTGAGACACAAATCGGAGAGAACATTAACAAGTGTATTTGGAATTGCAAAGATGTTCAACGTGACATTCAAATTGTTTATCACAAATTACCACACGTTTAATAAATTCAGCAGATGACATAAGTTTTGATCTAGAAAAAAAAAAATTCGAGAAAATTCGTAGTACCTTAGCTGTAACTCCAAATCCGAGTGGTAAGTCGTTTATATTATACACAACAACTCCTTGATGTGATCTAACACATTCAGTCATTCGACTCATTCCCGATTTCAGTACATTATTGCCATATAAGAACTGTTGTTCTGCATTCGGTTTCAACCAAATTTTGCACTGAAATTCAAAGAAAATAAGCAAGGTTTTTAAAAAAGCTCATTTGATAAGATCCAGAGCTCTTAAATATTTTATTCCAACAAGTAAGAAAAAAAAATCTCATTGCTCTGAGATTCATCCAATTTCTAAAAACAATCGGATTGTTTTTCTCCACATGTCAATTCCAATATTTTTCATTATTTGATCTTCAATTTAGTTCCCAAAAATATACTTTGGCATAAGGTGCTATGTAATCAAGCGCAGTGATATGCATTCGAAACTTCTTTGTCTTCGTAAACTTGCCAAGACATGTACCAAAACTGAGTAATGGTTCTCGTGATATACAAGCTGCTTTCCGCATCAACGTCTGAGTGCAATAGTATACTCGATCCTTCAAATTTTTATATATTATTTTTTAGTCAAAAATTCCATTTCGCAAATTTATAACACCAATACCACCTTATGCAATCTGAAACAGTAGGCAGCGTCTTCTCGTTCAACCAGTGACCTCACATGGTTGCCAATATAATGCGCTAGCTTTTTAAAAACGATTTCTGCTTCTTCATCCGATAATGGTCGCATCCTGAAGTTTATATAATTCATGTATTAAAAATACGTGTAGAGTGATGCACGCCATTCACTACTCTTCCAACTTTGAAAAAAGGGACAAAAATGATATCGGAAACCTTCTGAACGTTCACTTCAATAAAAAGATATAAATGATGTATATGGCCAATCATATCCCATTCAAAGTCATCATATTCAAACCAATTTATTCATAAAATCAATATGAACATTCAGGGCAGCATAAAAATGTGACAGGAAAAACATAATGATGGAAATTAATTGAGCGGACAAAAAGGACTTATATCGATGAATTACAAAATATCAGATCATGTAACTCACAAACCCATGATTATTTCAGTAACAGATAAGAAAGGCCGAAAATTTTAAACCACAAATATCGTTATTTTTCACTTAAGGAGATTAGTCAGTACTATTAAATTTCTCATCTAAGCGAAGTGTATTAATTTGTGAAATCAATGATGAATCAGCAATTAATTTTCCAGCTGCTGCTTTGTCAACAAGTAACTGATACGAAGAAGATTTCAATTTCAAAATCGACTGTGATTCAAGCAGTGATAATGCTTCGTGCATTTCATCCATTTCCAGTGCCGGTAATAATAAAAATTCACATAATTTCTTGTAAGCCGACAATAGGAAACCTTTAAAATAAAAAAAATCTTCAAAAAAAAATCAATACATTCTGAAAACAATGATTTGATATAAGATTATGGAAAATAAAAATCTTGATAATACCTATTCAATTGTCGTGAAGTAAGATTTTTTTAAATAATATAAATATTTACATATTAATGTGACTTAACTATTTCATTACAATTACGAAAGACAAAACAGTGGATGAGTTATATTGTTTTGTTCATTAAAATGGAGATCGAAATGGTCAATGGATACAAGGGATATGAATATCATGCCACCTATCGATTGCGATAACATGATGGTCTTCTGTAAAAATTTTTATTTATATTTTTTTTAGCCTAAATGATCGGAAACCATCAATTTTCGATGTACATGTTTCAGTCATACCGAAAACAATTTATTGCGGAAGGATGGTCTTGCGATTGTCTCAATAGAGCTGTAGTAATTAACTTAATATTTTTCAACAAATCTAAAATAACGTCCGAATACTTTATATAAATGTGACTGTCCATCCACACTTATCATTTCATATAAATTCACTGTCACCTGTGCAAACACAAAAAATAAATTATAAAAAAATTAAAACTCAAAATTGCACGAACCTTTCTCAACTGTAGTGGAGGGATTGTCACCAGCAAGACGAAGCATCGTTGCCAAAAGAATCTTTTGCTGCAGCGGTATTTTCGCCTGCAGCATCGGAGAACCATAAACACTTGTTAAAGTCCCAAAGAGATTTCGAAAACCACTTTCATTTGATGAATTTATCGACAGAGAACTAAAATTACAAAAAGAAAACAATTATACTGTTAAAAAACATAAGTGAACAATAATAAAATCGCTATACTTTTGAAAAAAATTTATTAAAGAAAAAAGACATTTACCGTCGCGCAACTTGCACTGCTTTCCGCGCATCTCCTGTTATCGCAGCTACTTTCCGAGCACAAAGTTCAATGGCATTCCCATTGTTAATTTTCTAAAAAACGACTTTCAAAGCAAAAAATTAAAAAATAGAAATTCTAAAATGGCAGTATTTTATAATTTTCTTCAAATTTATTACTAAAAATAAAAGCATTCAGTAATATTAAAGAATATAGTGTTTCTCTGTTATCATTGGAATAGACAACTCGATAAAAAGTGGCTTAGTGAAATAACTAGTTTGGAAAAGATATCCTCCATACGGAGCAATCAATATAATGAAAACTGCATTTGTTTATCAGTGCTTACCAATTTTTTTGATAATATAACATGTAACTGATCTTCATTGTATGGAGCAAAAACGATCAGTTCTGGTACAGACTTTAATTTATGCTTCAGCAATTCCATTACATCTAATGTGTTAGAAATACCTAAGATTTTTATTCCAATTTATAATCAGTTCAGACTTAAAATGATGTTAATGAATTTAAAAACAGAATAAAAACAAATGCCATTCCATGACTTTTTTTTGTTTTTTTCAAAATTATCTGGTAAACGAATTTACCAACAGGAAGCAAGTCTTTATATTAAAGATGTTTTTCGAAATGCAAACATTACAGTTACAAATAACTAAGAAAATAGAATGCGTAGCTCTCTTTATATATATCAGGCATTTACCGATAAGTGAAATATTATTATAAAGAACAGGCCATTGAAACATCGAACAAAGAGAATCACGATCTTTAGATCTTATATAATCTATTTCATCAAGCACCACAATACTGAAAATTAATTATAAGTATTGATTTTAGCATCCAACATGAGGAAACATTCTTTCCCAAAAGCAATATAAAATGCATAAGCACAAGAAAATCAAAAAATACTAACATATGATCATTAATTTGCGTAAGCATTTTGTGAAATTCTATAATTAATTTTTCTCCAGGAAGCCTTTTGTTGCATTTATTATAATTGTTTAACATTACAGTAAGTATATCCCGTTCAGTATTTTCCGAAGCACAGTTAATATATATAGAATGAACACTGAAAAATTTTACGATCAAAAGAAGACTAGCATTGAAAAATTGATTCGACTATCAACGTAAAATAAATAGATGAAAAATTTTCTGTCCATTTTAAAACCGGAAAAGCATCAGTTACAAATTATTGATTCTGTAATTAATATCATAACAAAAGGAAGAATAGAAATAAATTAGCACTTAAATTTGTGTAGCTTCTCTGTATAATAAAGATTCTTTACAACAATGAATACAAATAAAAAGTGGGTGAACGCAAAAACAGATAAAAAATTTAATCGGAAAAACTTCCGAACAGTTAAAATTGTGTTATAACTTACTTGTTTTGTGACAACATATGCTGCAAGACTGTTTTGATAGCCAGGGTTTTACCGGTGCCTGGCGATCCAGATACAAAAATTGATGCAGGAGACTGATTGACAATGCCTTCACGGAGAAGCTTCTCTAGCAAGGCCACTTCCTTCTCTCGACCGTACAAAGTTTCTGAAACAGTTTTCAAATTAAATCAAACGATTTAACGTGAAAACCATTGACATCATTTCCAAATGCATGAAGATTTTATAAGATATTGAAACTCGCAGGAATATAACGCTTACTATTCTCAGAAATTGAATTCGCGGTATCATTTTTATGCAATATTAATTCATTCTTGAAGCGTTTATTATTGCTGGAGAATTGTTCGAATGCATATTCGGATCTCTTTCTTCTTTTCACCATCTTTAAATAATTCAACAGGCCAAAAAAGAATTGAAAATGGACAATCAATTCAACGATATAGTTTTTTTTGTTAGATTTTTACAAACGTTACAACTCGAGCACATAAAAAATTCATTTCTGCGGCCTAAATTACGCCATTTAGAATTACATCGAAATCTACTAACTTGTATAATATTGCATTTCCACGAATATATGCGCAGCACGAGTCTGTTTAACTGTGATAGTCAAAGTTGACGAATATGTTAATTTTCGGATATTTTAGTACTGATTTTCGATGATAACATTAATCGCTAAGACTTAGAAATGAATGATATTAATATCCCTAGCAATTATCCATAAATTACGCAGCAATATAAGCATGCATGCAGCCTTATCAATTTCGTTCGAGAAATAACAGCACATTGACATAGACAGGAAAAGAGCACATTAACTGAGGAGTAACACTGACAGAGAGACGAAGCGACAAAGGCTATGATAAAGAATGCCCATCAGAGAATATTGCCAACTATCAAACACGCAGGCAAGTAAGCATGCAGACTGCAAGTAAGAATTATATACACGCAGTAAATATGAAAGGAATGATATGCAGTGCAATTATGACGGCTGCCTTTAATGTGTAGCCAGTGATGCTTGTCGGGTCCACCGATTGATCGATCGATCAACAATGGATCGATCGCCAATATCAAACGGATAGTGGAGGCAACAACATAGCATGGTAGCACATATATCAATCGATTGACTGCTGTTGTGATGCTGTTGCTGCCTGCCTGGCGATTGCGGAAGCCAGCTGACTGGCTGCTGTGGCAGCAGTCCTCTTTAGTATATGTCTTTCGAGCTTGCGACAATGTTGCATCCCTGCGGATGTCTAAGACTTGTCTGTTTTTCATTCCGTAATTTGCGATCTATCCTCTCTATTAATTTATGCAGAAAAATGCAGGAGAATTTATGATATGCGGTCGTCATTGTCATCATTTATTACGTAACTAATTATATCATGGTTTCAGATAGCTAACATAGGAGCTTTGCTAAATTTGAAAGAAGGACGGAAGAGGAAAAGTTCTTCCTCGGAGGAATTGCACCGAGATTATCCCGCCATCAATACGAACGGACAACAACAGCAGGATGATGTAAGTGATACAATTATTTGCAACACTTCAGAAACTGAGGCATTTCGACATGTCTATCCAGTTATTGATGCCGATTCGTGAGTTTTTACTTTTATCATTCTCATCATCATCCAACTATTTATTAATTATTTTCATTAGATAAAAGACATAGGACTGAAGGACCTATACTCGATTATTTATCTTGCATCTTATTTACTGAAATTAATTTAGTCCTGTTGTTTTCTTCTGTGCTTACTCTCTACTTTCGACTGTCTTACTCCACGCTTAGCTAAATGATGCACCCAAAATGCAATCATTTATTGTTATTTACGATTATTTATATCATGACATACTTCACATACAAATATAAATCAAATTCTTAGAAAAAATTTTTTAAATACATGCACTGAAAACTAATATTCCACCATTACCTTTAATATTCTTAATACTGTTCACAAAACCACCATCCTTAAAATCCTCTACTTTGTATATATTGTGAACAGTTTCATGTAGCACATAAATTCGACGCTCGCTTTCGTATTTTTCCAAAACTATAGTTAATACAGTTATAGCTCTTTTGAATCCTGCACAAAACCCACATGGTTCAGCTATAAATGGAATGGATGATAATTAATGTGCTGCTAAGAGAAACTTTATGTTACTATTATGTTTATGATTTGCAGCATTTCTCTTTGTCCGAGAGAAAGGACAAAAGGTTGAAGTTAAAATCAGTTAACGTAAAACTCTATCGTTTTTAGTTTTGATATTAAAACCAGTTTAAAAATTCTCATCTCAAGGATAAATTTTATAGAAAATGTCTTTTTCTACGATTTGTAGAGAAAAATTTAAGCCAAATCAAACTACCCATTTTTGCGATTTATTTTAATAATAAAAGTATTATATTGCAGAATATTTTGTTACGACATTTGCCGCCGCTTAGTGATGAAATGCGTTACCGATGTCCAGCGTTGCCACTTCGGACGCGCTCAACGCCAGAATTTTCTCTAGTCCTTGATTTGGTCAGTTCCTGTAAATTGTATTGTTCAGTAAATCGTTATTTATTCTATAATATAAAATTCAAATTTTGATTAATTTGCATCTCCAATTATTTTTTAGAATTACGATTAACTAGTGCAAAGTTTATTGAGGACACAACCAATAGTAATAAATTTATAGTAATGGGTAAACAATATTTAAATTATAGAAAAGTAACGTACTGCAGGATGAGACATTGGTGCATTGCAGTTTGACCGAATTATCCGATGCTTCTTTAACATTTCCGGTGCATTTTCAGGAAAATACCTATCAAGTTAGTAAGAAACATTATTATTATTCTTATTAGATTAGCTATGCAAAGCTAAACATTTTGAGAGACAAAACATTTTTACACCACTTTTTATCTTTTTTCACTTCTAAAATAAATATTTAATTATAATTACATTCAAATATAAAAATATCACCCTTACTTTAAAATGGCACATAAGACTTGGTAATAAATTCATATTAAAATATGCATAAAAATATAGAAAGAGAAGATTTTATTTACTTTGTGACGAAGTACGTGAATATCTCGAGTCGTTGGAGAGTTGCGAAATACCAAAGACATAAATATAAATAAAATAAATATTAAGACATTTTTCTAAATTCTTGTAAATGTAAAATGACAACAAACCCAATCATTTTTGGATAGTATAATAAGGTGTAACAATTATATATATATATATATAAGGGCAGAAATCAGAGACAGTCAACGCCCGCAAGGGCCATCTGTCTCCTCTGTTTTAATTAGACAGTCGGATTCCCCGAGTCCGTGCCAGTTCTAAGTTGACTGTTTAACGCCGGCCGAAGTATCAATAAACATTTATTTTTTAGAAAAAAAAAAATATATATATATATATATATATATATTATATATATATATATATATATATATATTAATATATATATATATAGGAGATTACGACTGTACAATCATTCTGCAGCTTTCGAACACTGAAACCAAAATCACTAATGACATTATCCACAGAAAGGGTTACTACATCTTATTAATCTTATCTGTTAATATGCATACATTAGAATTAAAAAAAAAAGATTTTGTCACACTAGGATTGTTAAATACAACAAATAGAGCAATATCTGGAGATAAATGCATCAAAAAGTAATGGAAAATAATTATTACTGACAACAATAAATAATGATATTAAATTTTTTTGTTAAAGTAAAATTATATGTTGCATTGAAGGTTTACGTCCGTGTACGGCCACATCTGCAAGAATTTTTGGAACGATTGTCACGCTCCTTTGAAATCATCTTATTCACGGCAAGTAAACGTGTTTATGCTGACAAACTTTTGGTGAGCTATTTGAAGTACTAAAATGATATAGCTTTTAGTTCCTTTTTCGGTTTCAAAAAATTTATGAAATGAGAAATGATAAATTCTAAGAATTTTGAAACCCAATAAAAGTTTTATGCTCTAGTATCGCACCTCAAATATAAATGGTTTGCGAAGTTTAGTATTATCAAAAGAAAGAAAAACAGGAAAGCTCAAATATCCTGAAGATGATATTGGTGATTTCCTTACGTAATAAATGGCTGCAAATAAGACTGTAGAGATGGAAGAATTCCTATCAATATTCATTTATATTTAAAGATTATGCAGAGTAATTATTCATTAGAAAAAAAATCATAAAAAATAAGAAATGTTTCAAATTATAAAACTTCATTCCTGCTCTTTATAAAAAAGTTATTGTTAATACTTTTACAGAATCTGCTCGATCCCGGGAAGCGATTAATACGTCACCGACTCTTTCGAGAGCATTGTGTATTTGTATACGGAAACTATATCAAAGATTTGACTATTCTGGGTAGGGATCTATCGAAAACAATAATTATCGATAATTCTTTGCAGTCGTTTGCATATCAGCTTGATAATGGTATACCTATCGAAAGTTGGTTTTTCCAACAAGACGACCAGGAATTATTAAAACTAATACCATTTCTGGAACAAATCACTAATCACTAATTTAGACATATTCTGCTAAGCATTTGGTTGAAAAATATGGTGGCTGTTGTTACACATAAAGAGTATGGGAAATAAGTACTTTTAAATTTATTTCGTTTATTGAGAAAATATATTTGTGGGCCGTGTAATAAGAATGGAAAATTATTAAAAATTCTTCATACCTTGTTTAAAAAATTAAAGTTTTTTAGAAAAACGATGTGCGTCATATACTGCGAGCAAGGTATCGAATACGTGACCTACTGCCTCCCCTCCCATACTGTGATATAGCATAATATGGTAAGATATGACTGTATATAATTGTATATATGGAGTCATTTTTCTGCATAGATTATTTTTGAACATTTATAAAAGTTCGAAAGTCTCGTTTCTTGCAAGCATTTCATATTTATTACCCAAAACCAACATAATAATTTATTTAAAAGATGCTCATCAAGGTCAATATTGTTAGTGGTTACATTATTTATTCCTTTTTTAAATTAAACAGTAGTTATTTATTTATTACGAAACATACAACGACTTTTTCAGTAACTTGAAAATATGATTAATTTAATAGCATCCAGAAAATAAATACAGTGTTAAGTGAAATAATCTAATAATCCAGAAAAATCGATCAAATACATCATAAATATCTTGACTAGACATCTAAACGTAGCATTAAAACAAGCACAATGCCGAATTATCATAGATCTGGACATAATATCAATACTATAAGGCACGTTCCAATGTATCCCAGATCACCCTAACAATAGGATATCCAAACACAATATCCATTCATGCTTAACAGATACGAAATCTTCGTCAAAGATCTAATGATGACCTTGCAAGATATTTAAACGCGGCCCTGTCCCGGTCTGTAGGCCATGATGCTCTTAAACAAATCAGTCATTCTCCACAACTGATTAGTCTTTAGTCGATGACTGAGTGGCAGCTGACTCTTTGTTGACAAGGACGACTCTCGTGACGAATACTTTAGTGTAAATATGAAGAGATTAAAAATCGACTAATTCAATCCAATAATCAATTTAGAAGCATAACATTCAGATTATCTGGGAAAGTGCAGTAAACGTGAAGCTAATTATAACAATTAACACTTGTGACGCCATCTTCCAGGTAAGATTTCTTTATCGATAAAAAATACTCAACTACTGGATATATTTGTTTTAAAAAGCTAAAATAAGGTATGAATAGATGAACGAACAATGTTGGTAACTTTTTTTACTTATACCGCTATTTACATTTCCACAAACAGAACTGAACGAAAGTATTATGTAACATTGAAAGAAAACAATTTTAAACAAAGGACACTTCAAAAAGCACCACTACTTATAAGAATAAATGAGAGCTAATTTATAATTATATAATTTTCAATGGTTAAACGATCACTATCACATGAATGGCACCTATATTTAGTTCTGATATTATTGGACGATGGAATGTTGAGAAACTTCTGAGTTCTTGGTGGAACAAAGTTAAGGGAGAATATCCATGCTAATATGCTCATACAAATTATAATGACACACCACATAAAATTAAAAGAGATTCTTTTGTAATAATGTACCTTTAGCGTTCTTTTACCTCTGATATGGGAGTAGATAGTGAAGTTGTAAAAGCATTTATACGTTACTGATGACACAACTGCCCAAGCGCTATTTCTTTCAGAGAGGCTCATAGTGGTGATTGTCTTGTTGTTTCAATGTGTTCGTTTTGCATGATCTAGGAAACAAAATATTGAGGTAGAAAAAAAAATATCAGAGTTTTGTTGTTGCTTCAATAAAACTTCCTAGCTGTCAGAAAATCAAATTTTCAGAGCTGATGGAGTATGTTCGTCCGTTACTGGAGGAAATCAGCCCTTATTGCTGTGATCGTTTTGTTTGCATTCCTTTTTTCACTCTGCTATTTGCCGTCTAGTGATGACAGCTTCTTCAGGTTACTAATACATTCTTATGCATTAACTTAGAAAATTCTACTTATGATATGATTCAGCTATAACGAATTCTTAGACAGGATCGGTTAGACATCGACCTATTTTCAATTAAGTATAACGGAAGAATGTTGTGCATACAGAAATGACAACTAGATAACTAAGTATTGCAGTTTGACCTGGAGATAAAATCGAATACGAATGAGCAGCTTGAGAAATGATGATTGTTAATGAATAAATGATTTTGCTTTCTGCGCTGATGGTCTAGTGTGATCTCCCTTAGCTTATAAATTGATATATATTACTGTCTTTAACACGAAACTTCGAAAAATATTTATTATTCGCTCTTGGCACGGAACTTCAAAGTCCTCATATTTTTGAAAAGTCAAATAATCATCTCGATTTTTTCAGATCTGAACGATTATTCAGAAGTGACAAAAACAGTTTCTTGATCCAGGTGCGACAATATGAATTTGAATTTGAGAAACCTCAATTCGCTGAAGAAGCGAGAAAGATAGATGACGAATCTGATGCCAGATCTGCTGAGCGGCTTCAATTCATAATTAATGTATAAATTTCACAGTTCATAAGATTCTGAGATTATTTGAAATTGCGATATACATATTAGAAATAAAAAAATGAAAGATATTACAAATTTCAAAATACAAAATAAGTTTTTGTCTTTATTAAAAAGTCAAAAAATTAAAGGGAGCTCATAATAAACAATTATTAGTACTTTCTGAGCGTTTACGAAATCATAATACATCTCTTATATATTAGGCGCAGTTATATATCTAGGAAAAGATTTGTAGTTCGACTTATAAACTTCCAGTCTAATCCATTTGTGATAGAGTTGTCAGTATTTATACTCTTTTAGCTCAATCTTTCCAGATTCTCCTCAACTGTATTTCTGGCTTATTTGATAATGTCAGAAGCACATCCTATTTTTTCTGATATGTTTAATATTTTCTATTTAAATTGCAGTAAGTTGTTCAGATTAGTCGCCAAAATCGTTTTGCGATAAAGTCTGCGTAAGCTGTGAAATTAAACATGATTAAATACACATATTTTTCAAGAAATCTAATTTCATTTATGAATTCTGCACAATTGCGTTTTTATGGTGAGAATGAAGAAATATTATTTTCTAGTCAGAAATTAAAAAACTTTAAATTTGAAATGTTTTCGAGATATTGCTAAATGAAGTAAACTAATTAACCAGGTCTTTTTTTGCATTTGTTTATGTCAACTCTTTGCACTAATACGAAGAAAATTTTTTCAAAAATTTCAGTACTGTTGGCTTGCAGACATCTATTTTCGGAAAAAGAGAAACTTAGCTGTATTTGAAAGATAAAGTAGTCAGGATTGGATTATTTATCATTTATTTTTTAATTCATGTGAATCATTTTTTAGTAAGTTTAAAAATTGTGATTTGATTCCTCGTCTGTATCTAATATCTCACATTACCTATTACAGATGACCAAATTTGCTTGGGCGAATTATCGGAAGTATGCGTGGGGTTTCAATGAATTGAAACCTTTATCACATTCTGGGCATAGTACATCAATATTTGGCAGTGGAAAATTGGGTGCGACCATTGTGGATGCACTTGATACCTTGTATATTATGGGACTGAAAGAAGAATACGAGGAAGGTCGAAATTGGGTGGAAAAGTTTTTCGATTTGAAGATTTCTGGAAGTTTTTGTAACTGAATTCTATGGTGCATTTAATTTATGTTTAAAAAAAATATTTGAAATTTTGTTTTATAGATAAACCGAGGACGAGAATTGAAAGTATTTAATCTTTGAGGAACTTTTTCTTTTTTCTTTAAATGATGTTTCAAGATTTATGAAAGAAAGTAAATATTTCATAGTTTAAGAAAGTAAATATTTCGAAACAGAATTCCTGCAGCTAGTCTTTGATCTTGTAAAATATCATTTCTCAAGAGATTGAAGCGGTTGGGAATCATAGACGCATTAGGGAATCACAGACGTAGGAACTTAGTCGCTTCTACATTAGACATGTTAAAATTTGTTAAATTAGTGTAGTAAGTTTTTTTGAGAATTTATTCAATTGTCATGGCTTTTGTAAAATAGAGTACATTGAATTTTCGGATATTTGTGGTTATGATAATACTTATGTATGTATCACTGCTGTCATTGAAGTATCTCAATCTCCGCTGTTAAAAATTCAGGAAAAATTATTACTGAAAATAGGGTTTTTATAAAACATTTTGTCGTTCATTATATTCAGTTAGGACGGGAAATATATTTATTTGATTTATTTCTATTTATTATTAATTTTTTTTTATTCTTAGGCTACAGATATATCTGTTTTTGAGACAAATATTCGTTTCATTGGAGGTTTATTGGCTGCTTACGCATTAACTAAAGATAAGGTAATTATTTCTTTTAAGGCTAGTATTTTGATATTATGTTCTAAAAAATCTGAATAATAGGGTGGTAAATTTTTTCTTTTAAAACAACTTATTTTTTATCTTTCTTTATAAGTTAACTGTCGTTTACCATGATTATATAATTTGAGATTAAATATATGTTTGAAAGTATAGAGAATGCATATTTTTTACATTGGGCAACTTTTATAATTTGTCTACAAAAAGTGAATACCATTGCATTACTGAGGCAATGAACTTCATATGTATTGTTTTTTTTACAGATGTACATACAAAAAGCGACTAATGTTGCGAATATATTATTACCAGCTTTTGAGACACCAACTGGTATACCCTACGCACTAGTTAATCCTGTTTCGGGCCAATCGCATAACTGGGGTTGGGCCAGTGGCGGTTTTTCAGTGTTATCGGAATTTGGTTCTTTACAACTGGAATTAGATTATTTATCTCAACTTACCCAAAATTTTATTTATTCTAGCAAAGTTCGTTTTTAAATACTGTTGCTTTTAAGAATTGATTTATTGGAATAATGTATTCTGGAATATATAAATCGATGTATGAATCGTTAAAATCATGACTCTAAATTCTAAAAATGATTTAACTGCATATTGAGTATGAATAGTTGCACACTGTATTGACATATATATTTTTACATCATTTTTCAGAAAGAATTTTGAGAATATATTTAAATAGTAGAGATTTTACAATTCGAAATTTCTCTTTAATGTTGCTTACAAAATTAATAAATCATTTAATGTCACTCAGTTGAAATCGTGAGGATGTGAATTGACTTCCATTTTTCTTGATCGCTGTTGCTTTTTTGATTTGGCTTACAGGTTGCACGTATACGGGAAGTGATACTTTCTGTAAGAACAGAAGATGGTCTGTATCCGAATTATTTGCATCCAAAATCGGGAAAGTGGGGCCCTAGTAAGTTTTTTCATAAAGTTCAGTTAGCTTACTTCCTCTGTAACTGCATTTTCAGAGTATCGATTAGTCATTCATTTCACCCCATGATAATGTAATGTAGCCATATTCACATCCATTTTTTTGAGTTATTCCCGGAACGTATTATGCTATTGTATTTCAAATTTCAGTTTATGTTTTCGTTCAGGGCATATCTCAGTTGGTGCATTGGGTGATAGTTTCTATGAATATCTTCTGAAATCATGGCTTAGATCTGGTAAAAATGATACTGTTTATAAAGAAATGTATGATGTAGCGTTAGCATCAATAAAGAAATATTTGTTACGTTATTCGAAGCAAAATCATCTCGCATATTTTATTGGTTAGCAATTCTTTATTTATTTTGATTTGAAAAGGATTAGAGTTTGCAGAATTTATCAATAAGGACACTGAAAAATAATTAATCATTTATTTTGCACTGTCGAATAATAATTAATCACCTGTGGCAGAAAATTTCTCTAATTATCTCTTCTATGCTAAAAATTTTTTGAAGAATGCATACTTCAGAGTTGAAAGGAAAACGTGAAATACATAAAATGGATCATTTGGCATGTTTTATTGTTGGTGTCCTTGCTCTCGAAGCTTTAAATGAAAACGATGTAAAGAAACGCAGTGATACGTTAAAGCTTGCGGAAGAAATTGCCAATACTTGTCATGAATCATACATTAGGACTGGTAATTTCCTGTTGAAACAAGCCATCTATAATTCGGATTACCCGGGAAAAGTAGCTTGCCGTTATTAAATATAATTAATTTATAGCGACCGGTATTGGTCCTGAATCATTTCGATTCACGAATGAAATAGAAGTCATGGCAATAAGCGATAAAGAAAAATACTACATTCTTCGACCTGAAGTTAGAATTATTTTTCTCCTTCTAATTTCATTAAAACGTGTATTACACGTTCAGGGAAATTATTTGACAAGTCTTTAAAAACATCTTATCAACTAATTCAGTTTTAGGTGATTGAAGGATGGTTTTATTTATGGCGTGTAACACAGAAGGACAAATATAGAGAGTGGTGTTGGATGGTTGCCAAAAATATTGAAAAATATTGTCGAACAACTGGCGGGTGAGTTTCTGATTGATGCGATCAGCCGCATATTTCAAAGATTGGCAGACTGCATGCATGTCTCTCTGCGAAAGTGTTGACTTTTTGTTATGATAAAAGCACAAACATTCAAGGAATGAAACATAAAAAAGCTGATTTTTCTCGTTAGACCACTTCCTTTCTCATTGCAAAAAGTTTCAATTTTGTGTGGAAATTACTTCTAATTATTCTATTACGTGTTTGCTTTTTAGAATATCCGAGAACTTAAATTGAAAATCAAAAATTTAGAGATATATTAACTTTCCTATATGTAAAACAATTCAATTTAGCGAGGTTCGCTTTTGGATTTTTTAGATACTCCGGCATAAAAGATGTATATAATGCAGAAGTAGTACACGATGATGTGCAGCAGAGCTTCGTGTTTGCAGAGACATTTAAGTATTTATATCTCACTTTCTCCAACGACAGTATCATGCCATTGAATAAATGGGTATTTAATACTGAAGCTCATGCCTTTCCAATGGTCACATAAATTGAGTGAATTACTAATAAGTTCTTCTTAAGTAAGAACACTTCCCCTATGTCTTTTTTTTAATTTCATTGATATTTATCAAATTTTACATACTGTGTTTTAAGAACATTTTGTTGAATCATATTTCGGTTAAACTTAAATTTTTTCAATAACGATTTAATAAACGAATTTTTCGTAGTGTTTCGCAAAACGAAGTAAATATGGAATTAAAATGTGAATAGTATCCATTAAAAGACTTATTTTGCTAGATGATGTATACTTTGATTTGTTCGTTTTTTCACAGTAATAGATAATCATATATGATAATTTCCTAAGTGTTTTGCCACATATGTATTGAAAATCACATTCATAAATGTTCTCGAAGATTTCTTCCTCAGAACAGTTGCTCGGAAAAGAAGACTCTCCCATTCCTCTCATCGATAGAACTGTTAAATCATAACCACCATTCATTTAATTCCTAATTTTAATTAAACTCTCCCTTTATTAGTCCTCTTCTCCTAAAAATATTACCATATAAAAACTGTATCCAAAAAATAAATTTTGGGAGATAATTTTATTATAGTTGAACTATTTCATGGTTTCATGTTTTATTTTTTTAGTTCAACATAAAAGCATGAAGACATCACAGACTGAAGAAGACTAATACTTCCCAAAAAATTAGATTGTTTCGATAGATTGTGTTTCTGGCGCAAATGTCTCCCAACATTTAAGGAGCTGCTTCTGCGTCTCAAGAAGTTCTTGAAGATACTGCTTAAACATATTGTTCATGTCATTTTTACGCTCCACCAAGAACGTTTCATATTCTCCGCGAACAATTTTGCTTACTTCAAAAAATTCTTTTTCCACTTCATCAACTGCTTTCTCCGCCTAGACTTGATAAATGAAGTAATACAGAATAAAAAATCGAAGAGATGCAGTTAGAAGGATCATCTGAATGTTTACCATCTCGACATGTCTAGTTTTGATACGGAAATATGTAGTATTCTCATTTCACTTCGATTATAGCGTGGATGATTTCTAAACAATGCTCAAGAAACCAATCATAAAATCTTTGAATTTTTCAGCCGACCAAATGATCTCTATAATCCATTTCAATTTAAATAAAAGTGCAAAAGAAAAAAAAAGGAGAGTGTTCACATGAATTGCTATCACGAAGAAGAGACATACATTCTTGAGTTCCTCTACAGTTTGAATAGTCTTATCGTTTCGACTGGAAAGTTCATAACGAGCTTTCATTTCTCGTTTCCTCGTGAGATTTTGTTGTGCACCTTGCAAATTTTGCCAAATTTTAACACGTTCGAAAAAAAGCTCCTGAAAATCTTTTTAAAACATAAAATAATAAAGAAATATTATAAATTATAGCGCAAATAATATGAAGGTTCTAAGTGATTTGCTGTATAATGATTACACGTACGCTTTTCACCTTTCTGGCATTCTGCTACTTACTGCAAGATTTTGAATTCCGAAATATTTGATAAATTCGAAAAAGAAATATCGAAAAAGAAAAAGAACATTTTCCTACTTGATGTTTAGTGAAAAAGTGTCACAGAAGATGGTCAGAATATCAAAGATTATTAAGTAAGTGCAGTAATAATCAAGGATAAGAAAATGGAAGATCGCCTATGCGAAATTAATGTTCTTTTATTTGGATGTTACAATCGACAAAAGTTTTGCCAGTCAGCTCCAATTTAGTAACCATTAAGTCCAAAACTATTTAAAGCTAATGCACAGCGTACTTTTAGCGTGCAGATAATTTGTAATTGTTCACTGATTCCTTCAGCGAGCAGTGCACAATCTTTATCTGATTGTATGCCATGCAACTGATCAATATTTTCATATGTTTCGGTTAAATGCGATAAACATCGTGCAAGACTTGTATTTTCCTCGCATGAAGAAAGCATTGAAAGCGCTTTTGAAAATGCATCTGTTCCAGAAATTAATTCACGGCGGTATGAACTCAATAATTCAACTGCTCGAAGCAATTTACTCAAGTTCTGTTCCATATCTTCCATCTAAAATGATCAATTAATGTGATAAAGCGTCAAAAAAAGAAGCAAAATCGTGAGGCATGAATCAAAAATAAACAAGAAAAAGCTGAAGTTGGTGTTAAGTATTGAGGTTATTTGAAACAATTCAAACAATCCAAATCCTTTCATGAAAATCCTCAAGAATAAAAATTCACTTGCTGTTGTGCAGCTTCAAACCAACGATCACTTTCATCCATATGAAAAGCCATTTTCGAAAAAACATCACCAAAAGTTTTAAACATCCGCTTAACTCCGGCACCACTCAGAGCCATAGTTGAATTAGCTTTAGGTAACGAAATAGACATTGTTAAAAAATCGCGAAAATCACAATCGAACACCAATTTTGAATGGCGTGCTATGCGCTTACAGAATCTTTGAAGACTTCTAGCTCGACGTTCAGCGAATTCGCTGAAAAAATGTTTTCAGGAAGCAAAATTTAAGATTCTCATTCCATCTGAAAATACTGAAAAGAACTTTTTCTTTATTCCAAAATTAACTAACTTATTAATATTATCGTCTATGGATGTATTCATTTTTGTTCGTGTAAGAGCGACAATACTTTTTTCAGGTGCTGGCGGCACTAAATAACCTCTATAGAAATATTTGTCTACTAGTTTTTCGTGAAGGCCAAGGAAATCACTGAATCGCCTCCAGACAACATATTCCCGATCTGCGTAACCTTGCATGTTCTGTGTCTGTAAGCGACAAAGATTATTAATTAAATCAAACACATGCTTATTCCGCACAAACTAATCTTAAATAAAACAGATTTATACTTACTGTTGTCACAACTTTATAGACAATATAAGCGCCCATCCCTTCTCCTTTCTTCTCGAATTCTTTAATGACAATTCCAATCTGCGATTCTGAACAATATGATGAAGGCGTGGATGGATCATTTGCATCTGCATTATCCGTAAACAAAAGCTTGGCAGGCGCACTCGCTTGGGGCAGATCATCATCCAAATGCAAATCGACTGCTGCCATACCATCTGTTTCCTGAAGAATTAAGCATCTTCTAATAACTATCATAAAGATTACGTAAGAAAAATAAAAAAATCTCTACTAATACTATCGAATTCCAAGTAATATAATCAATTTCAAGATCAGATTTCTATAACTGCAGCAAAATCATCATAGATATACATATATTTATATTAGAGCTCATAAAGCTTTGATGAAGAGAATAAAAATGAAATTTAGTCTCAGTGAAACACTCAGAACAGATAAGTTCTACAGACAAACCTTCCCGGAAACGCTATCTTCGGAATCATTGAGACTATCGTCCCCAGTGATCATTTTCTCCTACAGTAACTGCAAAAGTCTATATTAGCATAGAGCCAATAGATATTCAGAGCGACTTTCAATCCTCATAATTTACGAGTGTCCTCCACTTTAATTCCTGGATAACAGGGATCGCATGTTTGAATCCAATATCAGCGCACTAATTTCACATTTTACCGTTAAATTTAAATCTAAACTGGCATTCTGTGTCTCCTCAATTTTTGCGTCATATATTCCACCAGAAAGTAAATTAATTACCATATTTTATGCCTACTTGTATAAAAACAGACTAACGATCGGGAACACAGGCAGATATACATATGTACCCATATGCTTCCATTGACAAATGCGGACATATGTTTGCTGCTATATTGATCTCTACTCTCTTTACGTCGTATTTATGCCGGTGAATGATAAGACATAAAAATTATCATTTGTATTTCAGGGTAATGTCCTTTTTGTTGAAGACGGATCCATCTCTATATGAAGGTGCATTTCCAACATTCGATAAACCATCGGTGATCGGAGAAATGTGTGTTACCAAACAACGTGATATACTTCCGGGTAGATGCCGGGCGAAATATCTTCACGAAAAAATTGTGGGACAGAAATGTAATTTGGACTTAAATATTGGTTATCAGCAGTTTGAAGATAAAGATATTTTGCGTAATGAGAAATTGGATGTACTGCTAAAATGGATATTGATACATAGTGAACCTGGATCTTCTCTAAATAAGGTATCTTTTATTACTGCTTACCTCTTACTTTTCATTGTCATTATTTCAATTTGAAGAAGCCGAAAAGAGTTATATCGTAAAATCATTACTTTACAAACTTCTCTTTAAAAGGCTAGCTTCTTACTCAAATTCCGACCAGTGAAGAAATTTGACATCATATTATTTGATCATGATAATTCAATTTCCGTCATTATTATTGACATTTATTCATGTGCAAATTATTATTTGTGTAATCCTAAGGTTTGCCATAAGGCTGACTTTATTTGTTGGCGTGGTACTTTGACGCGGATCGCATGTTCGCCATACGAATGTCGAGATGGTTGGCTGTTAGCTGCAGTTCGATATAAATCTATAATTTTTTTATGTGAGTTCCCAACCAATGAAAAAATATTACAATTGGAATCAATGTCTTATCGCGACAAACTGATGACATATTGGGGATTTAAGTTTGAACAATACGTCACAAGTGACTCATTATCGGTGATCTTTTCTCACAGTGTATACACAATGTATTTCAATGTATTTTCACAATGTATTTTCTTGCTTTTTAAAATCAAGAATTAAGTAGAATCCGCAAATATTTCACTTTAATATTGCAGAACGAATCAAACAGAAATGAACCAGTAACGAATCTGGAGGAATTTGATGTTGTTGTTAAAACACGCTTAGGTGGACAAAGAGGATTTCGCATCCTGTATTCTGGTGAGATCGATTGCATCGATGCTGGTAGCTTGTTTTATCCATGACTTCGAAATTTTGATAATAGAAAAAAAGAAAAAATAGTAAAGAGGCCACGAATAGAATCACTATTTTTTGGTATATTTCGAAATTTATTGTTTTTTTAGTATTTTGGTTCCTAACTTAGGTTTTACGAATTGTAGACATGATAGCATTTATATTGTATCATCTCGACAGGTAGGCAATTATTAATTGTGGATTCTATTAAAACTAGTGAGGAAGATTTTACTATCGTTCTTTTAATATTGCTTATATTGACTAACTCATTGATACTATGATGCTTTTATCAACAGAAGATGAATACGTAGAACTGAAAACGCAATGTAAGGAATTGACAAATAGTTTTTGGAGACACAAAGCGATGAAATGGTGGGTGCAGTCTTTTCTGATCGGTATACAAAACATAGTTGTCGGTTTTAGAGATAATAACGGTATGTTGCAATTTATGTTGAACCTATTTCTAAAATATGATAGGTGAACGTTTCTCATATTTTCATTTCAATTCAAAATTTATTGCTGTAAATTATAGGTATTGTGACTCATATTGAGCGGGTCAAAGTACCACAACTTGCAAAGAAAACTCACCAGTGGTCCGCAAACGTTACTTTCAACTTCCTCTTTGCAATGCTGAATCATCTGAAAAAAGTATTGGAACTTTCTCCTGATCTTATCTACTATGTTTTAGAATTTAATCCTTCCAAAAGGTGCATAACATTTCAAACTTCTCCATCAACCAGTATATTCAGTTTCCTTCCGAACTGGTTTCTACTACATTTTGATAATCCTAATTTCTAAAATTGAATTTTCCGAAATTGTGATAAAGACTCCACAGAACGACTTCAGATACTAATAAAATCCATAGAGAAATTTTTAGTTCTTATCTTGCTATTAGAATGTAGATTAAAAATGATGTCTTTCGTTCATTTAGAATCATCAAAAAAAGTATGGCATGAAGTGATTTCATAAGCTTATACAGATAAAATCAATATCAAATGCGACTTATTTTTACTGGAATGTTTCAATACTTAAGATAAAAAAATCGTAATGTTTTCGTTCAGAGATTCTAAACAAATCATATCTAAAAGAATATTATACCATGAGACTTCTGCTACAATACGTTTTAGTTTGTGGCTGCGAAATTTATAAAGGCGAATGCGAATTATATTAATCAATGAATTAAAATGATGACAGAATAACATTAAAATTGCACGATAGTGCAAATGGATTTTGAAGACATTTTTTGCAAAAGTGATTGTTCAACGACTACTGCATGCTTTGCATGGATTTTAATTGATATGAATGACATAACACCAGTGACCTAATACGACATTTCCGTTCGAAATTGGTTGTATTGAGCAGCATTAAGTAATGAGATAATGCGATGATCAATTTTTTTCAATAAAAACACCACTGAGTTATGGAGAGAAAGCATTATATTGACACAAACAAACACAGTTAAATGTGTTATTCCGAAAAATTAGTAACTTAGGGATACAACATGACAACAAAAGATAGTGTTTAGTTACATAGTTCATGGAGTATTTGTCGCTAAAGATGGAAAATCGTCCGGATTGCTCCACAGCCGACGACAATGCGGGCAAGTACTATTTTGCTTGAGCCACTTGATTCCACACTGCAATAAATTCACAAGTAATCTTCGATAAGGATGAAGTAAATAATATAGTCGAGAACAGGGCAATTTATCTTGGCGTTCTGTTTTCAATATCGTCCGAAGATATTCAGCGCAAATGCCATTTTATTACTAATACCAAAGATAATAGGGTATGGAGACAAGCTCTCCGATAAGATAGTAAATTAATTTATATTAGCTTAAAGAATAGTTGAAGTGTTGAACATGATACAATACTACAGATCTATAAATTCAGGACTCCCGAATATAGCACGAATGGGAAAATCAAATCCACAGGAGTTCATCCGTGTTATCTTTAGAAAACATTATTCAAAAAAACCCTGCTTAATGCTTGCTTTAATGTCTTAGTTCCTTGAGATGTTGAAATTCCTGAATTCTCGTGATAAATAAATCACCTCATAATGATAAGAATCGACACAGGAAGGGCACTGTATTAATTTATCACCATGTGCCAATGACTGTAAGCAGATTTTACAATCTTGATTTTCCAAATCCATGGGACGGCGAAGGGTCTGAAAAACAAATTTCAAAATGTACTTGTTCCAGATCCTGACATGATAGGAAATATGGATAACGTATGAAAGACAACCACATGGGATATAAAAAGACATATCAACAATCGATAAAAGAAATTCAATATAGTTTTTTAAATAAGAACAGAAGCAGTGTTACGTAACAACGTGCAAGTGCTCAATTAATCTGAATTAAAAATCTATCGGAATCATATACCTTAAAATTTGCGGATAGAGCAACATTTCATTATAAAAAAGAGAAAATAAAATGCCTACTTCATCAAAACAAACACTTTTTAAAGAATGTTCTAAAAAGATCTGTGGAGCTTATCATAAAATTTGTTATACAGTGAAAATCAATATAACATAATCTAATACTTCCATTCCTTATTTCTACATTTCACATATATTCACATTTCATCAGATCAAAACAGAAAACCCACTGAGTTATGAGAAAGTTGTCTTCCAAAAGTTTTTAATATATTAAAATGTCGACTATGTATAGCACCAACGAAATCTCTCATTTCCCTTTTCGGGCTTGTCGTTCTTTCATGCTACACTCAAAAAAAAAGACGGTGATAGTTCGCATATATTTGACATCAACTTTTCCATTTGTACAGTCACGAAACAAAACGACCAATACATATCAACAACATGCATATATCTTCAAAATGATACATCGAACGCCGCTGCCCTAACTATTAACTATTTTCACAACAAGGTCAATAAAATTACAAGAAAATAAAATCTATAGAGAAAGATAATAAAGTTATTCCATCGAACAAAAATGAAGAAAATAGCTTATGTTTGTGAATAAAATTTTAAATTATATATATAAGCGACAGAGATCGATGGTATCGGGTTTGAAAATCAAAATGTGTTAATTTAGAACTCTAAAGAATCATAGAAATCGCTAAAGCAAGAACGACATTTGGTGATTCTACATATTATAAATTACCTCAAAATATGAATGATATGACAAAGTGATGAATGGTGCCTAAAAGAATTCAGCTGAAACAAATAGAAAATGAAAATGTTTTCCGAAAATCTTAACAATCCTCAAACCAAATGTAATTCAAAAATGAATTAGAGAGAATTTAATTATCTATGTAATAAATTTAGGAAAACTTCAACTGAAGTAATATATGAGTCTAGTTAACATAATAAAAATTCCCCTGTATCGATTTTAGTGAAAGGAAATGAAAAGATTACAGTTGATTCAGATGACAACGATGTCCAACAAGGTGTACCCGATTGACTGCTATTATTGCCACCATTAGCACCAGTTACTTCCATGACGCGTTTTATTATCTATAATTTCTTTTTAAACCCAACATTTTGCAAAATAAGCCCTAATCAAAATATAATAAGGATATTTCTTTAACTTTTAGCTTTTAGTTCATCGTGTTTGGTGTTTGTGTCTTTCTCTCACAATAACTTTAGATAAAACACGTTTATGTATATGTATAAAAAAACATACATAAACATAAACGTATAAACGCTTATTATTCTGTATTTGAAAAAGCAGATTTTTTTTTAGTGGTTTTTTTGAGTGATTGTTAATTCTATCAATCTTTTAATAAATTTCATTACCTTTCATTTTAAAATTTTACTTAATTTTGTCTCATGGTGCGTCATATTTCTAATAGAAACAAGAAAAAAAAAATGAAAGGAGAAAATTCAGTAGTAAAAACTTACGTGAGAAAGAACAGAAGAAAGAGTTACATCAGATGCAAGCACTAAAGGGCGTCGTTCGAGCTCATTTAGTACATTTCTGACTTCTTCCCTGAAAGAGTGTTAGAAAAAAAAGTAAGATAAAAGTCTAAATGAATTATAACACAAATTCTACGCAATTTAAAACATACGCGCTTAAATTTGAAGTATTTCCATAAATATCTTGGAAATGTTGCAGCGTCTTTTCGACCTATAAATGATTAAAAAAAATAATGACAATACAATACGAATTCAAATGAGATGGAAAATGGAACAGTGATATGGAGTAAATCAAAAAAGTAAAAAGCATATAAACCAGTTGATTTATTTGTGCTTCCGTAAATATCTTTCTTTGTAGTGGAGGGGCCGGTTGTCCAATCGCACCAAATCGACTACCTGTTACAGTTTCCTTCTCAAAACCAACTGGTGGACCAATTACTCGCTAAATGATTACTAATAATAATGGCTGCAATATGAAAAAATTTTTTCATATCACTCAACATGACTTGTCAAACTAATAGTTTAGTTAGACATCAAAAATTACAAAATTTACATTTTTCGACTGCCTTAGGTATCTTTTAACATTACTTTTTATCAACAGCTGTGTATCACAATACTTCGGTCAAAAAGATTTGATTATTATATTAGCTATATTTAAAACTTTTCTCCAAATTTAAATTAATCTACTAGCGTACAAGAAGATCTGATGATGGATCACCCGAACTACATTCGAATTCAAGTTGTTGAAAATATTTCAAAGCATTAGGAGGTAACTGTGGAGCACATGGAATATTATCTGGTGGCTGAAATATATTTTTCACATTAGCATAAGACTCACAGTTGTGAGCTGTTCGGACGAATTTCCATGAATTTGACATAAATAAACTACGATTTACAATGAAATATGATCTAAAACTAACCGATAAAAGCGCCAACTCATCAAAACGATAATTTGAATCCACTTGAGCCTTTTGACCATCTACTATTCTCTGCAATTTTGCTAATTGTGCTCAATTATATAATAAATATGAAATGTGCCAATTACTTCAGACTCTTCATCACTAAGAATATAAAATTTTGCGATGAAGAATTCACAAAACAAACATCTAAATTAGCATGCCAAGCCTTGTAATCCCTGAGTATCTGTTCCCACTGTCTTATCATTTGCTTTATATCTGATTTAACCGTCTCGTCGCCAATTCTAAAAATAGAGTAAAAACACAAAACACAACATGCTAAGCAACATATATTACATTAATAAATTTCCTGCCTCTAAAATCTTTGAATTTTAATTTACTTTGTCGAAAATAACGACAAATTAAGATGTGAGAACAAAAATCATTAGTTCAAACAAAGCTGAAATCTGCAAGATACATAAAAATTATTTAACAGTGGTTTCTGAAACTTCTGAAAAAAAAGTACCAAATCAGCAATATTTTGTTTTATTACATGCAAAAATATTTATCTGAAGTATTAAAAATAATTAAAGTTACAGAAATCTATAACCAGATTCTAAACTGAATCCAACAATAATTTTCTGCATTCCATTTGTTTTTGTTCATACTATCTAATAAGGAAATCTCTTATGACAATTCCTTCATCCTTCACAAAATAAGTAAATGAATTTCGTAAAAATCCAAGCAAATACCTCTCGTGTATTACATTAGCATGCCTTAAAGCAAGTTCAGCTTGTCCCATCCTTTTATTTGCTAATGCTTTAGCTTTCCCTAATCGCAAATCTAGTATTTCTTTCTGAAAAATATTTAAATACAATCAATAATGTTTTTTCGTACAATATCAAACTTAAGACAACATTTATATACAATTGCAAAAATGCAGTTAATAGAACCTGATTTGCTTAATGAGTTGAACTTTAAGAACTGTCCTGCAGGTTAATGTAACTACTATTTTGCTGAAAGAATATGAAAAATGATGAATTACTTACGTAAGCCTTTTTCAACATTATAGAAACATTAGATAATCTCTCTTCGTATCTTTTTTCCACATCTTTCAACCTCTGTTCTATAAATCTCTTTCTGAAATTTCGATTGTGCGAATATTATTTGCACATTTATAAACATAGTTCTAATTGAAAATAGTACATAGCATAACAGAAGCTCTAAATAACTGATTCGATAACCATTATCTATCAGAAAAATATACTAAGTGTTTTCAAGACATTTTATTGAAAACTAATTATAAGTTAAAGAAAGAGCATGAAATCTAGAAATATTCTTACTCCAAAAAAAATCTTGTATCTTGGCATAAGCATTCTTCGATCTACAAATTCCGTATTTTGGTCACAAAAAATATCCCCATTCTGCTGAACAAGCAATTCATCCTAAATTCAGAAAAATTAATAACATACAAAATCGAAACATTCAACGAGAAATATCAATTTATAGCACTTCTACGAGACAGCTTATAAAACAAAATAATAGAGTACTTAGTTGTTTATGAATTAAGCTTTAAAAAATAATGTTCCTTTAAAACTTTCATAGGCTACTGAAAATTTTTTCCTTCGTTATCAATCAAAATATGCCTTCAATATGATCTTTACATATATATAACAAATTCTTCTTGCTCTTTAATGATTTGTCACGACATTGCAATCGGTACACATTTCAAAAATTTCAGAGAAAAACATACCTCAAACTGTATACAGAACATAACTGAGTATATTAATAACCGAGTAATAAGCACAAAATGTTTGAAAATCAAAGTGAAAAACAATTCTAATATATGTAACGAAATGTTATCAAGCAACGAAATGATATAGCATTGAAACACTGTTTATACAGATAACTTCGTTTTTAAGCTAAAGCCTTATTCAAACATTATATTGTGACCATTTCATTCTATTGTGCAATCAAAAGAGAACTTTCAATGAAGAACTGTCACTATAATTTTATGTTGTATAATGTAGAAGATTTAAAATAATGGAAAGGATTTACCGCAGATAAACGCTTATGGACCATCGTGCCTCCAATAACTTTTTGATGAGAGTTAATTTCACTGTCAAGTTGTACCATTGTTTCTGTCCCATTTAAATATTGCTGGGGTAATCTGCTAAGAATAACTGGATAACATAAATATGAAACAATGGTTTTCATTCAATGAACTTGGAATAATAAAGAAAAACACAGTACTTTGTGAAATCATTTGTAATCGAAGAGAGAGGTTTAGTTTGAGCAATAGAAGCGCCTGAAGTACTATTCAAAGTACCCTTCAATAACGTCAATAACTGGTCGCTATTAGTAGGATTAGATAAAGATGATATATTTGATGACAAAGCCGTGTTAGAATCAGATAGTTGAAATGGTTCATTAATCTGAAAATACTTGCAATTTATGATTTTATAACATTTGTTGTATTGTTAAAAATAACATCAAAAAAAATTTATTTCTATTGCTATTCAGTTTTCTTAACAAAAATTTAACCAAATTCAACTAAAATCTGGATGAAAATATACTTGCCATTTGAAGAATCATCTTCGATCCTTCATATGATATATGAAATACGTTCAACTTTTCGAAAAGCCTACATAATTGCGCATTATTTAAGGAATTAAGCATCTGCTTATATTGCAATGCAATGTCCGATATTTTCAAAAAATTGATGACTTCTTCTATTTCACAAGCACGACTGCCAACGTCGTATAAAAATTCTCTGAAATTCAATAATTTCCTTGAAACTGTAGTTGGTCTGGACATTTTGTTTTATATCAAAATCATCAGTAGCATCACTGGTGTTTTACAAATTTGAATATTGTCCTTAGAATCCATATGTCCTGATGCAAATTTATGAAAAAAAAAATGCTTTTTTTCTTAACTACGTGCTATAGCGATGACCTCAGCTAAATAAGTATCACAGAATCACTATGATACCGTACTAGTGAACAAAAAACAACATGCTGAAAGATGATAAACTAAAATCAAAAACTTCCTCGACATAATTTTTGCATTTTCTTTCATTACTATGTGATATCCAGGCATTTTGGATATACGCTTTTAAATTCTCTATTTCTTTCTCATATCTTTTAATATTTAAATTCATTCATACAAGTTGCGGACTTCTACTGTACCACCTCTTACTTTACTTGGTCTAATATTATAAAGAATATAAAAGTTTCCTGATGAAATAAAAATAACGCTCACTGCATAGCATCCCGAATAGTAGGCAAAAGCTGATTAATTATATCCGAACAATCATTCCCTACTACGGGAATATCAGCTGAATATGCGGGTACAATTTTCTGATTGTTTGTGTCATAAGAAATGCTAGATTCATACGATCTGAAACATGTATTATTTTTCTACAATCGGAATGACTAATTTTGTTTGATGTATGCATACAGAAAATGTAAAACGAATCGTTAAACAAGCATAAAGCCAACACCGAAACGCGTTACTTTTTTCGCAAATAATTTAAAGTAATAAAATTCGAGTATACTAAGGATTTGCCTCATACTGAAGCCCTTCTTCATATGTAAAAGAATATCAATCACTTCTTCTCCCCATAATAAAGAATATTTTTCTTGGATGAAAGAAATCTGATAGTATCAGGATAAATTAAGATTAAGCAACCCACTGAATTAGCCCATTCGAGTGAAATGGGAAGTCGATTTCCAGTGTCCTTCCCTTTGATTTTTTCCGTTTTTTCTTGTCAGCCACATCATTCTGATTCACCGCTCCATATTTTATATCCAAATCATCCGTCATCAATGGCATCCTGAAACTTCTGAAAAAAAAATATCATAATGACGAAATATTACGATTTAACATGACATGTTCGCGTCTCACTACAAGTTTAGGAATCTGCGCAACTGATCTATTATCAAAGTCTAATTATCAACGCGAATGTTGCAAGGCGACTAAATTGTTATGCATTTCATTGTTATTAATCAAGCAAAAATCACCTGATGCCACGTTATAATCTCAGGATAACCCCTTATCCCAACCAACTACAACATGCTTGCTTCCTGAATGTCATAATCAACTTGAGCATTGTGAAATACGGCATCTCAGACTCCTAGCTCAGATAGTCGCTGTTTCATACAGCTGGAACATTCGGGATACCATCATCCGAATATCCGAATCTCACTCTGATTAACTGTTTCCATTATTTTCTGGAATAGAATATGTTTGTTCAAGGAACTTTCGAAACCTTATGGTCAAATTATGCTAATTTAAAAATCCTTTAAAGAGAGAATCTAATTTTCAATCTTCAATGGGACTTGATGTGATGGTTTATTTCTGCTTTCGAATTTAAGTTCGTTCTATCCGTATGTATTCTTTCCAGCTTCTCTTTATAATCATGCATTATCGATCTCCAACAAAAGTATTTTACGCAGCTATCACTAATTTGATCAATAAAGCTAATAACTTGAGGTAGAGAGATTAACAACTGGAGATGCAATTTGAGATGAGCAAAAGATGTTAGCATTTAAAAGAACGCTATTTGTAAGATGTGCTTCAGCTTGAATATTATAATGCTGTAAAAAATGTCCATAGGAACAGATAATCAAGAAAGTTCACTATTTGTATAAAAAGGGAGAAAATAGGAAAATCAATTGGTATTTATAGAAGTTCGAGTAATACTGCATCAATATTATACGTATTTGGGGCAATGCTAACGACGAAAACAAGCATTTTCAGGATAACAATCACACGCTTGCCGATCAATATATCCCACACTCTCTCATCCCTTCTATATCGTTCGACAGATGATGATAGGCTTCAGTAAATTTGATAAATGTATGCAGCATGATCGAATCCAACTTCTTGTGTCTTAGGCCAAATCTCCTGTGCCTGATGTGGTCATAGTATTTTGCAAATTTTTAAATCATTCGTTAACATTTTGTGATATTTCGAATTATCCTGTTGATAGTAACCACTGATATTTCAAATCCATTGCTGTAATTCCTGACTAGAAATTCAGTTAAAAATTATGTATATACACTAATAATATATAGACAGAAATGTATTTTGTTATCGAATTATCAAAACATGGAAGCAAAAATATTCCGCAAAAGCAAAACTTGAAGTTTATTACAGAATTCGTTTAGATAAAATATATTCGACTCATAATAGTGCATTTAAATACCAAATTGTTTAATAAGATAACACAGTAACGTTTATAAAGCGACGTCGATTGAACAGCAAACAGCACGTACTACAAAAAAACTGAGGCAGTGAAACTTCCAGAGACTCTAATTATGCGTTAAAATTAAGAGAACGAGAACCATTAAAAGGAAATGCTTCCTTTCAAGATAGAATAAAGCGGCTTTTTTAAACCAGTAAATGAAGTCTCATGATCACTATGATATCTGTTTATGTCTCATAAAATATAAATATCTAAATACAGAAATATTTTACACTATTTGAAAAACAATAACTGGGAATTAGAATTTGTACTAACGAGAGTTACATAAAATGTGCAATAATTCCGGATGGGGAAGAGAAAAGTGAAAAACTGAAATGAATAATGTAAAGTATAAAGTAAATCATGTGAAATAATCAAAGCTGAAGTTGTGGTAATCATTTTTAATTAAAAACAAAGAAGCAATTCAACAAATGGAATTGATATGGACTAAGACCAAATTCGAAAGATACAATTAATTCAAGGTGAATTCAGTCTGGCTCGGAATAGGTCATATTTCTCTTACTGATACAACTTGCTTCCTAAAACCATATTGACTTCAAAATTATACTCACATATAAAGAGTACAACAAAATGTATATCAAAATGCTTACTTTGAAAATATGACAAACCTGCTTGCGTGAAGGAATCACTAGACATTCGGAGACATCTCCACTAAACTCATTGCAAATACACTGCATTCTAACACTGAAAATTGTATTCAATTTAACTATGAAATAATAAATGAGTAACAATAAAGTGATAAAATTGATAATGCAAAAATACGGCATAATACAGATTAGAAAATCCGATTAAACTGCTTACACAGATTCCTTTGTTGGGTCCAAATCTGTAACAAGAGCTTTTTTTTGGATGCCTCTAACTGTCCCGCATGGATGACCATCCACAGTAATTAAATAACCTTAAAATAATCTACTGGATTTCCGAACTTGGATTAAATATTTTGAATACTTGGTTCTCCAGTGAAGTATTAAATATTTTGAATATTGGGTTCTCCAGTGAAGTAACATATTATCACATCCATTTTTTATCGAAACCAAATCGAATTAGTAAAAAAAAAAAAAAAACCTGTCGGTTTTTCTAGACATTGACGATTCTGCCACTGTAGCAGTATTTCAGTTTCTGATTTCCAGATATATTGTAATTCGTCAGGGACTGGCAATAACTTATTCAAGATATACTTTTGACGCTCATTACACGTTTCAGCAATATGCTACGAAAAGAAATTATCTCAGTCAAAACATGATGCAGATGTGAACATTTTTATTATAATTCGAAAATCTCATTATTGTTTGAAATCGGAATTTCGGAAACTCACAGTCAAGAAATGTTGCATCTCTGTAATCTTGAAAGCTTGCTGCTCGTTTACAGCTTTAATTATTTCAATATTACATTCCAAACTTGAAAATTGCTTTTTCAAATTCAATATTATGTTTGACTTTTCTCTGAGCAGTATTTCAAAACGCTGAATACGTCTTTCGAGGATAGGTATCCGGTATAGTCGTCGAATCCTTATACTTCTCCACCATGACTAAAATTTAAATATTGTGAATTCGAATAATGAAAAATATTTAAAACATTCAAATCTATGCAAAAGTTATAGACAAATTGAAGCCGCTATATCTATCCTTTGTTATATGTTATTTGTTAGAGATAAGCATTTTTTTTGCAACGAATTCAAGAAATAAAGCAAAGTACCTGAATAATTAAAGCTGCCTTCCTCTCTTTTTCGCTATATCTTCGAGTTTTACGAGCACTCACAAATGAAATTTCTTCAAAGTTTTCTGTGGGAACAAAGCGATAATCAGGGTTTTCCGGAACTGATTCAGAAAAAACAGAAACCTAAAGTGATAAAATTGCTATATAGTTTGATACACAGATGAATTTGCCTTAAATTACAATTAAATATTAAAATTAAAGATAGGGCTTAATTAGTAATACGATAATCTCAATGAAAAATCTAAACGTTTCCAAGATGAAATTGCGCTATAATCATGGAATTTGAAGTTAGGTAATTTTCTGGTTATTCGTGGAAGCTGTATTAAATATGTCTTATTGTATTCCAAAGTATTAATTTACTCGAATTGAGATTATACATTAAAAATGCATGAATAGACTAATCGAACCTTTGGCTTATTAGAAGGATCTCTGACAATGTTTCTCATCAATGACTTCTGACGTATCCCACTAAAATATATAAAAAAAAAATCAATCATGTAATATATTTCATTCCTTATAAAATTATTGCAAATTTTTTAATTAAGAAATGAAAACACATTATTATGATTAAATTGAGAATGCACAACAAAAAATTAAGTGACAAAGAATAAGTAAAAGATATTATTTCAAAAAAAAACCTCCAATTAGAGTGATCGATAGCACCGCTTTTTTTGGTATGCTACTTGCTATGACTGCGGTTTTGCGAACTTGAGTCGATTTATTTTGAAATTTTTTTCTACAACTAATTGTTAGTGTGAGTCGGATAGCAGAAAATAAAATAATAAACGAAAAAACTAATGGCTAGTTTTCTATTTCTATAACTAATTGTAACTATGAATCGTATAAAATAAATCCTAATAAAAAAATAAAATGCATGACTAACTGAATACGAGATCTCACTGGAGTGGAAAATGAAACTGATGGAGTTGACAAAGTAATCGTTGAAGATGAAATATTAGAATTCGTAGAAGCTGGAGATGTACGGATTCTAAAATATGTATTTTTTAATACTGAACAAGTTTTTTTAAGAATATCAAAATGAAAAAAGACTCGAAAAAATAATCTTAGTTAAATTAAATTAGTCTGTTTAAGTTATGCGAAATCAAGAAAGAATATTTTAAGAATTTTAGTACACAGTTATCTGGAAAAATTTCACAAAAATAAAACTGCATACAAACGTTCATAAAACTAATAGCTAACCTTGCTGATAGCGATGATAAATGATCAAGTTCAATCAAAGGCGCACAATTTTCTTTTTGTTCTGTAGTGTAATTATTATATTCAAAGCGATTCGGTATAGAATAGGCTGATTTGGAAAGCCATTCTCTATATGGCGAAATAGTTGTTGCCGCTGATTCCTCACTTGTAGTGTCGTCCTTAAGTCGTAATGTGTATTCCCGCCTTTTCTTCAAAATCTGTAGATAATTTAACATGTGATGATAATCTCCTACAAACCTAAACATCTTCAGAAATCCTAAGAGAAAGACTATTTTCTAGAGTTTGCTGGATTTAAATATTTCATATATTATTGATTTCTTAAAACAGAGATTACTTTCATCAAACGATTGTCATCTGATGAAAATAAATGATGACAATCTTCTGGACACTCTTTTTCAAGGTAAGCACACAATTGCGCATGCGTTTCCATACGCCGTATTTTTGCATGAGTATGCAATTCTTCACCTAAAACAATCATTCAAGATTTTAAATTAAGGTTTTTATGCTATCTATTATCCTGACATTTATATATCAAATAAAAATGTAGAATGTATCAAAAAATAAGAAATTTTATTCTAATTGTTTGGATGGATTCTGTAAATAATACGTGAAATAGATAATATACCTTTAATGATTTCAGTTTCACTAAGTTCTTTTCCATCAACAACTTGGAGTCTTTCAAGACAACAACAATAAAGATATGGACGATAGCAAAAAGTGCGACCTTCCAAACGAACACAAGGATTTTCCTCAAACACTATAGATCGTATGTTTTTTAGGCAGAGTAAATGCTGTGCCTAAAATATTAATCATAGTTGAAATTAAGGAAAATAATAACCGATGTTACATAGCTATTTATTCACACGAGGATAATCATTGCATTATAAAACAACCAATTAGAGGTTGTAGACATTGCAGGCTGATAGTTTTGACAAATAAGAATACTTATGACTATAACCTCTCGTAAATCCGTAATTACATTAGCACCAATGTCGAGATCTTGTAAGCACTCTGGCATTGTTCGGTGAAGTTCATCCAGTGTGCTAATTTGATTGTCATTTAAATTAAGAATTTTCAAGACAGGCAGTTTGCTCAAATTCGGTAAAATACTGAGTCGATTGTTTGAAATGTTTAAATAAGTCAAATATGTCAGTCGATCCAACAGTGGAAGAACCTAAATAAGATTTTGTCGTTTACATTAAATGATCTAACATGAACCAAACAATGTGACAAAACTTATCAAAAAGGAAAAAAAAAAAACCTGGATATGATTATAAGCTACATTAAGCCAGACCAGTTGTGTTAGTGCTGTCAAATTATCACAATTATTCAAAAGATTGTGCGAAATGTCAAGATGCTTTAAAACATCAGCAAGCGGCAAAAAACTCGAAAATCGTTCCAGTACATTGAAACTAACATTTATCTGTAACAGATATTACCAGTTTTATTAAATTTTTAGTTTTGCAGCAAAATAACTTCTTTTCCTCTAGAATATCGTATAAAACCGCAGACTTATCAGTTGAACCTGTTTATCATCACAATTGTGTATGATAAAGTAAATGAAAAAAAATTCAAAAAAAAAAAAAAACTCTACGCATACAATATCCTTACATATGCTTTAGAAAATTATTTGGAATAAATAAAATTGAAAGAAGAAAAATCTACCTCATGACATGCACTAAGTTTCGACAAATTATTGATAAACTTGAACTGATTATGAGACAGATTGATCACTTCTACTTTTGGATAATTTTGACGTAAATTTGACAATTTCTCCAATTGCATGTTGGATAAATCAACAGAAGTTTGGGTGAATAATTTATCGCAGACCCCAACATCTTTCATTGATGAACTGCAATTATAGAGCAGAGTGTAAGTTCCAGAGTGTAAGTTCCGGGAATTTCCAGGCTGATAAAACGAAGACAATTGAGAATAACCTTGTAGTAGGTACTTGCGAAGCTGCGTAATCACTTTCTCCACTATTCATAATGCTGCATCCATTCAAATAATCCAATCTTCAAGTACTTGATAATAACTATGATAGCTGTACTATTAAAATTAAAGATGGCGTATACATAAATCTCCTGCTCTTTCTTCATTACAAAAAAAGCTTTATTACAGCAGAGAAATGCTGCCTGATATAATTAATTATATGAACATGTAAACAAAAAGTTTGATGTTGTAATGATCTATTGAATGACTCTCCCTTTTCCACTTTAAGAAATATAACGTTAGCAAATTTTAAATGAATCAGCAAACCTTCTTGATTCTAGAATCATATGCTCTCCAGAACAACAATTACTATCACAACCCCACCGTTGTCCGATTACTAAAACGCGGCCGAAAAAATATACGTTGTGTCGGCCGCATTTGTACTGTTTCATTGAACTTTCGTTCTAAGGTGTTATGGTTTGCACTTGTTTGTAGTAAGTGTTTGTAGTCATTCGTTTTATAAATTCAAACATAGTTTGGATCATTGCGATGTGATTTCCAGGCGATCTGAGATGGCTAAACAATTGCCCATAAAGCTGCATTATTGCAATGTTGCAATTATGAATGATTTGGTGATATCTCACCATTTTTTTATTTTTTTTTCTCTATTTAATTTCTATTAAAATATCATTTAAAAAAGAAATTTTAATAGCAATTGGTTAAAAATGTTGACAGTCAGTTAATCATTCTATTCAGCCGAAGGAATGGGAAATGAAACGTTTGGGTAGAATATTAAAATATCTGAAAACAATCGAAAAAAAATTTCATCATTCTCCAACGAAATTAGCTTTTCTTAGACTATTTGTTTTATTCCGTTAAATTCAGCGTTTATCTTCCTAACTTCCCTTATTTGTAGATTATTCATCCATCTTTGCTAAAGGTTTCCTAGATTTTGTTTGCCTGCCAGATAAGTTACTTAGTGTAAGTGTATCTGAAGGTTGTGAACTTCATGCACTGAGACAAAATGATAATTATTGGACTGTTTGGAACTATTGCCATAATTTAACGAGTTTTGATGATTGGCATTACGCCGGATATATATTCACGAAATTATCTGTTTTTTGGGAGTTTATAGTAGATCTGTGATATTCACCAAGTTTGAATGCTTCTCTTCAGTCACTGAACAATATAACAATATTCATAGGAAGTTCGCTAAGAGCAGTAATTTGATTCAGTGAAAAATTCATAAGATTTATTCATTATCATTATACATATTTACTATTATTATATATTTCTGTCTTTCCTAAAAATTATAGAAGACTCGGTTAGTGCAATTTTTACACGTTTAATGCGATGCACAATATTTCGCCAGCTTCATATTGTATTTTTGTAATTGAAGAGATTGAGTATGTTTCTTTATTTCTCTTTTTAATGTCGAGACTGAAGTTTCGGAATTTCCAACTACTACGATGTGAGACGCATTGTAGAGTCAGCAACACTTTTTCTTGAATTTAAATTCACTCATGAAGCTAGATGTCTAGATGAGTAGGAGATGTCATTGTCGATAAAACAATTTCAGGCCTTTTTTTCCTAAGATTCTTTGTCAGTGTCTTGTATCATTCGCACGACATCTAATATGTGCAAATTATCGTTAGAATGCAAAGTTGAGATGGTTTTTTGCTACGAAGGACTCGGTCTTAAGAAAGACACAAAGTTTTAAAGAAACATTAGACGAAGACAAATAGTATGACTTGTAAAAGTTTCAAATTTTTGCAATTTCGTTTCAAAGTTGAAATTAAGTCAAATTTCAAAAACTTCCATAATTTTATTTTTGAGTGATTTTAATTAAGTTTTGTCCATATCATTATCTTCCTCATTAAACACCTGTATACTTTTTGAGTTTGCATAATTATTATCATATATTTTGATTTTTTATTTTCAAGTTTTGCCCTTTTTGTCTTTACCATAAAGCAATATGTGATCGGTATTATGCGTTCTACTATAGAGTAAAATTATGAGGATGACCGATGAGGAATGTTCAAAATTGTTAACATTGAATCGTTTGCTAGCGACATGCATAGATCAATGCGGCATTATTAATGGTTGGGAAGAGAAAATATAGATTATGTTTATACATAAATTTAGTAATGATATATCTTAACTAACTGTTGGAATCAGTCGTCACAAGAAATTTAATTAAGTGAAGGTCTCGAAGATTTTATAGGAGATGGTTGATGCTCAATATACACCACTAACTGCGACTTTGGTGAGAACACTTACTGATAAATTGTATGAGAAGAGAAAAGCTGCTGCTCTTGATATAGAAAAGTTTGATTTGTTTTGTCATAGTGCTTATTTTGTATATTTTTGTAGTTATAAATAGATTAGTGCAGAAATTTGTTGAAAATTCATGATTTTTGAAGCTTTTTAAGATTTTATTAATCGTTTCTATTATACTTTGCTATTTTTTAACCATCTATTCAGGCAAGTGCGGGACTTAGTGCAAGCAAATCATTTGTCACAGCTAGAAAAGTTGCTTGCTGTGCTAAAGAGCTTGGCAACAGCACAAAACGCGCATGCACGAAAGGGTGGTTTGATTGGCCTAGCAGCTGCGGCAATTGCGTTAGGAAAGGTAAAATATGAGTATGATTGAAATCAGATTGTAATTAAGTTTGACTTCAATGTCATTATCTTTTTTCGCTGTCTTTTGTACTGCAGTTGCTAACTTTTATGCTAGATAAAAATTATCATTTATATATAATTTATTATTCAAATATTGCAGAACACTGCTGATTATACTTCGCAGTTGATCGATCCAGCTTTAACTTGTTTTAGTGATCCAGATCCTAGAGTACGGTACTATGCTTGCGAGGTAAACAGAATATTATTTAGTTAGATAGTTAGTAATTAATGCGCAATCATTATGAAGAAATTTCCTTCTCCCTAGCATGAAGTTGTGGAGCAAAATAATCAATAACTGATTGAATTAAACAGTATTTTACTACTGAATCGAGATTAATAATCTAAAATTCTCAATTATTGTACATTTAGATACCATTTCCTCTGGCGTGTCTAATAAAAATTGTAAACATAGGCTGAATGAATAACGAAGTTATCTATTCACAGTTAGTAATTGAAAAATATAATATGATTTGCAGAAAAATTTGTTGTTCTACTTCTTCATCTACTAAATAAAAATTTATTTCCAGTCATTATATAATATTGTGAAAATATGCCGTTCGTCTGCACTGTCTCATTTTGGTGAACTTTTTGATACTCTCTGGCGAGTAAGTTATGTGTAACTTTTATAAGTTTTATAAGTTATAAAAAAAAAGTAAGTTGTGTAACGAATGTTTCCCTATCCTTAGTTTTCATTAATTCTCAATTCTTCAGAATGTTATCTGATTTTTTTAGCTTAATAAGTGATCATATTTTCAGTTATCTGCCGATACAGATTTAAATGTGCGTAGCGGAGCAGAATTATTGGACCGCCTTCTAAAGGTATGAGACTTCATTTTGATTATCCATTCCTTTTAAAATAATTCATAACATTATAATTAATATTACCAGTTGTTAAATTATTGATTCTCTCCATATCTGCGATAGATGAAATTCCATCCAACTATTTAAAATAAATTCGATTTTGAACTTGCAGGATATTGTACTTGCTACGAATTCTTTCGATATTTCGACTTTGATGTCGTTAGTACGCGATAGAATATACTCCCAGAACAGCTCTAATCGAAGATTTATTGTCTCTTGGGTGGATTTGTTTTAACTTTTTGTCAGCATAATTATAGGTTTTCCTTACAACATTAAATTGAAGTTATGATTCGCAAAGTTTTTAAATATTTAGTTCGATTTTTCAGATCTCAGCTTTATTGACGGCACCAGAACTATCTATTTCGTTATATCTCCCCGAAGTTCTGGATGGCTTATTTCAAATGTTGAGCGACAGTCAGTCAGGTGTCCGAGATGCCACGGAAACAATTCTTGGGCAGTTCCTTGAACGAATGCACGAGCAGAAAGATGGTGACAGAGTAAACTTTGTCTTAAATTCATAGGAAACAGAAAAAGCAAATTCAAGAAATCAATTTACCCTTCTTATTTTGCAGGCTGAACTAAGTGACATGATTAATGTTCTGATAGTACATGCTTGTACTGAAGAAAGTACTCTCACTCGGATGACTGCGCTTATTTGGTTGAACCGTTTTCTGGAAATGCATTCTGTTAGGCTTCTGCAATATCTTTCATCTTATTTGACAGCTATACTTCCATGTTTGAATGATTCACAGCTTAAAGGTTTTGGTTCATTTTAATTTTAAGTTATACTGGATATTCAGAGCAATATTCTATATATTTTACTAAAGTGCTTTCTTGTTCATTGGATTGTATCTAACATTTTGATACTATATGATTACTAGTGAAAATTTATATTTACTAATGAAAATTAAATTTATATTTTTTTGTGTGTAAAGTACTGTGGATAGCCTGATAATTCTATTAAAAATGAATGGGGCTTAAGTCCGAAGTAAATAGTTAACGAGTTGATATTGATATAAACTGATATGTTGTAAAATAAATAACTCCGGAAATTTTTTTTAGGCTCTTTCAAAATATAAAATTCATTAATTATTCATGAATAACTGTTTTTTAAGCTAAAGAAATCAATACACATTTGATGGGATTATTGTCGGAGAATGCTGATATCGAGTATGATGCTGTTATTAAAGTACTTTTGAAGCATATTAAACACGAATTTCGAGATACAAGAATGGCTGTCCTGAACTGGATAAGTAGAATGCACATTACTGCACCTGCAAAAGTAACTTCTTTTAGCTTGTGAAATATTTTATGAATGAATGCATTCTATTTCGTTTTTATTAATGTTTGCAAAGGCTTTTAAAATTCATCTCGAATTTCATTTAATTTATCATCAAAAATTTTCGAGTTTTACTTATTTAAGAAAAAAATAATAAAAATAGAATATCGAATGGTATTGAAAAAGATAGTAAACATTGGATTTTTATTTCTTTCAGGAAAAATAATATCTTTTTCTCTTTTTGAGTAGAAAAGGATTTGTTTTTTATTTGCAGTTATTTTCATATATGGACCGTATATTCCCAGTATTACTCTCATTACTGTCCGATACATGTGATGATGTGCTGTTGCTGGATTTGCAATTATTATCCGACATATGCGAAGGCAAAAACACAAGTGGTGTTGAATTGCAGGAGCTTAATCTCGACGAAGATATCCTGAAGCAGGTTTATTGCTTTTTAGTTTTGTGTTTGATTCTCTTGTTCTTTTCACTAATCCAATCGAAGTAGTTATTTAAGAGAACACTAAGGGAAATGTATTTCTCCTTTTCTTTTTCATATTTTTGTAGAAACTATTTTAATGTTTTAGCTTTCAGGCATATCACCATATTTAGTGAAATTTACTTCAAGTTTAGTAGCAATGTTTCGAAGTGATACGGCCTTGCTGAATGATAGAGGTGTTTTGATAATCAGGTAACCGGTTTTTTAGGAATATTTCTCTCTTTCGAAAATTATAATTAGACAAGGCAGTGTTTTTATGTTAGAAATATTTTTTTAGGCAGTTATGTGTTCTGCTCGGCTCTGGATCTATCTATCGTTGTTTGTCGATTCTTCTATTGAAAGATAATGATAAAGAATTTGTATCTCAAATGGTTGCTTTATTGAATGGGATATTACTCACTTCTACTGAATTATTCGAGTTAAGAAAGCAATTAAGAACACTAGAATCAGAAGCACGTTTTTCTGCATTTTTCTGCATACATTTTATATGTTTTTTCTATCAGTCCACATATTAAGTACCCATAAAGATTGTATAATAGAAAATGAATCTAATGGAAACTGCTCAGGTCAACTTGTCACATAATTATGTCATCGATCGTTTAAATCTATTTGCATATTTCTTCAAAATGCAATAATTCTGAATTTTAAGGCTTGTATAAATCTGTTCGAATCTTTATATCGTACATGGGCCTTCCAACCTATCGCATTGCTTGGCTTATGTATATTGTCGCAAAATTACGAGCATGCAAGCGTATTAGCACGGCACCTGTGGAAGGTCGATGTTACAGTTGATGTGTTAATCGAAATCGACCGACTTGTACAGCTCATTGAAAGTCCTATACTTTCATGTATGTTCTAGACTCGGAATTTCAAAGTTTTTATTTTATGAAAGCTTTAAAAAGCTGGTTGAATAATATTATGTTAACTTTCGAGTTAAAATCTAAATTTTGTTGAAGATTAAAATCGATACCTAAAAATGCTTCAGATGTACGACTCGATTTATTGGATGCCAAACACCAACGACCTCTTACAGCCGTTCTTTCAGCTCTCCTAATGATACTGCCTCAAACTGATGCTTTCGATACATTACACAAACGCATACAATGCATTCCATCTGTTGCTGTTTACGAGTACGTATAATTAATTATTTTTGATACGATTATCAGAATGAATTCATTAAAAGCGAAGAACTAACCACACAAAAAGATTGCCAGCGACAGTGTTTGAAATCCTTTAGTAAAAAAATTGCTCCAAAAAATTAAATCTTTTTTCGAATAATGCGGTTCTCTAAAGCAATTTCCAATTTTGCGTTTAAATCGCTTACTTAAGGGAAAATGAACAAAATCAGTTGGACGCAAAGGTGGATTTTAAGCCGTTGTTCCAACATTTCTTGGGAATTCTTGATCAGCAACAAATGCTTAGAAGAAAAATGCTGAATTCAGCTGAGTAAAGAAGATGAAATCTACTTCGGGAAATTTCCGCTTTATCTCATATTATGGATCAACTAATCAACTAATACTTTTTTTTCACAAATTGCATATGTATTTGTTCCCTTATTTAAGCGTAATTTAAACCTGTTTTCGGAAGCATTTTTTATCCGCAGAAATTGCTTAATTTTAAAATTCAGCATTTTTTTAATTTTTTTTCACAACAAAATCTGCTAAAAAAAAGAAAGTGAAGTAGCTTTGTTATTGGGACATCTGAATAATTATGGTCTCACAATTCTAAACACAGAACTTTTTAGTAACAGATCTGCCATTAAAATCAACAATGCCATTAACAGTATAAAACTGTATATCTGATTATATCTATTCAAGAAATTCTGAACATAGTTTTTTTTAGCAGACAGTCAAATTCTGAACATAGAACCTTTTACTAGGACATCACGAAAGCAGCACAGTTCTTAGTACGATTAAATCTCATCAGCAATTTATATTGAAAAGAGTCATAAAAATTCTAACAAAATCCGATAGTTCTAAATTTCAGGTGAGGCAATTAATAAGCTAGACCAATCGAGATTTTATTTTACCTTCAATTGATTTTTCATTGTTATGATTTAGAAAAGATAATAATAAATAAGAGAAGTACAAAAGATTAAGATTGTGTCCGCAGAATTGCATAATGAAGTAAATACCGGGACGAAATATTTTAGTAATTCACTAATTCAGAAAAATTAAAATGTCCGCAACAATACAAAAATTAAAGCAATAGATGGAAGTAGATAATATTAAACAAACGTAGAAGTTGAAATTGTCAAAGGCATCGAATTATATTTCGGTAGCGTAAATACTTTAACTGGTTTGAAGTGATATTGTGTAGTTGGCTTCATATGATTAGAATTCATCAACGCTTTAAGTGATTAAAAACTTCCTCGCTATATAGAAAAAAAATTTTCCTTGTTTGTATGACGAGCACCGTAAAAAGATCATTTATAATGACAATTTAATTGCAAATTCATATGAGTTCTTTGAATTTGGACTGCAACCAATATATTAGAAACCTTAAACAGAAAATGACTACATATCCATTAAAAAATTTCGAAATTCTCCATTAAAAATCGAAAAATAAGATTTCGTTGCAAATGAAACTGAAATCAATGAAATGAAAAATATGAATAAAGAGAATTATAATGGCACAAGCACGTGAACATAAGAGATCGGGAAGTAACCAGTTTTTCCGAGCAGCGAACCTTCAAACCAATTCTCGTCAATCTGTGAGATCAAACTAATAATGTCCCCTTCTTTGAAATCTAGTTCAGCTTCATTCTGTGCCTCAAAATCATACAAAGCTCGACAAGACGGCTTAAGAACCGGCAATACCGAAGAGGGTGGTGCATTCGGGCTACCAAAACTAGTCGTTGAGCAGTGGACTTTCGCACTAGAATTCCAATCAGTATTATCTGCTGTCGATTTTTGTGCATATATGGAGGATGTTGACGATGGTTGAAAATTGGCGTTATTTACTGATATGGAACTTTCTGCATGTACTGGCGATCTGCAATACCATTTGATCATTTTTTGTGACGCTATTTTGGAGTTTTTTAATTTGGAGATTTTTTGTATGAAAAATAATAATAGCAAACGTTACCAATCATTTCGTATGAGAAATGTTTTACATTCAATGCAGCATTATATCCCTAGATGTTTGATCTACTGAAAGCTGTTATTAAGTCGAGAAATTCTATTCCCAAAAAATTATAATGAAGTAATGATAGCAAACATTACCAATCATTTAAGAAAGTCCGTTTTCAAAAGTACTCATCCTTTTAATCCGGAATTCAAACATTTTGAATAAAATTTACCGAGCACTAGATACTTTGTCTGATAAAACGGGCTTGATGACATGTTCCACACGTAGTCGAGTGCTTGCTTCTTCAACACTAAAATTTATACCGCATTTACTTGATAAAGATTTGACTGAAATATTTTTTTTTTTTAAACTTGATCAAAATACTTATTCAATGTCAGTAACTTTTGCACCGAAATTATGATTATGCAAAAATACCGTTCATTCAATTGTGCCTTCAAACGTTCCAAAACTTGGGTAGTTTGTCGATGAAAATCCAGCTGCGCATCAACCAATGCGCATAGCTGAGTCACCTGTTCAATCTAAATTTCAGTGTGTACTGAATTTTCTCAAAACATTAGAAACTGAATTTTTAACTATAAAATACTATTTGCTTTCTTTATAATAGAAATTTCAAAAGATCAAAATTTTATTAAAAAAATAAATTTAAATGAGAAATTAAAAAAAATAATTATACATCATTACATACATCATTGCTTAAAAGATTATACATTGCTTGTTCTGCTAATTGTTTTGATTCTTCTAATTTGTCTTCTGCTTGAATCAATTCCTCATCTGAAAAACAAATGCTCTTAGTTGGTATAACACATTAACGCCATAAAATGCTATCGTTCAGATAATTTATCTGTGCAGGTATAACGCATTTACTAGTGGTAAATGGACATCGAGCATAGCTGGGATTATTTAATGGTTCAGTTATCATTTAACTTTTACAACAGTTTTTTACATATATTTCTCACAACATATTTCAAAATATTCCAATACTGCTTGATCTTACGAAAAAAGAAACATCCAAATCAAGTCGAGCTCTGTAATGAAGAAATGAGAAAAATTTTTCACACAATAAATTCCCTTTTGCATTTTCATATTATTGTTATGTGAAAAATGATTTATAAATATTTGTTCATCTTTCAGTTTTCTAATACAATTAATTAATTACTGCATTCGTGCGTTCCTGTTAATAATTATTGAATTTCAGTTTGAATGAAATAAATAATTAAATAATTAACCGCGTGTTTGTTTCCGCTTCTTGCAATCGTAATCCAGACGTCGACCTTTAAGTTTTGTTCGATGATGCTAGAATGATAATCAGATAAATGAAAAGTGACAGAAAATGCATTTTAAATTAGAATAAGAAACATTGCAAGAAATCAGCAGACACACATTAACTTCTTTCAAGTCAGTTTGTTGCAGATGTGTTAGTGGATCCAGAAAATTATGTTTCACATTATCCTCCATTTGATATTTAATATCAGCTAGTTGACGATAAGTTTCCGAAGCATCAAGCAAAGCTGGAACATAATACTGAATAAAAATCGAATCCAACAAAACAACAAAATCCAGTGCATATTAATAAAATGCAAACAAGCTTAATTCAAACCTTTTCCAAGATCAGAATCTACACCTAAAGCCGTTCCATATTTCTGCATGATATCTGCTAATAAGCCTTCGGTTTGTGGATATGGTTGGGCTTTCGATGTTCCGCGTACTTTTGATAAGGCTCCCATTGTGGCCATTTTCGCTCGAGTTGCTATTAGGAAATTTTTAAATAAAAACCAAAATTATAATACTACGAATTTATAAAATTAAGATTCAGTAACGAACATAAAGCTACGGATTGCTAGAATTCTTTTTTTTTACCTGGATTAGGCTGAAGTAGTTCATGAGTTCCAGCAATCAACGCATTAATTAATTCGTACGTCAGATCCACTTTCTTAAAAACAAGAAGAACCTAAGCATATCTACAATTAAAAACAGATAAATCATAAAATATCATGATAAAGTCGAAACTCAAAATGTAATTTTACTGCTAACATAATTTCTATATCGTTAAGATTTGGAAGAATATGGATACACAGAGTATCAATAAAGTAAAAAGTAACTAAGCAAACCACAGTATATAGCAAACCCGTTCCATTTCATTGTACTGCTCATCCAGCTTCGTTGCTTCGGCAGCACCCATCGTCTCGCTGAGATACTGTATAAACACAAAGATACAAAGATTTATATTAGGATATGAAATTTGTACTAAGCTTTACAAATATCATTTGATCCGGAACGCTTTACATTCCTAAACAATAAATGAAAAATCCTCTTGCATTTAAGTGGATTATATACCACTATGTATTAAATTTTTTATGATCAAATAAATATTTGCAGCAAATATTGTGTCTTGCGCCAAATACATTGGAATAAAATTTTTTGCCCGTTCCAAAACTATATCATATTGCGCCATCTAAGCTCAGAGCAAATAATAGCTTCAATTTTTGTTTTCGAAAAAATAAAATATCATGGATCAAAAAAAAAAAATTAAAGCGCGAACAAATGTCATGCATATTTGGAATCACCTAATTAGTTTGATCGTACTGGATTCATTTAGCGCATGCTAAATACTAAACAATTAAGGTTCGTTGAAAGAAAGAAACCATTACAATAAATATATCACACTACGCATTCAAAAATAAAAGTAATGGAGAGCATTTAAGATACATTTTCTTCAAAAATGAGTTGAAATTATCACTGATTGCATGTTTATTATCAAAAAACATACTTGATTCGCTTTGTTTAATTGCTTCTTCAAACCAGAGAAAGACATGCTGGCCAACTATAGATTGTTGCTGATTGATTATCAGTACACAAAATAGCGCTCTAAACAAAAATCATAAAGAATTTATGAAAACGAGTGGAAAAGTAAACGCTCTTTGATAATTAATTTCACTAAAATTAAGTTTCTTTCACTTGCACATATTTCAAGTTAGACAAACTATCTATTTTATTTTGATAATGTATAAGATTAAAAAGATAACTGAAAAAAAAAACCCCATGGAATATAGATGCGTATCGCATTGGTGCAGTGATATACTACCACAAGTGATAAGTTATGAGAATTCGGCTTATATTCTTGAATAGTTTGTTGAAAATTTTTGGTATGAAAAATTCATTTAAGCATTAAAACCATTCATCCAAATCGTACCAAGATATTCGGACAAAGGAAATATATAATTTTCTTCTTGCAACCCATTCTACAACCGAACTCTTGGTTTTACTCATCTGAACTGTTTAGTGAATTTAGAAAAACTGAAGGAAAAAAAGACAAATTTTAATGTTATGAAAATGGAAGAGAAAAGAACAACAAATAAATATATGACTAAGTTACTAAGACTAATCAAACAGAATAACTATGATTATTGAACGGCTTGAAACAAATATCCAATATACCGTGATCGCATCCAAATATCGTTTTTTTAACTTTAATTCCATGTTAATAATTCGCACTCTTCATCAAACGTTACTAACATTAACAAATTTTATTCTTTCATTTTTTTGTCGCCTGGAAACCTAACAAATCGTTTGATAAGTGCTTTTGGAATCGGACATTGCTAAAATAGAATTTCGACGTAATATAGCTATATGAATTTTGGCTATTTACCGAAAATATGAGATTTTTGAAATACTGAACAAATAACAGAATAAATAATCACGTCCATTAACGTCAATACATCTACTAATTTCCACTAAGTTCTTATCCTCAGCGAAGAATTGAAGAGAATGCCTAAACATTTAACGATAAACCAAATGAGGCTCATTTAGGAAACATCTGATCTATTCATACATGTACTACGCTTGTGATATTAACGATAGTGTAAAATCGAAATACTGTATCCCAATAATACGGTTGATGAGAAGCGAAGATCAAGATAAGAAAATTTGAAGCAATAGCTATTGAAAAAAATAAGGCTTACTGAAATTTTACAAATATTAAGTTCCATCATTTTCTCTGCATTCTTTTCATACTTTCCAGAACTATATATTTTTGTTTTTTGTCTCATAATAAAAGTCAATCCTAGTGATAATTTTATCAACATCAAAAAAATCTTCCAAAGTGAACATCCACTTCAATCATAAATATATCTTGATAGATAACTATCACAGCAAGAGATATAATAATACATAAGACTGTATACAAACAGCAGAGAAGCGCAAAAAAAAAGAAAAGAAGGTCATCGAGTTAGCTCACATACCAATGAAGCATCAGTCATCTTCATACTAGAATGGAAACTGAGAATAGAACATCTTCCTGGAAAGGCATGGAATGGAAAGACTAGATGAGGGAAGCATGTTTCCAAGATTTCAGGCCAATTCGACCAGAACAAGTCACAATTCATTCACACATTCTCTCATGATGAGAACAGAAATTAATGGCATGCTTACTTCGCAAGCTATTATTTCAACTGGTTTTACTGGCGAAAAATTTATGACATTAAAGTACCCTTAGAGCGAAATACACGATATGTCGAAGGAAAAAAAGTAATGAATATATCGAGTAATGAGAAAAAAACTAATTAAAAATTTGAATTGTAATAAAATGCAAAGACAATTCTCTCGACAAAGTATGAACAATTAAAATCTATGATAAAGTGCACTATCAAAGAAATCGAAGAAAAGCAAAAAAAATTTGAGTGTGAAGATATTCGGCATACACTGAATTTGTAATGCTATTTTCACTTCAGATTGGGAGATAAAAATCCATGAAAAGATACACTGTAATTTTTAACGATTCTCTATTAGACTTTCATTTTTCCACCACTTAAAAACATTTCAATTCCATTCATAGATTTCTACTGAATTGTTAATCTACCTTCTAAGTTCCAATTAACCTGTCATTCTATCTATTATACCTGATTCCTCGAATCAATAGTAAATTTCACTCAACTTCTTAAAACTTTCTCAAAGTACATAAGATTGTAAAAAAAATTTTCTTATTCTGTTATGCACAATTTTCTAATCTAACTAATGAAACTTTTCTACATAAGCACATCGAAAGCTCAGACCTTTTCGTCTAAACATACATAGAACGAAAAATGAAGAAAGGAATCTATGTGATTTCTGCAATAGCACATAATTCAGCTGACATCATGATAAACAAGATAGGCCCAAGGCATTTAGAAATGACGATGAAGCCTCTTAAAATTCCAATAATGATCGATAAGCCTAAGCGCTTCTTTCTCTCTATCCATATGTATGTTATGGATGGACAGTTAGCGAAATTTATGAAATATCATTTTCATTGCTAGGATATGTAGCATATGAAGTGCACAGGATTGTACGAAGAAAATCTATATTTTACTTTCACCAATAATTCATCTTCCAATTCTTTACTTTTCAACATTTCAGAACAGATAATACATCCTTTTCTTTCGTAGAATTTCAATCTGAATATACATCAATGCTTAATAGATAGATATTCCTAGCTATTTAATAAAAAAAAATCCATTGAAATTAATTATAAAACAAAATTATACTGAACCCTATCTGAACATATGAAGCATTCAATCGAATCCAGTTGTATGACAACCTTAAATTCTTGAAGTAGAAAAAGCATGCACAAACAAATCTCTAATATTAATTATGCTACGATTCCATGAGAAAAATGGAAAACAAATGGAAACTACATTCGAAAATGGCGAAGAATTCATCATAAATAGATGAGTTATACAAAACAGACAGCAAATGACCAGTCTAATAAGAGATTGTTCATTATTTGGTTACGCTTCTCCAGCTTTTCTGTTTATTGTTTGGAAAAGACCATCTTCAAGGAATGCACCTCTTTTAATTTTTCATGTAGATACAGGAAGAGAAATGTAAATCTAAACACAACATTAGGCAAAAACTAAGAAGTTACGAGGAGTCACTGGAACAATAATTCACTACTTCAGATGAAAATCGAAATGAATTTAAAACCAGATTCTTCTGAAATGAAATCTTAGAACGATTAATAGATGCAAGAGGATTCACCACGTTATCGTCCCAAAAAATTTTAACACGAAGGACTCATACATTGATAAACGAGATGCTGAAAAATGGAAACACTCCGAGCATGACAAATTCAGCTCGAAAATTGTAAATAAAGCCCAAAAACAAAAATATTCTCGTGCATTTTTTAAAATTCCATCATCAATCTCTGGAAAGTCATCATTTTACATTGGTTATGCGAAACAGAATCGCCATTTGAGAACAAACAACAACTACAAATAAGCAATCATAAGCAAATTTCATCATTTTAGATTGCTCTTAATAAAAGAGTAACTAAGCTTTAATTCAAACTTTCGGCAAAAAAAATCAAATTAGGAAAGTGCTGAAATTTAATTTTAGGAGAAGTCTGACAAATAAAAAAAATCATATGTCATTAAATGGGATACATACAAGACTTATTTTTCTACCCTTAATTTGATCAGTTAAAGAAATTAAATGAGAAAGTGGGAAATAAACGAATAAGTTTCCACAGAGTTGCTGTTACAAACTGTTCATTTAAAACATTGTTAGGACGCAAAGCTGACAAACAGAAGCAGATAACAGAAAGATTTTAAAGAAAGCTTTTTGAATTATATTTATACTCTTTAAAGTTTTTAAATTACAATACAGCTTTAACAATACAATTAAGCTATGCGATGGAAACACGAGAAGCTTTAAATATATAAATTATAAGCGCGATTTGTTAATATTAATTCACCAACTAAAAAATTTATGCCTAATCAAAATGTAACTTATATAAAAAGATTAAAAGGGAAACAAGTATGTTTAATTCCTTAATTACGAGTAACATGGAAAGATAAAGTGTATTGAATTATTAAAATGGATGTAAAACATTATCCTTATAAATAATAGATCTCTTAATAAATTGGAGATAAAATTAGATACATAAAAATCGAAAAGCAACAGTTTCAATGAAAAACAAAATTAAACTAGTGTTACTCTATTCACTAAGATCAAATATCTATATTCAATGGCTACGACAAACTGCAAATTTGAATCTTACTTAATATCTCATCCTATATCGATTCCAGAAAAAATCCTTTGCAACACTCAGTTCATGAACTGGAGTCTTTATAACGTTAATCCATATCTCGTATACGTTTGCAAATATCATCAGTGAATGAAGAACATGTACCATGTCCACCTAAATCACCAGTCTTTTCACTGCCTTCTCTGATCGCATCAAAGCAGGCCTGAAACATAAATTCCATAATTTTAAATATTATATTTAACTATGTTCAAAATAGATAATATGTAAATAATTTATTATTAAAGAAAGATTATATGTAATTATATTATTAAAGTTATCTCCAATCAAAATAAATAAGAACAAAGAGGAAATAAGTTTACTTTTTCTATCTTATCTGCATACGAAGTTAATCCCAGATATCGCAGCATCATCACTGCCGAAAGAAGTAATGCAGTAGGATTTGCTTTGTTCTGCAGTAATTGAAAAATTGAAAACAATTTACTTTTATAAAGATGTTGGCATTCATTTGCAATAAATGAAAATGCCATTTTACCTGTCCAGCGATATCTGGTGCAGTACCATGGACAGATTCAAAAACGGCAGCATCTTCACCAATATTTCCTGAGGGTGTTATACCAAGACCACCAATCAAACCTGCGCACAAGTCTGACAATATGTCACCATACAAATTTGGCATTACTAACACATCATATTGGTTTGGATTTTGAACCATCTAAAAGGAGATTATCTAGAAACAAAAAAAAAAAAAAAAAAAACAAACTTAACTGAAAATGTAAATGTAATATGCAACTCACATTCAAACAAACGGTATCCAAATATGCCTCATTGAATTTTATGTCCAAATAGTTTGCAGCTTGTTCACGACACATATCCAAGAAGAGACCATCTGACATGCGCATTATATTTGCTTTATGAACAGCAGTTACCATTTTCCGACCATTTGTTCGTGCATATTCAAATGCATATTTAGCAATGCGTCTTGATGCATCTTCTGTTATCAGCTTAATGCTTTGGACAACACCATTTACGATCTGAAATACTTAAATTGATTTAATATGACTTTCAACTTAACAAAAATTTAAAAGTTATATGAAAAATCAATTTAACTTGCGAACATTTCAATGACATTTGACATTTTCAATAACAACGACAAGCTTGAAATTTAAACAATTAAACTGAAAAGATTGAAAGAAAAATTGTTGTACACAAATAATAGATTTCCTCATTGAAATCTGATCTGCAAAACAAACGCTCAATTCGTCCCAAGTATTGTAAGTTAATATCATTTCGAAATTATACTATTTTCAATAATCTAAAAATAAGAACAAAAAAAAAAGAAGCAGCGTAAACAACCAAGTAATGCGAAAGACCTCGTGCTCGATTCCAGAATATTCGCCTTCAGTATTTTCTCTAATTGTTACGATATCGACGTCATCATAAAGTGTTTTATGACCTGCCAAGGATCTGCAGGGTCGAACATTTGCATAGAGATTGAATTCTCTGCAATTTATCATTACTGTTTTCTGTCCATCTATTTCATTCGAAAACAAATTTTTCCTTAAGCAACTCACTTCCTGACAGCAAGATTAAGCGAACGATGTCCTTTACCAATTGGCGTTGCAAGGGGACCTTTCAAGCCAACTTTGTTTGTTCTCATCAACTCGATACATCTGAAATATAAACATCAAAGCTAATATGACATGATATTATTCAGTAAATAAAATAGTATCACTTTACTCATTCCCTTTGCTCAACAAGAATAATTTACGATAAACATAGGATGAGAACATCTATTCCCAAAACCATAATCTGAGCAGTTATTAAGAAAGAAAATCTTTTACTTCTTCATGTCCAATAAAGTTTATAGACAAAAGGGAAAATAACTTTGAAGGTATTCGGAAAATTCCGTCATGTCCTCTGACAGGCGTAACATCCACAGGATCCCATTCAATTGGTGTATTTGCTGCTTCGAATATATTTTGTACTGAAGATGATATTTCGGGTCCAATGCCATCTCCTGAAATCATTTGAATAAAATACCCAAAATATTAGGAAATTAATATTATTAACATCGCTAATAATTTTAAGAAATGAATGAGTACAACAGCAGGGTGAAAAAGACTCAGTTTATATTGCATTTGAAAGAATAATCCATAAATTTCTGACAAGGAACGTTTCCGATGAAAATATTTTTTTAATTAATGTAACGAAACAATAAAAGATAAGCTATAAACAAAAAAAAAATTTAAGCTATCTTATATAAAATTGTTTTTTCAAGATTAAAAATCAACGAAATTAAAAAAAGGAAGAAATGTCTAAACAAAGCAGAAAAACCTGGAATAAGTGTAACTCGACGTACGCTGTTTGGACGTACGCTATTTGTACTGGCTTTAACTACGCCGTGTGCAAACGCTGTAGCCACTTTTATGCAACGTCGTGCTATCATGTTAAAGATGGCAAATTCTATCACCACCTGAAATAAATGAATACTAATGGTAGAACTAACAAATGATTAATAAGAGGAATGATAATAATATACTCAAGAAAGAAATCGACCAATCAATCGCTGGTTCAAGCCAATATTAATTCAGTTTTCTAGACTTCTGTTTTTAAAGTGGTTAAAAATTAACGGTCAACCATGCCAATGATCCATCCTAAGTATGTCTACTTGTAGTGCTAGAATTATTCACTTCATATTAAGGGCCTTTCAAAAAGCATTTAACAGCGTCAAACATACATACATACATTCATACATACACACACATACACACACATACACACACACACACACATACAGAACAAATCGATTTCGCCCCCTCACGGTGCGTTCTAGTGGGTGTGCATTGCCAAGTACACGTCATGGATCAAGATATCTCGATGATATTTTTTTCTGTTGACAATTCGAAAGAATTCAGGTGATGTAACATGACTTCTCTTTTCAAGCGTAACCTATCATATTTTTTCAATTTCTAAAAGGTTGCTGCGAGTGAAAGATCTAAGTTCATTATTGAATCATGACCAATATTTTCAAGTCTTAGCATAACGAAAAAGCAAGACATAGCTGAAATAAATAAGACCAAATTGAAATAAGTAGAAATTCTGTTGTGAGTGAACGGCCAAATAGACACGAAAGAAAATATCCGCCTTTTATTTCTTATAGTATCTGATAAGCTGTTTCTCGCTATTTTGCTGTATATGAAAAATAATTGAAAATTTCTGTGTCCAGAGATAACTGTTTATTATAAATCATTGATTATCATATTAATTTAAAATCAGAAGATTCCTTATTTCAAAATTATCGTTAAGTCAGAAGACAAAAAATTAGAAAATTTGTTAATACCGTTTGCAGAGGTGAATATTCATGTCTAGAAGTTCTTTCTTATTGGTGATCGTTTTCAGATGAAATGATCAATCCTTGTTCTATTGAAGGGAATAGTACGAAAATGATAGAATTACGTTCGAGAAATGCTAATAGGAATAATGGAGAAAATCGAAATCGATGGGATAAGATAGTGAACACCAATAAAGTTAATTTCAATCCTTACTTTTACATCTTATTGTTTTAATTAATTCTCTACTATGTATTATAATGAGCATCCTTTTTTCATTATAGGTTATTGTAGAGAAGAAATTAAAGCCTCATGATAATTTGAACAAAATTGCCGTGCAATATTCCGTCTCGGTATGCATTTCCTTCCCTTAATGCTAACAAATAATTTCATTTTGCGTAATTATTTTGCTGATCAAACAAACAAACAAACTATAATGCACGCTGATTTATATTCTGTTATTAAGTTGATTTGTCGTAAATGTATTTATACTTATTAATATAGAATATCTTATAGCTGTCCGACTTGAAAAGAGTCAATAACATCGTTTCTGAGCAGGATATTTATGCTATGCCATTTATCAAAATCCCAATTAGCAAATTACGAAAAGGACTGGATTTAGAATACGGAAGTAATTTGCTAGATAATGATAAGCTTGGCGAATCAGTGGCAGAGGAGATGGCAGATGATAGAGGTTAATAATAACTACTTTTCTGAGCAAATTTTACGCTTTTAAAACAAATCCGTATTATGGAAACATAGTTATAAATATTAACGTAGCTATAAATAGATTGCTTGGAATTATTTACTTCCCCTTTGTATTTTTTTTTCAATTCTTTCATTATTTCCATCAGATTTAGATATTTTGCAGGCCTCTTTTAAGTAATAATGATTTATCTGATAAAAGTGTAGAAGAGTTGTTTGAGAAGACAGATGCTTATATTGCTCAAATACGGGATAATTTGCCAACTGATAATACAGATGATACTGTCCATTTCGTAGATGCAAGGTCTCCTGATGCTACTTTCAAAGTACTGTGATCATTTTTTACATTTTAGGTTAATAGTTTTTCTAATAATTGAATTCCTATAGACTAATCGAATTTGTAGCTTTTACAGTGAAAGCAAATCGCTTCAGATGTTCATTTTTTAACTTTTCATTCTTGTTCGTCAATAGCTTTGATGTACTTTTTCAATCTGTCAATTTAATGTATTTTATGTACAGTCAATTAAGATTCGTTTCAGGGACTTTGGTTCCTTGTGGTCTTCGTCATTTTCATATTCATATTTGTACCGTTGATACTAACATTTGTGGAAGAAGAACAAGGAAGATCTCATGTGACTAAGAAGAGCTATATAAAGAGTTGATGATTGTGAAGTGATTTCTCTTTAATATCTCTCTTTCTTCACTTCAACTTTTCTAGATAATTCAATTAATAAATTTCTGATGCATTTAGGGATTTATTTTCTGCTATCATAGATAAAAATGGGCTATATAATGCTGTTTGATCGTTCATGTATTGCACACATTATTGCATCAATTGCGAGTTTTAACTGATTAAGTCATATTAATCAATATATTTGTGAATTTAAAGATTTCTTTTTAAAGGATTTATCTTGTTTAAAATGTTTTTTTCTTTCGAATTAGTAATGCATAATAGAAAAATAATAGTGCCGCTATTGAAATATTTTTTATTAAGTATGATGGGTATTTCTTCTGGTTAACATACAGACGCGATGTAAGAATATATTTTTGTAAGTTTTTACTAATCAATATATTTATGTTTTTAATAAAAATTAAAATATCAGTTCATCAGTTGTATTGCTAAGCTATTTCAGATACAGGTAGGAATAACCTGTTCTATCCTGTATTTGTGCATTTATGACACGTATTTTATATGCTACAGAAATACTTTTTGTTAATCGGATTAAGGTAATGGAAAAGCAAGTAGTCCTATCATATTGTAGTAGAAACTGCTTAACAGTTCGTTTCTCGATAGCTAAATTATTCTTGTAGTTTACTTGAATCAGTTTAAATTTCTAGAGAATATATCGAGAAGTCATAGCGAGCAGAATAACATTTTGCTGGGATAAAATATTGGATGTAGATATCATCGTAAAGAAAGTGTCAGGCCTATAGTTTGTTTTATGAGCCTTAATCCTTCTCAAAACTTCTTTTATTGCAATAACATATTTATGATAGTGGGATAGTAGTGAATGCAGTTATGTCTTTCATCACTAATTTTTTTAAAGATGTTTAGGAGACAGCCTCTTGATATTACTGCTTTGTTTTAATGGCTGAATTTAACAGCAATGAATAAAAAATATTTAGCAGCAGATTCTTATCTTTCGCTCTGTACAGATATATATCTCAAATCTTATCATAACTTCCTTTATCGGCTTTGTTTCGTGGAAAATAACAACTGCGATTACTTTATTGATATGTTACATAATATGCATATTGCAGAAATATGGGTAATTGCTTCTCCGTGTCGCCACATCAATCATTACCCTCATCGGGTATTCGCAATGAACGTAATTCTCCAAAATTCTCTGCTGATCGTGGTAGCATTGAACCACTAAAAGAAGTAAATTGTAACGAAGCATTAACTCCTCGAAGACAAGAAAATCGTGGCTTACAAGGTCTTCAATTTTGAATTTTAGGGACCAAATAAACTTAAAAAAGAAAACTGTGAGTGGTACAAAAAGTAGATATTGTCTTGAGTTTTTCAATTATATGATTTCCAGATCTTACTCCTGGCAGAGAGGTTTTGGTTGCTCTGTACGCTTATGATTCACGAGCAGATGGCGATCTCAGCTTTAGAAAAGGCGACGTGATGTATTTATTAGATCAGAGGTTTCTTTTCTTTGGTTCTTTACATTTTAGTTAAGTTTTATTATTTTCATAGACTGTATTGATTTCATTTCGATGAAGCGGTTTCTTTTATTCAAATCAATTTCAGCAATTCAGATTGGTGGTACGTTAGACACTCGAAAGGAGGTACTGGATATGTTCCCCGAAACTTTGTTGCAAGACAACAAACCGTAGAGAGTGAGGAGTAAGTTCTTTGTTCTATTCGATATCTGATTTTTATATGTTTCACTGATTATTAAATTTTTTCAAATCTTTTTTTTCTAATATGATGACATTTGACTTAATAATTCAACTTATAACGTTCAGTTTTCTCGAAATTTATCACTTACCTCATATTTTGAATTTGGTGTATTTACAAGCTACTTCTTTTAATCAGTATTTTTCATATAAAATAGATGAGTTACACTGTCTTACTTTCAGATGGTTCGCTGGTCGAATTGCGCGTAATCGAGCAGAAAGATTAGTTCTGGCAAGTAATCTTCCAAAGGGAACTTTTCTCATACGTGAACGAGAAGCAGATACTCGGGAATATGCTCTTACGATTAGGGATTCAGATGATCAGCGTGGAGGTACTGTGAAACATTACAAAATCAAACGGTTCGTATTCTTCCTAGATTACATTACATGTATTGTGAAATATCATTGAGTTTGGTGGTAACTGCTACAGTTATTGCGACGTTACCTCTTTTCATGATTTATCCCATACAATTTTCTTTTTTTACGATCCAATATAAAGTAAGCATAAAATTTCCTAATTTTTTTAAGTAGTTGTAAATACTTTGTTAGTCTGAAATGGATTTATCCAAAGACTCTGTCGTATGTTTTGTATAATTATATTATTTCCTCTTTTTCGTTTAGATTGGATGGCGATGCAGGTTTCTTTATTACAACTAGGAGGACTTTTGCAACTCTCAGGGATCTCGTCAGCTATTATTCAGGCAAATTCATTGATTAAAAAAAAAATCAAATCAAATGATTAAAAAAATCAAAATGTTTTCTCATATAATGACAGTGACATTAATCATGATGCCTGATGTCCTTAATATTCTTTCTAATAAATATAGCTTCTGTTCCTTTCTTTGAATGGTCTGTTTTTATTACAGAAGTGTCTGATGGCCTTTGCTGTCAGCTATCGTTTCCAGCACCACGCATCGCTCCCACTCGTCCCGATCTTTCCCATGATACACAGCAGGTTGATGTTTTTCGTTATATTTTTATGCTTGATTAGTATCAAAGATGATTAAGTTCATTTTTATTTCTTTTTTGATGTTAGATGAGAAAAACAACATTCATTCATCTACAATCGTATTTAAGAATTGGGAAATTCCACGAAATCAGCTTCAGTTAAAACGAAAATTAGGAGATGGAAATTTTGGTGATGTGTGGTACGGTAAATGGCGAGGTATGGTAGAAGTAGCTATCAAAACAATGAAACCTGGAACGATGTCACCAGAAGCATTCCTAGGGTGATTATGCATAATTGTAAATACTTAGTCAGCATTAATTAAATTTAGAAGAGAATAATTGCTATAGATGAATGATCTTAATTTTCTGTCGATTAGATCTCATGGATTTATTAAAGAGCCTGAAATGTTTAAATAAAATTTCAATTTGAATTACACTGATAAACATATTCTATCAACTAGTAACCAGTAATAAGATTATGATTTATGAGTTGTTATTTGAATGCCATATATTTAAGAAAAAAATTTTGTCAGTCATTTCAGTGAGGCCCAAATCATGAAGCAATGTGACCATCCTAATCTCGTTAAATTATACGCTGTTTGTACGAAAGAAGAACCATTTTATATTATAACTGAATACATGGTTAATGGAGCACTTCTTCATTATTTGCGCAGTGAGGGCAATAGTCTTACTTTGCAAGCGCTTGTGGACATGTGTGCACAGGTTGGATTTTATGAAATAGTTCGCATTAGAATATTTTTATATTTCATTATTCGGTGTGACTTTTCATTATTTGTAGTCTTTCTATTCTCAGTTGATATCGTTTTTTGTTATTTCTGTTAAAAGTGATCAACTTAATTATATTGTGTTTTAAGGTAGCGAATGGTATGATGTACTTAGAAGAGCGAAAGTTAGTGCATCGGGATCTTGCAGCGAGAAATGTATTGGTTGGTGATAAGATTTCTGGGGTCCCCGTTGTGAAAGTATGCATGTTTCATCTTGTTTTCGTCTTTTTTTGCGTACGTCCGGCTAGAAATAATAATGCTATACATTGTTATTTTTCAGGTTGCTGATTTTGGATTAGCACGAAAGTTAATGGAAGAAGATATTTATGAAGCAAGAACAGGAGCGAAATTTCCAATAAAATGGACTGCACCAGAGGCGGCAACATGCGGCAATTTTACCGTAAAATCCGATGTTTGGTCTTATGGAATTCTGCTGTACGAAATTATTACGAAGGGTCAAGTACCATATCCAGGTATTTCTAAAACAACGAAATCTTCTAAATATTATAATATTTCCTTTTTCCTGTCAGTTTAGACATTCAAAATTTTTTAATAGAAAATTATGTTTTAGGGATGTTTATATTCATTTTAATCAGTTAAAAGTGGTATTTTCTATATTTTTAAGCAATAACATGTAATTTGAATTAGATTAATTAATGCGTATTTTTCCGAAAATTTTTAGGGATGCATAATCGTGAAGTAATCGAACAAGTAGAATTAGGCTATCGTATGCCAATGCCACGTGGATGCCCTGAACAAATATATACTGAAGTTATGTTAAAATGCTGGGATAAGGTATCATGTTTCATTATTTATTTAAATATTCTTATCACATTTTCCCAAAAAACATCACTTCAAATTTTGAAATCCGTATTTATGACTAATTTTTCTTTTGATATTTATTTTTTTATTTGACAAGTTGAAAATCATAATTTTTAGATACCTGATCGGAGACCAACTTTCGATTATCTTTTCCACTTTTTCGACGATTATTTTGTGAGTTCGCAACCGAGTTATGTACCACCATCACAAAATTAATCTACTGTTGTTGTATTCAGTTTTACATTGATTTGTTTTTTTCACTTCATGCATATAGAGCTTTAAATTATTTCCATCACTTTCAATTGTTTGATTTGTTCTTTTTTTCGAGTTTGCAGTGGAAGACAATCTTTCTTCAAAAATTGGTCAAATTTTTCGCAAAAATGATAAACAAGAGAAAGTTTGTTAATTATCAAAACATTTCACTGAAATATTCCAAATTCTCATATTTTTTTGTAACGATTTTGCTGATTGTATTTTTAAGAAAATTTATTTTTGTTTCGGTTTTTCTCTTATTAAAATTCTCTTATTTGTCTTTTATACTGCCTCTTTTTCTAGAAAATATTGTTTTTGCTGTCATTGAATATTCTAGACCTTAAAGTATCATATACTTAAATCTTGAAAGATGCAAATAAATTTATTCATATAAAAGAAGCTGATGAATTTAGTCATTGAGTAGATATGTCTTCTGTTAACTTTTGCGTACTTCACTAAATCTTATATATTCGGATCATCAAAATGTGTTGCATATTTCACTAAATCTTATGTATTGAGATCATCAAAATTAATACTCTCTATAATTTGCTCATGTTCTATTTATAATTTTCTCACATCGCTATAATTGTTTTTCCTTACTGCAACATTTTTAGTTGAAATATATTGTGACTATAGTTTCTTTTATTCAATTTCCTGAGAAAGAAAATGAAAGAGTGACAATTTCGAGATCATTTTTTAAAATAATTTTAACTGGTTAAATATTATTTATTTATCAGCTTCTTTTTGGAGACAGTTTCTCTGTTCCATTATTCTCAATTTGTTCATTATTTCCATATCACTTTCATCTATGTTAATATTTCTTATTAGTTGCTTTATATAAATAACGCTGATCGAAGATGAACTGTTCCAAACATATTCTGTATTTTTCATTTCTATTCTTCCACTGTCAGCAGTCTTTATATGCTGTCAATTGTGTATACGTTTTTTTTAATTCGTTTAGGAAAAAATATTCATCTACTTAATAAAATTTTGATTGCATTCAGAAAAAGATGTTATCGTTTAGCCATGATATTTTTATTCATCGCCAACTTTTGATATCTTCATTAAGTTTTCGAAAACTATTCGGAGATTTTAAAATTAGAAACGTAAAATATTTTTAGTTTTTCAGGTAGAATGGCGGATATACCGTTCGATCTCGATTTAGAAATGATATTAACTGATCCACACACGGATTTGATGTTATCCGGTGGCAGCTCCGTAGATGTTTACAATCCATTCATAGTTGACAATGATCTAAACTTTGTCGAAAACAATACGAAATCAAGCGGCTTGTACACATCTGCAATGTCATATTTGGATGGCCCGAATTGTTTGCTAGATAGCTTTTACTCTCAGTTGGATTCACAAGAAAATGCTGTTGAAGAAGAACATTCTTATGCTTCACGAAGTAGGTTTTCATGAGAATAAATAAAAAATTTCTCATTAAGAATCGTTCTAATTTATCATCCTCAAATCGTTTTGTATAAATCTACAGATGCTATAAATTTTCTAAATTAGATGAATTTTGTAAAGTGGTCCTCATTACAATTCGTTTTTAGCAGAATCGGCGACATCCTCAATATATGAGAAAAGCAGCTCCGTGGTTTCGTTTCTACAGAATACAGAAGAACAATTTGATGTACTTCAAGTACTTTTACATTTACTTGATTGGCCTGGGTTTTTTATTTTGTTCTTTTATTCTTTTAATATCTTAAATCGCATAAAAGTTTTCGAAATGTTTCTTTTGTTCCATCTCGATATTTAGGAAGCAAGTAGAGAAATCTTCGATGAATGGAACTGTGAACAAAACTTTTTATCACTGCCACAAAGGGAAGTTAAAACAGGTATATTTCCTATAATTCAACTAATTAGTTGGATATAATTGACAGTTTCCATACATTTATTTAGAATATGCGTTAAAAGCAATCTGTTCCGCTCCTTCAATCGTTTCAATGCATAAAACGAATCGATTTAGTGCAACTGAAATTAATAAGAAAACAAGATTACCAGTTACTCGAATTGGTCTTGGAGGTATTATTGTTCGGTACTCCCTGTCTTATGAAATGTCGTATTGAGATATATTATTTACACATTTTACTGTGATTATTTTTATTTTAGTCTACATGTTTATCATTTAATCTTTCCAAAAACTAAAACTAAATTTGAAATAGTTGACAACAGCAATGATAATTCTTTTTTCAAGCTATAATCTTGATATATTCTTTTAAAAATATCTTTAGAGAAACGGAAATATTCACCACTTATATTAACCGACGAGGAGAAGAAATTATGCAAGAAAGAAGGGATTAGATTGCCAGAATATTATCCTTTAACAAAGGCAGAAGAAAGGGAGCTGAAACGTATACGCCGAAAAATCCGAAACAAACATTCGGCTCAGACGAGTCGCAAGAAAAAACAAGTTATTCATTACCAAAATTTTATTTTTTCTTACACTTTATATCTTGACTCTTTACAAAAACTTTCAGGATTATATTGAAGCATTGGAGGACCGTGTGGAGAACTGTACTCAAGAGAATGAAGAACTGAAGAAACAGGCATATCTTTTTTATTTTTTTTACAGTTTTTCTCCGTTTATGATTACTATTAAAATTATCTTCACTAAGAAAATGAGATTGCATCAAAACTTTTCTCTGAAAATTTCACATCACTAAGGAGCACGAAAAATGGTAACCTTATCTCTTTTTTTTTTCTCATTCCGTTCTAATGCTCATATAAATGCTTCATTTATTAGGATACCAACTAATTTGCAGGTGGAACATCTGAAAACATTAAATTCAACATATTTATCGCAGTTGCGAAAACTACAAAATGTGGTCGCTAATGGATCGAAACGAAAGTTGCACACTAGTACTTGCCTTGCAGTGTTGATGCTTTCAGTATGTTTACTCGTTGCACCGAATTTGTCACCTTTGTCTAAAAAACGTAATGAAGAAGAGGCGGAACAAATTACAACGCCAACAATTCAACTACTAAAACGAAATCCTTTGCTTGCAGGTCAGTACTGATGATCTATTCATTTAATGGAAAACGTTTTCTTGAATAAGAATACTTATTTCTTTATTTATTGAAATAACTAATAAAAAATTAATTGAAATCATTTATGATATTCGTTAAATATGATTTATTACTAAACATTGGTAGAGATGATAGACATGTCAGAGAAAATGGCTGTCAATTGCCAATTCGAATACCATCTTGAAACAGTTCAATTCATGCAAAGAATTCTTCACTGCTGAAATCGGTCTTGAATCAAAATCACTGAAAAACAAGAAGTATTTTAAGGGCGATCGAGATCTCTTCTGCAGTTCGTAAGCTCTGTCACTGACAAGTTTGGTGTTGATTTTTGTGGTGAAGAGGATGAATATGAAGATACTTCCAATCTTAAGTTTGTATTTCTTTTTTTCTTCCAAAATAGAGAAGAGTGGATAAAATTTTTATCACATTACTGCATTAATAGAATTTCTAACAGTGCATTTAGTTCGGTGGATCAACCAATGGCGTTAAACAATAATTCACTAAGATGCAAGGAGAAACGCGTTACATTTTGGAATGATAATGTAACTATGAGAACGCAGCCACATCTTGCTGAGATGAGAAACAGAGCTTTACCAAATTATGAGTGTGTTAGAACCGGAAGTTATGCACGAAAACGAAAAGTTTTACCTCAAGAAAGGCTATATCCAGTTTCATTAGATTATAACAAACCGGTGATACGGACAATGAACAGTGAGGATTATAAACATGCAAAATTATCTAATGGCTCTACACTTCATGTCTATACAAATCCTGGATTCAAAATACAACGAGCATGAGCGATTAGGTATAAGTACTGATAATTTAGATCTTAATTTTACAAATGTTTTTGAAGTGAATGAATTTTGAAAGACGAAATCGCTTGTTCAGTTTAACACTAAATAAAATTTTTCTTGAATATACACATCATCCGAAATGTCATGTAGATGGTGAAAACATTTTTGAATGTCAACCTATTCGATATAAAATTTCTCAATATGTGATATTTCTAAATAAATGCGAAAACTTTCCTTTATTGAATTCAGTAAAAATCAGTTGGTCTGGCTTTCTAAATGTCAATATTTTTGATCCTTCCGATTTTATTAAAATGATAATTTTGGAATTTATTTCGCACCAAATTTGTAAGCGATAGACTTTTATATTCTTCCTGTTATTATTATGCGAACTTTTCGAGTTAATTTTTTTCTGTCTGTTCCTATCAATCATACTAAACAGTCCTGATTTTGTTTGAAAGTTTCACCTTGTATTTTTCGAAATGGTATTTTATTCCATCTTACCTTGTCTGCTTTTCATCCTTTATGTGGTATTTTTTTCTGTCGATATCTATCCTTTTATGCTTTTATTTGGGCAATATTTCAATAGTTTTTTAATAAAGTAATTTATATATTTTATCTCAAAAAATTTTTTATAAGTTGCTACTTGCTTATAAAAAATATTCTGCAAATGTCTAAATAGAGAGTATGATCTAGTTGACACTTTTTATAATCAGCTAATAGTTGTTTTAGTAAAGAATTGAAATTTATGTTTCTAAATATTTGATTAGTTCACTAGGAATGTTGAAGATTGCATTTAGGAATTGTTAATGCTTGGCGCCTTCTAATTTGGATGTTTCGCAAAATTTATTATATTTAACGCTATATTTTCTGATCTCAAGTAAGGTTCGACTCCAGTGTCAATTCATGCTATGAAACTCCAAGTGATCTAATCATCCTAGTGTATTGATTTAATTATGCATTCATTCCGCTTTTTAAATAGTTTCTGTCTCTGTCTTTCCCAACTTTTATATTTCAATTTCTACGTTTTATCTCAAACATCACAACCGTATTACAAAAAGAAAAGAAATAAATGTGCCTAAATATTTTAATAATAATTATTGCTGAAAATTAGGCAGTTACGAAGTAGATATCTGCACATATACCTAAAATCAAAAGATGAGGAACTACAATTACGCAACTTTTCCAAATATCTCTCTACTTGGAGTTCTCAGTCTTTCCAATTCTTGTAGAAATAAAGCTAAAAAGATCCGCTTATTTTTCTAAAAGGTCTGAAATCATTCAGTGGAAACAACAATGTGTCAATGTTTTCTAAATAAATTCGAAATGGAACTTATATTTGTGAAATTTGAAATTATTATATTTGTATTGTAGCAGAAACTAGAGATTTGGCTGTATTCGTCGAGCTATGATGAGAGCATCGAGTGCAGCCACTGAATATATTGGCTTAGAAAATGAAAAACTGTACCGATGTAGATATTAGAGAAAATTTACATATTTTTATATTGTTATCTATCACCAAGTTAGCTATAGGAATATATAAATCAATTGTCGAGTTTTATCAATAACTGTAGCATCAAAGATTTAACATTTTTCGTCACTAGTGCAGTTCAAATTTGTTTTAATCAAAAAATCAATTTATAAAACTTGGTGATAATTGCTAATATTTGAAGCGAAGATCGATTCTAGTTTTTTATTACATTTGAAATCAATTTGAAAACATGACTTACTTACTATTCAGAATGGATTTCCAATGAATCGCTTAAGATTCCTGAACTTTTATTTTTTGAAGACATTTTATTCTTGAAGACGACATAATTTTGAAAAATTTGCAAAGTAACGATTTAGCAACTAGTTGAGTGTCACGACTTAGATATATTGTTAAAGTGAGGATAAGATTGCATTATTAGGGAACTCCTGAATCTTCAATAAAACGAGTTATATTCATTATAATGTAATGATATAATCATCATTGATTTTGACCCATATCACAACAAAAATTATTTGCTATTATATTTTCATTATTGTTATATTATTTAATATTAAAAAATGAAAAATGGAAAGCAAGGGATATATTGGGAGGATTTTCATATGCGATGGTAATATTTTAAATCAAAATATTAAAACATTTTGAAATCAATCTAGCCGATAATTTTTTTAGCTTACTAAATAACCTTTCTGGCATTCTTTTTTTAAAATGTTTTCCATATACTCGAAATTCCTTTTTTTTAAAACTATGAATCAGCGTTATGGTTTATCAAAAATGCTATTACGTTAGGTTGTTCATTCATTACAACAAGAACGATGCTTATGCGGCACAAATCGGCTATTTCTAATAAATGATGATTTTGTTCAAATTCATTTCAATCTGATCACTTTTAATGAGTATCAATTTAATGATTACTCTTGTCATTGGTGTTTTCCATTAATAAATTGTTTGTTTATTACTTGCTCCCTTGAATTAATGGCATCTTGATTAAAAAGCAGCTTAAACTACAATAAGTACTAGGATAGAATATTAAGTTATTTAAAATGTTAAAAAGTGTCACTTATAATCTTAGTAATTATATTCTGACGAATATATATATTTTGTAAGTTTTTTAATAGAGTAATATACTGCGGTTGAATGGATGATTTTTTTGGCCGGATGACCAAGGATTTTTTTGTCTGATTGACTGGAGAATATTTTATCCGGCAGTTAAAGAAATGAAGAAGAGAAGGTAGTTTCTCAGTACAATTCTTTTTATACATATAGTCACAATGTATTAAAATTTTTTGATGCAACTGCTTTTTTCTGTTACGAATGAATGATTTAACCAATTTATACGAACATACTGGAGAGAAGTTCAACGATATCATTGCACTGCCTAATATCTACCATTCGATAATAGATCTTAACGGTGCAATACCCTCCTCAGAACATCATCGTTAACGTTAAATGATATCGCAACGATAACCCAGATCTGCTTTTCTAGATACACTAATCACTTCAAAAATAGTGATCATTGCGCACATTCACTATCATTCTTTACAGGGAGGAATGATCCCATTCGATTACACTAATTTGCGTCTTACTACTTTTTCTTTCGTCATTTTTACCACTTAGGACAGTATATTTCTAATATCACAAGGATTTCGTTTCCCATGTTAGAAAGTTAAAAGCTATCAAAAGAAATAATTTTTGATCAGAATAAGCTATATCTTCCTTCAAAATTTGAAATTTAAGCGTTGCCAAATATTTTCCAAAATTTTCTAGGGTTAGTTAGATAATCCTGTCGATTCTACGTCATAGCTAGATAATTTCATTTGCTTTTTCCTTCTAATTTTCAATATATTTTCGATCTTCAGTATTGTTATTAATAATTTTCAACTATGCAATAGAATTTTTGCATTTCTTAATGTCGCAGGAAATTTCAGTTCTAAATCTAGCTGGAAACTCAGAAAAGAATGCATTATTTTGATTCACTTTCAAAATAAGTTGAGAAATGACGACAACTGCTGATCATAGGATAGATGATAATGCTGAATAGTATCATTTTATGTTGCGCATTTATAAGTTCAGTATTTGAAAAGAAGTAGATAGTTTTGTTTCATGCACTCATTGATTCACTTTCCTCACTTCTGCTTTCCACTAAACTGACTGAAAATACACAGATATTTTTTAAGATAGTGTGATAAGCGGCAGTGATAAGAGTGATATCAAGACGTGGCATACTTTTTTAGGCGATTATTGCTGCTATTCCTCCGTTGCAACTTGGAGAAACGAGCTAGTCTCTTGCAGATGGAAAATTGATGATAACTTGCGTCTTTTCTGTGCTTTTATTCAGTATATTGGACGAACGTCTGATATAAAGTCAATCCATAAAAAAAGTCAAAGTCTGGAAAGTAAATTGGCCGCTAACTATGCTTAGTTAAATTTTCTTGTAGCTTTGAATGCCACAAATGCATATTATGCAATTAACCTTAGAATTATAAGGAGAATGTCACTGACATAAATAATCAGTGTTTCCTGCTACGGTATAGGCATTTGCTTCGGTTGTTATCAGGAATCGAAGAATCATAGATTGTTATCAGGAATCGAAGAGTCATAAAAGCAGTCATTGTTCATAATCCTAAAATTAGCATCTGTTAGAAAAATTGACATATTCATCTCTGTGTTATATCTAAATTATTTTAGTCTGCGAAAGTTTAGCGCTTCCAGATTAAAATTAGTGGTAAATGGCGAAAGTTTAGCGCTAAAATTAGTGGTAATAATAATTAGTGGCAATAAAAATTAGTGGTAAAAATTTGGAAGATTTGAGAAATTGCTTCATTACTCTATGGCTGATTCTGTAGTGATCAAAATTCCTTATTCATTTCTTATTCTTTTCTTTTGATATTTGGTTGTTAAGTCTGTCATTGTCCATAGCAAAATTTGAAAGATTTTCATAGCACTACTAAGTAGTCCGTTTCAAAGTTACCTATTTTAGTTTTTGGCTAAGTTGCAAAATGCATTTATTCTAATCATAAAAAAAGCAATGATCTTCTAAACGATAGTTTTGTAAGACAAAGTTTATTACTTAGCGCAACAATTTATTAATTCATTCCAAATTTCTAAAAATTTGTTTCAATTTTTTCATTACAAGCGATGATTTGATTTGCTGAAAATAGAACCATTATGTTTTTAAATTAATTTGTTAATTAATGAACTAAATAAAACGATTAGAACAGTTATCGCTGTAATGAAAAATTGATATATTTGACTCGAATTCAAAAGCTTCTAAACACTGCTGTTTGTGATAAACCGTTGGTATTATCAGGCTGTTATTTTTTATTATTTAATAAGTGGTGCGATTTCTTTAATTTTCTTTTTTGCTATTTAAAAAAAGATTCTTCCCTAAAAGTACATTTAAAATCGATGATTGGGCCCAGTTTTTTGATTGCTGTTTACACAGATAAATGCTTCCCGATTTGTAGAATCACATGCTTTTATCGATAAATGTTGCAAAATGTATGATACCTTAGCTCTCTCACGGTTTTTTTTAGATTCACATTCATACTATGAAGATATTTCAAAAGTGTTATTCTGATGGCTTTATTTAGACTAATTTTTTCTGGAATTATGCAATGCAAATTTTTCTAACCCTATCTATCTAAGCAATCGAAAGAGGATCTTCTAATTTTTTCGATATATTCATTTAGATTAGAAGCGGGTCGCAGCCAAACAAGTTCGGATTTGCTGCACACAATATCGTTGAAATTACTGTGCTGTTTACTGAGCAATAAATTAACATGCACTGATTATCACTGAATTCTAATTTACTAGAATGAAGGTATCGTGAAAGTTTTTTCCCTTTTTGTGAATGATTGTCGTTGAAAGTTTTCTCACTTTTTTATGGGAGATTAAAAATTGCTGATAAAAAGTCTCGTTGTAATGAAACGCTTTACGAAAATTATTATAACGCTACAAGGCCGTGCCGAGATTCTTTATTAACACTAACGCACAGTATAAAAATAGAATACTGGTGAAGATAATTGCTCTCGACTTAGACGTTCGTTCCGAATCAACCATTACAATGAAGAAGACTTCTTTTATAGTGAAGATAGATGCTTGCAGTTTTTTAGTAACATGTATAATCTCAAAGATCAAAAAATTAAGTTATTAGTTGATAGATGTTTAAACTTTCCAGAATTTGATTCATTTCTGGAATATTTATAGAATACAAAAATATCATAAATATCTCGATATATTTATATTGTAAAATATTTATATAGTCAATTACTTATTTGTTATAATAATTCGTAATTAGAGAATATTTATATAATTGTAAAATGATAAGATGATTGATGATCAAAAGTGTTTATAATGATAATTAGATGTTTTATTATTTTTTAAGAAATATAAATGAAGATAATTTTATATGCAATTAACCTTTTATTTTCAAAATATTCATATAATATAAAAATATCTTAGTCATCTCGAGATGGTTCAATTATAAAGTATTTCGATTATTCCGACAGAAGGTCTTTTATCTTTTCACTTTATAGATGTAAAATAAAAACTTTCCTGATTCTAGGATGGCCTTATGTTATATAGCGTAATGCTGTGTACCTTAGTCTAATGCTGTGTGCTTGTTCAGACTGACCTTTTTATTATAAGAATTTTAGTGATCTCTCAGAGGAATTCGCATTCCTTTTTTCTTTTTTTTTTTTTTTTTGAATATATTTATCAATTTCGGGAAATGCTCAGACAAAAAGAAAGTAAAATGTGCCGACAGGAGTAAACAAATGCAGAAACTTTGTTGATGGAACATGATATGTTGAAGCAATATCTTATCATCGCTGCTGCTCTTCTGCTTGTGTTAATTATATTCATTATGACTTATTATATTTTCAAGAAAACTAAAACATTTTCTACTGTTTTCCCTGTGTAAGTTCAATTTTTCATTTGTAAATCTTTTATCCATTTTTTTGTTAAATCTGATACTAACTTTTCAATCTCTTTTTAATCTTTTATTGAGCAACAATATGAGCAGTGATAAGAAATCCAAAATTAGATAGCCAGTTGTAAATGTGAATTAATAAAATCTAAAATCAACAAAATAGCGAACTAAAATCCATTTGTTTAATTATTTCTAATCATTTTTCATGATTCCTTCAAAGAAGGATTGTAATAGAAGTGATGTAACAGAAATTTTAGGTCAGAATCAAGTAACGGTAAATCTACGTTGCCAGGTATTGATGATAATGCAGTGAGTGATGGGAAAAGCACATATGTTGAATTGAAAAAGAAAACTATCGGAAGTTTCAATGTAGTCACCCTGGAGAATGAAAGCGGACTTATATAGTTCATGAATTATATCTATATTTTTGAAAAATCGATAATATAATGAAATTTTTCGCAGTTATCTAAAATTAACGGATTGTTTGATGATGGTCTTGACTTTGGATAAAAGTATTATGTCATATGCAACTAAATGTTTATTTATAATAAATTTTAAAAATGATCAACTGTGTTTGGCTGATTCTTTCTAGAATACTTGAAAGGTGAAGTAATTGCAAGAATATTTCCATTCCATGATATTTCAATATTAGCTATCAACATGAATATACTAACGAGAAGACATGTATTTAAAAAACCATTTGAAATACATAAAGTACTGCAATTAAAATTAGTTTCTACCGTTGTTTAAGAATAGAATTCTTTCTTCTATGTTTCATTCTCTTTCTCTTTTAAAATTTAAAATTTATTGATTTTTACATTATTTTCTTTAATCGACTATTGTTTTTTTCCTTTTTTTTATTATATAGCCGTCTAAAAATTGAAATCATTTGTTCATTACTATAAACATCTAAGACTTGTTAAATTTTAACAGAAGGAAAGCAGATCACTGCAGAACAACAATTTTGAATTAATGTCCAAGGTATCTAAAGAATGGAAGAAAATGATCTTTCTTGTGAAATGTCTTTTTTTCCTCTAGCAAAAATTTATTGTTACCGTTGTCAGAATTCCTTCAATCAACAATTTGACTTAAATATTTTACTTACAAATGATTTCGAAATATATAACTGATACCCAATGTTAAGTACTGCATATAGCAAAGCTATTTTAATCTTTCTTCGGCTCATTTCTATCAATGTTGTTGTTGCAGTTCTTCAACATTATTTAGGTTGCTCTTCCTCAATATCATCAGATGTTCGCAATATTACCTTGGTTGCAGATAAGACGAAGAATACCACTGCTATTGAACAGACCAACAACGCACCCACTGTTATGCCCACCATTATTGGTTTCTCTTCAAAGGATATTTTCAATCATAGCCTAAATTCTAGGTTTAGAAATCATTAAATTTCTTAAGGAATGATATGCATTTAATTGGAAATTATTTTTGTAACCAAATTTTCGCTCAAAAAAGAAAAATTGCTCAAAACATTTAATAGAAGACTTACCAAAATTCCTTCTGCCCTTACTCTTTGGTAGACCAGATGGACCACGCTCACCTTGTTTACCTGGTGGCCCTCTTTCGCCTTGTAGTCCTGGAGGACCTGTCGGACCTGATGGGCCTTGTGGTCCTTTTCTACCTGGCGGACCCCGTATAATATCTTCAATTTGCTTAGAAGATCGACGAATTCTTCGAATTTTACTCAAAATACTCCGACCAGATAGTTTAATATCTGTCTGACACTGAATACAAAGCTAAAAATTCTTTATATGAATTGCATATATTTAGTTTATTATTAATTCAGCCTAATTTTGAAGTGGGATTCGAACTTCAGTCTAGTAATGGGTTTAAAAGTTGAGTTTAATCAGTATTCTGAACGAGTTATCAAAATAAACAGCATGCTTTAATAGCATTGAGATATTGGAAGGAGTAGACATTTCTACTGAAGATATAGCTTGAAAATACTCTCAGATAACACATGCATGGGGAATAAATTGAGCTAGATGCACGAGAACTCATAATCATTTTCAAGATCATAATGAATTACTGTCCAATTTTCTCGAATCTTTGACCTAAAAAAGAAAAACCAAAAACCTAAAAAATACGAAATTGTATGATTTCAGCAATTACTAATTTGAAAATTTCTTAAGGCATTTGTATCCTTAATCATTCCATAGAAGAATATTATAATAAATGCACAAAAACCTTACTAATTCAATCAAATAAATGATTAAGAGGAGTGAAATAGCTCTCGGCCACATAAATTCCTTAGTGCTAAAAATAATTCGTCATAAAATTCAATCCATTTTATTAAAATTATATTTTGTTGATTTTATGAATCACTATTATGAAGCGAAGTGACAGATGCTGCGCTTCACACTTTAGATTTTTTTCGTTTTTCGCAATAAAAGGCTTTCAGACCTTATGATACCCACTTATGAGAAGCAAACCATCAGAACACGTCTTGCAATCTTATATAAATAAACCAGTTACTGGAAAATACAATGCTTCTGATCACATTTTAGACAAAAAAAAAAATTTGCATAATCAAAGCAAACTTCGTGCAAAAGATTGATGTCCCGTTAATGCTGTTTTCAAAATCCATCCCTTATAGTCTATGAATTTTCCATCTCATAATCAATATGATAATAACAAAAATGTTAATTATTGAGTAATTATTTCTCTGAGCAGAATCCGATCGGCTAAATTGAAAAAAAAATTGGCCTTGACCATTTTCAAAAAACACAAACTTAATAAAAAAGCAAACTCATAAGAAAAAAAAACCATAACAAACAAAATTCAAAAAAATGACCATAAAAAAAATAAATATGATATAACAAAAAATAAAGCATAAAAAATCAAATAATAACAAGCACTAATCTTCTCAATCTGACGGCTACATCCCAACAAAGAAAACAACTTAGGAATTATAGTTAGTTTATAAAACAAAACAGATACAAAATCAAAAAACTACCAAAATAAAAAAAAAAACAAACACTAAAAAAACAATAAGACATCTATAAAAACTAAACCACTTAAAACCTCGAAGACACAAATAAATCCCAAAACAAAAACTCTCATAAAAGACAAAAAACAAAATTAAAAGAATGCGAAAAAATACAACCATTCCAAGATAAATCAAAAACATGAAAAAAACATTAAAAAAAAGTAAAAGAGGCCTAAATGAAGCCAATAAAACAAAGCAAAAAAAACAAACACAAACTGAAAAATCTACTTATTTTTTCATTTCTTAGTGCCCATTATTATTTCACATGTTTTACTTTACAATTACATAAATGATGTATTGGAAAGAAATGAAGATATCAAATGTGTATTTAATATGATACTGACTCATTGATATGTCCTGTTTCCATATAGGAAAACAAATAATTTAATACAGAAGGTTGTCAGAAGATCCTTCGATACTATCGAGATACTAGGTAGTCTTCACCTTTATGAATTGATCAGATCAATTTTTCTGTTTTGAATCATTTCTCGTCCTCGGCTAAACAAAATGGTATCTTTTATTGATAGTTTGTCGCAATTCTTTAAAAATAATTCTTGCAAACGATCGACTTTTTCTCGTAAAAAACGTTAGTTTAATAAAATGTAAAATATTTTTTTTGCAAGCGAGAAGATATTTAACGTATCTACGTGATAGCATGATAGATTGTGGATTTTTGCTTATCAACAACGTGCTTATAACGACGGATTCCAACGTGATTAATGATTTGCTTATCAGCGACGTGTAATGAATTTCAATATGATTAGTGATTTGAATGGATTTATCATGTTATGCTTTTTCTTAATTTTGCTTGAATTCACTGTATGCATAGTGTGAATCCAAAATTTGACCCATAACTTCTGAAGAATATAATGGAAGAAATAACTTATAGAACAACCGGTATTTAGGAGTTGAGAGGCGGATTCAACAAGAGATGTATGATTAGGATGATTCGCTGATTTCAAAAACGATCTGTCAGAGAAAAGGTTGTGATTTTATCGATTCATTTAAAAATATTTTCTGAAAAATAGAATGATAATAATTTATTAGTAGAGTAAAGACTGGATGAGTGTTATTTGGAATATTGATTCAAAATTATCGATAATCGCGGTGATACTGTATTTCAACAGTCACTATAATTTAGCCGTTTTTTTTTCTGATTCGGTCAGCTACAGCAGCAACAAGCGCTGCTCCACGTCCGCTTCCATCCTCCGACAGCATCAATTGGTACTAAAAAGCTTTTTTGATGTAATTTTCAGTGAATTTCGATCGAATAACTGAAGATGCTTTTTCCTAAATTTTTTTACTATGTGGCAACTGCTTGCTTGACTTAGTTGCATCATGAGATATTAAATTATCTGAATTTAACGGGTTCTTTTTAAAATTTAAAAGGGAAAAGAATTGGAACTAATAAAACCTAAGACTTCGCAAGAAACTTGAGTCATACGTCAAGATTTTTTGGTAACAAATCGTTGATTTTCGCATCAAGAATTCTGCCAAATTTTGGATGAAATCGATATACCGACCCATCGACTCCTATCGTTACAAACTGTTTTTGCATACGATTCAAAATGCATGATATTCCTGCAGCAGTAAGATGTGCAGCCCTGAAAATGGCTTAATCTGTAAATAGTAATTAACATGTTGGGGAAAGGAATTTAAGTTTGATTTATAAAATGATAAATTTAATTTAACTGATCAGCACCTTATTAAAATTATGAATAACTCCAATTTTTACTTCTTATTAATTTATTCTTTAAATTTTTATAACTTATTTCGAGTATAAAATTTATAAGTAAAGAACGAAGTTAAAACAAATGTTTGGAATAATAATTTTTAATATTAAAAATGTCACAATAACAATGTCATTTAGAATTATATATATTTCTTGCAAAGAAACAAGAATGATGCGAAGTAACGTAAAACATTAAGATAAGTGGAAAGAATTGTTTGAAGAATAGCTTAAAAATAAAAAAGTAAAAATAAAGTGAAAATCGAAAGATAAGTGGATAGAATAAGAAAAGAATACCGAGTGCTAATCAGTTCGCAGACATATGCGACATGAAGACAATCGCTGTCACTTATTTTATTAATTCCAATTTGCTGTAGAATTTGCAGCGTTCTTCGTAAATCCCCGAAACCTTTTTGTCTAAGAAAATTACAAAATGACATTACATACAGCATTTGTAAAAACGATATATTAGAAAATTAAGGACAGCAATAAAAGAGCTAGAATCATACTTCATTCATTTCATACACATTGCTCGAGGACAAAAATTGTTAAATATAAATGATAAATGAACTTGATTCAAGTAAACATGAAAACGATTTGACAATCCATAAACAATAAAGAAAAATAAAAAATCATACTCCTCAATATCGGAGACAAATTTGGTTGAGAAACAGTTTGGTTTTGATATAGCTTCATAATCACCATCAAAGAGCATTTTGTTCGTTGCAAGTTTCACGAGAACAAGGCGTACAAGTTCTCCCAAGTACATTCCCGAAATCATTTTTTCAAAGCTTCAAACATTCTCTATGCATTAATTCATTTTAAACGATAATTACGCTTAAATAGAAAGGAGGAAAAGAAATTTCTGATTGTGACTAATTTCATAAAATAGAATATCCAAGGAAAAGAAAGCTTACAGATGTTTGCCTGGATTAATTGATCTACTGTCGACATCTCTATCAAATTCTGTACGGAGAAAATTTATGCAACCATTGTCTCCAAAAGCTCCCCATTCTATATTTATTATCATCTAAAATATCTTGTAATTAGTGAATCATAAAACAATATAGAAAGGAGCTAAACTCTGGAAATGTTTGAATTTGATTCAGCAAAAGAATCAATCATAATTTGCGACTAACTTCTTTTGGATATTCATCTTTGTCAAACCCATATTTTTTGAATTTTGGACAGTTGGATAGCTTCTCCATGTAGCAAGCATTTGTGCCAGTACCAAGAATTACACCAATTTGGCAAGTATTTTCCTTAAAAGCACATGCCATCAACGTGCCAACTGTATCATTAAGCAGCGCTACTACATCGATACTGATATCCTAAATTTCCAAGTTTGATAACATATCCACAAATGAAATTATCACTTGTAGTTATATACATCAGCTTAAATAGAAGATTTGATAAAAATGAAGAAAATGCATATATGCAAATGAATTGTTTCAAGGAAGAAGCAGGAATAATGAATTTTATTTTTAAAGGTTAGATATTTAAAGTTGTCTATTCAGTAGATCTGATGAATAATAATTAAATATAATGTTAAGCGTAATGTTAAGCAATAAGAAAAGGATAAATCAAGTAGAAAAATTCGAGATCGTCGTACCTTCCGTCGATTACATGCATCTCGAAGTAACTTAACTACGTCTTGGCCTTCCACTCCTTTTGCATTGAAACCTTTCGTCCAACTAATAAGAATGCCAGCAGTAAGATCGTCTTGTTGTACGGGGAATGAGAATGTGAAACCAAGAGGTAATTCTTTCGATTTTTTCAAGTCATGTTCTTCTAGAAAATCCGCTAAGCACTGCGCAATATGATCGAACAGCTGTAAATCATAAAAATGATCAATGCACTATCAACAGAATCAATAGAATTACATAATAGGCCAATTATACTACCTATATATCAATTCTTATTATTCTTACTGCAGATTTAATTAAGATTTGCATCAAGTTGATAATTTTTATTCCTACGAAATTAGAGAAGCATTTTTTAATAAGCAGATAAAACCTAATTGCAAAATTTTGTCGTTACCTTTTGTTCACTTCCACAATACTTTTTAATAATCACCTCATGATCAGATGAGCATCTCTATACCTTTTTTTCCAATTCAATAATACTAGGGTGTTTAATGAATTCTTTTTAATAGTCACCTCATGGTCAAGTGAGCATCCCCATATTTTTTTTATTTGCTATATAGTAGCTCTCATATTTGTAAAGTTCTTCACTGCCACCCTAATATTATTGGGTTGGAAAAAGGAAGTATGGAGATGCTCACCTGACCATGAGGTGACTATTAAAAAGAATTCATTAAACACTTTGGTATTACTGGGTTGGAAAAAGGGAATCAGATCTTATCGCAAATATGCAGTGTCTTGTCTGCTCGTCAAAGCTGTTGAAAAATAATTTTTTTTTATCAGTCATTGTCATTTCTGTATAGCGCAGAAATGACTATCCTAACTTTTATAGATGTTAGTTAACACTGCATTGATTAATATGTCTAAATAATCCAAGGGTTTAGCTAATGCCTCAGACATTTCCCCCTTATCTTCCATTTATCATTCCAATCGCAAACATCTCATTTGCCTTTTTTGATTAGAAAATTTAAGCCGACTGTTGACGACTTAACATTGTCCGCATAATTCCGTTATTTAATCCTACTCTACTCTAAAGATGAAACAATGAAAAGAAAAAAGAAAAATTAGCCAAGCCTAATTAATCATCCTCGATTAACCATAAATTCAAAATGTTGATATCTGATAAATTTATCCAGTCACAAATTAATTCCAAGACCTTTAATATCCCAAAAAAGACAAAATGAAAGTCTATGGAAATATCGATTGTATTTGATTGTATTGTGAACAGAAAAAAAAATTAAAAATTCCTTTACTTTTAAAATGGACTAAGAAATTATTACAAACAAACTTTTTGCTATATTTTTTTTGGCAATATAGCAGTTTGCTTGTAAATCTAAATTTTATAAATATTCTATCCATTCGATAAAAGTATTGTTTCTAATTGATAATGGAAGGAATGATTATAGATTTATATTTGCATCTAGTTCAAAAAGATTCACAAAATAATGCATTAATTTTTTCCGAAAGTTGCTAATGGAACTCAATATTTTTGCATACAACACTGAGAAAATGATTCATCATCTGTATTATCACGGGCTTAATCTTGATACTACCAGTATTTTTACTTCTCGGGTTATCAATTTGAGTGATGTTCTGAATTATTAAAATATTGGAATAATGCAGTGATAAAAAGAATTGAGAAGTTAAAAGCTCTTCATCGTAATACAAGAAACATAGGACAACCAGTAACTTTCAGACAATAGTTTTTTTTTCCCAGATTTTACAAAGCTTAATAATATACGATTCTAACTTTAGGAAAAAGATTAAGTAAACTGTTTCTCGTTCAATTAGTTAAATTAAGGACACAAAAAAATATATTACTCCCCCGATAAGCTGAAACAATACAATTTGCTATTGTTCAATGTCTTTAATCATTAAATTTCAGATTGTTCTGGTTTATTAATCTGGCAGTAAGTTTATGTGTGCTAAAAAGAACCGACAAATCGTAGCGACGATAAATGAAACAATTTTGTTGTTATTTTAATTTGGATAAATTATTTTTAAACTGTAATTGTTCAAGCTGCAAGTATATCGGCATAATTAAAAATGGATGTAAGATATACCGCAGTGCCTGCACCTCTCATAATTTCTTCTGATATACGATATACTTTCCCAGTCATCTCAGCGATATCACCTTTCAGTTTAATCAATAATACTCGAAAATTAGTGCCACCAAGATCAAGCGCCAGGAAATCACCTCGCTCAGTACCGTTTGGAACCGCTCGGACGAATGAGGGTAACATTTTCAGGCAGCCTGCAGTAGAACAATCCGTATGATACACATCTTTTTTTGTATTCATATTCGAGTTTGATATATCACAAAGAGATGTTTTAAACCAACTTTTTAAATAGCAAGTTATGCTCAAAAATTAATGTAATCCACCATTAAGCAGAAATCATACTGAAGCTATACAGTTTAAATTACTAATATTAAGATTCATGCTGTATTTAATTATTATTGTTTATGCCGGTATCTTACTGGTCTCGTCCCGTAAACCCCTGTTCATTTCGTCTTCCATGATTTTTGAGACCTTCATAAGATTATCATCAGACAGTATAAATTCCTTGCATGCTTTTTTGATCTGGAATCGAAACATAAACAACGACTTGTTTCTCTGTGACCTTTCTAACATGCGTGACAAATTTTTAGGCTAACAAATATTTAAGCTATAAGAGGAGAAAACTAATAACCTAGATTTTGTAAAATTAATTTCTTCAAGTTAACTCTCCCAAAAATTTATTACCTTTTATAAAAAAGAATTTATAAATTTGCCACCAGAAACAAATGATTACCTCTGGCCGAATTTTGTCCGCATCTGGATTTTTTAAAGCAGAATCACTGATTTGGGTTCTTGGCATTGGCTCTCTGGAAGATTAATTCCGGATTGTTTTAGGAAATAATGAAAACTATAATTTATTTGTCAATAAGTTTTTGAACTCAACGAATCCTTGTAATCCTTCCAAAATCTGACCCAGTTCAGTAAATATTTAATGCAATAAATGAATGATAGCGTACATGATAACCAGTATGAAACTAATAACTGCACACGAATATAAATGAACTACCATCATATGTAAAAAATTTACCAATTTATAATGTTTTTTTCAAGCTCAATTTAAATATAATACTCCTCATGCATTACATTTAAAGATGGTTAATTTCCCATGAAGTGGTACTGCCATGCAAGTAAATTTTACATTCTGCCTAAATTTTGCCCTGGTCTATAAAAGTATTTGGAATTGGAATTTGTAGAGGTAAAACAGACAAAATGTAAAATCATGCTTTATTAAACCTAACGAGATGATAAAAATCGATATTTGTTGTATCAAATTTATAGAAGATTAAAATGGTAAATTTCATTTCTTTCACTGATTTATTTCATGGATTATAATTGTCATGTTACATAACATCATGAGTATATTATTTCATCAATCGCTAAATCAGCAAGCTGATTATCAATCAAATTACTTCTAATAAAACATAAGAATCCCGAAATCAATATGCATCGCTTTTCGAATAATTGTGAAAAATCATTGGACTTGCAATGTCAAATTTTTTAAATTTGTTCATAGGCTACATATTCAAATAATTAGCGACATTATAGTAGGGACATTATTACTCACTAACTTTTTGTGCAATCACATCACTTAGCACTATTCGAATGTAAGAGCCCAATTCAGTGATTCTGCTTTAAAAAATCCAGATTAAAACAAATGGTGTGATATATTCAACAAAATGCACGAATAAATTGAGCTCAAAGACTGATAATGCCATAAAGTATAAAGAAATAAATTAGCTTAAAGACTGATAATGCCATAAAGTGTAAAGAAATAAATTAAGTTAGGGAAAATATCGTAAGTTAATTTTTATCAGATGGTAATGAAAAAAAAAAATGAAATTTAGACCTTTTAAAATGTTTGTCACATTTCGCACCAAACCATAATAATGAAGCAATTACATCAGTAGTTGATAATTATATTAACAACTAGATCCTTCTCTCAGAAAAATATCAAATACTGCAGCCAGAACTCAGTAAAAAATTCTTTTTAAAAAAGATCTAGATAAAATTTTTGATTTCATTAACTACAGATGTGATTTTTTCATTTATTTGTTCTCTCGTATCAAATTATCATTCTTTTTGTAGCTTTATTCGAAAAAGTTTAGAAGCCATAAAATGAAAGCTGATAAACGGAGTCAGTAATAAAAATGACCAGAGAGATTAAAGAAATCACTTTTTAGTATCTTTCTCTTTTTCCTTTTCTTTATCATCTTCTTCGTTGTCTTTCATCTCCTTATTTTCTTTTCTTTCTTTACTTTCACTTTTCTTCCCTACTCCTTCAACTTTCTCTTTATCTTTTTCATTCTTTTGTAGTGAAAGCTGAAAAAAATTCATTGAATGAATCTACTGATTTGTATGGTAAAAACATGCCTTTCAGCAACTTTCTTTATCTCTTTTATGAAAATTTCAGGGACTACCTTGTTATCGATGAGATTATGTAAAGCAATAACAGTTCGTACCAAAGATCCCATATAAACACACATTAATTGGTCATTTGTCTGCACATTGTGTGCTTCAACAAATTGCGGCGATGTGACATCCGGTAAAAGATTCAATACCTCCTCAATATAATAATATGTATAATCGAAATAGATTTCAAATTAAAAATGTTAATATAATGAAGATGAAAAATGAAACATTCTAATAAAATGTTTTATTTTTATTTCCATATATACTTTCTCCATGAGATATCATTTTTTGAAAAACAATTTATATTTCTACTCAAATCATTTTAATTTTTTTTTCTATTGTTACCATCACTAACTAAAAGCAAACAGAATAGTCTTTCTGCAACTGATAGCATTCCCATAGTGTGTCCAATTCAAAACATAACAGTTTTATTCAAAAAAGTAACCGATGTTGTTAATATGAAATCTTTGGAAATAGAGTTTTGGCAAAAATCAAATCTCAACAATAAACATACAAATTAAATTAAATTTTACTGCAAAGAAAAAACGAAAAACACCTGTATATAATAGATAACGGCATGATTGATCGGCAGTTTACCCTCGGCTACCTCATGCAAATAATATTGCAAATCAAGCAACTGACTATGTAAACCTCTTAATCCCATCAGTTGATCAGTGATTCTTTGAGAAAGAGTTCCTGCGGTCTGATCTTTGATATCCCTGGAAATCGAAAGAGACAAAAACCTGTTCCATTTCTTTGCGAATTAACACAAAATGGAGAAAAAAAGCTCACCTTAAAAGATGTTCAACTCCAACTTCTTCGGCTTCTTCAGCACCAATTTCACTTGGAACATGCTCGAAGGTTTTGATTGGTGGTGTGCCGTCCTAGAATTTCTGAATATAGAAAAACCGCTTCAACAAAAAAATTTGTTAATGATTTAAAAATTTATCAAGCAGAGATTGATATCATAATAACCATTTTTATTGAATAACAGAAACTCTGATAAATAATCAAATTAGAAAAAATAGTTAACATACATCATGGACTTCCTGTACCTCCACATAAGCTTCTGTTGGTAATCCTAAATCTTTTGGTTCAGCTTGTATAACAACAAGAACAGGATTACATGTAAAGCGTTTCAACTGTTCATTGATCACAATGTCGTTCTAGAAGTTTATGAAAACAATACGTAAGAACTGAAGAATATCAGAGTGAGAAAATTCAAATTTCTGAAAAAGTTATAATAAGCAGAATCAGATCGGGTTTCCTCACTCATCCTATTCAGAGCCCAGTGCTGCCCGTTATGATCATCACATTCTGCAAACAAAGATGACACAGCGAAAGGAATCGAACCATGTCTAAGTTATTGCAAGTTCAAAATCGCAACTACTTTACTATTCTTTATCTTTTCTATACTAGTTTCGTCAGGAATTAGAGTTAGAGTAACTGCAAGAACTACAAGAGTTTACGAGTACATAGCACATATAAGTAGAAAAAATTTTACTAACCTGACAAAGTTTTGGACCAGTATGATACCATCCAACAATCCTTTCGCGTGCAGCAACCTAAACTAGTAGTTCAAAAAAATGAAAATCTAAATACAATCATATGAATATTTGGCCAATTGCATGTAATGAATTGCTCACTTACTGAAGATAAAAAAGCTTACTTTGTGAAACATGCCATACATGCTCTCCAGATAATCCATATCAAGGAACCACGTCTTCTTGTCTCGTTCATCCTCATCAAAAGGAACTAAAAACAAAATGATGATCTATGATCTAGTAATAAATGAAATGCAAAAATGATCTACGATAAGTGAAATGCAAAAAAAAAGAACAAAACAAAAAACAAAAACAGAAAGAATTTACCAGCAAAGCTATTAGCAATATCGAGAGTCCTATCCGATTTTATGCTTCCTAACAGAACGCCAACCACACGTTTCACATTCTGAGTTTTACTCACACGATTGAAATGATCAACCACAGAAAGCAACACCAGTGGATGAACCACGACCTAAACAGTCTTAATCTCTCCATCACATCAATCATTCCAATATCTCTTATTATCATGAATCTAACATATCTTCCATGCCGATAATTCAATGCATTGAAATGATGCATTATAATTTTTCTCATTACACTGCTTCATAATGTTATATGATAAGCTAATGTTCGGTAAAGCAGGTCATCGCCAATGTATAAGCCAGTTGTATTCTGATTTCTGAGAAGCCTTGTTAAAGCATCGTCAGAAAAGTATTATAATAATGGGCCAACATTTCATGAACAACAAACCTTGGAGACATGTAAATTAACATGAACATTGCTTGCACAGTGCGTTTTGATAGTGTCACCAATCATCGTGCTCTTCACTTCCATTTCATTTTCCTTGTAAGGTGCCATCCTAGAATGAAATTAGTAAATTTTAAAGGATAGATTGGAAAAAATAAACTGGAAAAATATCTTCCTCCACGATTACATTCAATATTTGACACTCAACCGTTTCACGAGCTTCAATCAAGAAATGAAGTGTAAGAGAAAAAATTTCAGGAATCAGTCGCATAAAATCAGTAAGTATCTAAAAGTACTAAATGGGATAATATTTCTATGAATGAAGAAGCAGTAAAGAAATCAAGAAATAGCATTAATAGGATTGAGGACCAAAAGCTGAGATAGTACCATTATAATAGTAGCTGTGCTGAAATTCGAAAAAAAGATTATGTGTGGGTAAAACAGAGAGACAACAAAATATAAACTAGAGAGATATCAAAATATGATACAAGTTATTAATTATATGTCTTCGTTGCATTCATGTTCTGAATCCAGGTAATTCGGTAATAGAATTAAGAACTGAATTGTTGAAATTTTGCTATTAAGCAAAAAATATAACATTTATTGCGTACAGATGCAAAATAATCGGAAAGATTTGAAATGAGATTAAAAGCAGAAATGGCTATGAGACAAAGAAATGGTTTTTACTTAACCACTTCTAATGTAAAACGCATGAATCTAAATTAATACTGAGAATTGGTGTTTAGAATGGGAGTTTTAGGTCGAAAATGTTTGACATGATTCAGAAGACCAGACAGTCACCACACTCTGGCAGACGCAATGATGGCAAGAGACACATCCATATTTGATCAAACCTGTATATATAGTGAAAAGCGGTTCGGGCAATTAAGCTAAGCTTTATGAATGATCGGAGTATTTTGAAGGTGTGAAGAAGTTTGTTTAGGAATCGATGACAGTCCTAAGCGAGGAAATACCTAGTAAATACGGATGCTTCTTGACTGTTAAAAAATTTCCAAAAGGTTCGTCGTATCTTTTATTACTTATGCATAGAGTTTCACCTCATTATTTACATATATCATCATTTATTTAGAATACATTTATTCTCCAAAGGAAGTTGTCTTGCTGAATATCCACTATCTCTTATAATCTGATAATGATATTATTTGCAGTTCATCGGCGTGCAATCATCGGTGTATCTTATGTACAAGATCCTTGTTCACATGAAAATTATTTAATAACATGCGCACAGGATTCCCTCAAAGTATGGCTCGTGTAAGTTTTTTTTACTGTTCTTAGGAGTTTACGGACAATGTTTTGCTCTCTGAAAAGCGTAAAATATTAAATTTTTCAAATTTTCAATTTTTATCTAATATCATATTTTTTACTATCATATGCGTAATCAATAGTAATATAATCTGTGTAGTCTTTAAACAGTGATATAAATTTTTATATCTTATTTCTCAATAATTCTTCCCGAATATGAATTGCAAAGTTTTGTAAAAGATGAAATGTTAATTACTCTAGAGATAAGAATGATCCTGGGTCATTGATAGAGAAGCTGGAAATCAAAGGATGGAGAAGCGGAGCGCAAGATTTTGATGTTACGCCTGATGGTACAAGTATGGTTTTTTCTTTTAAATTTGGAGTATAATTTTATTCTTTTCGCAAATGATTTTTACATAAGTTTTTTAATGTCAAAGGATTGTACATCTGAGAATAATTATTTTTACAATATTTGCTTCAGTGATAACAGTTGTTGGTATCGATTCTTTGATGCATGTCTTTAATTTATCTTTGTCTAACTTCACATATAATGCTGATATTTTCAACATGGGATTCATGGAACAGTGGTATGTTAGAATATCACCCTGTCGAACTCGTTATCTTACAGGTGAAACACTCGAAATTTTTGAAACAGTTTCATCATTGAAAATGCGCATGTCTTGGTGTTAATTGTTCATAAAATTTCCATATTTCAGTAAGTTTTTCTGGATTTCTATCTCGACTGTCTTTGAAGAGCGTTGCTGATGGTAACCTCAGTTTTCCTGGAGCACGACAGGTTTCTTCATTATCATATGTTAGTATTTTTCATTTTTTTCCCTTCAGAAATATAGATTAGTGCACCAAAAAAGAAGGTAAATTTTTTATTGCTAATTTCAAGTCACAAATTTCAATAATCAGGTTCAATCATTATATAAAAACAAGAAGCATGTTAGTTAATGTATTGCTGCCCAAAAAAAAGTTTAAATAAATTCTTTAGTAACTTCTCTTGCAAGATAATCGACTCCGGGAATTAATTTTCATGATTTTTCTACGTTTTACTAGAATTTTATATTTTAAAAGAAGGAATCAGGTTTATTTCTCTGCGCAATCTGAAATAAATGTGAAATAGAAGCGAATAAAAAATCATTATTAAAAAAAATATAAAACAAGAAGCGATTATATATGTATTATATATATATATATATATGTATGTAAAGAGAGAGAACAGCAAAATTGAATAACATGTAAATCACTGCTGCTTTTGCATCAACTTTATGTTTTGTTTTCATATTTTATATGTAATGCAATAATTTATCTCACTTATGTTTTAATTTAGTTTTTGATCCATTTAAATGCTAGTGTTTGCGAAGTTCTTTCAATCTTCCTTATGTTTCAGAGTCCAGACAGTAAAATGATTGCCATAGCTAACAATGAAGGGATCGTCACTATACTCAATGCACCAAAATTTGAAATTCGATTTTTTTTTGAAGGTCTATTATTACAATATTATTAGTTTCTTATTTTTTTTTCTGTTCCTGACATGGAAAAATTTCATTCAGTATCTGAGATTATTTCTAAATTAACTAATATTTTTAGCACATGCAATCAAAGTAAGGGCAACATGTTTTTCTCCATCATCGGACAGTTTATTAACTGGCTCAGACGACAAGATCGTTAAACTTTATATGATGTAAGATTTTGAGAGAAGTTACATGCACAAAATCTGCACATATTCGTGAAGATTTTCTCGATTTTTTTCATGTTAGCTGTTTTCAGATTCAGTTGGTCCTCGCTAAGAGAGAAGAAGGAAATCTATTATTCATTATAATTTCTTTTTATTAATTGAAAGATTATTTTTAGCCGCATAGATAAGGCGCAATTGGTTAGAAGTTTCTGTGGTCACCGAAGTTGTGTTACGGCAGTTAAATATAACCCTCAAGATTCAGAAGTGTAATATACTATTTTGCATAATTTTTTAAATTATTTTTGGGTGAATTTTATTTATGTCAAAATTTGATCAGTTACAGATTTGCAAGTTCATCGAACGATGGTTGTGTTATTCTATGGAGCAGCACACAAGACTGTGCACTTCACGTTTTTCAAGGAGCTCATGAGGGAGTGGTTAGTTTTTGTTCATTTGCTCAACGTCATATGAATTCTTTGTTATTTATCGGAATTTGATTTTTATTTATCGGAATTTGATTTCAAAAAGCACTAATCTTTTCCCGGAAATGGTAATTATGATGTTACAAATTGCTAATAAAACATCATCGTTATAGAAGCTATCTGAAGGAGTGAATTAGCTTTGCCGTAGTCTATTTTAATTTAAATGCTTGACTTTCAATAAAAGATTGTTGCAGTTTGTTCAGTTTTCAAGCATTCAAAGAAGAACCAAATTTTAATTTGGCGAAGAAAAAAAGAAATTCCCTGGTCTTCTTTTCAGGATGGTCCTTTTCCAATTAAAGAAGTACAATAGTCTGCGAAATTAATACAATTTCAGGTAAAAAGTCTTTCGTTTTCTGTAGATGGAATATATATAGCTAGCGTTGGTGAAGACCGTGCAATATGTATACACCGTTTGAGTAATGAGAAATCTCTAACAGAAATCGCTGAAAACAACTGGACAAGCAATCAGGTGATAAGTTATGGCTTGTATATTTCTGTAAATTGTATTTGAAATTAAAAATTGAATTTGTATTACTTTTTTTTTATATTATTTGATGACGAACTTCCTCTGAACTCCATTCTTCTACATCATGGTTGTTCTAGAAGTAAAACATTTTATAGAAACAATTATGGCAATAAAAAACTTTGATAAGCGCATTAGAACAATCATGTATCACGTTTCTTGCCCGTTTTTATTCATTGAAATTTCAGTTTTCCGTGATGAGTATAATAATAGCAGGAACTTATTTAACTTACAATTTTGCTTTACTTAACTTTTTCCTTATTCTTTGATCAAGTTGTTGCTATGCATAATTCTTGACAGAAATTTTATCTTACTTATTAGGAGCTTCAAAGAATTGACTGCGAGCAAACAAATTACAGTGCAGCGATTGCAAACGGGAATTCCATATTAACAAGTAAGCTCTTTAAAAAAACGTGCTCATTTTTTTACTTTTTTTTCTGTTAAATTTACTGTTCTAAAAAAAGAGCTTTTAATTTTCTAGTTTCCGAAAATATGAAAAACGGTGAGGAAGAAGATGAATTGATGGTGAGAACAAGGAGGGATCTAGAAGGGAGAAATAACAAAGCATCGCCTGAATGACAAACATCTTAATGTACAAAAATTTGAAATTTATCGTTATTATTTAAAATATTTTCACTAGATAAGTACTTAAAATTTCTAGAGAATGTGTAACTTTATTTCCTGCAGCTATCTTTTATTACCATGTCAACTGTTTGTTAAAAATTAAGTATTTTGCTATCGACTGCATATTCAAAATTTTTTGGAATAGACACAAAACTTTTTTATGTATTTATCTAATGAAAATGTATTTTAAATAAATAAACTCTGTGTGAAAATAAAACTTCATACTAAATCTGTGTGTCTGTATAGATTAACGTGAAATTTCAAATCACTGATTTAAAATTATCATTATAAAGAGTTTATGAGGATGGTTTTTTAATTACATGGAGTTCATAAGGAAGTGGTGAATTCTTGAACATTTATTTGCTCTATATAATATGAATTCTTGCTATATATCAGAATTATGAATTTCAAAAAACATTAATTTCTTTCATAATTTGTGAAAAAATTAGATTTGAAAATATTAAGAGAAGAAACATCTCAATACATTAATTGATGCTAGAAAATACTTGATGGATCTTTTCAGTCGGTATTTCCTGTTCTTGCTTTCCAATCTCTGTTTGATGTTGATATCGTTCATTTCGAGAGAGGTATTTACTGTTTCTTAAAAAACGCTTCTCAGCTCCGCAGCTGAGACACATCCTTATCATTTGCTTTTTTTTGTTGAGTCTAGAAGCTCAGAAAATATCTTTAAAAGCGACAAAATCTGATGTAACTTTTTTTTCAGTATATTTTAAAAAAACTAAATATTTTTCTCAAAATTTTTATGAGATAAGATCACAATCTTTTATCTCTGGTTCATTCGATAAAAATCTAAATCTAAATTTAGAAATATATACTTGAAATAAGTACTGAATTACAAATCTGTGTTTAGGAAAGTGAGTAATTCAGACTAACGCCAACTTGAAATTTAATGATTGCCTTATGGTGATGGATTGAGTTCCATCGAAACGAGCAACAAAAAAATTCTTGCAGCGCTTACAAATAGTACGACCAAAATCTTTTTCTAATCGTATCATTTCAGTCAAACACAGTTTTTTCATTTCACGAAGATACAATTTGCTAATCGTTTCCAGCCCACTGTTTATAGATGATTCTAAAGCAAAAGTATACATTTAAAAACTTCTAGAACTCATACTGAAATTTAACATATAGAAAACTCACGTGAACAAAGTAGACTCGCTGCCCTATAAAGATAATTACATCGGTAGTGAAATTCGTTTGGTTTAGATGACCGCGTTTTTCCGCTTATTACGAAGCGATCACCTGTTTGTTCTTTTACGAATTTGAGTTTATCCAAATTCATAAACTAAAACTTGAATGGTAATGCATATAATTATCTCTGTTTGATGATAGATGACGCATTATCGGTAAAACTTGAATTTAGTGTGTTATTGGTATAAAAGTTATTAATAAATCATGCTTTTGTAGTTGCAGTTAAAGCATCAAAATGAAGTAGGAATTGTTTTTGCCATTTGAATTAACGCAGAGAATTTGATGAAATTGTTTTTTTTTTTTGAATATTTATTTTAGTTAAAGAACAATTATCGAAAACAAAATTAAAGGTTGCAAATCAAAATTATTAATGATAATATTTTGGCTAAGACTTTTAGCTTGGAGAAGAGAAAACGAGAGATAATTATGATTTTTCCATTTGTTTTTCAATCTTCTCCAATAAAACTTTGATTTGAGCATTCAGGTTTGGCTGTCCTCGTTTGTTCTTTTTTAATAATGCTTTATTCATTTTCCGTTTAATGAAGAATAACTTTCCAAAGCTTTTTGTCTCTTTTCTCTTTCTAGTTGACGTTTTTCTTTTTCAGCTTTTTGTTCTGCTACAATTTTCTGATAAATAAGTTGGGCACGTTGATTAGCATGCAAACGTCTTCTCTTCCTGAAGCACAATGTTATATACGAGAATATTCTCAGTGCAAGTTATTTCAACCCATAATGCTCAATGCTACTCGAAAATATTTGTCCAGTCGCACGGTAGATGAAACAAAAATCCTGTCATTCTCTAGCCAAAAAATATGAACGTCTGGAAAGGAATAAAGAATGTGTAGGATTTGATCTATTGGGTTAAGACTTTTGTGTTTTCTAGGAGTTACGATTTGCAGGAAAAAAACACAAAGAACGTATATCACCAGTATTATTAATTAAAAAAAAAAATTTCATTCTATGGAATAAAGAAAAAATTGAAACCTTTGAAAAGAGTTATATGGGTACTGGTCTGCGATTGAAGAAATCTCAGATGATGTTCCAACTTCCCATGTTACTATTTGCCACCATCACTGAAAAAACTAGAATTGTACCAGGAAAAAAAAAGAACTAGAATTGTAATCTGAGCTACATACAGAAGAGAACTCAGAAAAATAAGCAATTCCAATGAAGTAGCTAAATGAGACAAGATCATCGATCAATGAGATAAGATCATCGATCACTTCTACGACAATATAATGACAATATGTTAAAAAAAAGTAAATGAATTTAAGTCAAATACAGAAAGGAAGATCCGAATAAAGCTGAATAAGAGATCATTAATACATGACACTTGCCTTACCCAGTAGATAAGTAGATAGCAACCACTATCATCAATAGCATTTAAGGGATATAACCTATCTCTTTGGCCGAATGATTTTACGCGGCTGCTTATTTTTATGAATAAAGTAAAAGATGGCACGGAGCGGTTGATGATGCTGTTGGAATGTTTTTGTTGTCTTTAGAGGATTAGCGGCGTAAAGTCAGATCTCTATTACTCGACAACATATGCTTTTCTGAATAATTATCACAATTTCTGTCATCTTTATCCTCTCTTCTGCTGCATTAATCTCTCCCCTTATTCTTAGTCACTTCTGCCACGTTTTTGGGAGAATTCTAGATCCCTGCAGCATATTATTTTGCTTTCCACAGAATGCCTTATTTTCTTCTTGAACGATTTTTCTTTAAATTTTATCGGTTTTGAGCTTTTCTGTTATAGTTCCTTATGTTATTTTGGAAACCTGGAAGATTATTTTCATAAAAAAGTTTAATATATAGCATTGCTTTTAGGTGATCTGATTTTTCCTCAATGGTGCATCCGCCGAAACCGTTTCTGAGGAAACGTAGTGGTATTTCAGGACGACTGATGGTAAGTTTGGATGAATTTTTATCAGTCTATTACATTAAACTACTGGCTTGACTTATTGCAGGAAAAAATACATTATCCAATACGAAAAAACACTGTGGAGCAACAATCAATTTCATTAAATATTTCCAGTCGGAGACTTCCTGGTAAGTTCAAAAGTTTTTGAAGTTTTCTAGAAAGTTTTTATTTATAAATTGGTCGGTTTTAAAACTTGGAAGTATTAATCAGACATAAATTATTTGCATTGCTGCAGTAGCTTAATTGTTTTTGATAAATGAATTCCAAATATATCAGATTTTTTGTACCCTTTTAGATAGTGATAAAGTCGATGATTTAAATCGCCCGTATACGGCTGGCACAGTCGATAGCGGTTGTCCGGAAGATGCTTGTTCAGTGATTCTTAGTCCAAATAATAACAAGAAAGATGATGGTATTGAATCGGTGGTTATAGATGTTACTGATTGCAGTAACAGCAATTCAGCAGCTTCATCAAGTTTATGTTTATCCTTTTTGGTAATATTAAAAAAGTTATTACCAATATTTTGTTTTATTCGATTCGTAGTTTTAGAAGTTCGAAACAGTCGCAGTGAGCCGTCAATAATTCATGATTTGAGTAGTTTTTCAACGAATGAAACTAATATGGCTTCTCCAGTATCGAGTAATTTTGGTAATGATGACCGCATTACACGGAAAAGTATTCAATTTTTCAATTGTTGCTTACTACAAAAAAGTTAGCTTATAAATTAATTGTAAAGTTAGGTCGTAAATTAATTTGTGCTTTCTCTCTTTCTATGCCTATCTTCCATATATATATATATACAGTGTCGACCAATACATCAGTAGGAGGCTCGATTGCCGGAAATCTTGAACGCGTAGAATCTCGAATGGATGATTTGGTTTTACCAGAGACCTCCGAGGATTCTCAAGACACAGATGGCACAAGATCGCGCCACTGGAGACGAGTTATCGAAGAGTTTGCACCAGAGGCAATGAAGAAAGCGGTAATTGCATGAAGTTACTGTCTAATTCAATATCTTTGTTAAATAATGATTTATTTAATAATTTTTCTTTTTACTAGGAATTTCCTGTTCATTCGATTTCTGCAAACGAAGGATTTTCATTACCTTCAAACTCAAATGAAATATTGGATCGAATTTCAAAGGGAGTTCCACATTTCATAAATTTCATGAATGGAAGGTTTTCAAAAGGTAAGCTTCCCTGCGCTTAAATTATCTTTTTTCATTGTAAATGTAATTTTAGAGCTTTAAGTTTGAAAATTCAGATATGGTTATCAGTTAATATTCTCTTAATTATGCTTAAAGAATGAATTTTGTTTCAGAAGTATGCAAAAAGTCACATGCTCAGGAAAGATTATCACCTGTTTTTAGTGAAGTCAGGTTTATTCATTAATATAGTTCTTTTTTTTGGCGTATAATCTTTATTAAGTTATTAATTTCCAATATTTGAAACACGAGGCATTAAAATCATGTTGAATAATTTGCAGGAAATAGAGGGTGGTGTTTATAGTCATGTAAAGAAAATTGAAAATAATGTAAAAAAAACAAATACCATATTATTAGAAACATCTCTGGAAAATCTGATTCCAAAAAATATTTCGGAAGGAAAGGTAGCTTTATCTTACTTTCAAAAATCACTTTTTTTCCTTTTTTTTCTTTGTTGAAACTGCTGTTTTATGGGCAAGCGGAATTTTTATCTGGCGCTTTTTAGCAAAACTCTTTTAATAGTATACTGGCAGTAGTAATGTGCAAGATTCTTTATGCTGATATTTATTTGTTGAATTGTTTGCAAAAATTGATCTTGAAATAATTAAATTATTAAACTAATGGACTTACAGAAAATGCGAAAGATTGTCGAAAATAGCGTAACGGAACGAAAACTAGCAAAACAATTAAGAGATCTCATTGCTCATATAGATCTTGCAAGGGAGTGCCGTCATCACGAATATGAAAAAGTGCGTATTATCTTTTAAAAATGATGAATCTTTTTTAAAACAAAATTAAGCAAGCATGAGAAGAACAGAATGAAGCCTGTTTGAGAAAAGAATATTTATCTATAATCTTGAGTTAGTTTTTTTACATCTTGCTATGTTGTTCATAAGTTTTCTTGCTGGTAGATTCATCACTAATTTCAAGCAGTGCAAGTATTAATTTTCTAAGTAATTTAGTATTCATTATTCGTTTCAGAATGGGTATGAATTCGTCTGAAAAATCTGTTTCATCGTCAGTGTTTTTTCTTGTTATCATGTGTTATTTTACTGAATTGTGATTTGATTATATTGCTATATTGTGTCCTTATTCGTGAGAGTGTCATTATACATCAGGTGATATGCATGAAGTGTTCTCTCTCTATCGAAATATTTGTCTTCTATAAGTCTCTCAATTCTCAATTTATTGTTGTTAACTTTCAGCTTGAAGAAATTTTCGATGAAGCTCTACAAGAAAACGAATTTTTTCGTCAGCAAGTCAATGAACTAAAAAAACGGATTTTGCGGTTGGAAGATGATAAACAAATGCAGCTAGAAAATATTGCTTTAAAAGAGGAAACAGAGAAAATACGCAATACTGATATTGAACGTTTGAGACGAGAAAATGCTATTCTAAATCGGCAACAAAAGCAGAAGGATGGCAGTGATACTGCTTTCGTAAATTTGCTTAAGGAACAGGTCAATATTGATTTATATTTTATCATTTTTTTTTTTTGGACTTAAATTTTATATAAAGAATAGGAAGTATTTTAGCTGATCTGCAATTAACAGAAATCTGAAAATAGAATCATTTTCAAAATAAATATTCAAAAATGTCTTGATAGATGCTGTAAATTATTTCTTGATTGAAATAAAAAATTCTTAAAACTTTTTTTCAGATAAGCGATCTTCGTATAATGGTGCGGGATTTTGATCGACAGCGCAGTGAATTGAGGATGCAAATCAGAAAAAGCAATACAGTTTTAAAAGAAAAGAATGAAATTATTGAGCAACTGAGGAGCGAAAAAGCACGTTTGGAAAAACGAATTGAAGTTATTACGGTCTGTTGAATTTTATGTCAATCTTGTTCTGCCAAGAATATCTTTCCTGGCTTCGAAGTAAATTTTAAATTACTTCGAGATATAAATAATTCTTAGGAAAACACTCCATATTTTATTGATTATGAAAGTTTTTTTCATCCAAAAAATTGTCGGTATGTTTTAAAAGATGATTATCAGTTGGTTAAAAAATAAATGAAAAAGCGGATGAAATAAAATTTATTGACACATTCGTCCAACTTTGAAGCTTTGATTACCCGAAGTATAATCAGACGTTTTGAAGAATTAAGCTTTCTCTGTTGTTGATTAGAATTTGTTCCGTAATCGATTCGTGAACACTCTTTGAAACAGGATTGTTTCGTCAGGGTTCTTTAACAATAGGTTATCAGGCGAAGATTATTACCTTTTTTGATGCAAGTTTTTTGATGCTGTGAAAAATGCTTTGGAGCTTATTCCCAAGATGCTGAAAAATCATTGTGGTTATCTTATAAATTCAGTTTTTGTTATATCTTTTACTTAAGAAATAATTCCTTGTTATTACACAGAATAAGAAAGCGCACAGTGTTGGAAGACAGTTTTTTTTAATCTTCGGTTAGCTCGATCTAAGCTTTTTAGATTTTTATTTTGCTTCAGTATTGAACAGTCTTAAGTTCTTCGGTTAACCTCTCTTGTAACTGTAAGAAAATCGGTTTTGATAATTGCTTTCAATTAATAATTGCTAGTTTCTGATAGCTTTCACCACATTCTCCATTATCAAAACTTTTATTTTCTGGGTTATGACTAGAATTTTCAATTATAACTGAAGACAGTCGAATTTATTCTTATCTGAAATTATTTACGCAATTTGAAACAAATATTGAATGAGCAGGAAATATTGAGCCATAAAAAAGCATAGAGCAAGGGGTGAACATTAAAAGATATGTAATATGACTATATTTATTTAGGAATATGTTGAAATTAAACATATGTCTAATATTAAACAAAAAAGTATTAGATAATTTTTTAGAGATGTCTTTACTTTTGTTCCAACCTAGAAATGTAGTTTTTACGGCTTGCTGAAGTGTTTAAAAGAAAGCAGAGTTGCTTGGTAATGAAGTTAATGAAGATTTATGCTTTAATTAAGGCATTATTGTAAAAATGTCTTTTCTCTTCAGAGAAATAAAGCAGCTCATCGAGGACGCTTAGCTGAAAATTCTCTTTCTGCTCAAGCAATTGCTCGAGCTTCAAAAAATGCAACTGTTACGACAACTACAAAAGACTTGACTGTTCAGAATAACAAATTTTTCGTAACAAATTCAAGAGATAGTGGACAACGTATGAATCAGGTCCAGAAGCAAAATTTTCTGTATTTTGGTTTGCAATGATTTAACAAATGATTTATATTTGCAGCGGAACCAATTTGAAAGATTGAAGTAGTTTTGAATGCCATATCTGAAAATATAATAAGAATTATTCAGTGTAGTGGAATTCGATGGATTTCAGATTAGCAACGCCCCAAGTAGAATACAAAATACTGCAAATATTGTTGAAAATACGAACACAATAAGCGATAATGAAGATGTCGTAGTTGCTGAACATGGAGTAACACCGGTATCTTTGGGGAAGAATGTTCGGTGGAATGAACCTCTTGAAATAATGGCCCCTTTTTCTTCATCACCATCTGTGCACTCTACTTTAAATCTTCCCGATTCTGACATGGTTTAACTGCATATTTTTTATTTTTTTTTTCCAATTTTTTTGTTTTTGCTTTTGTTTTTGTTTTTCAGGTAAATACCAAAGAAATATCTGTTGTTTTCTTGCAGCAATTAATTTTAACTGAAAATAACATGATTGGAAAAGCATCATTGTATCGTAGTGGGAAGGATTTCACCGTCTACACTGTAACTCATTGTGGTTGTCATTTTTATGAATATAGCAATACAGACACTCGTTGGGTACATTCGAGCAAACTTTATCAGGTTATTTCAAAATGATTTATGCATGATTTATCTCGTACATATTTGTAATTTTATACTGAGGGCATTTTATTAAATATCACATTCTCACTTTAATGAATTAATTATAATAAAGAATATAATGAATTAATTACTCTAATGGATAATATAATGAATTAATTATAATGAAGACTTTTATACATTCAAATATGCAGCAGCCAAGAGACATCTCCTGTGTAATAAAAGTTGACTTTTCTAGTCAGATTTTTTTTTCATGTTAATTTTTGTTCTGTGCCTTTTGCAGGTAAATTATTACGGACAGGCAGGCGCAACCACCGTTGAAGCAGGTGAAGGAAAATTGCTCGTTCGACATTTTTTAACTGGTCAGTTAGAAATTTATCGTGAAGGAGATGAAACTACTTTAGTGACAGCTGGTGGACGTCGTATAGAGGTTGTCAAAGATAAGTCAGGATCTGTGCGCATTGAAATGTACGCTTTTAGATTTTTCAGCAAAATTTTTCTGTTCAAGGAAAGGGAAATATGTTTATATTTGTTTAATAAATAAATCTGGCAGAAAGAAAGCTAATTTTCAGTTTGATTGTTTAACAATGAGCAATACTTCTTACGTCCAATGCATCTTTTTTAAAATCAATATTTTAGTTATGAATTGGATGGCAGAGTTCGTGTCAGAGGACATCGAGAAATAGAAACAGAATATCGAGCAACGCAAACTTCATGCCATCGTATGGATGGATCTTATGCTAATCATATTACTAGCGATGATTCAATGGAGTGGCGTTCACCGGATTACACAGTGAGATGATGATTTTTTTTTTGCATAATTTTTAATATTTTGGTCCATGTGAATATTTAGAATTTTTTTAAACTGATTTTGAATTATTGTAAGAATATTTTATTATTGGTAACTGCTTTAGAAAACACCTTTTTCATGTTAGATATGATTTTAGTGGCATTTTCCTCATTAGGTGGCTTGTTATTATACATCATTTTATTGTATATCATGAATTTTAAAATAAAGTTTAGCATGCGATTAATTTTATCAAAAATTGCTTAATAGAAAGTTTTTAGGTGCATCGATTTAAAAATGGTGATACAAAAGGTGCGTCTAAATTTAATTGATACAAGTATCACGATGCTCGCCATGGATGTTGGGACAGTAAAGCATTTATCAAATCCATTAGATAGACGACTTCCAAAATATTGTGTTGAATGGGGCACCGTTGCTAGAAAAAAATCTAGAGTTATTGCTGCAAATCAGTCTCATTACTCAACCAGTTATAAAATGAGTTATTTTCTTTTTCTATAGTGTGATCTTTGACTTCTGAAAAAAACGAGTTTTGAATTTTTTATTATATATACAAAGGAGTGAAGCTGGTAACATAGTAGACTTATTTCATTGTTAAGTTTGTATTATATAAATTAAATAAAATTCTCATCTCGTTACAACTTTTAGTTTTGGCAAGATTATTCATATTAATATCTTGAGAATCATCGGTATACGGCGTTGTTTTTATCAACAATTCGTTATTCTGAATACATCACTTTATTTTATAATATGTACTTCTATTTTAATATAAAATAAATTCCATATTTCCGATGCTAGTAATGCAGCTACTTTTGTGATGAGCCTAAGAATCAGACATAAGAAAAAATTACTGGACGATATGCTGAGAGACTATTGGACGGTATCTGAGAGACAATCGGCATATTCATATTAAACCAGTATATCAAAGTGACACTTGAAAACAAGTAGAGCTTCATAACACCAAGATTTTAAATTTAATGTGGAATTTCGATTATCCATGTCTCTTGTCTTTGGTGTTGCTGCATAAGGTGAGAGTGCAGGGATTGCTTCGTCTTTCTATGGGAGAAAATTGCTTTCTTCGGTGAAACAGTCTGTGTTTTTAATGCTGAAATCCTTCAAAGCTAGTTTTATTAGCATTGATCTCGCTGTGCAAATAGTACTTATACATGTTGCGAAGATGCATTTGTTGTAATTTTGATTTTTCATAATCTTCGTATTTCATCAATAAGTCTAAAGATGGATATTTTATGTGGTTTTAACATGGGGAATATTTATGTCACCGTGGTGCAACTGCGATACCATCCAGACTGATCGTTGAGTGTCTGGTTTGTGTCATTAGTTTTATCATCATCGGATGGTATTCCGGTGGATATTCGGGTGTTTCAAGGTGAGTGTGAATCTACTGAGTGTTGAATTTCTGCTTAAATCAGAATAATTTCACTGGTACCATACGCAAGGAGCCTTTTTCCTTTCTTTTTTTTTTAGCCATAAGGACTCATTTTCGATATTACCATACGAGTTGTTGACAACTGTTTTAAGTAGAAATTACATTGATGTATAATTAAATAGTATAAGTTAGAGTTTCTGCATCGTAAATATCGAAATATATAAGACTACACTTTTCCATGAATATTTACAATAATCAAATTTCTGCTTAAATTTACTGAAGTCTTAATCAAATACACTTGTAGATAGCATGAATCAGGTGCAATTATTTAATTCATTTTTGCAGGTGTATGATATATTGATAGGTAATTCTGAAATATTCTCACAGCTTCGTGTTCTTTGGAACCATTGTCGATATACTGTGTTCTTTTATCTAAGGTATTATTAGAATTTTTTTTTTTTGTGAATTCATCTTTAGCAATCGGATAAAACTTGATATGGTGACTGTATCATTGTTGTTGAGAAGTTCATCTTCAAGTTTTATAGTTCATTCATCTAATTTTTAGTTTTATGGACTGAAGAGACAAATATTCAGTATTGAAATTTATTTATTTACTAAAAGTTTTTCCTGTGATTTCTCTTTTGCTAATAGGAATTTAGGATTCTTTTTAAGTCTTGAAACGCAAATTTATTTCTCAGTGTTAGGTCTACTTAGAAATGTCTAACTTAAAAAAATCGATTTTATAGATATAATTAACTCAGTATTTGCCAGATTGAGAATGAGAAAAGGATTTGATAGAATGAAGATTTCTAGTGGCATTATTTCAATTTAAATATATCACTGAATTAGTAGATATTAGTCATTTACAGGTTAAGTTTTCAAAATCTAACCAGAAAGTATGGGTTCCAAAATGGACGAAATTTCTCCATCTGATGTAATTCTGAACATCGATTTCGTGAAGCAAGTTAATGCTAGACCATTACGTGTTAACCCTTTTTCAGGTGAGTGAGTGTAATGTTCAGCATTTTTCTTAATGAGCATTATTTGCAATAATACTGTGTAAATTAAAGTGCTAAATATAAAATTGAAGTGTTACATATCTTTAGCTGAGGAAGAGATACGTAATCAGGAGGAACATGAAAAGCAAAAAATTGGTCACCGACGCATAGATCGACAGGGCGAGGTATTAAATCTTCAATCATTATTTGCTGATTGAAAAAAAATTAACAGATGAAACAGCAAACGAGCATAAAATATTCGATAATTATTAAAGCTGTTGAAAAGAATTGAACTGGTTCAGTAAGATTTCATCATCTGTATATTTAATCCAAATGAATTAAATATATCTAAATTTTTGTTTTTAATGAAAGCGATTATATTTAGCGTGATTTTATTACGGTATAAAGTGATATCATTTTTTAAGGTAAGTTACAAGCGTGTTCCGAGCAATGCGTTAATGGGAGCAATACAACTAGGTATTGCGAATTCAATCGGCTCACTAGCTTCGATACCAAAAAGAGATCTCTTACTGCAAGATTTTGATGTAGTTCATACTGTTTCTTTTCCGTCGTATGTTTTTAAATAAATTCTAGTTCTGTGTTTTTAAAAAATAATTTTGGAATAGACAGAAACTAACTTCATTTCATTCTTCATTTCAATTCATTTCATTCTTACTAACATATTAACTGTGATTTTATTGTTTTGACACTCCAACCAATAGTGTTTTTTTTTTCATTAGCTGTTTAATGTTTATTTTAATAATAATTGATAACAACTAGCGTAACGCCTCAAGTATTTAAAAGAAATAATTTATACTGCAGAAGTGGATCACAATCAACACCATCTCACAATTACGGTGATTTTCGATTCCAGACTTATGCACCAATTGCATTTCGAACTTTTCGAGATCTTTTTGAAATCAAAACTGCTGATTTTTTGGTGGGTTTATTAAATGATTTACACCATTTTCAAATTTTTTCTCAAAATTTCTCAGCTAATGTTTCGTAATATTTGTCTTCTAATATAGTTTTTATCATATTGTCGAGTTTTCTTTATTCTGTATAATTTTAGCGTTCTGTATGTATGTTTCCACTGAAAGAACTATCAAATGCAGGAGCATCTGGATCTATCTTTTATGTCTCTCATGATGATCAATTTATAATTAAAACAGTGCAATCTAAAGAAGCGGAATTTTTGAAAAAATTGCTCCCGGGTTATTACATGGTTCGCAGTTTATGCTCTAATGTTCTTTTCAAGATATTTTTCTTTTAAAGTTTTTAATTACATTCGATTAATTATATGTACATTATCTGCATCTTAATAGTGTTAAAGTTCCTCAATAAATGCTTAATGTGAAATATTTCAGAATTTCAATCAAAATCCACATACTTTATTGCCAAAATTCTTTGGATTATTTTGTTATCAGGTAACTTGTCATGTTACATTTGAACTTAGTTATCATCCTCTTTTATAATTTATAAATTTTATTCATTTACTTTGCATAACTGATAATTTCTATTTAATTGTGCTTCAGAGTTTGGGCAAAAATATCCGACTTTTATTAATGAATAATCTGCTACCTCAAACAGTTATGATGCATGAAAAGTATGATTTAAAAGGATCCACCTATAAAAGATTAGCATCAAAACATGAACGTGCAAAAGCTTCGCCAACACTGAAAGATTTGGATTTCATTTCTGAACATCCCGATGGATTGTTGCTTGATGTGGGTGTGTACGATGCTATTATGAAAACTATTAGCCGAGATTGCTTGGTATTATTTTTCTTCAAATAAATAAGATTTTAAAAATATTTTTGGTTTGAGTTTCCTAAAAAAGATTTTTATTTATATTATTCGTGTTTCAGGTGCTCGAAAGCTTCAAAATAATGGATTATAGCCTTCTTGTCGGTATCCATAATAGAAGTTCATCAAAAAATGCAGCCGATGTTGTTGATGGTGGCGAACCATCGACTTCAAATCAGGTCTGTATTTACAAGCGATTGTATAATCCAAGATGTTGTAATTTATTTCATTTCATTTAAATATTAATTTCACGATTTCAGTTGAAATTTTGTTATATTTTAAATTATAAACAGTTACAGAAAACAAAAGGTAAAACTGTTCGAGTGAAAAGTGAGAAATTGTTGGATTCAAATTATTATAAGACGTATGAGTATGTTTCTTCCACTTGGTTTTTATTTCTTATCGTAGTTCATATTATGTATATAAACTTAGCTTTCGAAATGTACTTCAAGAGATGCGAATATATTTTTATTGAATATTTTTACAGACAAATATCATTCCCAGCAAGAAATCAGCGAGGAGATGACTTATTGTTATTTCTTGGTATAATCGATATTTTACAGAATTACAGGTTATTGAAAAAGCTAGAACATACCTGGAAAAGTGTGCTTCATGATGGTGTATGTTTCCTTTCAAAATTTTGGAGTTTCGCAAGTAGTTACAGAATTAAACATACAATTTCTTCGTTTTTCTTTTTGATATTTTAAAAAGTTTCAGGACAGTATTTCTGTTCATAATCCAACATTTTACGCGCAGCGTTTTATCACATTTCTCAAATCGCATGTATTTCACATAACAGCAGGTGACTTCATTAATTCAATAGTATTTATTTGCTTCATACTAATAATTTACCTATTTTTCAATTTTGAATTTGATTTTATTGATGTGTGCATGTGAGAGATTTTTTGATTATATTTTTCATTATTCAAAGCGATGTATTTTATAAAAGTGGAAATGGTTCAATCTCTTCGCAGAATATGGATTTTTGATTCCTCTTATCTTTTACAGAAAAACATCCGATACATCTTACTTCAAATTTAATGGGTTTTGTATTCCGAATTAATTATGCAACGCATATTTTTTGCAGCTGAGTTGGTACCTAGAGGCAGTCACACAAAGTTCAAATCGGTCGTTACATCCTATCTGGGTATTTTCAGTATCATTCCTTGTAAAGGACTTCAAAAAAAAAAAAAAAAAAAAAGAATTTTTGTGACAGATAGATTGCATTCGTGAAGTTGATTTGTGGAAATATTTGCATGGTAGTTTTTCACTTCATTTATTATGAAGAAATCCTCAGAATATCAATAATGATAGAGTGCCAGATTATTTTTATCTCAAAATACTTAAAGTTCCAGGTTCAAATTTTAAAGCTTTTTTTACTTTTCTTTTATTGAATTTCATGCTATTATTTATATTTTCTAATCCTTTTATAAGCGTTATCAGCATGTTTCACGTCAAATTTTGATTTCTTATGTAGATACGAAATTGCTTGCAATATTTTCGTTAGCTTTGTATTTTACAGTTGACTCACTTTTTCAGTGTTTGCTTGTTAATTTCATAGCATAATAGTCAGCACATTTTCTGGCATGCTTAGATTTTAACTCTTAATAATTATTGAAACTCCAAGTCTAACCCTTATTAAAAACTTCGAAAATCTTATACATTGGCAAATATACAACTCATAATTAATTCCGATTTAGTAGATAATTAAACATGCTTTTTGATCTTCCCTATTAAGATTAGAAAGTGTTCATAGGAAAATTTCTGGGAAAAATTTATCTTACAAACTTTAAAATGTATCATAGAAATCAGTTGGTTATATTGATTATGAAATGATTACTTTTCCACTCAAACTTCTTGTACAAAGAAGAAAATTCGAAGTTATATAGAAGTAGCAAATGTTATATCAGAAGAGTTCCTTTTTGTATTGACCATGAATTATATCACTTATTAATTATTTTAGCTCTAGAAAATTTGTGTTTGAAAGCATGCTTGTAGAATATCGAGCTTGTGATTTTTTTAGTTTAATATTCTGAGCAAAATTTCAGCACTTCGGCACAGTCCTTCCAAACGGTATCTCTCTAAGCGAAGTTTAACGGAAAAGAATGAAGCAGAAACAGTTACGTTGGTAGATATTTCACGAAGACCTTTTAGCAATCCACAGTAAGTTTTATCCTTCGCAGAGATAAAAAATATTTCCGTGTATGATTCAGACTTTTTTTTACATTTTGTCAAAGATTCATGAAATCTTTTTAAATAATAGGATTTTTCCAATAAAAATTCCCTTTTAAAGAATTAAACAATAAAGAGTTTTTGTCTTGTATTTTTGATATGTTTCTTGTGAACAATGGATTATTGTAAGCTTTGTATAACAGTAAACTTCTGTAATTCCTAATGTACGTATTTATTTCAAATTTGAAACATCTTTCGACAAAACTTGTTGTAGAATCAATAGAAGATAATTTAATCACTCAATTTAATTGTTTGATTGAGATGGCGAAATAACATTTAAATGAAGAATGCTTACTCACATTTTCAGAAGGCTTTATTTCTTATTTAAATGTAATGTTTGATCCAGTTCTGATTCCAGACTCTAATTACTACTAGAAGAAAAAATATTTCGGCTTTATACTTCAATGTCTTATGGCTGACTTTCTAGGACGATGAAATTTCTTTTAGCACGGAAAAAAACCGTGATTAAAGAAACAAAATATAAGCTTTTTATAATCCGTTTAGTTTTCTTAATTTGTCGTTCTAAAATTTGTTTCAGAAAGCCACGGGAAAAGAAAATTGAACGTCTATTTGCTCCTGATCCTGATCCTACGGAATTGTTGAAAACCAACAAATCACTTCCTCAGAAGGAAATGTTATAGTAAGTTCTTTTTTTTTTCATTTAGGAATTTGTAGTCGTGGAATTCTAACGGAAAACTGGCGTTTTCTTTCCCGTTGCATGCTTTCTTCAAATGCTTGTGAGGTCGCTTTTTTGTTGCTATAATTTCCTTTTACTTGTTTCTTTTTCAATAAAAAATTTGTCTATCTGATGAACGGAAAATTAAAAGCTAAGTTATATAAAGCTTTAGGTGCTTCATTGTTTATTAAATATATTAATAGCACATTATCATATAAGAAAAAAAGTTTTTATAATTGTTGAATTAAATGAATTTCATATTAGCCATTTATCAAATGTCATTACAAGACATCATCTTAATGTATTATCTGATAATTAGTTTTGTAATGAGAAGGACAAAATTTATTTTTATCTTTATAAGAAAATTAAGTAAATTAATTTTGTATCTTAAAGTTAAGGGAAGTAAATGAAGTGAACTTATTTCAAGTTTATTATTATTTTCAGACAGATTTGTAAGCCAAGCTGGCTCTGCGCTAATCTGTTGCTTATCTTTCTTTTTATAATGCAGAGAAAAATTGAAATTACTGGAATTAGAAAATATTATGACACTTTCGCGCTGCATTTCATTTTGTTGATTTATTTTTGGAATAAATCGAATTGCAATTTTTCATTAATTTTTGAATTTTTTGCGAAATTCTGAGGATTTTAACTTCAGCGTTGCTTTATAGCATTAGATAAATTTAATTGTTTCAAATGTTAATTCCAACTATATTTTTTTGGTTTCAAAACATCTGTGGGGAATTGAAGTTAAATGACTAAAGGAAACCGAAAAATTTTATAATTTATTAAATTGCTTGTTTGCTTTTTCGTTAAGACATGATAGTAATCTCCGCATTTCATTTAATATTAATTAAATTTATTTTTTTGCATGGATCACATTAGCAAATTAACGAACTATGCCTTTATTTGTTGTATTTCTTTGTAAATATTGATTCATTTTCAGTTTTCGTTCCCAGTACCTCTTTGTGTTAAAATCAGTTTTGAAATAGTTTTTTTTTTTCAGTTCTCTTTTCTGTTTTCAGTGATTTCTGAATAAAATAATTTTTTTTACGCACAATTTCTTGTGCTAAAAGTTATGCCTTATAAACAGTTCTAAAAATCGGTGTTTGAAATTAACGTTTAATGACAAAAGAATTAACGTCCCAAGAAAAACGACGAGTGTAATATGTGATTGCGATTTATAAGTTTTTTCCTTTTCCAATCTACAGGAATCTTTTTTACTTCACCATTCGAAAATTTATGAATTTCGCTTTGCTCAAATTTTATATTTTGTATTGCAATACATCCCAAAAAAAACTTTTTATTGTTTATAACTTTTTATTTTCAAAAATATGATGGTAATAACTTCATGTAATGAAGTCATGCTGCTTTTTTTTTGCATTGTAAATCTATTTCTTTTATTCTTATGCACAATCGGTTGCAATCCTTTCTCTTCTTAGCATGTAGGTTGAATGTAGTTTTAAAGTGAAAATTTTTAGTAAGTCGATTCAGTGCTTTTTATCAGGTTTCGAAATATATTTGAAAGTGAAACTTATTTTAAAACAACTGTTGCATTTTCTTCATGGAAAAATTTTTTTTTCCAGACAAAATCTTGAAGGATAAAATTGGACAACAATGCGTGGATTGTGAATACTAATCAGTTCAACTCATATCAGATTCATCGTTACCTTTTCTAGCAAAATGTGTTTATTAAGTGCTTCTCAATAATCCTGTGGAGATATGATTTATAGTAAAACTGGATCATCTCGATTGTGAATCCTTGCAAGGGAATTTTTTGAAATAAGAATTAGATTTAAGTCAGAAATATTAGTTTTTGAATTCAAATTCAAAGTTTATCCAGTTTATTTGTATCTTTTTATATATTTATGATTTCGACTCGTTATTGTTATTGTTGTTGTTTTTAGGGAATGAAAAGAAAGGTGTGGATTGAAAGGTTTGCAAGATAAGGCCTGAGTTGATTTTGTTATCACTTTAAAGATACTTAAGTAAAAAAGTGTGTGCCTAGTTAGCCACGGTCGAATGCGTAGTTTAAATTATTGTTAAAATATGCATAAATAGTTGGTTGTCAATCATTGGTGAGAAAGTTTTGTCAAACTATGTCTTTGTAGTTAAAGAAATTATTGTTATAATGTATTGTAGATTTGAGCAGAATTTGTCCACTTCAGTCGAGCACATGCATGATTTTGTTTTCATGTTTATAATCAATATATACCAAAATAAGATAATTTTTGAATAGTGTTACAGTACAAGCTATCTGTTCAACTGCATCATTTGTTCTAAAATTGCAAAGGATTTGTCATACAATATAGTCCGCGATAATGATGATATCGATACACAAGTGTGTGCCAACTTAACAACAGCTGTAACGTTTAGCGTTTGCTCTCTCAATCCGTACATTTTCATTCGAATCTCTTGCATAAGTCTCTATCTGCCGCTGGAATGTGCTTATGTTTTTTCTTATTACATCTATCTAAGCAATTAAGGTTTTAAAACAGTCCGCAAATGGAGACAGTAAACTTGGATATAGGTCTACATGTCATTCTGCCATTTACTGGGAACTCTTTAGAGATCAAAATCTGTATTGCTTAAATTTAGTTGGAGTTTTTCAGTTTCATGCTAAAAAAGTTAAAGGCATGAGTTGCAGTTGCAAAGTTGACCTTTAGATTGGCAATTTTTAATTTCATATATACTTTCAACATGAAGCATACTGTGCTTTAGAAGCTATGAAGGTAAAAGGTAAAAGGCTCAATGGAATGAATGTGATGCGAAAACTTCCTAAAATAGCATCACAAAATTGATTGCAAAATCGATATGAGCCTGCAATGGATTGAATAGAATGAAGCAAAGTCTTGTTGTCTTTCTTGGCTTCACTTGTGATAGTGGAATGGTCGCAGTCAATCCCTCAACTACCTTCTTTTCTCCAGTAAGTTATTTGATTTGGAAAAAGTCTTGAACTTCTATTAACGTTGAAGATGGAGGAATGTCGATGAAAAATTGACTAACAAGCATAGTTTCTGTTGAAACATAAAGCATAGAAACAGATGGAACATTCTTTCCTTTTGCTATCCATTCTTTGAGTTTCGGCATTTTCAAAAGCGTCAAAGATTATTTAAAATATCAAAATAATATTGAAATAAAAAAAAATGCTATAAGATTAGGATAACTGATAGGGGTATATGAATATTGTGATCACACAATATTGGAAAGGAACTAGAAAAAAGAATTCTTTTTGCTAAAGCTTGTTTCAGTTTATCATGAATTTTCCTTTAAAATATGCACCTGAACTTCAAATTAGACTGCACTATGGAAGGAATATTATGTTTGCATTGTTTAAATTATTTACACATAAATTCTAATTTTGTTCGCTCCATTGATACTTAGACACCTGAATAGAGAGGGAACTTGGAAGAAAAGAATAAGGAAGAAGATGACTTCAACCTTCATAACAAAGGTTTCCACCTTCATAACAAATTGTATTTATCTAAAAATATGAAAATGCTCAAGCTTGAATAAAAAATTAAAAATCACGTTTACAAATTGAATCTCAACTGAATTTCCAAGGTATTGCTGATGTGTTCATGGAATTTTCAATCCTAATACCATAACGTTGATCTTTCATTTTTCTTGATTAATAAATTGCTTTAATTTATTCATTGTAGACGTGATCTTCTATTTGATAATTGGTGGAGTTGGTTTTGTATACTTAGCAGTTTTCTCGGTATGCATCTTACGACGACATCGATGCGCAAGTTTTAAGAAACGTGATGCTTTAATTGAGGCTCGCACTGCTACCATCTTAAAATATGAGAATGAGAAAGGTCCAAGAGGTTTAAAAAACTCACCTTCATCACTCTCATCACCCCTTTCCTCCGATAGTTCAAGCTCCAGTCCTATGGTACCGGTGCAATCATTCATTGTTTCATCGCAATCGCTGAATCGGCTATCTCCTTCACAGTTGGGACCACATCGAGGATTTATAAATTTTACCCTTCATTATATTATCGAAAATTCAACGTTACAGGTAAATATCAAAATAAATGGAATTATGTATCTGAAGAAATCAGAAATTATAATGATTTGTAATTGCTATGCAAGGTAAATATTTCATTATCAGTTTCTTATATGAGCCTTAAAAAACGGAAGAAGACTATGTCAAATGCAAATCGTCCTGACTAATCTGGGTGAATATTAATGAGACGCACTTGGGAGAACATTTGTTGGAAAAATGTCTTCTTTTTTTCCAGTGTTTTCTTTAAAATATTTCAATATGCACTGGTAACTTAGCAGTTCAAATAAGACAAATCCAAGTTTTTTTTTTTGGCTTATAGGTGAATGTAGTATCTTGTCGAGACTTGCCAGAATTAGTGGTAGCATCCGACGGTCATTGTCTCCTGGAACCATATGTCAAACTTCAACTACTACCCGAAAAACAACATCGCGTTAAGACTCGCCTTGTTCGTGCATCCAGACATCCACAATATGATGAAGTATTTTCCATATATGGAATGGATAAATTGCAAATCGCTGCAACCAGTTTACATTTCGCAGTCAGGATATCTTTATTAATTCAGAAATACCAAGCTAATAAGCTGTAATTCTCGATGGAATGAATTTCTTACTTGCAATTTTTATTAACTTGCTTTTACTTGTCTGACCATTTTATGACAAATATTTTTGTTTCATATCATTTATATTATTTTAATTTTGACTAATACTTTAAAAAGATAAGTGTCTTTTTTACAGGTGATTGCATTCGATCGTTACAGTCGAGATACAGTGCTAGGTGAGGCAGTATATTCACTGAAGGATGCAGATTTATTGAACAATGAGATTAGGACTGTAGATATGAAATTAGAAGGTCGTGGCAAGAACGCAAATGACGATGATCGTGGACAAGTATTGCTATCATTGTGTTATCAGCCAACTACATATAGGGTTACAGTTGTACTACTTAAAGCAAAAAGTTTGCCAAAATTGGATATCAGTGGAATGGCTGGTAAGTTAGATTTTTAAATAATTTCTCTAACAATTTGTTTATTCAGTTTACTATCTTATCTATATGTCCACTTATTTTCTCGGGCTAGTTTTTAGTATGATATGATATCTTTAAGATTCATATTTTTAAGATCATGTTTTTAAAAGAGCTGTTTTTTTAAAATTTTTGATACTTGATAAAAAGATTTAGTTCTTCAGGCTTTTAACTTTTTGTCTTTTGTTTTTAAATGTGATGGTTTTTTTGTCTCATTTAGTGTTCAATTTTTAATTTTTCCCTCGTTGGTTTTTCTTTTTTCTTGAAATCATCCTTATTTTACTTTATGTGTTTTAGTTTGGTTTTTGTGTTATAGATTTATTTATTTTTTTCTGTATAAAGAAGTATGGTATTAATGAGATTGTTTTGTTTTAAGAATTACCAGTTTCTATTGACCGCATAACTACTTGACAAAACCCGAATTAGTTTTAATTTTTGCCAATTCAGTTTTAATTTTGTCACGTCTTTTAAAATTATTGTACCTTTTTTACTTAAATTTTAGATCCATATATCAAAATTTATTTGTTGTACAAGAAACAACGAATTTCCAAGAAGAGAAGTCATGTGAAAAAATGTACGCTGTCACCAGTTTACAATGAATCGTTTGTGTTTGAGTTGCCATGTACTGATGAACAAGATTTGGATAACGTCAATTTTGAAATTGTAGTTATGAACTGGGATCGTCTAACTAAAAATGAGGTATCTTACATTTCGCTTCGACAAATTAAATTAACTTGTATAAATAAGCGGAGGATCGCTTGGCTTCAAAATGGAGATTGTTGAAACTTTGAATTCTTTCACGAAGAAATTCCGAAATTATAATATTAGTTGCAAATCATTTGGAACAGATATTTGGAAAATTTTTCTGCAATTTAAAGTTAAAATTATATGTCTATCTATTTGGAGAATGCTGGTCGAATTTAGAAATTTAAAGTCTTTTTTTTAGTTGATGGGTAAGTGTTTCATTGGATCTAATGACGAGCACTGGCTTCAAGTAAGGAGCAATCCACGAAGACAAATTGCTGAGTGGCATCAGTTGTCCATATGAAATGGAAGTTGAAAAATTTCTGAAAAAATATGCATAATTAGTTCGTTTCCTTGATTATATCGCTAAAAAATTTTCATTGAAAATTAAACATCACTAAGCGATTAGAGCTATAAGTACATGATGTGGAGACATCAATGATCGAAAGTAGTAATTTGTTTTCAACATTTTATGTGCGCTTATTAATAAATATGATAAAAGAGCTACTGCTTAGATATTGTGTCAGTTTTGAAAAGATTTTGTTAGCATATTCAAAGCAAATATCACTAAAAAAAAACGAAATGTCTTAAAAAGAAATTGCTGACATTGAAGTTACAAGTGATTTATAACTTTATATATAATTTTCAACAAAATTGGATCGTGGAGGAAACGTTAAACAACATCTAACTCATAATGACTGATGACAATGTCCTAACATGATTCAATCGGCAGTTTTATTAAATTTATATTCTTAATTATATCGAAATACACCATGTATTTCTCCTCATTATGCATGTTTTAGCCTAACAAAATACTTTCATTGATTCTGTCAGCGTCATGCAATTAAAATAAATCATATTTTAGTGTTTTTCAAACAAATGTTAATTCAAAAAACTGTTAAGATATTGGTTTAAAATAACAATATAGCCTTTTAATAGCACCATTTGATGTTATTGTTAAAATTTCAAATTATTGCCAATGCTAGATCATTTTTCAACCTGATAAAAAAATGAAATACTCATTTGGATGTTAATACCTAATCGTTCCGATAAATCAATGGTATGACAACATTATAACGTCAGCTTAGTGCAATCCAAAAAGTCAATCCCATGAATCACAACGAAATTTTAGAAATCCTTTTATTTTTCAAACCGTTGGTAAATCATTTCGTCGATAAACATATACAAAACTTCTCCTGGTTTCCATTTAGGAAATATCTTTTTCATAAATTTGCTATGCCATTACTCTCTTTGTATTTGAGTTTTAAGAGTGCCCTATTTATTGGTCTCTTTTATTTGGAAATTATAAATTAATAAAAAACGAAAAATACAATTCTTTGTGTAGAAGATTTCCATTTTTAATTTCAATTCTTTGGAACAAAATTCTGAAAATTAGGATAATAATATCTACCACTATCCGAGTGAGACCATTTTAATACAAACAACTGATTTTTTACTACTTTTATTCTATGTAAAGACAATCAGTATTGTCGCACTAATAACTGATAGGTTATAATTTTATGCTCGTAGCTCAAATTGTTCAGTTCCTAATAAAAAATTCAAAAAGATAAGAGAAATCGTAATTTATTAAATACAATAACGAAATGAAATTTATAAGGACAGAAATATATTCAAGCGTCTTTTATTAATGGAGTAACTTCATATAAATCTTTCACCGAAAACTAATTATTCCACAAAAGTGAAAAATGAAAATTGAAGAGAAAAGGAGAGTTTTTTCTAAAAACAAAAAAAAAAAGAAGAACTACTTCAGCTCAATTCCTTAATGGATAATCTTAGACAAAAGCACTACTTCTGACGCAACATTATCCGATTAAATTATACAACCACTAGAAGCTCAATAATTCTATAATATAATGATACGTAATATTCCAGTCTACGAAATTTCACAATACTTTTTGGTATAAGTTTAACTGTTAAGATTTTTCTACCGCTGATAAACATAAAGTAGCATGTGATCCACCAAAACCAAAAGAGTTCACCAAAGCTACTCGTTCTTTATTCCATCTTTCTGATTGTTTAAGAAAATACAAATTCTCTTTAATATCACTTTCTTCCAATTTGACGTTTCCTACCAGTTTACCTTCTTCAACACACATTGCTGTAATGGCTGTTTCGATGGCACCAGCTGCGGCTAAAGTGTGACCTATATGACCTACAACATTCAAATTAAATCGATAGATTTTTATTGATACACGACAAAATTGTTTTTAAAATTCATCGAAAAGATTTATTTTCAAATCTTGGTACTTGAAATTAATATTTAAAAATAATATTTGCTTAACTGAACTTGGAATTCAATGAAGCTAGAAGAGTAACTAACCTTTAATCGACGAAACTGCAACACCAGGAAAAAGACGAGCAATAGCTCGTGATTCGAAATGATCACCAAGTATTGTAGAAGTTGCGTGGGCATTCACGTATGTAACTTGCTCTGGGTTGATGCACGAGTCAACCAAGCATCGTTCCATACTTAAAAAAGCTCCAATACCATCTTTTGATGGCATTGTTAGATGACAAGCATCACCTGCGACACCTTTAAACATTAGAAATCATTGAATTTCAGATCTATTCATGTACACTATTTTTTCCTTAATAAACTTTGATTAAAATAATTTCAAAATGTTCACTGCTGAATTAGCACATAAGAAATGTCAAATTTTAGTAAGTGGGAAACAAGATAATTCAATGGAACGTTCACTGCTGAATGAGCAGATAAGAAATGCCAAATTTTAGTAAGTGGGAATCAAAATAATTCAATGGTTCGGTACCAAAACTACTCACCGTATCCCACAACTTCAGCATAAATATTCGCTTTCCGTTTAAATGCCTCTTCCATTTCTTCTAGAACCAAAATTGCAGCACCTTCACTCAATACGAATCCATCACGCCGTTTATCAAACGGTCGTGAACAAGTCATAGTTAGTGCTCTGAATTTTAAGTATAAGGAATAACCAAAACTCAAAAGTTTATACAAAAGTCCAACTAAATTAAGTCAATTAATTCATATTAAACTGATGCAAGTTAGACTTGATTTTTTTGTAATATTACTGCAATTATTAAAATATTTTATTCCTGTTACTTATGATTTTAGAACAGAAGAATTCTTGGACAATGGTGTAAAGACCGGATTAAGTCATAGATCTAGGAATGACCATTTTTGAACTTTCACACACAACGAATTTTATTTAGATGAGAGCGAGTAATCAAGAATACTTAATAGAAAAAGAAAACCAAAACCTCATCTGATTAAATCCAGTTACTGTTATACTATTGATACATGCTTCAGTCGCACCTGCAAGCATGCGTTTCGCTCGACCCATCCTAATAAATGTTGCTGAATCTCCAACACTATGCAAACCCGTTGCACATGCGGTACAAGAACTTAGTTGCGGTCCGCGCATACCAAATCTATAACTTAAATAAATCTTTCGGTATAAGTGAATAATAAGCTCGTCCCACAGAAATTGTTCGTTATTTAATTCAAAAATCCAAAATTGATAGCACTACTTTGGAAAAATCATTATGAACGTACTTGATACTCACATGTCCTGCTGGCATGTTGGTCAAAATACGTGGTATAAAAAAAGGTGTTACTCGACGTCCTTTACCTTCTGAAATTTGTTTACCCACTTCGTAAATTAATTCCAGGTCAGCTATACCCATTCCAACATTAACACCAGTTCCTTCCATGTGATTTTCCTTTAAACCAGCATCTTTTACCGCCTCCTCTGCTGCAATCACTGCTAGCACACTACCTAGAATTTAGAACTAATCATTTTTAAAATCAATATAAATCAAATATGGACATATACGAGACTAGCTCCAGAGAAATTGAAACAACTGGATTATTTCCGATATCTTAAGTTTTTTAAAATGTATATTACGATTCCTCCTATAAATGAACAAAACCTCGATGAAAAATACCTCTGCTCATTCGTTTTAACTCTCGAGGTGTCCATGACCTCAAATCAAGACCATTTTCACCACAATCCGGAACTCTTCCCACAATCATTTTAAGTTTCTCATCATTTCGCAAGGCGACATTATTAGCTAGCAAACTGTCAAACAGAAGTCTTCTACCGACACCAAATGGACTTACGATACCTATACCTGTTATCACAACTCGTTTCATCGAACCTAAAAGTATGAATAATGCTTTTTTAAATTTCTTTTTATAATGATTGAATAGTTACCTTTAACAATGCTTTATTCATATCCATTTGAGTATTACAACTGTAGCATTTCAATCGCTTCAGTAATTTTTTTTTTTTGAGTAAAACAATTCTAGAAACACTGACAATTTATTAAATTCAATATTATATAAACTCTAATGTGCGATGCCAATTACATCATGCGCAATGATTTTATAACACAGCGTTTTGAAAGTATCTGTTTTTTTATGTCGGTTTCCAATGTCGAAATTTTAAATTCCTTATAGTTTTTTAACTAGAAAATTTTCTATATTTATGCCAGCTTAATTTCGGCTTCAAGTACAACATATATATGAAATCGAAACAAATCTAATCTATATTTAATTAGAGAACAAAACATTTTATTTGCTTTATTTGCTTATAGTTGAGCTTCAATTAAAAATGTTGAAAGCAGCATGAAAAATTTACGCCATATTTTATAACATCATAAAGATCAAAAAAAAATTGAGAATAACAAAACAGCAGTATGTGAAAAGTAATTACCATGAAGAAATCGGAAATTCTAAATTCACTTTTTTCATATATTATTTTAGATGATTTTTTATTTAATAACAACTTTTTCGATGAAAAGTCCATTTTCGTTCTAACGAAATCAAAAATAAAAGTGTTTGATAACAATACTTTAACTAATACCATTATTTGGAGATAAACTGAGCAAGCTTTTCAAATTCTTTAGCTAGAAGAGAATCATAATATTTTTCAAAGTAATCCTCTCCAGCATCAGTACATCCAGTCATAAGACCATCAAATGGCAATGAAGCAAGTAAGGGAACAGACAGTTCATTGCACATTGTTTCTGCACCACCGGTTGTGCGTGGAAAAAGTTGTGAAAGCTTTGAACAGCATGGACAAATGAATGAAGACATATTTTCAACAACTCCCAATATGTTAATTTTTGTTCTCCGACAGAAACTGATCTAAAAAAAATGAAAAGTAACGGCTCCAAGTATCGGCAGAATATGCAGACACGATAAATTTTATGTGGAGATATGTTATCAAAAATGAAATACTGACTTCTTTGCGGACATCAAGTAATGATATTTCTTGAGGTGTTTTATTATAATGGCACCATCTACGGATCCTGCTTCTAGAAGAAATTGAACAAGAGAGATATGTTCATCTGATGTTCCAGGAGGTGTATCAATTAATAAGTAATCCAAACTTCCCCAATCCACATCCTAAATTAAAATGTCACAATTTATTAAAAGATGCTCATTTTCTGTCCGTAAACATTTATTAATCTTTCATCTGATGAAATCGACTAATGAATTTCAAGGATATACTAATTCTTATACGATCGATTTATTTTGTTTTTAAGATATGCACTCTAAAAGAAAAACAATAAAAAATCAATCTCTCGAGCTGTATATAGAATAATATGTATTCATTTTGTACAAAGAATAATATATATTCATTATAATTTAATGTTAATTTGCACTTTAAAATTCTGACCAAACTACATCAAAAATAAATAAGCGTGAATCCCAAATCAAACATTACATCTACTACTAAATAAAGATTTCCTAAACTTGAACCAGATGATGTTATTATACCATAAAAGATAACAGAAAATACATCAACACAATCAATAATAAAATCAACCTTTAAAAACTGCTTTATCAAAGCATTTTTGCGCGCTCCTCGCCAAATAACTGCTTCATATTTATTTTGCAATAAGAATGCAATGCTCATCATTATAAGGTTATCTTTTACAACAATAGGACACCAACCATCGCCACTTTCATGGACACTTTCCTGTTCTACACCCATTATTCGCGCTTGCGATGGTCCACAAATGTCTACATCCAACAGCCCAACCTTTAAAGCTTGATGTTCTTCCATTCTTGAATTTCACAGATCTTTCTTCATGCAAAAATAAGTCATTCACAAATTTCAAACTTTACTACTTGATACTTTGATACTAAATATTCGCATCATAATAATCAATATAAAAAAAAAAACTCGACCGATTTCACCTTAAGACTTACTAACCTGAACTTTTTCATTTTTTGCCAAAGCTCTAGCCAAATTGGCAGCCACGGCACTTTTCCCGACACCACCTTTTCCAGAAAGTATTAGAATTTTATGTTTAACATTTTTCAAACGATCTGCAATTGCAGAAAGATCCGCATCTAATTTTTTGGTTTCGCTAGATGCACACAATGCTTGGTTGGGACATCCAGTACACGAAGTTGCCTGCAACGACATTTTTACAAACAATGTAAAACAAATTATTTAAAAAAAAAAAAAAAAAAACAAATTATTTTGAAAACTTTCAAATTATGTTTTAATGCATTGCTATGTGCAAAGGTTACTTCATATAAAACAAATTCTTTCTATATTCGGAGATTTTTGTCATTATATTTTCGTTTCATTGGCTGAAATATGAAAATTTTCATAAAGATCACTAAAAAGACACTAATCTCACAAATACAAGAATATTTGATATGCAGCATTAAAAACATGAGATAAAGCATTAATAAAAATAAGGAAGTTATTGTGTCTTGCTTGAAAATTTGGAAATGAAAAAGAATATGGATCTGAAAATATTAACTTTAAAATTTTTAAGAAATGTACATAAAAATCTTTTCATTTCCGATTAATAAATACGTGTCCTTTTTTGTTCTTTAATATATTACAATATTTCGATGGAGAAAAATGCTTTTCCCATTTCATAACCTATCAATTTGTTAACGATGAAAACCAAAAATCAGTCTTAACATGCGATGGGGAACAGTTCAAGGTATTAATTGATACCAAAGCATTTTAGATACAAGGACTGATTATGTTGGTACTGAAATAAAATTCAGAATATATTTATCATCAGCTTGATGGACCAGCTCTTTAAAAAATATTTTCATTACCAGCTAATTTCCATGTCTAATCATTTTGATAAAAAAAGTCACCTTTCCAGCATCTCTAGATGTTGCGCCGGGGCAATTCTCGTTTGCATTTTCAGGGATATCATCCATTGCTTTTGGCATTTCAAAAAGCAATACTTCTAAGAGAACAGTGGGTAAATAAAAAGGGATTTATAATCAGGAAAAATTTTCAAATAAATGCAAAGCGATGCATAATCTCTCAAAAGAGATCGGAATTAAACAGGTTAAATGAAATAAAAATTTTATAAAAAAAACTATTATCACATATCCGGAATAAAATTTCCTTGAAAACTAGTGAGAAAGAAATATGTGCTAGAAGAATTAAAAAATAAGCATCTCCTTCGATTTTGCGAAACATCAAAAATTCAACGGTGATTGCTGATATACATAACTACGCAATATTTATATAAATCTTAACTATTTACTAATTGAGATATATAAAGCAGAGAGAATGACCCGAATGAAAAATTTCACTCACATTTTCATCGCTTTTTACATAAATAAAACACATATTATTTGATTGTAATGTGTAACAAAAAATACTTTTTTAGGTACACTGAAGTTTTAAAAGTAACTTTTCACTATGAATGCTACATTATGAGATACTAAATTATAAGTCTAACTTTTTATAACATTTAATTCAATAACGTTATACAATACATGAAAAATTTTGGCTTCAAATCTTTTGAAAAGTTGTGCGAAAGAATGAATGTATATTTCTTGCTTTTGTGGGGCCTAGGCCAGGACATAACAGCAACCTATCCATATCCGCACTTGCTATTTTTCGAAATATTACCAAAAGTAGCAATCAAACATTGCGCATCAGATATTGTCAGTGACCTGATAGCAGTAAGAAATTTAACAGCCTGAAAATGGACATACTTTTTCATAGATACATCATTTCCAAAAATTTAAAGAAACAGATGGACTCTTCATTTTCAGTACAAGAATACTGAAGCTTAAGCAACAACAATTACAAAAAATGAATTTACTCGAGACATACAAAATGTCATATCAGCAGGAAAATATCAGCAGGAAAGAGAAAACTAGAACTCTTAATTCCTTAGTGTGGATAGTATTATTGACAAATAAATCTTAAACACTTTTACAACCATAACTTGCCCTAAAGAACAATAAAAGCATTATTTTTTGCCTCTTCTTATTTAGTAAAATCTTATGCACAAGGTCAAGAGATAAAGCGTAAATTACCTGATGTAATTCGTTATCATCATCTGACAAATACAATCGTTTTCTTTTCCGTTCTCGCATCGCATTAACGGCACTCTGCTCATTTCTGTTCCTCGAAATATGTAAATTTTCTAAATACTCTGCAGCTTCTTCAGCAGAATAACAGAGCATAAGTGTCCAACTAGTTCGGTAACAAAATAGATTTAATTCGCGTAAAATATGACGTGGCTCCACATTAACAAGCACTAACAGGATCTGAAAAAAATTTCTCGTTTCTTAAAAATACATCATTGAAAATCGATTAAATTTTTTCCAATTTTAATTTATGTCGAACAAAAAATGTATTTGCATAATCAATTAGCAACAAAAAAAAAATACTGAAATTCAGTATCATCTCTGATCATCTCACTTTTATTGCATATCCAATACCATCATTATTTATGCGAGTCTCAATGTAATTTGGATGAAGCTTATGCCATTTCAAGCTGAGATACAAAACACCCAGCTCTTTGCCAGCTTCAAAATCAGCCTGAAAATTTTTGTTTAAAAGAGCTAAAGTGCTATATGAAAGCCCATTCTTTACATTTTTTCTATCCTTTCTGCAATAATAAAACATCGAAAATTAAGCGCAAGAATAGAATAGAAGCAGAAACTTTAATATCAGCCCATTCAAACGGTACATTACGTATATACTTCAGAACGGGATTTCCTTCTTGACGTTTCCGGTTGATAATCAATTTCGAATTTAGCAATACCGTTCCTGTAAAATGTCTCTATATATCAAATATTGATAGTTTCCAACGTATTTAGGCATTTCTAATTTATCTATTTAAGGCTTTTAAAATAAAAATATCAAAGCAAACCTGATTGACTGAGGTTAGAAATTTCCATTTATGGTACAATCTCACTGAGAATAAGAAATTCAATTATCTTGAAAAGTATAAGTTCTGCAGAAATTTTTATAAAAATCATTCACGATAGTGATATGAAAACAACATACGCCATAAAATCAAAAGCTACAAAACCAATGAGCGCATGACGAGCTAAACTCTTCAATAACTTCAAACAAATAAAATATCGATTTTATTGTCATTTGAAGAAATAAATTTAATGAATGAATACATGACAATGAACATCATGAAGTTGAATTAACATTATGATATACTATTTCAATATAAACCATGAAACATAAAAATTGCAAAGATAAAAAAAGAGCTTTCAAATTTCATTCAAATTTTAATGAATATTACTGCTGAAATAATAACACATAAACATCATATATCTACAGCTTACAATATTTTTATTTCAAAAATAAAATAAAAGGCGCAAAAAGTACCATATATATATAACACAAAAAGGAATAAATTAGGGATGAACTGGAGGTATTTCTGTCACACCACAAGAAACTTTTTAACAAATTATAGATATATAAAACTCCTACGCTGCTCCAAAATCGTGTATCCATTTTTCATACTTTTGAACATCAGTATAAGAAACCGATGGTGATGTATTTTGTATCGCTTGTGAAAAATCATTAGAAGTGATTGGCAAATCAACATCTTCTTGCGTTAATGACTTAATCTCCTCAGCTGTTAGATTGGCAATGCGCACACGCATACTCATCATTGCTGCTTCACGGCAGACATTTGTAATATCCGCTCCCGAATAACCTTCAAGCGAATCAGCTACCTAAAAAGAACGATTGGCTTAATTCCAAAAAAATTTTTAGGCAAAAAAATAAAAAGCGTTCAGGAAACAAAAAATCTTCCTAATAGCTTGCTGGTTGAGCTATGCAATGTTTTAAAAATCAGATTATTCCATTTCTCGTTTTGTTAAAATATAATATTCAAAAACTTTGAACAAAAATTTACAATTTCTAAATTAACTTCTTCATCAATAGAAACTTCGGCTAAAGCCAGCTTTAATAACTGAAATCTATTAGTTTTATCTGGCAGTGGAATATATATCCGTTTCTCAAGACGTCTTCTTAAAGCTTCATCCAAATCCCATGGAAAATTTGTAGCAGCTAGCACGAGAACTCGCGAAACATCTGGTGAACAACCTGAAATGCGAATTTATATAGCGTCTAACAATTTAATAAATAAAATTATTATTATCCTTACAAATTTTTAGCCAAATCACAGTTGAAAGACAACACATTTAATACATTTAATCAAAGTTAGAATATAACATTGGACGACATATGAAATGTTTTTCGAAAATAAGACACAACCATCCATCTGTGTTAGCAGCTCCGATTTAACTCGACGTGATGCTTCGTGTTCACTGTCAGCACCCCTTCTGCTACACAAACTATCTATTTCATCAATGAATATCGTTGATGGGGCATAAAAGCGAGCCTAGAACAAAAACAACAAGATAAACACGCTCAAACGGGCTAAAACTGATAGTGTAAAATACAACAGCAAAACTTACCATTTTGAAAAGAAGCTGCACAAGTTTTTCAGAGTCTCCACGATATTTTGAAGTTAGTGTAGCAGACGAAACGCAGAAAAATGTAGTCTGACTTTCCGTTGCAACAGCTTTTGCGAGCATAGTTTTACCTGTTCCTGGGGGACCAACCATACAAACACCTCGCCAAGGACGCCGAATACCCTAAAATAAATTTTTGAATCTGAATTCTTTTGCAAAAATATTATTGAAAAAAAAAGAGAAAAAACAAACAAGACCTTGAAAAAATTCGGCATAACTGAAGGCAATATGACCGCTTCTTTCAGAAGCTTCTTGGCTTCATCGAGGCCAGCAATATCATCCCAATGAATATCAGGACGCTTCTGCATAATATCACGTTCAATAATTTCTACTAATTCCTTATCGAACCCTTTATCGTCAAATACTTTTTCACTTCTTCCTTTTTCCTAAAAATATTAAGATCTCCAAACAAAAATATTCATATTTCTATAAAATAACAGCTCAGATTGAATCATGCAGAGTAAACTGCACAGAAAAAAAAATCGATGAATATGTAGAAATCACTATAGATTGAATCAAGCTACAAATTACCAATATACTGAATGATAGAATTCTTACGTTGCTATTACTATCGCCTTCTTCCTTTAAAGTTACTTCCGTTAATTCATTTATAGATGTACGTCCCAATGAGTTAGCTCTTTTGGTGATAGTGCGAACTCCTGCACTGATACAAGGAGATTTCCCTACTGAACTTCTTTTTGTTTTATTATCAATACGGGAATAAGTCTGCTTTCTCGTGGTACTTTTTGGACTTAAAATTGCTGATGTTTTCTTCGTTAACGGCAGTAGTGGCCAAATATCAGGATCACTTGGAGGTGCGTCAACGGGCGATGACGATGTCGTCGCACAGGCCATTTGTCGTATTTGCGAAACAACATCTGCGATACCATTCATTCGCTCTACATTTAGTTTTAACACTGATTTTACCTGAAAACTTGTTAAACAGGTAATAAAAAAAACATTAGGAGTGAAAAAGGGAAATGTAATGATAACCCCATATACTCGGACATTTACTAACATAAAAAATAGACAAGATTAATGGTTTGGAATAATTAAATGCAATAAATAATGACAATATAACATAATGAGCATTAATCATCCAAAAATACTATGCGGCACTCTATGTGTATACTCCAACTATTTCTACCTAAGTCCATGAATTTTCTTTTCTCTTGAAAAAATGATCCCTTACTTTAACAAGTTGGTCTTTATTTGGATCATCGATAGATATATCATTCAGACGACGTTCAATTAACGAAAGAGCAGTGCGTAAGAACAGTGCAGACTGATCATACTTGCGGTGTAAGGCAGCTTCTTTAGCAGCTTGGTAGCTCTCCGATATCTCACATTCCATTTTACGCTTTTGCTAAAAGTGAATCAATCGAAAAGTAGCATATCGTTCATCATAGTCATGCTACATCACCTTCTACTTTAATAACTATTCTCTGTTTGAATAATCAATTAGTGGCCATTCAAGTGACATTCACTAGTAACGGAGCACCGCAAGGACATACAATTGCAGCACATTCACCAATGCAAAACATCCCACAAGAACTATTAATTCACAGTAAATAAGCTGATGAACGTGAATTGATGAATGAAAATCTAAATCCTAGCTTCTCCCTTCGACGATATTTGATATGTAACAAATTTGATTCCTAGGGAAATTTGATTTCCTTTTTCTCGGAAAGGAAATGGGTACCACAATTTCTGATTTAGATTCGACAAGGAGAATGAAAAACTATGATGCATTAATTGGTATCTTAAATCCTTTCATATTATACAGATTGTAGCATTCATTCGTATCGTCTTGGAAATGCGTTATTTAAATTTATTTCAATCATAACAGCAGTAAGCTTTTTTTATTGAAATTATAAACATATTCCCATCGATGAGAAATAATTTATACGATGTGTAGTGTATGTTAAATCATAGTTGAGGGAAGTAGAATAAAAGTATAAATAAAAGTAATTATGCTTGAAATATGCAATTGAAAGTAGAAAATAAAAAATCAAGCTGATGCTATTCCAGTGTAGTTACACTAATCGACTTGTCTATTACGTGCATCATTCATCATGGCCGCTATTGAACATTTTTATGATTTTGGTCTGAGAAACTTCAGAACATTGTAGATAGCAATGGATATGAAGAAATAATTCAGCTCTCAGAAATGTCTCTGATGCAGAGTACGGCAGACTGGAGTTAGAACATCTGAAAAGGAATCATCGTATTTCTGCCATGTTATTTAATTACATCCTGATATATTGATATGCTTTTCATTCCCAATTCATTCCATTCTATCAATTCCCATCAATTTCCACCAATTCCCATTCCATTCCGATTCATTTCCATGCACTCATCGCATCCAACGGCATTGTTGAATCGTCCGTCAACACTCTATTTGCATACATGCAGATAGATATGTATGCGAGCATGCGTGAATGAGAAAAGGGCATGGACTGCCATCGAAGAAGAATTAAGCCTCTCATTTCATCGTCATGTAAAAGCTAATCAACACGATGTGATGCGTCCGCTTTCTCCCGCAAACTCGGCCAGCCTTCCTAGCTGATTGCCATCTGTCATCTATTCATTGATCCATCCATATACGTACATATCAAAGGACATGTAGCAGTTGCGAGTAGAAAACTAAGAAGCTACGACAATCGGCAGTAATGAGCGCAATACCTCATCAGGAATTCTTCACTTTTCCATCTACTTCTGTTACCATCCTCATTTATAGCTCTCTTTCTCTCTTTTCCTCTCTCTCTCCTTTTTCCTTCCTCTCTGTTTACGTACGTTTCCTAGTTCACGCCGTTTCTAGTAGAATGAAGTGATAGAATAAATTAATTAGTCTTATCCATCGTAACGCTTAACTCAGTACGCTGCAGCAGCACTCATCTGATAAAAACATGCATTGTTTATGGGTCATTTCATCAAGAGTGACATGCAGTTTATCATCCCAATTGCATTCCTTTGTTCAATAGCTGAGATTCCTATGGCGGTGTTGCGGACCTGCATTTCAGTGATGTCCATTGTAGATGCTAATGAAGCATTTCTTTTCACCTAGATTCTGTGAACGGCATTGGAAGTGTTGTTGTGATTCAATCTGTCTGACTTCTATTACATTGCCGCGCGACTAATCGATCGATTAATCGTTCTTACATTGATCAAATATCTTCCCACCAAATGGGTATAAAAAGCTCAAAACCGAAGCTCACTAAAGAAGATCTCGACTTCCTTAAAAAGAACACAAGCTTCACCGAAGATCAAATCAAGGAGTGGTATAAAGGCTTCGTGGTTAGTTTTTTTTTTTCTTCCTTTTCTGGAAGACAAAATGCAATTCTGCCAAAACATATATCGCTCTTTGTTTATCTGTATACTTTGTTCAGCAAAGTATTATTTTACTTGCATTAGGCCGCAGATCGTCTTATTAAAGTAATGCCGAGCATGCAGTGCAGATATATCATAGTAGCTAACTTTTGTTTCTGTTAGATTCAATTTTGTTAGCTTCTAATACTTTCTGTTACTTCTTTGGCACTGATGTATCTCTGAAATTTGATCATATTAAATGCATCAGTATAGATAGCTCACCAAAGGATTTATCGCCATTTAATTTTACGAGATCGTCAATGAATGTTAGTTCCTGATTTTGAACTATCCGATAAATACTATCTACTTCAGATAGCAAAGTTGCTATTATGCGGAGAGCGAAAGATATAACTATTACTGTTTCTTAAAAAATGCGAATGTCATTGCTTTCTCATAAAAAAGTTAGTGGATGCTTTAAATGCGGCAGATTTGTTTTCAAGTGAAGAAATAAGAGCTGAAGTTCATTTGAGAGATCAAACACTTTGCAGAAGCTCTAGGAATTTATTAGCGCTCAAAAATTAAGGTAAGTTAAATGTATTTCTTCCTAAGACTTTTTCCGCTGCATCTATTGCTTTTAGAATAAGTTTTCCTATCAGATATCGTAAATTTTCCTTTGAACAAATCCATGTGCTTGTTTATGCATTGAGCCAAAGAGCATTTCAAAATATGTGAGAGTGATTGGCGAAAACAAATTATGTATTTACCATATAGCGATCTCTGTTTAAGCTCATGTACACATAGAAGTTAACAAACGGCATTGTAATCCAAAGTTAAGGAAAACTGTATCAAGCATTCTAATCGATAGTATTATGTAGAGTGATTTCCGTATCTGGTTAAGAATGTAATAATTGTATGAATAACCAAAGTAATTAATTAAGAAAGATCAGCACATTTCTTTTCCAATTACCACATGGAGATAATGTTCTATTATTCAATCTATCTTAGAAATGTTTTAATTATTTAGCATTTTGTAGTATATGGTATATGAAGTTTTTATAATTTTGTTGCTCTTTCTAGAATCTTATCCTGAATTTATAATAATGAATCATGCATGCCTGCAAAAATTAATGCCATAATTATATTTTGAGTAGGACAATTTGTTATCCCTATCGAGTTTTTCTACCTTCATGCATTGCAAGATTTTATGGTATCCTCAACTTATCGTTACTCTGCAGATTTTCATCATGAATTTTCAAATATCATTTTTAAAATATGGAAGTTTTCTGCTGAGACTTGAAAACTGAATGCATAAATAGTGTTTGCTAGAAAATTATTTCAGCAAGACTGCCCGAAAGGTCATTTGACGAAGGATCAGTTTATTAAAGTGTACAAAGATTTCTTTCCGTCCGGAAGTGCTGAAGGATTTTGCGAGCACGTCTTTCGGACATTTGATACCGATAACAGTGGTTTTATCGATTTCAAGGAATTCTTATTAGCAATAAATGTAACAAGTTCGGGTACACCAGAGCAAAAACTTGAATGGGCATTCAGGATGTATGATATTGATGGTAATGGTACTATTGATGAAAAAGAAATGATTAAAATTATAGAGGTTTGTTTCTTCCTACTCTTTAAACTTTATTTATCCAATGATATCAAATCATATGATGTTAAATCTGTTTTCTTCTTTTGCTTGTAGTTTTGTTTTTTTTGTCCTAAGTATTTCTCATACTATGTTAAAATAATTTGTACTTTCTTCTATTCATATTCAGTTTACTGCATTTTGTTATGCTTACTTGATTAGATATATTTTGGTTTAGTCTACGCTTCATGCTGCATATTTAAAATATGCAGTTATCCAAAGTCATTAATTAACGAGCTAATAATCCGATTTGTTTTAATCTAATAGATACGCTCGTTTAAAAGTCGGAGCTTTGGCGCATGTATTAGCTCAAATGATAGCTTAATTAATTTGTGACTAATTTCGTCCTAAGTCAATTAAGTAGATTTAATAAACATTTTAGCTAGTGGTATTTTTTATTTAATGACTTGAAAACAAGTGATGAAGATTCTATGAGATCTGCTTTGGTATGAAGCTTTGCAAAATATTCTGAGCAGTCTAAATTTTTTCAGACAATTTAGGAAAAATGTATAAGATTTTATAGCTATAAAGTGAATACGTAGGACTAAAAGGAGTTAAATAAGAGTTTTATGATGTGCCATGGAAAGGCTTAATTTCTTTCATTTATCCTGCTTTTTAAAATAAAATTAGAAGTTTTTCAGTAAAAACTTAATTTGCAGACGAATTCTATCGGATCTTTAAGATTTTCACTTCATCATTTTTTTCTATATTTCATCGCATGATCCTATTATTACATGTATTTGTTCGAATTCATGTTATGTTTTATATTTAAATCGCATTACTTTGTTCATTTGGACTCTATATATTAGATCAGATTAGGCTTTTTTATTTTTCAATTATTCTATTATTCTTTCAACTTCAAGATAGTTATAAATTTGAAAATTTGGTTTGAAATTAGCTCTATAGCATAACTGTAAAAAAAATTTGTAATTTATGGGTATACTCAAAGAACTGAACATATTTTATTTCAAGTTTTATTGAACTGCAGTTGTTCGCCAATTAAATTGTAAAATCCTTTAGGCAATCTATGAAATGTTAGGACCGGAAGTCACAAAATCTGCTGATGACTCACCTCGGAAACGGGCTAAAATGATTTTCGAGAAAATGGATGTCAATAACGATAAGGCTAGTTTGTTTTGCAAAATTTTAACATTTTTCTTACCTCTGCTGTTCGCGCTTTCTGATCATTTTTTTCTCACTATTCTATATTTATTGATAGTTTTATTCTTCTTACACATTTGGCCGTATTTTAATTATCTGCTTCACAGGAAAGGATGTATTTGAAAAATTCTTTTGATCATTTTATTCAGCAAAGATGTAGAATATAGATTTGATGATATACGTTTTGGTTTTCTACATTTTGGCAGAGTAGTCATTCTTTTTAATTTTCTATATAAAAATATAAAAATAACTTTCTGAAGTTTCATCAATTGCTTCAATAAGAAAGCCGGAATTTAGCTTTACCTGAAATGAAATTTAGTGCTGTGGGCTTAGACAAAAGAATCAATTATGTGAGGATTCTTGGGATATCTCAAAATGATTGAAAAGAAGTGAGATAAAGTCTTTTATTTTAATATTTCTCGATGAAATGGACCATTTTTTATGGGATATATTTATAAAAAGCTGGGAATTAATAATCGGAAAATGAAAATCTGTTAAAAATATAATGATCCTTTAGTTGGTTTATTTCTGTTATTCAGCCTTAAGAAATGTGTGTCTGGTTGCAAAGAAGAATGATATTGAATGTTTTATCATTTTAACACCAGAATAAAATTAAATTTTTGATTAAAAAATCACGAATATGTGATGTTCTGCATTTTAGTGGATAGCATTCTATTATTAAATTTTTTTTTAGTATATAAAGGAAATAATCTCTAGAAAAGAGGCTAATCTCAGAAGCGCATTCAGGATTATCTTGGGATATATTTTTTTTATTATAATTTCTATCCTAGATTCAGATTCCATGATATATCATTAACAGCTAAAGAATGAAATAAAGAATGTTTCGTTTCAAATTTCATTGGGATTTTTGAAATTGGACACTACTCGAATTGTATGATAAATAAGTGGTTGCAAATAAGTCTTCGAATAAAATAAGAAAATACCGGAGTTAAGTTCAGAACGAGAATTTATTTTTCCTTTTACCTGTGAATATAAGTGAAAAAAGAAAGATAGGCTTTTAATTTTATTTTTCAAAGAGATTTTCGAAATTTAGATAAGAGAAAACAATCCTTATTTTTTATCCTCCAAAAATTTTGAATCGTAGTTACTGATATGACTAAATATTTACATTCCATTTTTCAATTATATTAAGCCATCTAAGATTAACATTGATTTATATTTAATTTTTACTGATAATTTCAATCAGAATTTAAATTTTCAGGAATTGACGCTAAAAGAATTCGTAGATGGTTGTTTAGCTGATAAAGAACTGTTCCAGATTTTAACAAATGAAGTGAAAAAGTGACTGCTCTTGGCTTGACTGTTAAGGTAAAAAATACTCATGATTTTATTTTTTTGCTGATTAATTGTGAAAATAAATTCGTTAATACAGCGTTGTTGAAATCCTGATGGAAACGGAATCATTGATTGTATTTAAACTACCTGTGATCATTCCATCTTTATTCCAAGGTTTGCCTGTATATCGATTTTTATTTATTTGTGAATAATGATTTCCTAACTTTATCACTTATTCACCATTTTGAAATAAAAAAAAAAGTTATCTAACTTCTTAAAAAAAATATCCTTTTTCTTATTTTTTTTCAAGCCATATTTATTTTCTAACATTCTATCTTTTTTTGAATTTTTTGTGAGTATATACTATTTTATCACTTTGAATGTTCATGATTTGTATTTCATGTTGTTTGAAGACTGTCGGAAAAGACTGCTTATTCAAACAAAGGAAAATTTTCAAAACTGAGATCGAATTTCTCCATGAATTGTTTTGAAAATGTAGAAAGCTTGTAGAAATATCATTTTATATCTTACTTATTATATGAACAATTCTCTGAAATATTTTGTTTATATTTTTGTATATTATTTTTATGTGATGATGGCAATGATAATTTTCCGTTATTTGAGTTGACTCACACTACTTCTTCGGGCTTTGTTTTCCGACCTCTGCTTGCTTTTTCTCTTGTCATTAGTGCTGCAGTGCAAATTTCGGCATTAAAAAAAATGCGCTTTAATCAAGTAATAAGGGTATTGATTCTTTTTAATAGAATAGATGCATTTTTCGGTTCTAGACAGCAGAGATTCTCTTTTCTAAGGTTTCATCAAATGGACTTAAGTTCTTTCGCAAGTGCGATCTCGAAATGTTATAACTATTTTGAATTCAGTTGATAGAAAGGCAGTTAGATATGGATATTAGAAGAGTTTAAAAAAATCTCATTGTGTTTCTTAATGATTTTTCGATATGTGAAATATAGTATGATGTCAGATTGTGATGACATCCTCGTGATACGGAATTGCTGGGATATTCGGGGAGTCATTTTATTCTAAGTTAAAATTACGGAAGATTAAGAAGAAAAAATTTTGTTGAAATCGGTAATGCTTAGAGGATAACCAAACATATTATTAGACCCCCGGATGGGGAGGGCAAATTATGGGCATGGCATGCTCGATTTGAATCTCCCTGGCACTCTGAGTGATGGCACACGAAGAGAAAAAAGTCTTTGCTGGTTAATTTTGTGGATGTTATCATTTTGGACTACTTTATTTTACATTAAAAGAAATACTTCAAGCAGTCTTGCGTCACATTCATACCAGCCTCATTGATGATGTACTAAAATACATTTAGGCTAGCAACTGAATCAGTCAGTGACTGTTTCCACATGGATATCCAAAATTACTGCTACAGTTATAGCTGGCATGTTGGCTGGAAACCTTATTTATTGTCATCTTTTATCATTAAGGAAGAACAGACTGCATTTATATTTAGTCATTTAGTTTCAAATTTTTCTTGGCTTAATATTCCAAAAAAAAAACAGTTTCCAAGATCCATAGATGAGATCACGCATGAGATTATATATAAATCTGGAATAGAATTCATAAGATTCTAAAATGATCAGATTTCCACATAGTAAAGCTTAATATGATTACTTTCCTGGAATTGTTAAATTGGGATTGAAAACATCTAGGCTTATGCAAAATTGAAAGTTACCCGCAATTTTCATATCAGTAATTATTTATACAAGGGAAAAAAACATGCAGCAACCAATTATTTGCACAAGGAAGGAAACAGAACTGGAATTATGTGACAATATTTGTCTGAGCTATGTGGCTTGAAAAAAACTACCAAGCATTAACCGAAGCGAAGGATGGAGCAGTAGTTTCGATCTGAAGGATCATTTAGAATGCCTAAGATATCATCGATAATTTCGGAAACTATGTTGGAGGCACCATAAAAACTAATCGAAGAATCCGCGGAATTTCATTTAATATTTGCATGGCTGTTGCAGTTTCATTCTGCAGAAAAACTCAGATTGTGCAGTTTTCTTTACATAATTTTTTTGTTTCTGTGCTCTTCAATTGCTATTGCTGTGTAATTACAATTGTTCAAGCTTCCAATATTATTTTCGCGAGGATATGACACAGTAAGAACCATTGTAATTCTAATTTTACCGTTTAGGTAAGGAAGACCAACATAGAACTTACATCTTATCTTTTATCATCATATCTTTTTGCCAGATAAATATTTTTCTATAGTTGTTGGCAGATTTCCACCTATAAACCTCTACACCTGCAAATTGGTTTTTATCTATTAAGAAAGAAAAAAAAATACCAGGACAAATATGAGAATAATGCGACTCATCTCCCCATTCTTATGATGTTCGTCTCCCATTCTTATGATCTTCTTTCTATTTCTTTTCTATTTATTGTTCTTATTTGATACTTCTAAGAATCTTCGGAATTAGGTGAAATTTCAGTTTCAATTTGAGGATCTAATTTTGATTACCAATGTAGCATTGGAATTTATTAACGTAGAATGGGGGAGAAGATAGTTCAGGTCATGTTCAGTTTTTATTCTAGCGTTGTTAGTCAATCTCATTTATCATCCTTAGTGCTAATTATTCCAAGTCATTATAATCAAATGGACATATCAAACTTCAATTATTCTGAATCTATAATAAAATACTACAAGTTCTATAATACAATGCTGGATGGATTAACTTTCACTGCTCTCATGATATGTTGATTTTGCGAAGGAAACGGGATGAAATCTTTTTCTTTATCCAAAGAGATGACTGGTAGAAAAACAATTTTAGTAGATAATTAATTGGAACAAAAAACTAACTCTACAATTTATAGAATGACTGCAGCCGAAATATCAATTTCGATATTCTGTTCACATTTCTGTCTTAGTAATGATATTTTTTTTTGAGATATCAATAAGATCAACTTATATTCAGATTTAGAATTTCATTTAAAATTTCAGACATTATGCCAATATTATTTTTTCATATTAAATGTTCAAGGTCGGAAGAAATATGAGAATAAATTTATTCCAGAAATGCATGCAAATCATGTGAGTGAAAGTTGCTGATGAGTATTGATGAAGTTAAGACGCAAATCGATAGCAAGTTTTCTTTTTGCGTGATGAAATATGGAGCATATGCAAGTTACCATCCTTAATAACATCAAATTATCCTTATCTTATTCTAAAATTGAAATATTTTGGATAGAGTAAATTCTCGTTAAATGAACGATTTGAACATGATAAATCTGCAGGAAATGAATGGAAAAATTAGATTTTATTCAAATTTCTTCTCAGAATTGGTCATGTTTTCATCAAGATTGTTTTTTGATAGTTATTTCTTCTATTCTTGATGCAATCATCAGAATTCATTATTTCATGCAAGATGAACTAACATTATTTTGATTTATTAAATATGCTTATTTATCATTTACAATTTTTTACCATTCCTTTAATACAACTTCGTGTAACACAAAAAATTGAGTAATTAATTTTCTCCTCCGTTTTATGGCATTTGATTATCATATTTGATAATTTTTTGCACCAGTGCAATTGAAATCGCCCTCAAAAAAATAATTTAAAACTTTAACACTTTAACCTGGTGTCATAAATCATGTACAAGAATCTTTAACTTCTTTAAAACAGACTCAGGTCAAGAAAAGATCTCTGTTTTGTTTGCTAATTAGCATATCCCTTAGTTATTCATCTCAAACTTGCTATTTTCTAATAAGCAAATCTAAACGTCCTCATGCATCTAATGATTTAACTTTAAACAGTGAAAAATATGTTCTGCGTAATTTATGATACTTTAGCAGTAATATTCTATGGAACTTTCCTAAATATTAACCAAAATAAGGTCAAAGAAGTAATCAGCTGCTAAAGCAATTTTCTTTCTATATAGTACTAATGTTAGGCTTAGCTGACAGATAAGAAAATTTGAAGGAAAAGCACACTGAGTTATGCTTTTGCTCTGAATAGAAATGGCATAAGTCTGGCTGAAACTGCCAACTGATGAATCTCTAAAACAGATATCGGTGTAAAAGATTCGATATAAAAGTTTCCCTGATAGACCGAAATAAATCCTGTGATATAAGTAGACATACTTCTATAAAAAGCTTAAATGAGAAAGTCTCTTTTTAAAGCCAACAAGAGGAAAAAGTCTGATTCAGATCTCAACGAAGAATCGAGTACAAATTATGCCAGTGACCGCTTGTAAAATTCGGTACATTAAATGAGTTGCAGAGGTGAAATTGGACAGTTCAAATCTAGAGTTTAACAGATCTACTAGCCAGGAAGTGGCTTAAGAATAAGATGGAAAAATATGGCTCACTAATATTGTCTCCAAAAGCAGTTCAGAAGAGTGTATATAAATTGATAACTTTCGATATGGAAAAGAACTTAGAGATCTTATAAAATCAAATCAGATAGTACATACTATCGCTTCAAGATGTTATATTCTGTTAAATGAAATTCCTCACAGATTAGTATCATTTAAATTCTGAAAGACAGTCAGAGATAAACCACGAAGTACGGAGAGCATCGATGATATCGAAGATTAATTTTATATATAACGACTGATTTTCGTGCATTCGAAGCTCGAATATATGTTGTATAAGTTCTGCAAATGAATGATGCAGGATTAATGTAATCTTTCAAAAACAATTTGTGTTACACTATTCTTACAGTCTAATATCTATTATGTATTCGTTTTTTTTGTTAGTGCACACTGATATTTCATTTATTTTGTTCATAAATTTTGTATTGATTGTTCTTTTCACTATATTCACATGAAGAAAAATTTTTATAACAAAAGTACAAAATATGAAAATTCAAATAGAAAATAGCAATTTAATTATCCAGAAAAAGTGAAATACGCAGACCAAAAAATAGCTTAATTATCCTAATTTTATTACCACTCAAAACTTCCAGCAAATAAATCGAGTAATATTACTTGAAATAAATTGACGATACATCTTTTTTTGTCTTCATTGAGATTATCTTCTTCTCACTGTTTATTTGATGAAAAAATAATTAAAAAAAGCCTAAAACGAGTGATTTTCACTCCTTCATTTGAAAAATCTGTTAATAACTTCATCTGCTCAATCATTCTACATGATGATAAGAAAAAAGAGAAACAAACGGTATGCTTCAGGAATTAAACAACTTTATGAGACAAAAAGTAAAACAATGTTAATGCATTATTTCTTTTGTTTGGGTTTCATATCTTCATCACATGCGTGTAAAAAAATTTTGCTTCCAGCACATTGAGGATTATATCCTTCATGACCCTGAAAGGAATGTCTTTATTTTAGCTTAATGACAAATGGTTATAATCTATGAATATTAATTTTTTATTGCAGTGTTTCTGAGTTTTAGTTTTTTTTCCTTTTTAAAAATGGTCTAAAATCTAATCTCACTAATAGATTAATAATAAAATCATTATAAAAAGCCATATTCTACTATGAATTTAAAAAAAATTTCGGCTTTTTGAAAAGGCACAAATCATACCTTGCTCCAATCGTAACCGATGGCATAAGCCATCATCTGTCCTGAGGAATGTATAACACACCGCGTTACAGGTGCTGGTAGTGGATCCGATGTTTTCAATTTTGTTCGTGCGTCCTTGTCCCAAAATGAAATTCGACCATCAGAACCAACCGTTGCCAGCGTTCCATAATTTGGATGAAATGCGATATCATTCACCTGGAAAATCATATATGTGCTGAAAATTCGACCTACTAAAACAGATCAATAATTTATTAAAATAAGTTCCAGGACACTATGTATCAATTTAAAAAAAACAAAAAAGGCATTCCACGTTTTTTGGCTTATTTTAATGATCTAAATAGATATTCTGCATTTCTATGGTTATTTTTATCTAATCTTTCCTTCTATTAATGGAATCAAAAATCTTTAAAATAAAACATAAACTTCAAAATATGTTGACATTACAGCAATAAGGTAACTATTTATGATAGTGATCGGTTATAATCGTTACCATACACGCTGAAGACATATATGTTTAATTATTAGTAGCAACAGATTATAAAGAAACAAACAGTTTATTAAAGAATATATATGTCACAAATAAATTGCGAAGGATTCCGTGACAAGAGAAAACCATGTTAGGATAACTTCTTATATTAATAGGTAATTGAACTCAAGTTTGAGATTAATATCTTCGGACTTTTGTCTTCGGCGATAACTTTAAATGGAAATAAAAAATTTGCAACTTTGTGTATCCTGTTGTAACTCAAACAGAGAAGGATAAAAGTTTTTCACTGCAAAATATGTCAACTTAATACCAACAAACCAATAGAAAAAACTAGACTAAAATACTAAGCAGGAATTAAAGTAAAAAGATGAAAAACTTGAGTCGATATGTCGCTTAGATTACTAGCAAGTTTTAAATTAAAATTCCTGGACAACACGATACATTAAAAAAAATGCTTACGGCATAGATTTCCTGAAATCCATTGATCAATTCAGGTGAACGATGACATTTGAAAGTGAAATTATCTTTTGGTTAGTCGCTTCTACATACTGTATTGCAACTCGACCTTCGATAGACCCAAGCGCATATCCAGTGGGCAGTCCACTTGTTTTATCTTTGAAAATTGAAGCACAACGGCTCTGAAATTAGAATTAAATTCTCAAAACCTTGAAGATGTTTGTGCTTTATGAATGTATGTGGCTATCCCACTTTTTAACCTATATATAAAACAATCGAAAGAAAAAGCTGTACTTTTTATTACCACTATAAATTCCACCCACCTGGTACTTTAATGGAGTCTCGATATCTTTTATTTCTATGGTTCATTGTCTAATCTGTAAATCTGCAACAACATAAATTCTAAGATTTCAATTACATTAATCGCTTTGGATATTACAGTGTAATTCTCTTAAATAGCTACTTCATTGCTATCACACCCGTAACAATCACATATAATTAAGAAATCGTATCAAAATAAATCATGCTATGTATATATATATACTATAAAAAAATTACAAGTAACATGCAACCTTCATACGCCTATTAGCGAGACCAACAACGCCCATTGGAAATAATACATCACTACAATAAATACGTTCTGCAAGTTGCACTGTTGCTAACGAAGTCTGCGTAGGCATCTGTCTCATGTCCCAAAATCTGCAGTAAACCGGAATTCTTTAAAGTTTACATAGTCAACAAAAAGTTTCTTGGATTATAAAAACGAGTTATAAAAATCTACAGAACAATACTGCGACCATATTAATTAAAAAATGACATATAGGTGAACAGCATTTCTCAATTATATTTAAACTTTCGAATGACTTATTTTCCACTAAGTTAATAAATAAAAATTTCATCAAAATCGAACAAACAACAACTGTTGAAGTAGTATTACCTACCGCAACTGTTGAAGTAGTATACCTACCGCAAAGTTTTATCCCATGATCCAGTCATTAAGCAACTGTAATTGGAGCTTTTATCCAGTGGCACTTCCTAACAGGTTCATCATGCTGGAAATCAACAGAAAAGGGAAAAATAGAGTTTAATATGAAAGAAAGTTCATCATAACATAAAAATTTAGATACATAAGGAAAAAGAACACTTACTGTTCCCACAACCGCCATTTGATTGAAGCTAGGTCCCAAACGCGTATTTGTTTATCTGCACTTGCAATAAATATTTGGTACCATCCTACAATAACGTACATTTTTACTTGCGATGAATACCAGACATAATTCGCTTAGTTAATCATATAAAAAAAACATTATTTTTCTTCAATGAAGTTTTTAAAAGCAGCTAGCGATAAGGTAAAAAACTATAGATTTCATAGTCCTAAAAAAATAAAATAAAATTAAGCAAAATAGTACGATAATTGGGGAAAAAACTCAGTCCCAAAATCATAATATGCATAATATTTAAAAGTTTTGACATAAAAAGACAAAAATTATAAGCTCGAATTCCTTTTTTTTTTTTAACAAACTTCATGTTACAAAATCAAAAGAAGCGATTCATTATATACTGGATTAAGGTTTAAGTTGCTTGAGATGATAAAAAAACTCACATCAAGCCAATCAAGATCTAAAACTGGTCCCGCGATATTTTGTTGCGCTTTTGCTTCACATTGACCGCTTTCACTAATCTGCCATACACGGACTATCGAGTCCCAACTACCCGAGACAAGCAAAACCGGCTGACCAGTAATCTGCGGATTGAATTTTAATGCCTCAACTGTGTCATCCGGAGGTGATGGCACCTAGAAATACAAATCATCCAAAGAAGTTGACTTTGAAGATTTGCATATATAGAATTAAGTGGAAATTATAAACACACTATTTCATATCTTGGTTAGTTATCAAATAAAAAACACAACAAGCTGCTTCAAATTATTGGAATATTTTCGTAGAATCTCTGCAGCAAAATACTTGCAGTAAAAATCTAGCAATCCCAAGCACTATGAACTAGTTTACAATTGAGCATTTTATGTCTTTCTTCCGCAAATCCTAAATCATTATTCAGTACGTCTCTAAAGCAATGATCAAGTATCGAAGAGTAACCAAACTGGCGTAACGAAAATATTGGTGATAAAACACACTTCAATATCGTTTAGCGGGTTTTGACTTGTATTGGTTGTGCCTGATGAAAATATACTATTTGGTCTTGAGCCAAAAGCATTACTGGTACCAAACATTAAAATAAATCAAAAGCAGCACGAAATTTTGGAAAAAATCTTTTCCTCCTATAAAATTAATATTATTAATATAAAAACAGGATCTTATCTTATTAAATGCGATTTTACGATGGGGCGAAAATATATCCAATTTCATATTTCCTAAATAATTAAAAACCATAGTAACAATTCGTAGCCATGATATTGACATTTCATCATTTTGAAAACAATTATTATTTAACGATTACCTCACTTAAAAACATGAGCATAGAAGAGCCAACACAAAAAATCTTGAATGAGCATCTAGCTACTTTTGACAATACACATTTACAAATTAAATAATAGCTATTGTGTACAGATAAGAAACAGCTACAAGATAATTTGCTTTAAGTTTTATGTTGCAGTTTTCATACGTAATATTATTTTTCCCACATTTGTAATTTGCATATCTTTAAAGACATAACTGTTGCTATCAAAATTGATATGAAAAAAACAAAAGGTGATTATATGTAAGTAAAAGATAAATAACAGATGCCGATAATAGAAAAAACGACATGGAATAATTCAACTGAATTTAAAATACCACTCAGAGATAACGGAAAACGACACATTAAAAACTGAAATAGAAAAATGGCAAGTGAAAGGAGAGGCATTCACGATGATAAAAAAAACTTAAAGTTGCAGTTGTTTTCTTGCAGTGCAGAGCAATAATTACTCAAAAAAAAGTAACGTTTTAATATTATATGTTATTCAATAAGAAAGCAGTCATAAATTAATAAAGTTCTTTATGTGAAATTGCTCCGCATCCAGTGTCAGGAATTTTCTTCAGTCTGCTATTGCATGATGCAATTAAAGTTGGTATCTTGATATTTCCTAGAAATCAAATATAAGAACACGCAATCATGCTATCATAGAAAGTACAATATTGAATGATCGGGTAGTATTGATAATGAGGTATCAAATAACTTGATTTATGACTGCTATGAATACAAGTATAAAAGTAAGTAACATACAGAACATAAAATACACGCAATTCAATATTCAATCAGATGCAATTTCTTAATTAATCAATCGTCTTAAAAATGAAAAGTATTATTTCTTAAGTGAAATAGCTGGAAAAAACAACCGAATTAGAATTATTCGGCACATCAAAAAATTACGAATATATTAGATACAATACGAATTTCCCATAATTCGATGTAAATTTGTTAATTGACAAAAAAATTTTAATTAATATTATATCAAGAAAATGCATAAATTCCAAGAAAAAATATATTTAAAACGCGATGTGATAAAGAGAACAAAAAAATTTTGATGAAAAAAAGGACAATATTCAAAAAACTATATTAATTTACATTATTGGGAAATGATATGCATGTAATATACAAAAGACATGAAAAGTGAAAAAAATCAATGGTTTTAAAGTTTTAATTCCAATAAACAACAAAAAACCAATATGCATTATTACTTCAAAAAAAATATGAAATAAGATTCATTAGTCTTAATGGAAAACTTATTCTCTAACACAAAGTAATCATAGATCTTTCTCAATATCTAACGAAATTTTTATATTTAATAAACCATTTTTACGGATTTCGTGAACAAGTTTTCATTCCACATTTAACACTGAAATTAAATTCGAAACAAATGACATCAATATTATGATGAAGTCAAACAATAAATACAGTATGTAGCAAAGATGACTATAATTACTGCACATAGGTATCCGATACCAGGGCGACTAATTGCCATATAATGCCACCTTTTACGAGCGTCTTCACATTTTAAGAGGCGCGCTCGCATTCCTTCTACACGCTTTTTCCTGAATCACTATAATAAAATCATTCAACATGAATGCAAGGCAAAAAATCTACAATATAGAAAAAATGAAACATATTTTCCATAGATTTTCCTTGATATTTGAAAAACAGACTCTCTCTATGATTTTACCAGGATTGCTTCAAAAAAGATTTTATAAGGAATATTATTTATTTCCTTAAAAAAAAGGTAAAATCCAAACTTCCCTTGTCAACTAAAAAAAATAATATCAGATACCTTCTTGCATATTTTGGTTCCTTATCCACTTCGCAAAAGTCGGTGGAAGCTCTTTTCCGAAGAACTGATAAATCACCACAAGATTTGGAGTGCAAATCCGTAGTCATCTGGTTTGCTTGGGATCTTTCCAAACGGGGCACTTCATTTACTTCGTCAATAATATGATTGCTGGGCACAGCCAAAAGATCTCTTCCAAAGTTCTTGTTGAGAAATTTTTCCTGTTTACTTTTCACTTTTTTAGTAACAATTCCCTGTCGTAAAGCATCAGCGATGGTTTTCCAACAAAACTGTAACTGCTGCGGCGTTTGAATCAATCCCATCCTTGATTTTCTCATTTCCACAATCAAGTTTCTTACATCAATCGTCTTCACATCTTCTTCAATCTACAAGCTATCATTAGTTAAAACTCTGAATTGTCAATGAAATAAAAAGAAAAGAAGATGAGAGATAAAAAAATATATAAGAAAATCAACAAGACCAGATAAATTAAGCGGATAATTAAAAGATTAGCAAACTATAAAGAACTATTGGTGAAACAGGAATTCAACGTGTCAACAATAGAATACCATTGACAAGACTGAATCTGCCACGACAAACGTCCCACTGCGACCAATGCCAGCTGAACAATGTACTATAGTAGGATTCTTTCCAGATAAAAGCCCGGTCTCGCGTACTTTTTTTTAAAAATTCAATAAACACAGCAGTTGAATGAGGAACACCTAGAGAAGCGATTGAAATAAAATATTTCATTAAACAAGGAATGATTCAATTAATTTGTTTTTCTTAAAACAATAAATTATAATGAGTTCCCTAAAAAAAAAATAATGAATTCTAGAATAAAAAAACAAAATTACCGAAATCAGGCCAACTTATGAAATGAAAATGTTTGACTATACGTGGAAATGATTCGATAAATTCATTTTTTTTTCGCAAAACATCTCCAGTTTTTTGCATTAGTTCCAAATCTCGAATTACATAGTCATCGAAATCTTGCTCTTCTTTTAAAACAATATTAAAAGAATTGAATTCGCGTAAAGGACTGTGCACAGATGGAAAATAATCGTGGCATCTATAAAATCGATAATTTTCCTAAATGTAAATAAAATAGCTATAAATTAATTCGACAATATTCAATTTGATGAATCTTTAGAAGCTTAAAAACTTTGATCAGAAAGTTAGTCTAAGCAAAGGAATTTCAACATACTTCGGCAATCCTTTTTCTACCAACTTGTTTAACATAATTATGAGCGTACTATTCTGCTCCCATACCATCTGCCAAAAATCGTTACTCGTTGTTGAAAGTGGGCCCTGAAACAATAAACAGAAAAGCTTGAAATAAGCATTTCAATTTCGTTATGAAATTATAATTCCCATAAATGTACAATAACCTGTGTTAAAATATAATTACGTTTAGCAGCTGGAACAATTAATGGTGAAGCGTTAATATAATCAGATCGCTCATTATTTCCCTGTTTTAATACAATACGACTGGTATCATCTGGAAATTAAAATTATAATATAATAAAATGACTGCACTAGTGGTATCAATTGTACATGATTCACAATGGCTGAAACATTTTGAAGTAATTTCCAGAGAAAAAGAAAAAGAAGTTAAGAAAATGCATTCCAAAATATAAAACAATTTTTTAATATACCATAATTTAGGAAAAAATAAAAATAAAAAACAAAGAAGTCCAACATGCTAAGACGTTTCGATAACGATTCCTCTCAGCATTTTCCCATGAATGCGCAATCTTTGTTGTCAGTTTCAGTTTTCTCTCCTGTTTGCAAGACTGGTTATCTATTTCCTGAAATTGATTAATAACTACAATGATTTTTCTAAGTGGAACGTTATATATATAGATTATATAAGAATTAAAAATATGATACCTGGTAAACAGAATTCCATGAATGGTTATTTTCGATTTCATTATACATCTCTACGAGTTGCTCCATTTTCACTCTCTTGACACTCCCTTAATTAAAATATTCGAACATTATTTTGTTGGACAAATTTTGGATTCATTACTGGCACAGCCATAACAAAAGCACTGTCGTGGAACTGATTTATGATTAATATTGCTCACTAAGAATACTTAGGAATATGTATTTTCTTTCAATTAACGAAGTCGTAGACTACATAAAAATTTTCCATTATCAATTTGATGAACGGAACATTGCGAAAAGTTGAAAAACGAATAAGATCAGAGCACCACAGCTAACAAAACTTAAACATGATGTACAAATAATAACCAAATCTTTTAGTATGTAGCTTTAAAAATATACGATTTGATTAGCAGCAAGAACAAATCAAATTAAGCAACGTTGCATTCAACTATATTCCCAGTTTAGTTGGAAGTAGAAACTGTGAAATGTTTAACTTCTAATTTAAATTCAAAGATCTACCAAAAATCAGTACAAAAAACTGCATAATTTATAATAGGATATAGATTATAACATATCGCACAATACATTGCAAATACTTGAACCTTAAGTATTATCTTTGGTTAACTACAATAATCTATTGACATCACAAATTCAGTGTAAATTGACTGCAAAAATAAATATGAAAACCTAACATTGCTCATAAGCGGAAATACTCAGTACGTAGAAATTCCATTACGTCTTATTTCAACCTTAATTTAGACAATAAAACGAGTAGCACTTCACATCCCAAATATATTTTTTTGCGCAACAAACCTTAATAAGTTCCCCACACTACCACATAATACTCGCCTCCTTCCCGGTATTTCGCGGCTATCATTTGTTTATCGGTTAATGAACTACAAATTGACTGCATTCGAGTCATAGGGGAACTTATGAATCTGATATTAAGGGATGTGGGGAAAAATTGCGTGGGATCATTGGTCGGATTTTGGAAACTGTAGTAGTATATGAAATTGGACTGAAACATTTGTGGATAAATCAATTTCGGCTTGATTTCAATCTCTGTAAGAAAGCTCTGGGAGTAGTTAGATACTGAAATTTTTAAAAGAATTTATCAATTACAACGGTGAAGCATTTTATCATTTTCATTTTTCTTTTTCTCGAGTGACTTTTTGTATCATTTCACTTTTCCTTTTTCAAGGAGTACATCCTAACAATTCAATAAATTTTAGTTATTGTATAAATTTGTAGAAAAGGCTGTCTTTCGTTCTGTTCGGTTAGTGTCACTGATTACGATTTGAAGTGTCTTAGATATTCTAGGAAATCTTTTTTTATAGCAGTTCAGTTACAATTATTACTTATAATCAGAATTACTGCGTGTTCAGAATAAAATGGAGCAAATAGTTCTTGCTCTAAAGTTAAAGAATAGTGGTTTCTCCACAACGAAGTTTCAATGCGAACTTGTCGTATATAAATTTATAAAAAATGTCAGAAAACTATAGTAATTTGCGAGAATGAGAAGATCTAAAACGATAACCCAACTTTGCCAATCTAATATGAGTATTTTAATTTGTTATCTAAGTACGTTTAATGAATAGTTAATGAGGCAATTAATTTGTTGTAAAGTTTGCTTTACATTGTCGTAATGTATAAAATATTGTTATAATTTTGATGATTCCGACTATTTTTAGGTAATCATTGTAAAGGTGATATCAAATGGTGAAGAAGTCGGAAGATGAGCTTAATGAAACTTTCGATCGATGTTTAGCAGATACAGCACTAAAGACTGTAAGTGCTGGGACCGTTGGTCTAATAGCTGCAGCAGTATTTAAAAGGCAATTTCCATTTTGGTTAGGCCTAGGCATGGGTTTCGGTATGGGTATTGCTAATTGCCGACACGATATAAGAAAGTCATTTATATATTCTAAACAAGATTCGGAGCAGATATCGGATCTTACAATGATCGAAGAATCTGGAAAAACCGAAATTCAGCCTCAGTGACTATTATTTTCAAAGATTACCACTTTCCGTTTATTGTTCTAATGACAGCCTTCGTACATATGATTTATGCTAATCATTTTTGTATTTGCTGAAAATTTTATACAATATAAATAATATGATAAGAATAGTTTAGAAGGAATATTAAAGTTTAATAATGGAAAGAGAATCCACGGATTTATTATTGTCTTCATATTTCTGCCATATATCAGTGTGTATCAGTTATTTTCTAACTAAATTTTTTAACTACTACTTTAACAATCCGGTCAGTGATTTTTCTTGTCTTTTGTATAGTAAGATATAATTGTTAATAAATTTTTTAAAGACATTTGATCCATGAGGTATCTCAGTGAGATTGCCATGTTTTTTCACTGATATTAACAGTGCTTTTTCCTGAAAGTGTGCTTGTTGCAAACTTTTCAGTTATTTGGATATAGAAGTTGTGGATAACCATTTGTTCAGTGCTTAACCTTTCGCTCTGTTTCTATTAAGGAATTTTGTAGAACTTTTTAACTAGAGTTTTATAACTGGAGATAATTAAATTGAGTTATCATGAACAAATCATCTTTCTCAACAATGCACTTAAATACGAATTTTATAGCCACTATGCCTTGTGAGATATGCAGGATATGTAGTATTTTCTGTAGCATTAACTGATTCTCAGGTTTGCTATTGGAAATTTTCCCACTGGTGCTTCCATGGATGAAAAACGGGTCAATTGCCTTGATTTATTAGCATTTCAGGTAGGTTTTAGCTTTATTGTCTGAATCAAAATTTCGATCACTTTATGTATGTTATTTTAATATGACAATAAAAAAGCATGTGCAGAGTAATTGCGGTTAATGATTTCAATGATGGCATAAAATGCGGTCGAGGAAAAGCTTTTGAGAGATTGAGATTAGCGCTCTAATAAGAATAACGAACTGACGAATGATGATGAATCAGAAAGTAGCATTATGTTAGGTTCTGCAGTAGTAAAGGTGTTGTTCAGAACCCTGGGGGAATCGCTGACTTGAAATATCACAATCACTTACGAAACTGAACTATTTTTAATATATAGAAAAAGAATGGATACATGATGTGATGAAAGTCCGCAAAATGCTCCTTTTTTTGGGTTCTAAATAAATTTAGAGTCCGATCTACATAAACTTTTCACAAAAAATCGATTGTTTTCAGGACATGTTGAATAAATTACGACAGATCGATGACAAAATATTATTTGAACTAAATACTGCACTGCCAAGCAAATCATTTTCTGTCAATGTTGACAAGGGTGAAAAATGTCGTTCGATTTATAAGGAGGTAACAAATATAATGCATGCAAACATAGTCTTTCAGAAATTTGAAATTCTAAATCAACCGCTTTATTCCAAAGAAATCCCGACACCTGCTTGTTCAGGTCTATTTGTCCAATGTTTTATTCTCAAATAGAATATTTATTACATCATCTTGGAATGCTTTTTAATGAATGTTCCACTAACTGCTGGCAAAGCATACAAAGTACCGCCGTTTTCAGTTGCTAACTATGAGAACTAAAAGGATGAATTTGATACAACATTGTGTCGATGAAAACCAGGCAAACATTGCCCGTTTATGGAAAGGAAAATTCCCAGAAGGACATATTCGCAATGCTCAAAATACTGTTAGTTTTCGTATGCTTGTTTTCGTTTCATAAAACTTACAGAAACATCATTACCGATTTTGTTTATGAATCTAGAACAACTAATACAGTTTGACAGTATGCTTGCTAAGCTCAATTTTTATAGTTGCGAGTGATTCGATCAGAAATGGATGTAGAAAATATTGTTAATGAGCGAAGCGAAAAAGCTGTGCACGATCGGTGTAGGACTTCTCTATGATTTCATTCTTACCAATTTTTTTTATGTTGGAATATTGTTTTATATTTATTGCAAAATGCAAAATAATGCAACTTTAGTTCACTACTAACTAAATATTATAAAAGTTAAATTTGTCAAGAAAATTATTTTTAATCATTGAAAAACAAAAACATAATAAATCGATGTAACTGATATTAATCTAATTCCATCATTATTACTGCCACTATCCACTATGGAATGATTTATCTGTATACTTGCATCAAATAACATGAAATGCAAAATTATGATGGATATTTACTGATGATATGTACCAACTGCTAATCGCATTCAAGAAATTTAACGTAATACATGATTTTCTAAGTGATAAAACAGTCAAAATGAATGCCACCAATAAATAAGTAATAAGCTGTTATTTCTAAATATCCAAAATGTGCAAATCATTGATAACTGTTTAAAAAGGGAAGTGAAGGCAGTGCAAAACTCGCTTCCAATTGTCGTTGATGATCTGCTATAAACTGTAATTTTTGCGCTAGTAATGAAGAACGCATTTCAGCAGTTTTGACAAGCGACCCAGCACTTTTTAGATCGCAAGATACATAAATTATTTGCAAGGTAAGACTATGTGCAGCTGTATCAGCCTTCATTGCATTTTGTTCCCATTCTTCTGTTGGCCATCGACGAGTGGATGTTTGTGCATCTGCTCTGCAGTTTTAATGAAAGAAATTAAATATTCGTATGTAGTTCTGAACTATGCAATAAAAACTACAGTGTACACAAGCTGTGGTTAGGTAACGGGTTTATTTTTATATACAATGTTCTCACTAACGATGAGTGAAAACTGTTTTATGACATTTATGTTTTGAATGTAATATTCATTGGATCAACAGTTAACAATCCTAGTAATAAAACTATTAACAAATAAGAGAAATAAACTGTCCGCATCAAAATACATTTTCGCAAAAAAAAAACCTTAGAAATCGTCGATGCTGCTCTTCAGAGAAAACCACTGGACCGATAGAATCTTCTTCTTTCAATTCGACTTTTGGACGTTTGACTTTCAGAAGTGACTGCATTGCATCATACGTTTTCATTTTACTCTTCACATCACCATTATTACCAGATGCAGAAGAATCTGCTGAATTGGTCAAATACATTCCTGCAGCATTACTGTTTGGAGCAATACGAGCTCCAGCTGAAGTCATATTTTTTGTTAAAATTATGTATTGATTGATTTTATAATTTGTGTTAATTCGAACATGGATTATAAAAAAATTTGAGTACGAATATATTCAATGTTTCGTAAACAAACAAACTTAACTGCTCAAAATCTTGATTTCAACTAACATTTTCGTCATGATCACTAGATCAAATACAACCTAAACTTATATTTTTCAAGTAATTCATTCAAACGCGCTAAAAATGAATGAACATGACTGCATGAATATCTTACTGGAATTAAGGCCTTTCAAAATAAAGAGAAAATAAATTATTAAGTAATTAAAGATGAAAGAAAAAAGATGTGCATTTAATAATGATTTAAGCTGAAATGAAATTAGAGTTGAAATACCAATAATTTAATAAAATCATGATTAAGCTAAAATTGAAATGTGCCGCTTCGTCAACCGTACAATAATTTATTTTGATTTAAAGAATTTCAACTAAGATAAAAATCGCAGCTCATTAATCAGTAGACAAATTTTGCAAGAGTAATTACAGGATCAAAAAACACAGCAGGTATTATTAAACATGAAAGCAAGTTTTCTTTAAAGCTTGTAAAATAATTACAATTTAGATATTTTGTAGGTAGCACAGGTATTTATGATAAAAATATTCTTTTTTAGCAAATTATATATATTCGAAAATAAGCAACAAAACCCACAAACAGATGAGATAGGACTTTGATTTGCAGCATTTTCAGAGAGTAACTTTTCATATTCTCGCCATTCAGGAGGCTTCTCCCATTGTGATACCTCAGTTTCCCGATTGTAGAAGTAGCGCTTTCCGGCTGAACTATACTGCTCTGTCCATGGACCAAATTCTTTTAGTCGTGCGTTTGATGACGTCGTTGATTGTCGATCCTTAATTACATGCTCTTAAGTATTCAGTGTAAATGATAGTTGAATCTTAAATAAGAGTGGTGAATGCTTCTCATATAATTGAAACTTCAATTGTAATTCTGGATGACAAAAATGGAACTTGAAATTTTGAACAGAACCTAAATTGATTACTTCAGAAAAAGTTAATGAGAGTAAAACAGTTAAATCTACCATGACTAAATTACTGGATGAATTGTAGGCGACCAAAGTTTAAATTGCAAAACTGAAATCGCTTTCCACACCAATTCATTATTGGAGTACATTTTTGTGAGTGACGATGATAAATTTTTGTGCTACAACAAAGAATCATAATGAAAATTCTAATTTCGATGACATTAGTAACGTTGTGAAGGATGGAAATAATTCCCAAGTTCAAATGAAGGTAAATTACGATTCCTTGTTCATATTAGTAAACTATCTTAATATTTTGCGGTCATTCTTTTCTTCAGGATTATCTCATGTATGGCAATTTCTGATTATTTCAGCGAAGCTATTTGTCTTGTGTTCAACTTCAGCAAACTGCACACAGTCTCATCTGCAAATTTTCGTTTCATTTCATTTCTTGCATATCTCTGTTCACTTCACTGTTTTACTGAATTTCATTTCATTTCTCCGAAGTTCATGCAAGGCGCTAATTTTGTGCTTCCTAAATTGGTCTTTCTCGTGTTTTTTATTCAGTCAGAATCAGTTACGTCTCAGATATTGCCAGTGAAATGTTTTTTTTTTTTTTTTTTTATCATTTTCTGGAAATATTAATCTTTATCTCCTGAAAACAAACTATTTAGAATTTGTTCTTGCTTGGTTTGAGAATCACTGAAATTTCTTTCATTTTTCTATTTCATCATCTACTGAAAACATACTTTATCTACATTATTGTATGTTGAAAGTCATAATTTCCCCATGAAAAGTACCAAATTATATTTTAATTATAATCTCCATTTTTATCAAAAAATCTATTCATTATTTCTAGAATATTTTCAGCAGGCCGCTTTGATCACAAAAATTCCTTAATTTATTCGTACATATTTCACACTATTTTTTTTAAGACGCATGAAATTTCCTTATGTATTTTCAGTATCGATGTCATAGTTATAATCGCAAAAACAAAAACAAACCATCCGAAACTTATCTTTCTTATCTGATGCCACTGATGATTAAAATGACACTTTTTTCATTGATAATCAAGCAGTCGAAATTATAAGCTTCAAATTAATCGACTGATATTTACCGTTTGCTTTGCATTCAGTGAGAGCTTTATTTTTGTAAACATGATGAAATTTCTTGATCTCATTCTTGTTCTCCACGACTTTTGCTTCTCGTTGTTCAATTATTTTTAACTAAAATTTTTTCCACTAGTTTTTAAATTGCCGAGCTTTGAATCTCCTCATTCGAATCTTTTCTCTTTGATTAATTATTCTTGGTAACTATGTATCAGTATATCTTCCATACAATTTTGTTGTATCATTTTGCCTTTCTTTGATTAAGTAGTAAATAAATATTTAAATTTCCCAAAGAATTTTCCAGTATGCTCGTTATCACGCAAAAGAAGAATTTGAAACTTAAAACTTAATTGGCTAGTGTCCAAAATCATGACCGATAATAATTACAATAAAATATTCTTGTTTTGAAAGATCACAAAAAAATTTGCGAATATTCTGTTCCTCAATATGTTTAGAAAGCTAAGATTTAAAGATATTAAGAAATCATGAATAATAGCAAAGAAGACAGATAAATAATTATTGATGAACTAATAAAAACTTTATAACTGACAACCATAAATTTGAAATGAGGATCACAATTTGCAACTACTATTATAATAGACAAGTCATACTCAATTGTTCGATTAAATAAAAAAGGAACAAATATACTTTATTATTACAGAATATCATGACATTGTAACATCAAAAATTTAATAGTTTATATCTGAAATAATTAGGAAACCTGTGATCAGTTTATCAATATTAGCCAACTATGCTTTTCCTAGTGCTTGCACTGTAGGCTTAGTATTATATTTTTGTCTTATCTTACAAATATTTTTCACATAATAATTTAGAAAAGACTTACTTAAGGGCCTAACAAGTAATCTCACAAACAATGCACTTTCCAAATCACGGTAATAGTAATAATTAATTATTTTTCTATCACGATGATAATAATTATGATAATGAATAATGACGTAAACAGTTATAGTAATAATATAGTGTTATTTTAAATACATCAAATCATAATTAACGTTTCTATTACATTTCGACACTGGTTCAGAAACATTCACGAAATTCTCTAATTTTCAGCTTAACATTTAATTAAGTTACTAGATTCAGATTAATTAATTAACGTTCTATTATCATTATTATTTTGTACACTTATCAAATCTTTCGTTATATCTTTCGGATTAATTTATTGTCAGCATGAAGTTTTCATTGGTATTATATTCCGTTAAGTTGTAATTGTTTTTAATTGTAGTCGTTTTTCCATGTATGTCGTAGATGGCAGTAACTTTTTCCATATTATTTATTGATCTAGTATTGACAAAAAATGTATCGATGATAGTGATTGCTATAAGAGTATTGTTGAATAATGAAAGCAGCTCTCTATGAATAATGAATTCTTCGCTGAAGAACAGGTTTCTTTCTTGTAATAAATTTTTTTCATATACTCTAAATAGTAAGAGTTATAGCAAAGAGGTTTGTTTGTCCCTTGCATATTTTCCGATGTTTCCTTATCCGCTTCTCCGCAAAATTTATTTCTTGAATCGAATGGAAATGCATGAAAATCGATTAATTGAATTAGCATATTACAAAATATAGATTCGAAACTTGAATCCATCCACAGCTTAATCAGCTTACAGCTTAATCCATCCACTAAATACCATTAAATTCAAGAAAATTTTTTATAGTCCCTTAAAGCTAGAAATTTTTAAAACTGATTTATCTGTTAATATATTGCAGCAAATTATATCCACAGCTTACAGCTTAATCCATCTACTAAATACCATTAAAATTCAAGAAATTTTCATAGTCCCTTAAAGCTAGAAATTTTAAAACTGATTTATCTGTTAATATTGCAGCAAATTATATTGTCTTTCAAAATATGAACTCTGCATTTCTGCTCAATATCTGATTATCTCTAAAAAAGAAGCGATAACAAAAGAGTTTTTCAATTCTTATTTTTATGCTAAAATTTAATCCTTTGGAATCATTTTAAAATCATTGATTAAACATCACTTTTGTCAGAATTTCTTTCAAGTTCTAGTAAATTATAAAAGCAGCAAAGAAATTAATAAAAAAAAATGGAAGAAATAGAGAGGAAATGTATTTTTCTGTCCCTATGTAGATAATTAAGCCAACGTTAACTCATAATGATTTTTTCACACCAAAATATGACTGGTCGATCCAAGTCAGAAAATAAGAAATAAAAACTTTACTATGATTCGATTTTCTCATTAATATAATTAGCTCAGGAATCTTGGAAAAAAGTTCACTTTACAATCTTCCGACTTAAAGATACAAATTAAAGAAGGGATAGAATAATAATTTCAGGCCTTATTTTTGAATACTCAGAATATAAAATCAGGAAATTTTGCAATGATTCGTTTTTTTTACTGATTAATTAATTAATTTGTCATCTTATTTTCTAGATCTGTTTAAAAACTTATCCATTTTATTACTGTATTTATCAGTTGTGCGATGGATTCACTTCATTATTTCTAGAAATTTGTTCAATTAACAAATATCATTGCATTCAATGTAACAAGATACACTTCAGGTAATGATACAAACAGATCATTACAGATCTTCCATTTTCCAGTATAAATGTTGCATTCTGACGGAGAACCTTACCTCTTATGTATGTAAATCCATATTTGCATATATTATATATATTCCTTTATACTCTTTAACAAAATTATGCAACTACTTTCAGAAAGTAACATCGAGGAACTTCTAGGAGAAGATGAGATGAACACATCCCATCATGTTATTGTTGTAATTTGCAAACAAAAAACCAAATTGATTTAATGAAAAATAAGCTGTCAAAAAAAAGATTATTTACCGTTCTCGTTCTTAACTTTCATATTTTATTTCCTTTGAGTGTAGAATCAAAGATTTGAATACTGAAGTTATCAGTTTTCCAAAGCATGAAATTGAACTAAGGTGGGGGGAAAAAATTCGGATGTAGTTTAAGGAGTAATTACTTCAATTATTACTAATTATTATCGTTATGATAACGTCTGTAATCAACTACAGCAATTAATAACTAAATAATAGTGATGACTTAGCGGATCTAGTAACTGGACATTAGAGACCGGTAGCAAGAAATGATTTGCGTGTACGTTCGAGAACGCCATCGCGTCACAATGTAATGAAACATCGCAAATATGACATCGTGATTTGCAAAGCTCTGTTTTCACTTCTTTCTCTCTTCTCTTTCTTGATGTCCTAAGCCTACATTACGCGCTACCCTCAATATTTCTTCGGTCTCTTTACAGATATGCATAAACTATCATTACCTAACCTTCCATCTCTTCATTTTTCTGTGTGTTAAAATTTTGTTTAGATGCAGCTAACATACACTTCTGAACTGTAATTCGAAAGATTCGTCGATTCGACAGCTACCATTCTCGTGGCTCTTCCCCATCAATCTCTTTAGACGAACAATTGTTTTTCGGCGCCTGGCTTTCCCAGTATATTGACACATTTCGGAACTTATTCTTCTTCAATTTGTCAATCCGACCCATCTGTCCACTCTACTTCGCAGTATTTTCCCCTTATCTCACACTCCGAGAACAGTATGTTTATCATTTGACATGTTCTCTGCTCCATCACCCCAATACTGATGGTAGGAAATTCCGATAATCCTTTCGGAGCATTTTCTTGTTCCTGTCTATCTTCTTCTAGTTCTCATCATTTTGTTGTGTGCTTGTTGCGTCTACAGTTCGAAATTATATGGCATCCTATCCACAACCAACCGCGACAGCCACACCAACTTCTTTAATCCCATTTGCTCTGAGAACATCCGGTTGTAATGCTAATAAGGAACAAGGATCTATTCGGCACCGGTACAGACCATTGCTTTTATTATCATTGGTCATCGATGCACTGATACCTATAATAAAGTCAGTAATATTGAAGAACTGGATGTCAGTACTTTAGGATTACAGGCTGCTCTCCGATAGGTAAGCTTCTTATTTAAAATACATTCTGATTTCTTATGGCTTAATGATAGTTAATAGCGAAATAAAAAAAATTTGAAATCCTTCTATCACCTCATTTTATCTTTTATCATAAATAGCGTTTTTATGGTACAGTAATGTTTTTTTTATGGTACAGTAATTCCTAATTCGCATGACTTAGAAAATCTTTGTTATGTTAACCAAAATATTTTAAAATCAGAATTGAAAATATTTATCATCGCAATTAGGTTCTCATGTTTTTTTCAAAACTATTGGTGATAAATTTATTCAAATAAAAAAAAAAACTTAAAGCAATTGAAAATTTTTGCATAGAGATTTTCGTATATAAATTTGAATAATGTTGCTAGAAACTTCAACATGTTTGGAAGAAATAGACAGAACAGACGTTTATTTCCTGCTGTTACAAATTCAGTTTTAGTCTTTTAATATCACTTTTATCGATGAATTTATTTAAAGCTTTTTGATGTTGTGATGTTATATGGCTTAGTCCACTAATAAATGGAGCAAAGACCAGTATTTCGCTTACTTTCTTAAAATCATTATGGTTACGTATGGGTTTTGAAAGTGAAGTTTTTGGAAGACAAAAACTTAACTTCTGGAGAAACATTACAACTTTCCTGTCGGAAACTTTTCTCTCGAAATATTTTTTCGAGAATGACATCTTGGATTAACAATTTTAATTATTCAGAGTAAAAGTCTCATTAAACGCCAATACTTAGAGCAATAATTATAAAATAACAACACAAAATAATATCATATACTACATCAGGTTATTTTTTTATTATCGTTGTGAATGAGTAATTGTTTATTTAAATAGTTCCTAAATTCAATGAAATATTTCAATTACAGGTTGCAGTTTTGAGATATGCTGATGATCAGCTTTAAATATTTTCACAAATTAAATGTATATATTAGTCTGAAATAGTTAAAGGTTCAGTTCTTAATTATAGGTTGAAAACGCAGCACCAGATGGTTCAGTGTTAGTAACAAATGGTATCAGTGCTATCAGACAAGTGTTACATCCCCTTGCATTACGGTTATCCTTCACACTATCTCCACTATTTTATAAATTTATTGATATCTCACGATTCGAAGCTTTACCAATTGATGGGAACTGCTCATTAAAACATGAATTGGATCTGATATGTGACAAGATACAATATTTATGTGAAGATGAGCGAAAATTGTTCGGTTAATTTTCTTTTTCTTCTATTCGTTTTTTTTCATCAGGTATATCAATTTAACGCATTTCCTTAAAAGGAAATTCTTGTTTCAATCCAACTAAGAGCAATTTTTCCCTTTTTTATTCATCAGAGATATTCGATATGAAAGTATTTAAATTCCAACTTAGCAGAATAGCAAGAAAACTCGAAATTTAACCTTTTGATATTAAGAGAAAGACATTTCTGAAAAATCTTTCAAACTAATTCTTCGTACCGAATTGAATACATGAATATTCGAATTATAATACTATTAAAAAAAAATTATAAGCCATTTTTTTCAATTATAATTATTTCAATTCATAATTTTATTGTTCAGTTTTTTTATACTGTTATTTTTAAGCAAAGTTTGCATGGATTTCTTGAAAGTTTTTAATTTTTTATTTCAAAATGTTCTATATTTTTAATATTTTATATGCTTCCATCAGGATTCAGTTAATAATCATCTATCTTAAAGTTTTTATAAATTAATTAGAAATGAAAAATTTTTCAAATTGTCGAATGGATCATATGCGTTTACTTGCCAAATATTTCAAGAATTGTAACTGGAATGAATTTTAAGATTGAACTGCGGTTCAGAACTCCTTTGTTTATATCAAATAACATGCTGTCACTTAAATTAAATATGGGATTCTAATTTATTTATTTATTTGCCATGCGTACTAGCTCACATATGTTTTCTTACTGATAGGATTTCAAGTCGATTAATAGAGTAAAAGTTTATTAATCGAACTCATTTATATTAGATTTAATAATTCTCATGAAAAAAACAAATAAAAAATAATTTTAAATGAGTTAGGAATGGAGTCATGAAGAAATAAGAAAACATTAGTAGTGTTTGATCAATTTCAAGGTACAATTGAATAATTATTTCCAATAGCTTGAATTTATTCAGTTGCCCTTCATATTATGGAACCGCGAATTAAAAAAAAAACTATTTGAAGAAATTTAGTAGAGAATAATGAAGAGAGAGAAGACTGGAATTTTGTTCTAAATTTGTTCTGCTTGACAAACTGAAGAAGGTCACCCAGTTTTAAAATGATTAAGTAGTTTAATCCACGTTATTATCATGCTTTCGTCATGCCGGTGTTTACATTTCTATGAAAAATAACATTCGTTGAAAAATTTAATAAGCAGGAAGTAATACACTGTTTTGCGAAACGATATATATTTATTTTTATTTCACATATTTTAACAAACAGAACCAAGGAAATCAAGCGCTTTTTCGGGAGCCTTAACAAGGCAAATGCTTAAAATGACTATTGTTAAAACGATTGCTAACCTCACTGACAGCAATACATTTCTGGTACCAAACTAAATAATTCTTCTTCTCACCTGCTTATATCCTTTTGTATACATCATACCTGTTCGCTTTATATACTCCAATAATCGCAAATAAGTAAAAATTTTCTCATCGGCATGCTAATAATATTAAAAGTTCGAAACGATTGTCATTGGCACTGAGATATTGATAACATAAAAGATAGTGCCATCTGAATTTTGACTTGACTCAATACACACAATTAGATGTAGGAATATCATTTTACATGAAAAAATATTTCTCATATCAACTAATTAAATTCATGAAAAGCTTCATTTCTCTCTATTAGCAAGCCTTAGCACATTGTATTCGGCATCTCTTTTTCCTGTTATGAATGCCCTGGCATCACTGATAATCATTTTGAGTAATTATATTTTCAAAATAATCAAATCCATTTCATTGATAAAATATATGATAACAAACGTACATGCATTATTTCCAGATATTTTTGTAAATTGATATAATTATATTATTCGCAGAAATCGAAAATAAAAAATCTTCAAAGATTATCTTATTAATTTTTTGCTTAAATAATCCATTTTCATGAACTACCGATATGTTTGCAACAATCAGTTAAAGAAAAAAATTATTGGGACCGATATGTTTGCAACAATCAGTTAAAGAAAAAATTATTGGGATGATAATGATAATAATAGTGATGGTAGCAGTAACAACAACTTATTTCATTTGGCTGATAGAAATTCACTTTTGAAAAATGATTATCTTACAAAATGTAATAGCATGAATTTAAAAATTTCGTGCTACTTTATTTGTTATCAAATGGCAATCAATACTGCTAGGGCGAAATAGTAATGATTTGTTAAAAGTGTGAACGAGAGAAATCGGTCGATTTATTTTTTTGAGATTTCTGCCGAGATCGAAATTATTAGATTCTCGAAAAAAAAATATTCTGATTGGTCGAACTTCTTTCCTGTAAAATGAGTATAAAATTTCTTATTTGCGGTTTAAGAGAGAAGCAAAATATCTTTAAAAATAATATCAGGAGTGCTAATAAAAAAAGGGAAATATAGGAGTGAAATGACATGGAATATTAAGCATGAAATCTTCAATTATAAAGCACGAAGTACAGTTGATAGATGCACTTTTCAAATGGTAAATGAAAAAGAGCTGCTGGCACTAGTTGGGTTATTACGTCTTATTTTTCAAATGAGAAATTAATATAGGTAGATGGCTATTTCATTCTCGTTTTCTCTATAACTATTAAATAGATATTGGGAGCAAAGTTACGCTGTTTTTCAACAGTTAAATTGAAACATTCAAATCGTTACAAAGATAAACACTTTTTTGTCTGCTCAAAGATTCGTATGTAACGTCAAAATAGAAAGTTACAACGAGACTTGAAACCGTTCGATACAACGTTTCTGTTTTTGGAACGTTGACCTTTCATATGAGAACGCTACTAATATATACGGGCCGGGTTCTTTTATACGATTTGGTTTTTTTACCACAATGCATTTTCTCATATCTGAACCATTTGTAGTTTTAATTTAACTGCTTTTAGAAAGAACGGATTTCTAGCGATAATTTTATCACACTCTTGCCATTAGTTAATCATATTTTATCAGAAAAAAAGTGAAAAATGTATGGAGTAAGATGAAGAATAATCAACGAAGCAATTCTAGTGAAATAACTATAACAATATTTCTAATTCTAATTAATAAATTCATTTTCGAAAAAGCGAAATGAGAAATGCAAAGTGATAAATACAAAACAGGAGGCATATGATATTAATGACAGATAGGATGGCCGTCAATGGTTCGTCGTCGTTTTTATCGAGCATGCTTGAAGATTTTGTGTCAGTTATTTGACCTTTGTGCTTTCATTGAGCTATTTGCACTTATGATAATTGAATTTTAAACAAATATTTAAGAGGATGCCGATTTCATTATCTCCAGTTCATTCAATTATTTCTTTGTCATTTCAATTATTTCTGTGTTTGATTTTCAAAATTTTTAACAGTTAGATCAACTGACCCTTTAATTCAGTGATAGATGACACCATTGATAATAACGAAGTGTATCTTTTCTTTATGCATTTTGTTAATTTATACAATCAAAAAATATATAAAACTTGGGCTTACCCACCACAGCACGAAAGTCCCTATTATCAACTTACTGTTACTAACTTTTTCTAGAAAAATCATTTGGTTGATTTTTGTCACTGCTTCGTTCCAGGATGGTGCTTGTCTATTCTTTGTCAATGAAGGAGTATTCTAAAATAATCATAATAAATAATATTAGATGATAATAATAATAACGATATTAATCATAATAAATAATATTAGATGATAATAATAACGATATTAATAATATAATAATAATAATAATATATAATAATAATAATAATAATAATAATAATAATAATAATAGGAATAAAAATAATGGCAGTAACAGAAATGATAACAGTAGATGATAATACAACAATAGCGATGAAAATGATAATAGCTTAGACTGCAACTGATTAAAACTATTTTCCCTCATTTTGAAGCAACAAATTTTCTAAAGCATTTCTTAGATTGTTGGACGCATGTCTTGAAATCATTACTAGTATTATTCAGATTTTACAACTTATAACTAGGATGCTAATATAACTGAGGAAGGTGACTGAAAGAGAGAATTTTCTTTAAATTCCATATTCTTAATTCATTGAAATGGATCATTATTATTATCAGAAATTTTCGCGAATAACAATGGGCAGAATAGTTTCATTAATTTAGTATCACTAAATCTGCTATTTTCAGAATTTCATTTATTCTTATCTTCTCACATGTCGAAGAGAAGGTAATGAAAGGATCTCATCGCTTTATTTTGATTTTTGCAGTGGTGGTAATAGCACTTTGTCTCAGTCCAGAAGATCGCCGCAATGGTGAAGCTTTCATAAGGTTTGAAGATTCCGGGCAGCGTGAATTGGCGCTTAAGAGACATCGGCATTTCCTACACAATCGCTATATATCGTGCTGCAGAAAATGATTTTCTGCAGGTTACTACAGGTCAGTGATTTTTCTAGCATGTCAGATCGTGAGAGCAATGTAAAATTACATTGCAATAAAATCTTTTTTCCATAACGATTTTTTTTATATTGATTGATTTTTATACTGACTGGGATCAAGTCCGATGTTTTACAAAGCTTTGAAATAGTTTATCTAAATTTTGGATTTTAGAGAGATTTTAAGACTTTTCAAAGGAACTTGTTTATTTTTTTGAAATGCATGTTGTAGAGAGAAGCAATAAATTTATTGCTTTGATGCTGTATTGCTGTTTGTGATGTTCTTTAGATTTCTCATTATTTATTCAAACAGTTATGTGTCGACATATTATTTGCATGTTTTGAAGCCCTCTAGGTGTTATATGTTTCATTGTCATGTTTGCTTTCTAAAAACTGTAGATGTTGCATAACAGCAGCCATAAACACAACAAGGGGGAGAATAGTGCTTAAACAAATTCCTCTTATTTTAGTCTTTAGAACTTTAGCACACTATATTAGAAATTTGACATTTTGACCTTATGAAAAATCATAGAAATAGATGTTGCTTGAACTGAAGTCATCAATTCATGTAATTTTAATAACAGTTTCAAATCAACATTTATTCTTATCTTCTCACATGTCGAGATCACACAACTGAAATAATAATTACTATATAAGAAAAATAAACGAAAAGCTATTTGGCCTCTCATTTCATTCTGATTTATCATGTTGCCTCAGTTCTGTTGCAAATGAATAAATCTTCTTGATATTAGTACTAATGGTATTAGCCATTAATACGCTAATTATGCAGAAATTAAATCTGGCTAGCTAATGATAAATAAAAAAAAACTTATCGAATCTGAAGGTAAATCTGTATATCAACTGCGAATTTACAAAATGAGATTGCAGATGACATTTAGCTTAAAAATATACGTTAACATTATTTGAAATACGTAAATTTCATAATTTTATTATTATTATTTTTTATTGTGAATTGCTGGCAATACAATGAATGAATTATAAATCCTTTCTCAAACTGTTGTATTAGTGAAGGAGCGAAAAAATATGTAGGTGGAGCAATTTCAAGATGATTTCATAGCAAGCTAGTCAAATTGAATGTAGCATAAATCCGAAAAATATCTATCATTTTCCCATCCGTCCAACTGTTCTGTTGGTTGGACACCTGAATAAAGCTCTACAGTCTTTCCGTATATAATATTGTTTGAGCATGGCGGATGCTAAAGCTAATTAAAGAAAAATGAGTGCGGAAGGCTCACTGGAACAGGTGCATTATAATTAAGCATTTCAAACTGAAGCTATGCTACCATTTTGGTGTTTGATTCCTACCGTAGTGTGCATCATCCCTTTTCAATACCCTTCTTCGAGCTCGTACTTCCATTTATCGTCCCTACAGATAGATAGGTAGGCATCTATTTTCTATCTGTCCCTCCCTAACCTGCCATCGCCAACGCTCCTCTCATATTCCCACCCCTTCCCTTTCGCATAAATTCGTAGTTTCACTAAATTTTCCGACTGGCTTCTCATCTATCCTACACCTACCTGATTCGCTTTTCATTTCCATCGTTATCATCATTTGTATTGTCCTCACCATTATACATTGCAGGCTCCAACTCAGAAGCAATAGATTTTCTGAGCTGCGGTAGCACAGGTGTCATGATTGTTCGTATGCGGGGTCTTCCATATGATTGCACTGAAGCTCAAATTGTTAGTCTTTTATCCGATTTCCAAAATCCAATTTACTTCGGATTTAAATTTCTATTCAGTTAAACTTAAAATTCTGAACACTTCATGATAATAACTCAAAAACAGAGTTTGAGAACTAAATTCTAAATAATAAATTTAATTTCGAATCAATATATTTTAATTTTGATGTACAGTTGTCAAATCTTAAAAAAACTGCTTCATAGAATTGTATAGTTAAAACAGTACGAGAGTTTCGAAGACCGATTTGGTCGGAGTCTTTTTCATTGCTTAATAATTAAATACAAACAGCGGTGGAAATCAGCGATGGTAACAACAATAGCTATACTTTCTTCCCGCTATATCCTAATGTTTAGCAAGAAAAAAGAAAACCTGAATTGGGCATAATTGTAATCCAAATAGTAGCAGGCTAATAGACTTTCCAGTCTATGTGTTTCAAACGTGTGCCGTGTTATATGATTGCTATGAGAGTAATACAATGTAAATAAATATATTAAAGCGATTGATTAATTCCGGTCAATTATGCAGCTTATATTATTCCACTACCCTTTTTTTTACATTTGGGAATTTCTAAATGAGGGAAATATAACCAAAATTGGAAGCTAAGAAATTCAGATTATTCAAATTTCTATATTTCAAAGTCCGTTCCAGCTATTTTAGCTTGAATTTTTTGCCGAAGGTGAGAATGGTTGTAAAGTGACAGATGGTGGCATATTATTTGTAAATAAGAGTGACGGTCGGCCAACCGGTGACGCTTTCGTAATGTTTGATAATGAGGAAGCTGGCCAAAAAGCTCTTACCAAGCACAAACGTACTATTGGTACTCGGTATATTGAACTTTTCAGATAAGTCATATTAATATTTGATTTTCTTCAGTATAAATTAAAATATAAAATAAAATATAGAAAATATGGAAATGAGACTTAACATCTGAATATTATAATAGTATATTTTATATTAATCTCTCAGCAAGGATCATAAGTGAATCGTTTCTCAAAATTCTCAAAAGTTCAATATGAATAAGTTCGTATCATGGTAATTATCATGGCTATAGGAGAGGATTGATTTCCTTCCAAAATTTTTATTAAATTTATCATAAAGAATTGTTTCCTTTTAACCTATATCGTATAATTTACGATATATTATTAATTTTTACTTGACGTAAATTGGAATAATAGTTTTCGGGAAATATAATTTGTTATTAACACTATACAGCGTTTATTTTTGCGACACTGTTCATTATCCTTTTTCTTTTGAGAAAAAGAAATTTTTTGTTCCATAAGTTAGTGTTAAAGACATGTTAATGATATGCAAAACTTTCAATGAGATCCAGAGAATCCATTAAAATAACCCTGAAAATATCTTTATTGCCGGATGTTGAAAAGATAAAAACGAATCTATAGATATAAAAAATGAGAAATAAAGAGCACCGAGTAGCTTAGCATTCCAATTGTCTCGAGAATTTTAGGATATTTATTTCTTCTGATTGAATAAGTTCATAATTTCATGAATTAAGAATCTTACAACTTCAAAAAATACAACCGAACAAAAATAATAATGTTGTACTTGGGATTTTTGAGAAAATCGCTACAAATTCTATCACTAACTATAGTGAAGTTTTATAGTTTAAATTTTACAGATTCAATTTTATAGATTGTTTACATATAAATTTTGTTCCATATCATTTTCACACTAGAACTATTCTTTCCTTAAAATTGAAATCAGTGAACTGAAATCTCAATAGACTTAACACTGCACTTTCATTTAAATACATTTCTTTTATATAAATATATTTTTTGACCTTTCATAAATTTGAATATCCTAATTATATTTATATTTCATTGGGTGTATGGAACTTAGTTGGCAATTTAATATTATCGAGTCGATTTAACAATTGATAACAGTTCATAGACACCATAGTTCAGAATATGTGTCATCTGTTAATGACACTCACAGATGGTTCATGAGAATTGTGTCATATATAAAGTTTCCAGTTTTATGCCCTCCTACTAAAAAATGTACAAACTTGGTATATTTCTTTTATTACATCAGTCCATATATTTCATTGCACGACGATTTTTCTTCCAAATTTAAAAAACACATCTTTTATCTGCTTCTTATTTGGTTGATATTCAAACGTGCTGAATTTCGATTGTTCATAATTATCTTCTTAAAGTTTTATTTTAACCGTCATTTTACATGGGATTCTAACAATTCAAGCATCATTTCCTGAGGTTGACTTCTTACATAAATTAAAAACCAACTTAATTTTAGATCAACTCAAGCAGAAGTGCAACAAATGATAAATCGAAATTTGGAAAACGATCAACGCATGATGGTTCACGGCAGTAATAAGAAGGATTGCATTAGATTAAGAGGTCTTCCTTACGAAGCTCATGTAGAAAATATTGTTGATTTTTTGGGCGAAACAGCTCGGCATATTATGTTTCAGGTAAGTAGAATTTGTAATTCGCATGTATCATAAATGAATTGTGAAGAAGTATCTTGAATATAATTAAGCCTGATTATTTCGAAGACAGTTATTGTATTTAATAATTAATTAATTTTTAATTTATTTCAAATGATTTATGATTATCTGGTTGAAATCAGAAGAGATTTCTATTGTGAATTCAAGTGTTGTTAGTAAGACCATTCAAAATTTTATTTTCTTCTGTTACAAAACCGAAATTATAAATTTCCGAAAAATAACAATAAATGAATTTGGATTTCCAGATTTTGATTTTCTTGATTATGGATATATTTCAAGAATTATTTTAACTTAAAGTTTCGGGGTGATGGAAAAATGTTCATCGAAGTTGATAAATTTTATTAATCATTTTTTGAATTAAGAGTGGTTCATTTGGTCTTTAATCTTTTGATGTGATAAAATTTGTAGTGATGAAAATCATGATTTATTGATCTAAAAAAAATGTGCGTGTCAATGGAGAAGACATGGTCTGGAGAGATATAATCGTCTCATGCCTTGATTTGCTTTATAGCAAACATAAATAATAACTACTGGAATAAATATGTCCTTCATAATCACTCATGAAATGGACCTAGGTAGTAGTTGTGGATTGGTTCACTCAATAAAATGAATAACAAATGAATGTGTGGGATGAAATAATGTGGAATGAAGAGAATAAAAGATGGATGATGGAGTAATGATGTAATAAGAAGAAAGAAAAGAAACTGGATAATTCATAAATATAATAATTTATTTGCTTCTTTAAGAATAGGTTATTTCTCTGATACGAAATATCAAATGCTATATATCTTGCTTTTCCTTTTTTTCATCTTCACAACCCTTTCTCCTCCTTCATTATCTTGTTTGCCTCTTCTTTATCCATCTGTCAGAAGTAAATTTTTTTTCTAGAATCTTAGTTCAAAGTGCCTACCGTATATATATAGAGGAAAAAAAATTTTATAAGAAACAATTTTACCTTAAAAAATGATCATTTCTTTACTATTTTCATTTATTCTTTTCGTCTGTTATTTTGTTTCGTCTTTTTTTCTCATTGATTTCCTTCGTCTTTTCTGAAATTGACTGATGTTTCATAAGTTTTGAGATCTCGTTCAAGAATTCAAGAGTTAAGCAGAGTTTTGGCTAAAAGCATTCAGTAAACTGAAGAGACAATTTTATCTTTTAACTGGATATGATTAACAGTTACTATAAGAAATCAATAACATAACAATATGTATTATATGATAAAAAGATAATCGTGAATGGTATTAATAATATTTCATGGAGTTCATATGGTATATAATGCACAAGGTCATCCGAGCGGAGAAGCTTTCATACAGATGGATTCAGAATGAGTGCCGCAACTGCAGCTGCGTTAGCTCATAACAAATATATGCAAATAGGAAAAAACAACGGTACATCGAAGTGTTCCAGTGCAGTCCAGAAGACATGAATTTGGTTCTAACAAACCCGCCGCTACCACCAAAGTTTATTCTGCAGCCAAGATCGCTCTTTCCGCAACGTAGGTCACTTTAAGCTTGAATTTTAGCCATAATTCGAATTATACATTAATTATACATTAATAATACTTGAAAATTTTTTTGATTTCATCTTATCTCAATATGATAAAGCCGTTATGAACAAGGCGGATCGGATAGAAACAATTTTGATGTTGCCCATGCAAGTACTGATCTGAACCGTTCAGTTTGAAGAGAGTAGGATCTAGATCTAATGTCTTCTAAAGTTTCTTTACAATTCATCTTAATCTAAGCTTTTTTTAGAATTATTGAAGGAACCTTTGAAACGATGTTGTTCTAACAGTAATATAATTGAAGATTTAATGCATCTTTCAGAAACTGTTCAAAATTTGATACCAGCAATGGTACCTTCGTTTACACCGTACTATTGGCCATGTCTTAGTCCATCAGCGTCACCATGTATCTCTCCGTTGCAGTCGCAACCTGGTCTAGTTCTGATTACCGGGCTTGGTCCAAACATTACTCCGCAAGATATTTTGGCATATTTTCAAACTAATCCGGAGGTTGCTTCCTTAATCTATCATTTCAGTTCAGTTATTTTCTTTAAGATTTTAATGAAATTTAAATGCATAATAGGAAGGATTTTTTTTCTTCATGAAGAAATCATCCCTTTATTATTAGACAAAATATTATTGTTAGTGCAAATAATTGGAGTGCTGTGGTAATTCTGGCCATATATTATTCTCGGAGAAAAGTTTATGGGACGATAAAAAAAAGAAAAGAAAAGAAGCAAGCTTATACTTGGAATTTTTCTAAAATAAAATAAAAGGGATGCAGATACATCTCCCGTCTCCCTTTCACTAGGATAAATCCAAAATTTTTTCTTTGCTAGGAAAAGCCATGATGAAGTGTGATAGTTATATTGAGACAGGATTTGTTATTATAGCATATGATAGTACAAAAGATTTCATTATGTTAAGACAAAGTACTATATTCGGATAAGATACTGTAATATATTCTGAATAGCATTCCGAGACTTTTGTTATTCTAATGACTGAAATGTTTTCAATAAATACATTAAATCTGATGTATCACATTTCGGTCAAGTCTGTTTATCGATCATTCTTAAAGCATTGTGAAGTATAATGATGTGTCTAAAAATCTAGAAAATATTATAATACTACAGAAACAACTTGGAACATCTTTTAGCATTATTCCAAAAATCGGAAAGTTGATTTTCAGATAGTGATTGAAAGCGTTCAAATGCTGCGATGGGGAACAACCCAGTATGGAGGAGAAGCGCTAATACGCTTCCGTTCTCGAATGGATGCGGAGAGAGCTCTAGCAGAACACGTGAGTGCTCCACTTGGTACCATATCACTAAATCTTTCACTTATACACACTTGATTTGATAAAAATTTCTAGTCCTCAGTATAGACACTGCTCCATCTTTGTGCGATTTGTCAAAATTTACCATATTTATATGGCTATGAAGATTTCTGCTCTGCTCTCTCTTAAAAATTAACATTGTTATTATAACTTTATTCAAAATGTATATTAAATTTTTGTTCAGTTTTGTTTGCTTCTGTTATCATTTGAATATAATTCACAATAGTCATCATAGTCGTTTCTTGATAGTTATTTTGAAATTACAGACAATGAGATATTGCAACTTATATATAATTTCTATAATTTATTTTGCTCAGCTTCACCTTAAATTATTACTAAATAATAGCTCTAATTATTTTTGTGCCTTACTTCTTTCTTAATAATTATTCATTTAATTTTTTTATATTCCATCTGTGATTTCAAATATTCCTTTATTATTATTTTTCTTCGATTCTGTTATATAATTTACTTATTTTTTTGTTCTTAATTTATTCAGATATTCGCCTATTAATGGTTATTTTTATCATAACTTTTAATGCGATATGCTTCGAAATGCTAGAAATCATTGCTTCTTTGTTTAGTAAAATCAACTGTTTCATTATTCATAGATACTATGTTTTTTTTTAAATCTACAGTTTTAAGAGATTTATTATAATGGAATGTAAGAAAAATAATTCAGCAATAGTAGGGATGAGAAAGTTCAACTAAAAAATATCTAAAAATTCAATGAAATTATAAAACATTTACCTAGCAACAGTAACTAACTTGATAGAGGCTTGAAATCGTAATACTAATTTATTTCGACTTATAATAATTGTCGTTGTTTCGCTTTATTATCATGTTTTTTACTGATTAAAGCTGTGATAGTAATAGAAAAAAGTTGCCTTATTATTCATTTTTATAATAATCAAATTGCACTTGATCACATGTTGCCTCGCTCCTCTCCAAATACTTGCTATTGATAAGCTGTTATCAGCCACTTTAATTATGCATGGTTGATTAAAATTTAATTGTTCAAGATGACTTTTATGATGAATATAAATGATTATTGCAATTGGCAATTTATTTTGACAATCAAAAACAAATCATGGTTATGATAATTCTTAAAAGGAAAAAAGGAATACAGCTGTTTCTCAACTTCCCTATGAGTTGAAGGAATAATTGATACTTTCTAGAAAAAAGTTGATAGAATGTCTTTCAATCGTTTTCAACCTCATTCTTCTCGCCTCGCAATAATCATATATTTATCATATTGCAACATTTATGTTTTCCTTGTAATTTAGCGTAAGACTCAATAATTTTTTCTGAATTATAATTTACAGAGTGAAAAAGGTTGAAAAATAATATAGTTATAGCTTTTGTGATATAACGAAAACCGAGTGGCGAGATAAATGAACTCCCAATTACGATGACAATTATGATAATTATTTTTCTTTTGATTTTGCCGAAACATTTCGAAATAACTATAGGATATTTCAAGCAAGCAAGATGCAGCTCTCGATCATGCAAACAATTAACTCCATCGATGACTAATGACGCATAATTAGATTGTCAAACGGCAAAAACAAGGTATTCAAATTTGAATTAGTTTAGTCAGCTTGGTGTTTCCAATCATTTAATTGTTTCAGCAAACTTCCCTTGGTAGTTTCATTTTTAGTGTAATGAATTTAGAATGAAAGTAATGACATTTAAAGCAGCGCTGGATTATAAACATTAAATAATTAATTGATTAATACTTTTTCAATAAATATTGAGGAACTAACAACATCGTGACTACTGACGCCTAATTAAATTTAATCAGTTTTAATTATTAAACATGCAAAAGGCATTTAAGAAATCGAGATGTATGTGAATAATTTCAGTTCTAGTCTGCTTACGCTACAAATGATCAGTATGCCTATAATAAATTGAATGAAAAAATAATTCGGAAATCTCTTAGTAAAAATTCTTTGTAAAATAATTGTAATGTTCGGTTAATGATCGGCAATTCTAATGATGCCCCTTGATTAATGTTTTAGGTTGTGAATTGATTCAATGATCCGCAATTTGTTTCGTATAATTTTATTTCAAATTAATTTTCACCCAGAAAACAAAAAATAGAGCGAATTCATTAACAATACTCTATTTGATTATTACAGAAAGTGATAAATAAGGCTTTCAAATCCTGTGAAGGATGAGGAAAAGAATATTCAAATTATTTCAGTCTGAAATTTGTTATTTTGATGAAAATGAATTATTAATAGAGTATAGATGTATGTATAATACACATTAACTTGAGGATTGAAGGAATTAATAATACATCTTTAGAAATTCGTATTTTTAAAATTTACAGTAATTATATGGATGTGAGTGAAAGTTATTGTAAATTTTTAGATGTGACAATTCAAGACATCAATTAAATGCATCTTCGAATACATGCCACATGAACTCACAACTTTAATTTTTTTGAAATTATTTGTTTTCCGAAGAACAAAAATGACATATTTAATATATGTTCATTTTATGTCTGCCCATAAAAGTATTCCATTAATTAAATAGAAAATTTAAGATTTGATAGGGTTTGAATCGTCAAGTGTCAGTTTTTTAAAAAGTAACCACTTTTGTAACTTCACAGGAATGTGCATTTTTTTAAAGTTACCAAAAACATCTGCAATAATTAGAATTAAAATCGCAAGCATCTGCAAACGTGTTTATGAATTTCCGTTTTAATTTTGCTTTGTTTTCAAAGTCGCTTTAAGTTTTTCGAAAAAAGCATTTAAAAGGATAAATTATATGTTTAATTGTGTTCCTTAGGTCCAAAATACTTGACCATTCAATTCTTCGGATGTATATGTTAGTTACTGAATTTCTTAATTCATCATTTTTTATCTTATACTAACTGATATAAGAAAAAAAAGAGAATTGCATATGCATATGTATTATTTGTTCATTATTGTTTGGTACATTTGATTGTGTCGATTTATTCAATTTTAAGAATCAGAGATGCGAAATAGTAGAATTTTTCATGGGATAATATATGTTGACCACTTTTCTCTCCTAGTTCGATTCTTACTCTGTATATTTATCGTATATAACAAACGATCAAAGAAAGGAAATTCTATTTTTCTTGCTTTAAAACTATTCGACGATTTCTTTTTGAAACTTGCAAAAAATTAAGAAATGTGGCAAAATGGGAAAGGATATAAAAGGACACTGAGAATGACCTAAATATACACCGCTGTAAGAAAATGTCACCAAATATGTCTATCTCTTCCTTACCGAAAAGATTCCTTATATCATGCATGAATGTGCTATGTATCCTTATAACCACTGATGCCTTTATTTCATCTTCTAATTTTAGATTATTTTTTTCTTACAAAAATCTAATTGGCCTATTTAATGAAACTGATCATATATAGTGAATTCACAAAATATAAGATGATATTTGCACTCATCAAAGAAATGCATGGAATAACAATTATATTATAATAATCAAAATTCATCTCCAAATGTTGCTATCTTTTCACATCGTGTATCCAAAGTGATATGATATGCTTTGATATATGTTTGTAGCAAAATGATTATGTAGCAAGCCGAATGTGGAATATGATAATACATGTGATGAGTAAAGATCTATTCATTCCTTTACTTGCTGATATCACAGCAAAATAATTGCAACTATTTGGATAATCATTTATGGCCATTAGTTTAAGACATTTGCCAAGCGCAGTCTATATCACACCAAATTTTTATGATTAGATTTCTTATTTGAACTTGCCAAATTTTCAGAAGCATAAGCTAAATGAACAATAAAAGACTTTTGCTATTATATATGTCAATATCTTAATAGATATCTGATCAACGATTTTATTTAAACATCGAAGCAATAATTTCAAGGGAAAGTTGAATAAGGGTAAATAGAAATGATAATGGATGCAGAATCATTGCTGTTATTTTAAAAAAATGTCATTTTATTAAAAAATAGGTGAATGAATTATCTCCAAAGAAATCAGAAATTCTTAAAGTCATTGGTGGGAAATTTTTTAGTGCCCGTTATTTGTGCTGAATTTTTGCTATACTATTTAAGTGGTAAGAGGAAAGGGTCCTTATTACAAGATATTTAACATGAAAGGAGGTGAGGTTCCACAAAACAGTTGAGTGTTGCTATTGTTAATCATACATGTGTACAGTTATGTTCGTTTAATTGAAAAGAATTGGAGGTACGAAAGAGAATAGTGAATTAAAGTCCAACCTTCTGTAACCCTTCGACACCTAAAATCTTAAAGAGGTTGAGAGAATGGCCGGGGGTAACTGTCATTGACCTCCAGAATGTGATTTGCGCTCCTTCTAATCATCACCATCACCATCCAATCACTACAACATCAATAGTAGTAGCACTAATAATCTCCTTCTTCCTACTTCATCTCTCCTTGGATTCCTCAAAGCAACGGAGTTTTTGTTGTTGATTCATCACCAAATTATCCTATTCATCATCATTGCGATTACTATCAGCATTACCTTCAGAGCAATAATATTCAGGTAAATTTCGGAAGCTCAACCAACAGGAACGCTTCTAACATGCATCCTTCTAATGATGCATCATCACTTCTCTATTATTATTTGAACCTTATCGTAATTGCATATTTTTCTCCACTCACATCAGGTGAAATACAAGCAATTCGTAAGTTTTTTTTTTTGACATTCTCATTAATTTACAACTAAATCTAGAACTATGAGTTCTAAATTTTTATAAAAAAATAGCATAAGTGATTGTCATTGAAAGTCATTTCATTAAAAGCATTAAATTGTAAAAACTGTGATATCATCAAACTGCGATTGAAAGTATCGTAACGAATCGTGTCGACAAATGACCATACTTTCCAAATGTTTTGATTGATTTCAACGTTCGACTCTTTATTCCGATTTTGATAATAATTCAAGCATAACTAATAAATGTAAATAATTTGGAGTGAGAGTAAGACATGCGTTGACGATGAAAATTCTGCACGATTTGAAAATGTCTTCTAAAGTATAATATGTTTTTTGAATTAATTTCATGTTTCCGAATCGAATTTATCAACTTTTATCCAAATTAAAGAAGTTCAAAGAGAGTGCGTTAAGAAAAAAGAAAAAAACAAAGTTAATTGCTATTATTAGCATATATTTTTGGACAAAAACATTGTTGCGGATTCAAAATTTACATCTTCCGTCCTTCAGTCCTAAACTCACAAATGATCAAAAAATCAACTCATAATTTTCTTAAGTGACTTCTTTGAGATTACAATTTTTATCATCTTTCTTCACCCATACTTATCACTTTCTTTTTACATCATTATATACACATGAATACTTGGCTGTACAGCTATCATAAATAAGTTTTTGAAAATTTTGATTTTTTCATCATTAAAATTTTGATTCTGAGCTGAAACGTGAATTAACTGTGTTATCCTCCTAGATATTTCAAAATCACAGTTATCTACTGCTAAAGTTTGAAACTATTTTAACATTTCATTCAAATTTCTTGAAAAACGCTTTCTTTAAATTTGAATTATTTAAATTATGAAACATAAAAAAGGCCATAATTGTCAAGATTATTTCTCTTTACCAATCACATCTTCACTAATCACATATAAAAAATGGCTTATTCACTGGATTTTGAATATTGTCGTTTATTCTTAATTCAAACCATGAATTTCTAATTAATGTGGAAATTCCCATTCGTAGTGATTAACCTTATTCATCAAGAAACTATTATTACTCAAAAACAAAAGTGAGGGCAATGAGATTTCTGTTTAAAATTGGGATAAGAGTATCTCTTCATTATTTTTTTATATGAAATTCCAAACTATTTTTGTGAATGATAACATTTATGATAGTATTTGAAAGGCATATATACCAAATGATTTTCCGATTATTATATTTGAACAAAAAAGATATGTTTAACAAAAACTGACGTGATCTCTTCTTATTAATTCTTAGCTTAAATAATTGCTAACATATATGGGAACTAACAAAGCTCTATCACTTCATATTTAAACATTTCTGTAACAATGAATGAATGACATCGAATGACATCCTTTTTGCAGAAAATAATAGTGGAATGATTGTATCATTCTTCGAAATTGACCTCCATCGATGGCGATAGCACGTCTTTAGATTAATCGCGTTGAGAAATAATCAGTAAATAAGCCATTTTTCATACTGAAAATTGGGTTATTTTTTGCAATGAGCAATTTAATGCTGAAAAATCTCATCTCTGGCTTATCCTAATGAGAAAGAATTGTAATATTTGATGTAAACGTTTGACGTCATTCACTGTTACAGCAAAATTCATCTTTATTTATTTACCGAAAATTGGTATTACTTAAAATTCAAAGATAGAGTAGCATGCAGAGCATGAAAAAGTTTTCAAATATCTTTTTTATCATTTTCCTTCTAGCAAAAAGGTATAAAAGAAATGATGGCAAAAAATGACTTTTCATCATTTATGTCAACTACAAAAATCATTGATGAGATAATGAGGTATGCACGAAAAAAAAATGATGGATTTTGAAATTATTATGACGAAGTGAAAATTTCTTGCCTCTTCATTTAAGCATGAAAAAAATCAAAAAGAGAGAGATAGAATACATCCATCTCTAAAGTTTCCTAATTCTGATCTTTCGACCAGCCTAATTCTTCTAACAGTTTTGTTAGCTAATTACTACATGAGTAATTTTTAAATGACAACTTTCTGAGAATTTTGATGATGAAATTTTCAGAAATTTTAATAAGAAAATTGTTGAATTTCAGCATCATATCCAGCATGCAGTAATGGAGAATTACCGATTTTTTTACTTCAACATAATGCTACAGCTGGCAAACTTCTGAAGACAGTTTCGACAGCAAATCTTGTAGATTGTACTGATCTTTGTTCTGCTAACGACGTTAGTCTTTGAACTAGGCTATAATCATAAAAAAATTCCAAAAATTTCCAATGTTTAGCTCCTGCACAAATGATAATATTAGACAGGTTTTAGGAATGCTCTGGGATAACCTATCGAGATAAAATTTGCAAGATGTTATCAAGTATTGGTGAATCAGCAGAACATTCAGAAGATTACATATTGTTGAGTAAAAACTGCGCCAAAGTAATTCTCTATTCCATAATTTTCGCTACAGTTTTTAAGTTAATTCACCAATAATTTATTAGATTAACAATTTATCAGCTACGAATAAACTGTTTGCTAAAAATTCACATGAAAAGCTCTACTGATTTTCCTGGTTTTCAGGGTCTTATCATTAATTTACTGACAACGATAATACTGATTTGGATAGATAATAACAACAAATGAAAAAAATTTTTAGTAATGTTATTTGAAGCGTAAAATAAATGCATGTGGAGGCAAAGAAATCAAATTGTTTTGCTTGAAATAATTTTTTATTTCTCATTTTATCACAAGTTGATAAAATTTGTTTCGTAGAGTGCGCGCATCTGCTCATCCCCATTTCAATTCGATGTACATGAGCAAAAAATTTTGGTTGGCTTTGCTCGTGAGGTTCGTTTCTTTTTTTAACACTTTATATTTAATTTAAATTTAAAAATTCTAGCGAATAACGATGGACTATTTTAAAATGTATACAATTCTTTGCTCATTTCCAGCAACTTATAATATGAACTATGCCTATCGATATTTTGGAATAATTGAGTTTTAAATTTTCAATTGTTCTCTTTTTTCTCTTTTCTGTTTTGTTTGACTTAATTGTTTTTCATAGGTCGTATCGGCGGATTCACTATCGTTATGTCTAGCATCCTGCTTGAATGCATTTGATTCCTTCGGTTTTGAATGTGAATCAGTAATGTATTACCCGATTGATTCGGAATGCATCTTGAACACTGAAGATCGTTTGGACCGATCCGATTTGTTTGTGGATGAATTAGATGACAATGTCATTTACCTGGATAACAACTGCGCTGGATGTATATCATTTTATAATATACCATCTAATTAATAACTTCCTGGAATCCACTGCTAGTGCATGCTTCTCCATCATAGTAATGAAAAGCACTCAGGTAGAAAGGGCTTAACATTTATTGATATGTATCAATTCTCATGAATATAAATTTAAAACACTTCACAGCGTCATATTTTACCACACTTGCTTTTTAGATTAACATTTAACATTATCACTTATCTATTAAAAAAAAGAAAAAAAAACTATAATTTCTAGCAATCATCTTAAGCAGCAAAATGTTATAATGTACAAGTTATTTCTCAAATAATATTAATCCTCCTTGATAATGGTTGCATTAGGGACTATTTTAAAAAGAAACATATTGAAAGGTTTATTCTTTGATAACACCGATCTGATCACTATCTATGGCAGCAACGATATGTTCAAGAAGATTTCAGCACAATGCTATGCTCCATACATTACACAGTATATTGCTGTAGCAAATCGGCAATTAGCCAATGAACTTGACAGACAGCTGGTTACTGACCTCGAATCTTGTGAATCCTTGTGCACTCAGCGATTGTCCACAATGGTAAACATCTTGAATAAAATAAAACAAATTTATCGATTTAATTTGAAAACTAAATGAAATTGCACAATTTCAAAACTTTCCTTACATGTACTTTTGAATAAAGTGATCAACCCGTATTTCCTAAAATACACGAATCTTGTGTTAAATTTCTTTCTTATTTACTAATCCATTTGTTCCTTATCAGCTCTTAAAAGAAATATGAAGATGCAAGAATGATTCGTTCAGTAATTTCAAGAATACGAGATTTTTTCTTCAAAATATAGATAAGATAAACGTGTTCAGCCAAATATGAAGTGTTTATTATTTAGGCTAACGATTTCAACTGTAAATCATTCATGCATAATCCGAAAACTAATATTTGTATACTTTCTGATGAACGGTCCAAGCCACTTGGTCGTGGTAATTTGGTGGAAGCTCACGGTTTCACATACTACGAGAAAAAGTGTTTCGCATGTATGTTATCAAAACAGTGGAATTATTTAACTTTGTTTTCTCTTTTTATCATTAATGAGATCCAGTCGTTTGATTTGCAAATAAAAATATCAGATAGCTATTCAGCTAATAATCACTCAGCATATCAAAATAAGTCTTGAAATGCTTCCTTCTTATTCATATTTTAACAAATTTTAGCGCCACATACGTGTCGCAATGTACCATCCTTTGAACGTGTACCGCAGATGATACTGGTTGGTTTTGCTGCATTTGTTATGGAAAACGTACCTTCAGTAACCATGTGCCTTGATCAATGTACAAAGTAAGTCAGTCGTTTATTTATATCAATACCAATATCTATCATGAATGTGCACAAATCAAGAAAGGTTCATATCTTCTAAGTACATTTCAATCGAACAACTACGATGATAAGTATATATGCATGGATGAAGTAAAAAAAGAACATGATATATTATTTTTGCAGTTGTTCCTCTATAATCTACTTCTGAAATTTTGATGCCTTTATAGAAGCTAAATAAATCGTTAATTTCTGATTTAAACAATTAAAAATTTTTTAAATAGTTTGATAAGAAAAAACAAATTTTTCAGTCCTCCACCGGAAACTGGAGAAAATTTCGAATGCAAATCTGTAATGTATTATTACAATGAGCAAGAATGTATTTTAAACGCTGAAACACGAGGAAATAAACCGGACTTATTTATACCGGAAGGAGAAGAGTTCCAAGTTCGTATTTTAGAATTAATCCATTTAATTTAAAAGATTTTTTTACGAAATAGTTTTGCATATATATATATTTCTATTTTCTAAAAATTAGACTTACTGCAATTTCCGATTAAATTAATCATCATTAACTTTGTTTGTTTTTTTACTCCAGCAACAGGAAAGAAAATAATTCAAATCTTCTGCATTCAATATTTTTTTCCTCTTTAATCAATTAAATTTTTCAATTCAGGTCGATTACTTTGACATCACTTGTCATTTGCGTCCTGAAACATGTCCAAACGGTACAGTATTGCATACTGTGCGTACAGTCAACGCAGCTCTTCCTGAAGGCGAAGGATCGATCCATGTTTTACAATCAGCCGGAAATTCGATTGCTGATTGTATGACAAAGTTTGTTTTTAGTAAGGCCTACAATTGCAGGTACCGATAATACTGAATACATGCTTAACTGAATTGTGCGCATTATTGCATTCATGGGAAATATATTGCAACTGTGATGCATTGCTGCATTATACAGGGGATATACCGATGCAGCATTGCTTTTATTGAGAATATTATTGTTTTGATTTAAGATGTTACGAAATGGCTCCCGAGAAATGTCGCGCATTTAATTTTGATAAGCAGACATCTGATTGTGATCTGTTATATGTTGATGGGAAAACAACGTTACGACCTGCAGTCCATTCGGGCATTGATCTCTACGACCTTCACTGTCTAGATCGTAAGAAGCATTCGAAAAGTTTCCTTCAAGGGATTGTATATTATATTAAGATAAGCCAAGCGCAAATTTATCACTGAAAACGTAATACTATCGGTTAGAAAGAGAAGGTGATGAGGCAACTGCATTTCTGTAATGAGAACAACAATAATAACAGAGAATACTCTTTTACGATCTAATAAATTCGTTGACATAAATTTGTTATATCGGAATCTATGAATTAGCTTTCTCATAATGATGCGCTGGTGTTTAAATTTTTAAAAAAATATTCAGTTGAGGACAGTTCATGAATTTTGATAGAATAAAAAGTAAGAAAAGAGCAGTTATCAGAAAGACAAATATTTTAAGCACATACGGACACACAAAAGCACAAAAGTATAAGGTACTAACATTTCTCAAACGGTTTAGCTTCATATATCCAGGATTTTCAATATCTAAGAAAGGTGATGAAGAAAAGAAATCGCAGTTTGTTTTTTTAGAGACAAAAATCTGTTCACAACAAAATGATGTAACACGATTTTCGAGATATTTATATAGTATATATGATGGAATACCATCGCAGTTCTACGAAACAATCGCTCTTACAAAATGTCTTAATCTCTGCGCATCTACAGAACGGTCCATTTTATATTCATTGATTTCACTTTCATTCAGTTATTTCGTATTCTTTCTGGACTCTTTCTTGGGTCATTCAATTTGAAATCGATTCCATTTTAAAATCAAGCATAAATCTTATCATTTACTATATGTGGCTGAGAAGATAATGCTTGGAAGGTGCTTGATAGTGCTTGAAAAGTGATAGCACCGAACACTTTAGCCGAAATTTGACTTGAAATTTTCACCAAAAATAATCATCAAAATAATTTTCACGAAAAATTTTCACCAAAAATAATCATCAAAATAATTTTCACGAAAAATTTTCACCAAAAATATTTTGACTTAATTTTCACCAAAAATAATGGAGGAATTCAATTATTTCAGTTGCGAGGGTGTAAATTACAACAGAAGAAATGGTCATTGTGAATTGTTTGATAAGGTCGAAGGAAATGGAAAACCAGATGATTTCACAGATTTTTACAAAAATCTATGCCAGGTGAAAGAAGTCGAATCTGAATATAGCGCAGCTTCTAACGTTCCCAAGCATCTCATTCAAAATGTTTCACGTCCATCTTTATCTGTTCAAAAACAAGAAGCTAAATCACATATTGCTGCATCAAAAGTAAGGCTCCACATTTATAATTTCTTCTCAACTCTGCCTCTTCATGAAAATGAATGATCTGGAGAATTTTAAGGAATTGTTCAGGAATTAACTGAACTCGCTTGTAAATGATCGATAAAGCTCGTTTAGACAAAGCCTTTCCTACGGGAACAGGAAGCGCAACGACGAGCTCCAGAGACTGCAACGAAGTCAGTTACGGCTTCCAGAAGTGATGGAGAATCTAAAGCTGATGCTACATTTACCATTTCTTCATCCGGAAAACTTCCAGGACCTGTAGTGCAAATTGCCCCGGAAGCAGTGCGAACAATTTGCAATTATGAGGGCATCAAAGTGCAGGTTATTCAGACTAATATATTTCGCATGTAATGAGTCAAATGTATAACTTATCTTGCCATACAGGTTGTTGGTTACTCTTGAGTTATAAATGCATAAAATAAATTAGAATACCTAAATTCTAGGTGAAAAACGCAGAAGCATTCTCGGGAGTGATGTTTGTAAAAAACAAGTACGAAACTTGTCGGGTAGAAGTTACGGATAGTGAAAGCGCAACGTTAGTAATCGGTTTACCACCAAATTTCGGTTCGAAAATGGTAGTTAACGAAAGAAGTTCCGCTGAGAAAACAAATACTCAACAAGTAATAATCCCAGACGACAAGGCAGCTAAACTCACCGATGAACTGCGTATACGGCGACAAGGTTTTAGAATTACAAAGAGATTGTGGAATCCAAGACATGGTATAGTTTTGTAATACAGTTTAGAGAATAAAATACTTTTATATAAGCCCAGTCTTCTGATTATTCAGATTTTATGATCTTCACTTTTTCTGTCGAAGCGAAGCTGATGAACGACATACAAGAAGAATGACGAATATTACTAGGATCTTCAGAGCTATTTCAAAAGACTACATGAAAAATTTTTGTGTTACTCTTTAGCAAGCGAATGAAATATTCACAATTCGGAATCACAAAGTTATCAAATTGGAAGAAGCTGTGAAATTTCTAATTATCCTTTCAGAACAATGGTACTTACAAATCAACGGTTGTTGTTCAGACGAATAATTTGGGTATACCTGGACTAGTAACTTCCATGGATCAAATTTTTGAAGTAAGCTGTGATTACAGTTCAATGCTCGGTGGAAAAATCACTGCCGGTGCCAATCTTACAATTGAGTACGTAATTTGCATTTCAAATTTTGGTCTGGTAATATTTAAAAATCATTTCAGGTAGCAAAAAAAAAGTGACTTCCACTTTTAAATATGAAATAAATGCATTTATAGTGTTTTAAGATTGCGGCACCATGATAAAAAAAATTTCAGTGGTCCTGAAGCAGCTCTTATCCAACCACGTGGAAAAATTGAACTTGGCAACCCAGTGTTAATGCAAATGTTAAGTGGACAAGGAGAATACCAGCCTGTTTTACAAGTGCTAATTTATAAATTTAATTTATAATTTACTCAGTATTCATATCCAATAAAGTTAATTTTACCAAAGATTATTACAAATTTGTTTCTTTTTCAGGCAAAACTGGGTGACATCTTGCAGCTGCGTTGGGAAATAATGACTATGGATGAAGAATTGGACTTCTTCGTTCGAGATTGTTTTGCTGAGCCAGGAACTAATACTCTGAATTCCGAAGAAAATTTACAGCTCATTGCGAATGGGTAACAATTTCACTCGCAAATAAAATTGACAGCTGATACAATAAAAGTGTGCTGCGTATCCGAAAGAAATAGATGGAAATTTTTTAAAATTCATTACAGCTATTTTTGATACCGAAAACAGCCGCTTTATATTTTCTTTATTACTACTATTTTCTAAGACAATAAATTTCAGTTGCCCAACACCAGCTGTATCGCAGAAAATTATGCCCGATCCGATAGAAGTAATGTCTTCCTCAGTAAAGATAGCACATTTGCAAGCGTTCCGATTCGATTCATCTAGTATAGTCAGAATAACATGTCACCTGGATATCTGCATGAAGAAATGTAAAGAGGTCATATCACGATTTAAACTTCTAGGCTTTAATATACATAACAAATAAGCTGGATATAAGTTTTTAGACTTCAATCATCTTAATTACTCAGAATTTGCTTTCTCAAATGATTCACTGTGAAATGAAACTTTAATTAAATTTATGATTTTAGGTTATGTGTCAACTCAGCAAAGAACAGAAACAATCATGGGGCCGAAAGAAGCGCAGTACAACCAATTCAGTTACTGATTGTAAGTCAAGGCGTTAAAGAAATCGATGTTGCTGGAGGGTTACGTCGATTCATTCCGCGTTTTGGTTTTCTCGATATTTTATGAGAACCACACGGTTAATGATTATTTGACTGCGAGTACATAACGTCGTTATGACACATGTAATTGTGTTGACTTACTCTATCGTACGACAGTGACATATATGAAATGTCACGAATTCCTGTTTTAAAGCACATTAGCAGGTGGTTACAGACCTATTCATCCCTCATCTAGAAAAATGCATTATACCGTAATGAATGATATTTGATCTTTGATACATTAATTTTCCAGACGAAACGGAAAGGTATAAAATCCCGAAACGTGCTCAAGCTACAACATCTGTGATCGTGACAGACCCTCTTCAGCAAGTTGCCGAACCAGCGGCTCTTGCACGATCGCAAACTTTCGACTTTGTACGAGAAGTCCGATTTACCTATTTTTCCATTTTCCAACACAATTATTGAATATTTGAACAGATTAAAAAATTTTAATAATTAAAAAAAAATTGCAGGAACCGGAAACAACCATAATCGCCCTACCAGGACAGCTATGTATGAACAAAGTTTCACTATTTGCTATTTTCGGCCTTCTCTTCATTATCACAGTTGTACAAGCTATTGTTGTTGCTCATTATGTATTCCAAAGGTTAACAGGAAACTACAAAAAAAATACTAAGGCTTAAGTACCACAAAATTTAGACTTCTCGAAACAAGTAAACGAAGCTTTAATTTCACGGTAATCGAACAGAATTCTAGATTTTGGATCACATTAAATCTTAACAAAGTCCTATCCTTCTTGTGCAGTTTGTGTCCATCAAGAAGCCACATATAACCGACACATTCAAAAATCCTATTTAAAGAATTAATTTATTTGACTTAAATGGAGAGTATTTCGATTAGCCTACTGCAAAACTCTTCACTTGTACCTCGACCAGACATAAACATATTTGTTAATAGTTCTTCCAACGTTTAATTATTTCTGTTGAAGTATTTTTAATTCCATTGTTGTCCATAACGAATCTTTTTTTTCTGTTTATTTTACAACAAAATATTAAATATTGAAAACAAGGATCAAGACTTTGTAACATTTGCGTAAACATAGAATGTAATGAGCCATAACTTTTAATAACGCTTCGACGTTACATAACAGAATATTTTTTATGTCAATAGTAAATTACTAGAGTTTATATCAGATTCTGGTAACTCAAAGTAATGAATTATTCAAATTTAAGGAAAAAAAATTTCAACATCAAGTTTCTCTTTTAAAACTTTTGAGCACATAAATACAAAGTTAACAGAACTGCAGTAGTAAAAATTTTCCAACGAAGCTTTCATACCAGTTTTATGCAATAAAATATGTCCGCAATACATATTTTACTACTCGATAAGAATCACTAGGAAAGGATCTGATAAATAATGATAAGTAATTACATAGCTTTTGTAATTATATTATTTAATTAAATTAAGTGAATAAAGCAATCGAACCATCGACGTGCGCAGTTATCAACCACGGTTGTGAAGGATGAAATATTGCAGCTAAAATTGAAAGACCATTTTTCTGGGTTGTTTGGATGCGCAATCTTCGTACTGGTACGAATTCATTCTCCTTTAATGGATCACTACTGATTCTGGCATAGTACACAATGGCAGTTGAATCATCCGATACAGTTGCTATTAACGGATATCTGAAAAATAAAGAAATTTCCTGAAAAGATGTTAAAAAATTTCTTCTAGAATGCTCGAAACGGTAGTTTGATTTCTCAAATTATTTTAAAAAACATTACCTTCCCTATATTAACAAATAAATTCTGAAAAAACCAATATGAGTTCTAACAAAATTTGATATCTTCCAAATATTTTGCATCGGTAAATCCAAAAATAACAAGGAAATGATCAAAATCCAAAGTTTAATGAATCGACATCTTTCAAATTACGGGAGTACAGCTTTAGTTTCATAAAACCAAACATAAACTATTTAATAATATATTACTCGCTTCCGTGGAAGGAAGAAAATTTTCTAAAGCCTCGAATTCCGGGATATAATTTAGGTTAAAAACAGTGTACTTCCAACGTATTATCAAATAAAAAATATTTAGACTATTTTAAGCAGTAAATTCAAATACAGAATGATGAAAAAATAAAGCTACTGAAATAATTATGCATATAATGCATACAGACTCATCATCACTTATTCATCTAATTTTTTGTTTATGCTGAAAAAAAGAAGAGCTGCAGACAAACTTTATATGCTGTGTAACTGCACGAACAGCAGCTGTATGATGTTTGACACTTTTCCATGGTTTATTAGAAAGTTGCAAGTCAATCCATGAAAAAATTCTGTCATGACCACCAACAAACACATTGTTTCCTCGAAAATCAACATGAATAGAGCTCACCCACTGCGAACCGGTCATAACCTTCTTCTTCAACTGGCATTTAGCCAAATCATAAATTCGTATATACCTTTGCGTCCCAACAAAAAGAAGTGGGTCACATGGATGAAATGACAATACAGTCATAAGACCTTTTAAGCGAGAAAATGGTCGCTGAAAAATGACTATTTCAACTTTTTTCTTGCTGAAAGAATTATTTTTTTTTAAAAAAGAATGACTATTTCAAGAAGTTTAATGGCTTCTAATTTAAAACAGAAATTTCAAAATTTCAATTTTTATCTTAAACAGACCGCTCGCCACTCACCTGAGATTTACATCTCGAAAGTTGATGTATATAAATAAATTTCGGTGACTTTGAATTAGCAAATGTTGCAAAATAATCACCTTTGTGATGCCATACTACTTGACGCGCAACCTGAAGAAAACATAATTCATTATATAATTTAAATATAACTGTAATAAGAAAATATTATTATACTGAATAATTGATCCTGACGCTGCTAATTTGAACAACAAACCAAAAAAATGCCAAACTTCATGAATGAAATTTCATGACAATTACAACTGTCGCTTTTCTGAAACAAAAATAATGTAAGCAGCCATTACAAAAATAAGGTAGAAATTTGAAGTGAAACCCACATATCCAAGATTAATTGATATTTTTTTCCCTTCATTTTTCCATTCTAAATTATAACTTTCTGAAGATTCACAATGAAGTTTTGATAAATATGCTGTAGTAGCTGTGATACGATGGTGATCTCCACAATAAGAATTTGTCAAAACCATATTCTTTGATTCCATTGTAACAGCCAAAAGTGTCCAATTTTTATGAGGGCAATAAGCTACACTTGTTATTGGATCTTTCAAGCTTGTCATCTATAATGATTGCACTTATAAAAACTGATTTTAAGAAATTTAAAAAAAATTACGAGTGCAACATTGAAAACATCGACTTTAAACAATTGAAACAATAACTGAAACCTAAAACATAAATAATAAAAACCGAAATCTAAAAATCATCTATATATTAGCAGTTAAATTCTTGAATATATTTTTAAATCTCTAAGCTTATAAAAATATTTGGGACCATTTTGTATTTCAGTGAGTAAATTTACTAATATCATAAAATCAGCACTTTGAGACATCTTCCATCACTAACAGACCACAATCGCAACGTTCCATCTTCACCACCTGATGCGAAGATTTCTGCTGATTCAGGTTCAAACGACAAACTTCTCACTTGCCCAAAATGACCAAGCAAACACTTTAAAAAAATTAAGAAAATTAATTTACGCCACATTAAGATTTATCAAAATTTACAACGGAATTTTTCTAAAATTTATTTCAATATGAAACAAAAAAAATGAAACTAACGAAACTCTGTGATGTTGGAAAAGGACGCATTTCTGTTAGATTGGGAAGTTCAGGAAGCAATTCTTCATGATCAACATTTAACTGAAAAAGATTATATCTAAGCAGTTGAATTTAGCAAGTAAAAGATCTAAACAGAAAACTTATTAAAACAATATTAATCAACAAACCTTCATTTTCCTTTGTCGTGGGGCTAAATATAAATCAAGACAGCGCTGATAACGATCATTATAAAACCGATGATATGATGGTACTTTTCTCAAGCAACTATATTTTTTTGGAACAAAGTCCAACCGTCGATCTTCTGGATCAGTTTCCTGATAATTTATTTTTTTTTTAAATTAAAAATTGTGATGAAACTGTACCAGTAATAAATGCAAAATACACATTATTATCAAATAAAATTGTTTGAAAGTAGCAGAATGTATATATTTTACTATAGACTAAGAACTACCTTCCACTTTTTTATTTCTCTCATCACCATATAAATATTCTGCCGGTGGATTATAACTTTCAGCGTGTCCAGGTAAAGGAACTTTTGGTGCAGGAAAATGCATTTTTATCCTAATTAATTCATTTTTCGTTTTTTCTTTGAAAGAATCATCAGCCCATAAGTCATATATCTGAAATAAAGTTCGTACAGAGATGAAGCGAAAAAAATATTCCGGATTTTGGATGAACAGCTCCACGAACCAATACCTTTTTTTCAGTCGGCTTTGGTCGAGATGGTCGCACCCAACCCATCTTAATTGCATGTACATCTTCCCTGAAAAAAAACAGTATCTATCAAGAGTATATAAAATGATAAGTCAAAATAGATTTTACTAACCAACAAGGCGCTTTTCATCCAATGAAGGAATAAATGAACGTTTTGAATCTGGGCAATTCGATATTGGATGAATTTCTGTTTGTGACGAGAAGATGTCCAAAAATGGCTGATATGGATTGTAACCAATTGATGGATATTTTGAAGCATTTAATGCATTAAGCTTTTTCACTTCTTCATCGCTTAATGTAATAAAGCTACCGCTTTGTCGATCGTAAATTTTTCTCCTGAAACAATTCTCTTTCCATACAAGTCATTTTTACAAACATTATTTACAATAGCAAAATAAAATAAATAAAATAAAAACAAAAACTTATGGATATATTAGAAATAATAAGATTACACAAACTTTTCTTAACTATTAATGCTTATTTTCATAAAAACAAGCAAAGAAATCTGTATCGAAAATATAGGCGGTATTTTCTTTTAAAAATTAAGCGGATTCATTGATTCAGATATTTCAAAGTTGTTAATTTCAACGGTATGAAAAACGGAAATATATATACTAGCCAGTAATTAGGATCGTCTATCCGATCAAGGAATTCTTCCATATTATTCGTTCTTTTAACCGAATCAATCTGATTTCCATCTTTATCATAACCGGTATGCTTTAAATTATCATACCACTCAACTGGAATGTTACCTATTGTATTCCTCAAATCCTGTAATTATTTTTTCACTTTTATAATTATTTTGGCCACTACTTCTTTATGATTTCAAACATTCCTAAACACAAAAATTTTACGATTGTGAATCTCAAAAAATCAGGAAACTAGGGAAAGTCATGAAATCGAACCTCTTCATCACTCGAATCATAATAGTCGACTTTTTCAGTCGTTTCCTTCAATTCTTCGGAACTCACTCGTTTGTGAATCATTCCCGTACCTTAAAAAGTAATACTGTAGAATAAAGAAATGTCCACATCTCAATCAGCCCTAACATTCCCGACGATTTTCAATCAGCCTAACCCAAACAGACTTTCAAATAAAAAGACATTATTGAAAAACGGACTCGGGCTAAAGTCATTAATATAATTTGATGGAATAGTTGTCTTTTGAACAATATTTGTAGTTTAAAATTTTTGTTCCAACCTCTGTATACTTTTATTAAGCGTTAACAGAAATTCGATAAATTAGATCTTTTAATATTTTTCGAAGCAATTAAATTAACATTTGTTTTTGTTATCCTTTATTGATTTAAATACGTTATGTTATTATCATTATCTTCCATTCATCGTAAATTATGTATCACTTAATTATATTCTATTATTTATTAAAGATTCGATGTCGAAAAATTTATCAGAACAACTAGATGCATTGCATGCTAAGTTACATGCAGTAGGGAGTAATTTGGTATGCATAAAGAGAAATAATATGGATATAAGTATTGCAATTAAACGACCTAAAACCGGTTAGTTTTTGTTATTTGGTTTTCTCATTGTTTCTTCTCATTTTGTTAGATTTCACTAGAAACTATTTCCACTTCATTAGGGCATATGTTTTCTAATGTTTATCAAAATTTATGCCTTATCATCATATCTTTACCGTCATAATTTTTTGCCGTCATGACAGTATGTAGTTTTCGTAGAGGTTGTTCACTGCCAGTAATATTAACTAAATAAGTTATTTCATTTCTTGTGATCGTTTTATCCTTGGTCATTTTATACTGTATGATGCAGGCATAATGAGTGCGGAAGTAAATGATTCCAATCCGTATAGTCGATTGATGGCTTTGAAGAAAATGGGTATTATAAAAAATTACGATGATATTCGAAAGAAAACAGTGCTAATAGTAGGTATTGGTGGCGTCGGAAGTGTTGTTGCCGAAATGTTAACGAGATGTGGCATTGGCAAGCTCATATTGTTTGATTATGATAAGGTATACAGTTTTACTTGTGATGGTAAAAATTATTTGTCTTTTCGCGAAAGTACGACAATAATTTTTTTGGGATACTTAATTATATTGGTAATTTTAATGTTAAATGTTAATGTAGTCATTAGAATAACAAGTGAAAACATTTATAATGATTTTTTGTTTTTCCGTTTATAATATTCCATAATGCAAAGTAATGTTATTTATTGATATCCTCTCTAGACTCTTTTCTTTTTTTTTATTGAAAAAAGCAATGTTTTATGCGATGTAAAAGTCAAAGAGAAATTACATTATTAGACTTTAGGTTGAGCTTGCTAATATGAATCGTTTGTTTTATCAACCGCAACATACCGGTATGAGTAAAGTAAACGCAGCACGGAGTACGCTGATGTGAGTTTACTTTATAAAATAACAATGTGAAATACGTTTTAATAAGAAGGTTGAATAAAATGATACACACCACCTATCAATAACCTAAATGAGCATAAGGTATATTGTGGTAGATAAGGAAACTTCTTTCTATTTTTTGATAAGTGGAGGTTTTAGTTTATTTTTAAAATAAAGAATTATAAATTCTTAGAATTGTACTTTGGCTGTTTTCTCTTATTTGAACTTGTTAGCATGGTTGCAATAATGCAGATTTTTTGACTTTGTTATAGCGCTATTTTTCAGAGAGATCGCCATCGGTTACGTGACTGCTATTTCTTTTATTATTATTTTTGTTTCTGTTTTCAGAGCAATCAATCCGGATGTAGATTTCGAAACATATGATATGAATATAACGACTGTAGAAAATTATCCCCTCTTTGTTGACCGAATCAGGTATTCTTGTTTCATATTGGAAAAATTTCATTTTTTATCATCATAGGATATGTTTTCTCTTTAAGTGAAGAGATAGAGTTGAGATCTATACAGTTAAGATAGTTAGATGAATGCGTTCTTAAATCATCCAATCACTAGTATTGGCACCAATTGTCTTTTTACGATAAAAGAATTATTTTCTGAAAGTTTTAAAAAAAAATGGTGCTGTTTGTTTTGTATTTCTTACAACTACATAATTTATTAATACATGTATTAAAATTGCATAGATTGAAATCCATGGCATGTTAGTTTCGAAGAATTTTCGTCATTACATGTGACATTTAGTTTCGTTAAAATTCAGATTATTTGTAGAAAAGGAAATCTTATTGGTGAAAAGGTTGAACTCGTTCTCAGTTGTGTGGATAACTTCGAAGCTAGGATGACTATTAATACTGTACGTATAATCATTTTAGTATTTCCATTAATTATAGTTCATTGTTTTTCCATTTTCTACTAATTATTTGAAATAAACTGGATCATTGCAAAAAAGATGATAGCTTTAAAAAACTTATTTAACAGAGTTTTGCTGATTTTGGGCTAAGTGTTCCACTCTTTATTGTAGATAGAGTTCAAGCTATATTATATTTTTTTGCAGGCTTGCAATGAAGAGAATCAAATATGGATGGAATCCGGTGTCAGCGAGAATGCAATGTCTGGCCATATACAATGTATGCGCCCTGGATATAGTGCATGCTTTGCTGTAATATTTTGTTTTAGTGTCAGAAATATTTTAGAATGGAAAGAATGGTTGAATCAATGAACTTTTTTTTAAAATTTATTCATGATTTTTTAAGCTACATTTTTCAAATGCTTTACTTGATGTTTCTTTTTTTTAAGTGTGTGCCTCCTCTAGTAGTCGCATCAAATATTGATGAACGCAATCTGAAACGTGAAGGTGTTTGTGCCGCATCGTTACCTACCACTATGGCCGTCATTGCCGGCTTTCTGGTACAAAATGCTTTGAAGTATGTAGTACTTTCTAAATCTTTCATATCATTTTAGACTAGTTTTGCACGTAATATTAATAAATAATTTCAGGTTCCTTCTGAACTTTGGCGAAGTTTCTTATTGCTTAGGATATAATGCTCTTTGTGATTTTTTTCCTCGACATCAAATGCTGCCGAATCCAAATTGTGAAGATCATTTCTGTCGAAAAAGACAAGAAGAATATGAGGTATAAATTCCCATGCTTGCAGATTACAAGGATTTTATTTTTTCATTTCGAGTTTCTTCAAATTATTCTTATTTGCAATCCATTTAACACCCTATGACATTGCAGCAAGTTGTGAATGAAAGAGAAGCTGAAGATCAAGAAATGATCGAAGAAGCAAAAATAACACACGAAGATAACGACTGGGGTTCTTTTTAGAAAATTCTTGCGCATAGATTACGGTAAGTGGAGCTGATTCATCCTATTCTTGCAGGAATTGAAGTAATTGATGAGTCGTTATTTGATCGTAATAATGACCATTGTAATGGACTTGGCGAAGGAATACAATTTGCATATGAAGCTTCGATTAAACAGGTATCTCGTAATACTACATAAAAGCTATGACTTTAATGCATTTAAGAAGTTTGCATAATTTAGTTTTGACAAATACGTAGTTTCGAGGTAATTTATGATTTGGCATGCTTCTTAAAGGGATTTTTTAGAATATGGGAAATAAAGAACAGATATCTGAGGTGAAGGACTTGTCAGCATTGATGGCTGAATTAAAAAGTTTGTGATGAATGATTATCCAACAAATTTTATTAAAGACGGAGAACAAAAGATATAATTATATATTACTGGTTCATAATTACTTGTTCTTTTTCATTTTTTTTTATTTCACATATTATGAGTGAAATAAAATATAAAGCCATGAAGTTTCGTTTGCTCAAAAACAGAAAAATTGTATTATCCGAATAAAAAGTATTTTTGGCTGGAGCTATTTTTATGCAAATATAAGATAAAATCCAGTGCATGTTAGTCGGATAAGCCGAAACTAAATTCATAAATTTTATATCTTTGTAGTAACGATTAAAATGTTTTCACTTTCAGAATGCTAAACTAATTATTTGCACTACGATTGCAAAAGTGTTTATGAAATAATTAACAAAAAGACAACGGTACTATATTTCATATCTTGAACTGATTGACAAATGAATGTCCCTAAATTCAATTTGCAAACAAAAATATTCACCCAGTACTGTGCATAAAGCGATACTTAACAACTCTAGGAACCACCAAAAAATATGCGTGGGAATCGATTAAATACAAAGTAACAATGATGAAGTGCCAAAAATGTAAAGTACATGCAAAATCCAGACACTGTTTCGAGCGTCCCACAACTTTACTCATAATAAGAGAGCATATTGCAACCGAAAATAATTGAATAATCGTTCCGTGAAGTGTAGCCTGAAACTAAATATCGACATTACAGTTGCGATTCCAGTGATATATAGACATGATGTAAGACGAGATACTAAACGGACAGATTTTCATTAAGAAGAAATTCTTCATTTATATAATTTATTTATATCAAATATAAAATTTCATAAATAGAAATTAATATATCTTCTTTAGAATGTCATTTTTATATTACAATATTATCCTTCTAGTGAGATATAATCTCATTTTTCGTTATCCTTCCAACTACAGAATCCATATTATTAATAGCTTCATTGAATCATTCAGATCGTCCTAATGCTAAATTTCCGTAATAATTATTCAATTTGATTTTAAATATGTAACCAAACGATATCTTAGGACATCTCTAAGATCAAGTTTGATTTGATTTTGCCGAAGTGTTTTAAGCATTATTATAACGCAACAAACTTATGAGGTTAACAATTTACCATAACAGAAGAAGTCAAGGCAGACAGGGAATGCACAATCTATTAAAACCCACTGAGAGAAATTAACTGAGATAAAAGTGACATGGAATCAACAGACCTCTGTCGTGAACACTTGTTCCAATGAAGGATAATCGCCTCCAATAGAAACCATCACCAAGACAATACACTGAATAGTATAAAATGTTGCTTGTATACATATAATCTGCGTAATAATCAACCCAGGATCCCAGACACACGATCGAAACGAATTCATTTTTACCTAGTAAGCATTATAGATTGATTTGACGTCCATAATTCCTGGAACTATTCATAATTATTAATTCTTCTTCGACATTCTTGTATATTTATAGTCTCCATTCACGATTGTTGATTAACCATCCATTTTATGATGAATTTTCAAAAATCAATTTTCACCTTCTAATTTGTACTGAGAACAAATCATATATGAAAATATTATGTGACTGCCATCATCATTTTATGTCTTAATGCCCTAAGGTAACAGATAAAACAAATATCTTGTGGTGGAAATATCGAATACTGCTAAGAATTATCTATTACTTTCTTTAAAATGATCTCTATCTCTCTGCATGAAATGCATTTATCGTTTAAACAATAGCATTATTTTTTTATGCTTCCTGCAGTACGCTATATTTCAAGATGAGAAAATTGTAGTGTGATTGAAAGGCTTTCGGGAAAATCCGCAGCAAATAAGTGTAGTACTCATTTGAGATAAACGAATATTCACATGCTAAACATTGTACTTATTTATCAAACAACTTGTTTTTATTGTTCACGTAACTATGTTTTTGTTTTTTTGTCAAGCGACATATTACGTATCACGTAGCTCACTCACACAAAATATAATAATCCTAATTTATAAGACGGATAGAATTTTTAAAACAAGCCAGACTTTGTCTTAAACAAATATGCTTTGTTAAATTTAGGTCCTCTCTTCCGCATCTCCTTCCCACCAATTATCGACCTCACTCAAACAAATTCCCTCGAGTGCCCTCGAATTCCGAACTAGATCCATGTATCCCGCAGTTAATGCTGTTTGGTGGGATCGATAATGATTAGTAAGTGTAACGTGATAGAAATGCTCTAACTGACGGGGAACCATTCAAGGAGGACTAAAAGTATACACCCGGGCGAAAGATGTTGAAGACATGGAAAGTTTAACAAGATATGAAGTGAAATGTTAATCAGAGATGAAAAGAATATGGAACAGTCATGGTCTACAATTGTAGTAGGATATGAGTGATGAAGGAGTGAGAAATTGTTGAAGAGCTGACAGAGTTTTCGATGCGAGTTAGAAAACAAAGCCTATGTATACATCATTGCTTTGATAACTAGTGCATCCGTGAATTGCGAAACTTGCGACATCTGAAGTCAAGATAGAGTTCGTCGATTATTTATCATTCTATTTCTATCATATCTTTTAATTCTTTTAACGTAATATCGGAATGCATGAATAGTGGGAAAAGGAGAAATATTGCCTTCGTTAGAAAATGCAAATTTTCGTTCGACTTGCTGTTAATTTTAGTGTTGATATCTTACTGATTTATTTATAGTTTTACAGGTGGTTGCTTCTTTTCGATTTGCTGCCTCGGAAATGTCCGAAACAAAGCGAACAACATCTTCGAATGGAACGACACAAGAACTAAACAGATTGTCAAGCGAGTTGCTAATGGTGCCTGTTTGATTCAATAGTTCAATTAATTCAGTAGTTTAAGTAATTGCTGTCAAAGTTTGTTGTGGGAATTCGGACAATATAAAAAATTACTAAGAGGAGGACTTAAAAAGATATTTTGTGCAAATTAGTCGACTTCTATATTTGTTGTCATTTTAAAAAAACTTATCTAAAAGATGTAAAGTAGTGCTTAAGAATTGTATTTTGCTGATTGACGCATTGAATTATGTCAGTGTTATTACAAAACTGCGAAATGATATCCGAAGAAATTCCTACACATTCCTTTTATGTATGCATTCTGATGGAATTTTAATGCTAGAAATTTGAAAATGAAAATTTTTTAAATGATATTGCAGGAAGAAAACATGGAGAGTGCAAACGAAATTTTGCAGACGAGTGTTATGAATGATGAGATGAACCGGATTCCAGAATCTAGCGAAGCATCATCGCATAACACAGCTCTTTCTTTTGTTTCTGGGCCAACATTCACGGCTGGTCCCGTGTCTTCCGTGACTTTGCAAGGCAGTCCTGCAGCTTATATTCCAATACAGGTTAATTGAATCTCCTTTTCACGCCGGTGCAGATGGAATCTCATGCTGGAATTTTTATATTTTTCTCAAATTATGATAAAGATGAGCTTCATGATTGTGGCAAATCTAGAATTCCCTTTTCCTAAATAAATTGGAATAATGGCTACTTTTTTCAGAGACCTGTATCTGTCATCTTTATTGACACTTTTATTTTCTAATGATTATCGGTTCAAAACAAAAATTTTAGGTTCCTGGTGTAATTGAAACGGCTTTTACGCAGACTCCAGCCTTTGCGGCTCCGCTCATTTATCCATCAGCATTAACAGCGGCATATATCACTGGTCCTACAGCTGTATCTCCCGCTTCACCTTGTACATTCCTGTCGGCTGCTATGCCAATAACAGCAGTTTGCCACTGCATCTATGCTCAACCATGTGCGCTTCATCATCGTCCAATTACTTATGCGTCACATTCACTCTCAGCTTTGGGTTAGTTCTATCACAGAACAGAGAAAGTAGCATTTAATTCATTCATTCATGTTGTGTTTTAGAATGTACTGTATTTACCAAATTTTAGGTGCGGTGCCCGCTACATTATCGCAAAGCCATTCTCATACTTTACCAGCAACAGTAACAGACAATGTCGCATCTGCTCGCGTTGGTTTAATTAATTTTTTTATTCCAAATTTATTGGCGGCAGCTTTGATATCATTCAACCAATCACCACCAATAGCATCTCTCTGTTTGCAAAATAATACATCTTTTTCAGATATCATCTTTGTCACCAACCTTAGCGTTACCATCTCTCCGATCGTCAGTGATGCGGTTAAAACGATCCGGTGATCAGCTTGCTACCAATCATCCTCCGATAACAGATGCGAATGGTACAACAAATATTCGTTTACAAAAAATACGCCGTGTTGAACCCGGTACAGAAGCAACCACTTCATATCTGACTTCTCAACGACATATTGAGTAAGTATTCCTTCACTGTGCAAGATGACCAGCTTTTCAGCAACATCATTTTCATAAATCTTTTTCTTTTTCAGAGCACAAAGTAACGAGAGAAATGCAGTAGATAATAGGCCAGGCTTAAATTCAACATTTTGTTGTGATTGCCGTAGCCGCACTACCTATCAGGTGTCCTTACCAATCCTGTCCGTATTACAACCATCATCATATTTGTCCGCGTCATCCGATGTGCTTGTGTCAACGGAGCGAATCAGGCACTAGTTACAGGTAGTCTCTTTGTAGTGCTGAGTTTTTTCATGTGCGAAATTAAAGTGAAATTTTAAGAATCTTAAAAATGACAAATTATCATTACTTATTTGTTAGCTTTGCTAGGAATTTATAGAATTAAAATTTCGCTTTCAGCTTCAGACGTGAAAGTGAAATGAATCCAGTACATGATTTGTTGCTGTCATCGCGTGTGGCACAGATCGAGCGTCAACAGCAAGCTAACAACTTATGGTTTCAGCGGCATTCTTTGGCATCAAGTAATCTGATTGGTGTTGATATTGTTCCAAGACGTTTAGCATCTCAACCAGTGGTTTTTCTACCGCGTCACAACCAACCCATTATGGAACTTGCTATGGTAAGATATGATTTTTAGTCTTGCTTCATTTTTTTCAATTATTTTTAATTCTTTTTTATCCATTTACTATAAAAAATTTGCATATTTCAGGTGTTATTGCAGCCACATGATCCAGCAGTCATTTTGGGTGGCAATGTTCCCACTGCTAATGATCCTGTACCAATCGGGGCTACTGTTGAACAAATCAACCGTTTCTCTCGACTACCTACAAATATATCAAAGAAAATGATATTCCCGAAAACGAACAGGAACGCTGCACGGTCAATTTATATTTTATATTCTCTCTCCCTATATATATAAATAACACAATGATATAATAATAATAGTAAAAAATAAATTATTATTATTGCTGCATAAATATATCATATAAATGTGTTATATATATATATATATATATCATTTAACTAAAAAGTTTCCTCCTGGTGAATTTACTGAGTTCTAGCTACTCATGAATTCTTTCCAATACTCACCTATTTATTGATCACTTGTTTTTGCAACATCACATTCCATTTAAATATATATATAATCTTTTAGGTATGTTTAAATGATTTTGAAACAGATGAAGAAATTCGAGCTCTTCGCTGTAGTCATGTATTCCATGTCGTTTGTATCGATCGCTGGCTGGTGTACAATAAAAAATGTCCGGTCTGTCGTCTGGACTTGGACAAAACAAACGTAGTATCAGTAGTTTCCCTGTGATTTATATTAATAATTGGTCAAAGAATTTTTAATAATTTTGATCATAAATTGATTTTCCGTTCTTTCATTGAGTTTTTATTTTCATATTTCCCATGAATCCGTATGATCTTTTCGAGTAAGGTGTTTAAGGTATAGAGGTTGTACGTAAAGAAGTATTAAAATAAGTTCAAAAATCCCTGAAGTCCATGTTGAAGTTTTGATAATGATGACTAAATTTTGTCTTCAGCTTCTGATATTTGTTATTTTCTGCGCTTTCATTGTCTTTATTCAAATATCACGGTGATTAAATTTTATAATGTCAACATATATTTTCATGTTCTCTTTTATTTCTTTTTTTTCTCTTTTTGGTGATATAAAACTAGACTTTCTCCTTCTCCCGTATAATGTTCGAAACATTTTAACAGTATTTTCAATAAGCAACGAAAACTGGTAAATATGTTTTCCAATAAAATTTCTTTATAGAGTGATAAATTTGTTAGTGCTTGCGCAGTGTCGAAATTTTCGAACGTATTTGTAATCTTTAGACTCTGCAGATTATCTGTAAGAAATATCAGTTTTCACAGATTATCTGTAAGAAGTAATAAGTCTTTGAAAATACTGCTATTGATTTTTCAGAGAGTTACTATTTCTCTGTTGGTCTTACCGTAATATCCTTTCATATCCATTGGTTCATCATTGAAAAAAAAATTTTTCAACTGCTTATGCTTATCTGTCTGACAAATGGACTCTGGGTAGCCGAGAATGTCCACATGTGACGGTTAAAAATAAACCTTACAGCAACAGTTGAATGTGTGTTAATATTTCAGTGTTAATCTTCAATCGTCGTTCATTTACTAATTTATCAATTGTGCTATGATTGGTACAGCTTTATAATGAAGTGATCCATCGTATATATGATATCGTATAACTTACGGCGACATATACTTGTGAGCTGAACTAGTGATGACAGATATCTTTAAACATCTAGAAATGGCATCAATTTCAGTATTATTTGCTAGTATAGCCAGTAATATCTTTGATGAATTTGTTCCACTAGTACATAAATTTTATTTTCTGGAAGTATTCAGGGAATTATTCCTCTTGATGTGATGCTGTGATACCTCAGTCCTTAGTATTCACTACTTAAACATGAATTTAAAGTAATCTGAAAATTATCTGTTTTATGGATGTTTTTCAGCTAACATTTTCAGTAATTTTAGAATAGGGATTAGTAATCACTGCAAATCATTTATTTTTTTCAGATTCCTAATAGGAAAGACGGAAGAATATTTTTGCAGAGATAATACGCGAGCAACATTTAAAGCAAATACATTCATCACCTTAATGCAAAAATCCATACAGAACTGGTGTTATGGTCTTCAACATAAATCTGCAGTACTACTTTTAAATCAACATTTATCGATTTTTTTTCCGAATTTCACTTCCATTCCATTCTTTCATTTGTTGAAGCTTCTACTTTTTCGATTATTTATTCAAACTTTTTCATTTGGTATTTATTTACCATTCATTCCTTCCGCAGTTTTCTTCCCCGAGTATTTATTCACCTTAGTAATTATCACTTTTAATTTAATTTAATTCATTTCCTGAAGCTTTATTCCTCACTTTTTCTATTTTCTATTTGCATCGCAAACAGCGCAGCAAAACAAACAAGGGAAAATGAAAATGTTAGTCAAATATTAAAATCCCTGTTATTATTCGGACGATTTCACAAGATCTTAATAGGTGAAAGGAAATCAATCAATAATAACGGTGACAAAGGCAGAATTCCACGGAAATGTTTCTTCCTTCTCAGATATAGTCTTATGATCACATAAGTAATAAATTAATGGTTTTAAATCAATTTTTCGTTTCATTAGCTGTTACTGTTGATTAAATTTCCTTGGTGTTTCTCTCCTGCATTATTTTGAAATTCTAGCGATTGAGTAAATTTGCCATTTTTGATGTTAGTTAGGATTGCTTTTATTGAAATGTAGATATCTTGCCACATGTCCTGAAGAATATAATATTTGGCACAAATTATTATTGACCTCTAATTGAAGCGAAAGGCAAATTAAATTATTCAGAAAATATTCTTATAAATAACGCACTCTAAGGAACTCTGTTTTAAATGGACATCGATCCTTTCAAAAATAAATTTACTTTGTTATGGTTGTTATGCTATTACATACGTGTACGTGCTTTCGTTTTTGCTATTACGATATTCCCAATTATATCATTTTTCCTGGTTTTATTATTTCTACAGAGATTATCGTTTCGATGAAGTCTCAAAAAAATGACATCATCCTTCAAGATAGCAACGCATATTTCATGAAACAGAATACAGATGTAACTGGAGTTTTGCATTTATTTCTAATGAAAATTGTTTAAAGAAATTTTCTGATACCTCTATCGAAATCTAAACCAGTCAAAAATACCTTAGAATCTACAATCTGAACATCTGGTAAACTGCATGAATACTCTCATTTGGGATTAATAAATAAAATTCCTAACTAGGATTGAAATGATGGGATTCTAAATTACTAAAAAAAAGATGGGGTTCTAAATATAAAAAATAGATAATACTGTCCATCAGAAAAACAAATAAATATAAGAAAAGCCAAGTGGCTGCATAAGTATATATGAACTGTTTTTGTTTGTTTCATTTTACTATTTCTATATTCTAATAATATCAATATACTAAAATATTTGCGGATCTACCGAAATGTCAATTCTATCTATAAATGAATAAATGTTATATGCATTTTATATCGCTTCCTAATTTGACATTGTATTTTCTTGTCTTATGTGCTCATCTTGCATGTGAAAATCGTTTTTATTAATGCAGTCTTAATCTGCAGGAAAAGCAATTTTTGAAATTCAATAAAGCTTCATGTATATGAAAAATCAAAAAAAGCATAATTTTTATCTCCAAATTTTTTAAGTTCAATAAATATGAAAAAACAAACATGCATTTATTATGCCGAGAAAGAATTTCTTCGGATTCGGTATTTTAGAAGTGATAAGAACCTGGAAAGAAACGGAAAATTGTTTTTCAGATGTAACATTTCTAAAAATCATATTTGACAAGAAAAATATTACCTTTCCAAAAATTGTATTGATCGCATGTCATCGAAATAAAATCTATCAATGTTCCGTTCGAAATCATAAGATCAGTTATCAAAGGTTAATATTTTCAAACAAGATTTTATGAGCCAGCGAGAATCGTGAAAAATAGCAATCTGAATTACCTTCGGTTTTAAAGACGCTTAAAAATAGTTTTGAATTCCAAATCATTCAGCACAGCGAAGAAGCGAGCTACTAAAAATAATTACTCCCAGCTTATTTCGTAAAATCAATTCGAAAAACTTTAGTTCATTTATATGATTAGATATTATGAAAGATTTTTCAATATATTCACTTTAATTGCAGTCAATAATAATTCATAAAAACTTTTTGAGAAATGATCAGTGATGACTTTTCAGAAGCGATGTTTGCAATCGAATGTACTTAACATAAATTTTTTGAGCTGAAGAAATTAATGGATCAAAAATTTCTAAAATTTCTTTGGGAAAGATACTCATTTCGTCGTTTTACCATCCAAAATTTGATATTTTACATGAAAAAGCATGCATTTACCAAATGAATAAAATGAAATTGAAGAATTTTTTTAGCAAATTATTTCATCAAGAGACTAAAAATTTTTAGAGTTATTGAAAGTTTTGTAACTGATCCATTGTACAGATAGGAATATTGATGAGTAAATGAATCAAGCATTTTCATGACAGCTACCAGAATCTTCATTATGATTAGGGGTTTGTTACACAGCAATAAAGGTTGATACCGGCGAGAAATGGAACAATCTGCATTGTTATCATAGGCATCTGATGATAACAATGCTCCTTACAAGTTGCAAAAGCAAATAATGTTGTCTGATCGATACTCTTTCTCTTCACTTTTGCTTATTGCAGTTATTTGATTAATTAAATTTCTATTTGTTATGGATTGATTTAAGTTCATTCATTAGGAAAATTTAAGCCACTAGAAAAATTACTACTACTACTACTATTTTTAAAAAGTCTCTATAATTTTTCCTGATAACCTTCCACATTTGATCCTCTAACATTCTGAGCTCAGAGACTTTTCTACATTAATTCAAAATATTTTGGATTACTATTTTTGCTCGTTCTTAATTTACTCCGAATAATTGTTACTCTGCACTGATTCAATCCTTTCTTGTTTGTTGTTCCAATGATATTTGATTATTACAACTTTACGATTATTATAACCATTAATCTTTCGTTCTCTCAAAAATTAAATTCTTTTTTGAAAATTTTTGAATTTTTACGACGGAAAATCCACTTCTACTAAAAATTTACTTCATTTTGTCATCTGCAGTCATATTTTGATCTTCGTTTTCACTCGACGATTTATTATCGGAAAGGCCAAGCGAAACTAACTGCATTTAACTGAACATCATATAGCGATATTCGTTTTTGAGAAAGTAGAAATTTAGGTTAACAACTGATCACTTCGATACGATCCTAACATTGCCTCTCTTTGTCACATGATGATAGTTAAGATATCTGATAATAAGAGAAAGTAAGAAAGAGAAACAGAGTGATCAGCGATAAACTGAAAGCGATAAACTAACTTTATAGTTCAATAAGTCACAGAAATGATATTATTTGAATCTCATAGATGATATATGAGAAAGGACAATCCCATCTATCTATTATCGATCGCATTACAAATGTTTCAACAGTTAGGAAAGTGCATTATCACTTCTGCAGACAGAAACTAACCAATGTAAATTCATCACATGATCTTGCGGCTGCAATAATATTGTGGCATAATGATTCAGCTTGAATATGTCCAGCATAGACCAGGCAGGTTTGCAATGTCGATATAGATGGACGATTGGATGGCGGTGGATATAACTCATATTCTGTGCTTCTCGAACTTCAATTCATCCCGTTTATCATTGTTGTTTAGTTGCCTGCATCATCATCGTATGCACACTCACTTATTTTTCATATTTTCGACTCCTGTTTCTCTTCATGTTTGAAATTTGATCGTAAACGTATTCTTTTTCATTTTTATAAATCTTGTTCCATTATGCGTAAAATAATTAGAAGTCGGGATTTTGAAGTATCGAAGTCATTGTTCTCATTTTTTGCTTTCAAGACCATTCATTATTCTTCAAAAGAATTATTATTATTATTTAGAAATATTAAAATTGTTCCTACTCATCGCATTATATACTTTCCTATCCATCGTATTGTAGAGGAGCTATAGCCAAACTAACTAACGTCAGCAAAGAGAATACTTATCTAAGCTGATGTCCATCATTCAATAGCATCTCAGTATGAAGTAAAGCATTATCCATATTTTCAGGCTAACTTCAATTGCAACATTTCGGGAAACAAAATTTATGATGTTATGTTAAAATCTCAATCTGAAACGAAAATAAATACACAAAAGGGAACGAATGAATCAAAAAATACAGAAGGTAATATCGCTTAAGAAAAATATAAGGTAGTATCCCTTTCCCCTGAATCGGTTGGTGAAGATTAATTACCGATTAATGAGTTGTATTTATAAGACAGTAACTGCTGTCTTCATGGGATTAGGAATTCAACTCAAAACATTTGTGCTTTCAAATAATCTGTAAAAAACTGCGATGGACATAATGATTTTTATAACTTCGTTTTAATTATGCTTAGAGCGTTTGATTTGTGATATAAATGCGTTTTTTTTAGTTTTTGAACAGACAAATGAAAACGTAGCGAGCGTTAATGTGGAATTTAATCCCGACAAAACTTCAAACAGGTAGGTGAAGAATTTTCTTGAGCGAAATCTTTTGCTGAAGCAGCCTAATTCTTATCACTGAAGAATTGTAAATGAAGAAATACTTAGAAGTAGGAAAATGATTTTTTTTAGATCACGATACAATCGTAGGAAACATTCTTATCATGTCTTTAGCAGTTCATTGAGATCAGGCAAATTTTGGTTGCGCATTTTTCGACCGTGGAAGTGGCGAAAAAGGCATCATAGGGAACGACTGCGGTCAGTTTGTATTTTTATAATTCATATTTGGGATTTTTGTATTGCTTTTGAAAGAAAGCAACATACATACTTACACATTACATACGAATATGACAAGATAAAGTGTGTATTCGATCGAATGCTGTAATAAATAAAAACTTCTTTAGATTCAATCAATGAATTTAAAAAATAGTTTGTCTCATTTGAAATTACATATTTATTGCAAAAGGGAAAGAAAGATTTAATTTTATCAGTTTCAAATTATAGTTATATTTTTTTTTTTGTATAAAAGTAGCCTTCTGAAATCTGCAATAGTGAATATTTATTAAAGATTTAACTACATTCTACAATTTGCTTTACAGACGAGTTACAAGTGATCATATGCAAGAAAATTCACCACCAGCTATCATACGCCCATCTTTCAGCACTTTGGAATCACTTTTCTCTGTTCCGGATGTTGATGGTTAGTTTTATTAAAACGAATATTTTTGCAGCCATTCAAAATATTTTGCCACTGATATGTTCATTTTATATATGAATAGTAAATTTTAGTCAATTGCGATGAAGTTTAAAAGTTTTCAAATCGTTTCAGTGATTTGCTTGTACTCATAAATTTTCCTTTTTTTAGTCTTAAAATCAGCTTTCTTTTTCAGTCCTTGTTTGTTCATCTCTGTTGTGTAAGAACACAATTATATCTATTATTCCTAATGTTCACAACATATTTATTTTTCAAAAAGATTATAAGTAACAGTGTGAAATATTTGAGCTAGACTTGCAATTAATGATCAGTTTATAACGTATCATGTATGAACACTAATATTGCTATTTTTATTGATGAACCATATTATGTTATTTATGGTGCTGAAATTAAATGATTAATTGAGTATTTACCTACAATTAACAATTTATAACCAAGTATTACTAATATTTGGTTGTAAACTTCGTTTTTGAAAGATTAAGAAGTTTATTTTTGGATAGATTCCTTTAAAGACCTCTTATAATTTTTTTGCGGTACCAGTTTGCTTGAATAGTATTAGCGAGGAATGTGATAGTTTCGAATTCGATGATGTCTAATTCGATCTAGAACCATTATTTCTATGGTTATTCACTTATATATTGCTAAGATCTCCACTATAAGAAATGAAATAATGAGTTTAGTTGAAATTTCACTTTTTAAAACCATCATCAATTTTTTTTTCTGTTTTTGATGTTTTAATCGATTATTGTGAAATTATTGAATGATTGAGAATTTGTTTTCCTTCCTTACTGTCTTGAATGTGTCATACATATATAAGAAATGTATTCGCATGTATATATAATTATACATACAAATCAACTGAATAAATGATTCAGAGATTAGAAAGATAGCGAATTGAAGCGTTCGTTCAACTGATTATCAACCAGTTAATCACACGTCCAGCCATAGAGAAAATTTTGCAGCTTAGCTGAAGTTAGTGACTGCCGGCAAGAGATTCTACATACCAATCATTTATTTCATTTTACTTGAGCATTTACAAAGTTGTCTTGCCCACATCTTAATCTTCTCAAATATTAATATTTAAGTATTTGAATGTTTGTTTATCTCTTTTTTTGCGAGTGATTTCGTTTTGCTTGTTAGGGGCAGATATTAGAGGAATTAATGTATTTTTTAAGTTTTTATTTATCATTTACTATTATGAAAAAAAAAACTTCGATGTTAATTGTTAATTATTTTAATATATCATTTAATACATCACTGTATTGATTCGTTGAAATCTATTATAGAAACATATAGGCCAACACAGTGGAGCTGTTTGAATTCCTCAATTCAAGAGACCGTTCGAATAAATTTGGATTCATTAAAAGGGTACGACAATTCGCATGAAAACATAATATTTTCAGACTGAATCATTTATTGCAGCATTTCCTTTTCTTATTCTTAATATTTTTGAATTTAGCTGAAAAGATTTCATTGACTAAATTTCAGCGTAAGTTCTGCTGAAAATATTCTCCGCTTGACTACTGAAGAAATGGTAGTACCACCAGTACAAAAAGTTGTAATTATTGAACATAGCGATGCACTTAGTGCAGGTCATTTAGCGAATATCAAAAATGTGGAAACAGATGCTGGTCAACTTAAGGCGGGAAATTCGGTAGATTTTGAAGTCGCTTCCATTACAGCCCAAGGTAATTTCTGGAAACTTCATGATAAACTCATTTTGTACATTTTGTAAAATTTTTTGAATGTTGATGCCATTTTTCTTTCCAAAAGAAAACACTTAGTCTATTTTGCAGCCGGACAGCCTCGTCAAGATAGAGAGAGTGTAAATATTGAGCAGCTTACCAATCAAGAATATATAACTTTCCAACTGGATCCCAAAGAGATGAAAAGCGCAGTTATTGAAGAAATCATTGCAAAAGAGCCTGATCTAGCGGCACGACCAAATAAACCTGTGCTAAAGAAGCCTGGCGCACCTAGTAGATTCAGACTTGTGAAACGAACATTGAGTCGGAAAATACGATCAAGCGAAAAGTTTTCTGGGGTACTAGATATTGATCGTTCTAGTCAGCTGCTGAGGTGAGTCTTTTTGAAATTTGAATATTGTTAATTAGGAAGTAGAAAGATCAATTTGCAAAATAATTTTTAAAATCTAATGATATTATATTTTAACTCTAAGACCAAATTTTTATTCAGATTGACTGATGATAGCGACAGCGATACTGAAATTCAATATCGTGATGATGAGTTAAACAGACGTCGTGGTATTGGTTACAGTACAAATCCAGCTATTGCGAGTCGTATTATGCCGTATCCTTTATCTAGTGAAGATGACGAAGACGTTCCATTGAGTATGTTTGTATTTTAAAAACTTGAAGTAAATCTTGATTGATTTTGTTTTAATATAATGTACCATTTTTAGCAAGTTTTGCATTACGGGTAACCAGAAAGGATACATTTACGAAGATGTTAAATGTACCTGACCCTGTTGACGATATCCCGAATCAAACATCGGATGATAGAAGACGATTGATGCATAAAGCAAGTATTAAGTTGGAAAGGTCCATTTTCCTCAGATATACTTTCATTTACCTATTTGAATTGTTTTTTGATAACTTCACAGCATGCACGTCAGGTTTTCAGAAAGTTAAGTGAACGTCCTTCTGTTGAAGAATTGGAGCAGCGTAATATTTTGAGAGCAAAGACGCTTCGATTTCTTCCAAAAAGGCTATGGATGAAACACGCAAAGTGCTGTTGCGTAAGGTGATTGTTCATTTCAATTGTTGTTTTGTTCCATTTGATGGTCATAATTTACTAATTACTGGGAGTTTGCTGTACAGATTTAGATCGAAGTTAAGGATATTGATTTCTTTTAGCTCAGTTTCCGTCCAACAATTCAAGAGCTAAAAGACAAACAGATAATCAAATTTAATGATTATGTGGAAGTAACAGAAGCAGAAGCGTATGATCGAAAAGCAGACAAACCTTGGACAAGGTTGACACCAGTTGATAAGGTTTCGAAATTTTTGAGTCATGAACATACACGGCTGTCTTTCATTAACTATTCATGCCTTTTGATTAGAATAATTTGAAATAGTGTCACTGCAGGCAATGATCAGGAAGGAATTGAATGATTTCAAAGCAACAGAGATGGACGTACATGAGGAAAGCCGTATATTTACACGGTACTTTTTTCTAGCTTTATTTCAGTTTATATAGACGAAAAAAGATCTTTTTACCTTAAGAGACTTCTTCATTGTATGATAGTAATAATGATAAAAAGTTTCCGATTAGATCAGATGATAAATGTTTTCAGGTTCCATCGTCCATAAACTTGTAGTATATGTATATATCCACACATTAATTTTGTGGTGCTCTATACTGAGCCCGTAATATTTCATTATTCGTTATTTCGCTGTCGTTGTTATTCATTATTGCGCAAAATTTTCCCCATTTGTGTTCGGACTGTGAATTTTATTCTCAGTAAGTTGAATTTAAACCTGAGCATCTTTTGTGTTAATAGTTATTTTTCAGCACTGGCAAGAATCACAGTAGTTGCATTCAAAAATTGCTTTTGATGATGCTTTCTGTTTCGTGTATGTTTTGTAGTATTTATTTTTCCGATTTTTTATATTTTCCTCAAGAAACCGAAAAATTTAGTTGAAATTAACGATTTTAATTTGGTGATTTTCCATATGTGTGTATATGTATATGATAACCAAAGAATCAGCATCTCTATTACCGTAAAGCTCCTTAACTCAACATTCAGACTGTGGAGGACTTCAATTTGAATTGATGTAAAATTCAGTACTGACAACAAGGATTAAATGAGTCAAAAACGTTATGTATATTTCTTGTTTCATTTCTTCGTCATTCTTCAAACTCAACTAATGATTCTCTTTGTATATGATTATTTTGTAAGTGCCAAGTATAAGATATATATGTTGTATCTTAAAACTCATTCCGATGACCAAAATTAGTCCTACTCAAAACTTCTCACATCAAAAATTTTTTTTGAAAATTAAATTTCCTCTATTTCTTTCCTTTGCCTATCATATCCTCTCTAAATCATTTCTGATTACGTAATCTTCCACTTAAATTAGCAGTTTTTTCTTTCAAAGATTTTGGAGACAAAGAACTAAAGTCCCCATGATCCATATTTTTTTCTATTACTGATGTATATAAATTTCTCTTTCTAGCGCATATATGTTTGATAACAGACTTAGAAACAACACTTATGATGACAAGCATTGTAAATTGATATAAAGGATACTCATAAAAGAGAAGAAAAGATGTTCTACAGTATAATTACCAATAAATGGACGAATCGAGCAGGACTCAAAAAAAAAAAAAAAAAAAAAACTATCATACAGGTTTTTTTTCTCAGTAACTATTATTTGAAATACTGAAACTCAATTCATAAAGAAGTATGGAATTACGTACTATGTTAACGCAATTGATAACTCTATTAGATCAAAAAATTTATCTGCATAGAAACATGATTAAAAATCGCATCCAAAATAAAATTAGCAATAAGATGTTGGAATATTTGAATTTGGAAATTATTTTCTTCAGAGGCGGTGTTATTTAGAAGTGAAATTTTATATATTCGGAACTATTCTATTAAAAAAAAACTTAAGTTCTATATGTTATTTTAACTGAAATTCATTCAAAGAATGAATGTATAGAAGATGCAAGCAAACTGTAAAAATATTGATAGTGTTTCTCATCGACCTGCTTTTTGTCGAATACCATAGTTATAGACATAGGCCATGTTGACTTCTGTAGTCGTTATTTGATCCTTAAGAAACGCTAATTCTTTTTCGTATTTCATCACTCCATCCTCTGCTAAAAAAGTTTGATAGAATTAGTTAAAATGTGCATTAACTTAAGTAAAAGTAATATCTGTCACATTTGAAACATGACAAAAAATACCATAAATCAGAAATTCAGTTATCGCTTCATGACTAGTTTGAAATAATACCAACAATTTAATAATTGAAAAAGATTATTTTTTTAACTGAATGTTTTTTAACGCTTGTTGTTTTAGACACAAGACTGTTAATACTTGTTTTATTGTTTTTTTTTTTGTTCGTAATTTTTGTTGAGCTGTCTGTTCGCTTTTTGCAAAGTTGTATTTTTTAAATTTGGACTTTTATTGATTATAATTTAGTTTTGTTTGTTATAATAATTTGTATTTGCAATTTCGCTCTGAGACTTTATAATTTATTTCTGGAATTAGAAGAATAAAAAAAAACAAAAATAATTATAATCATTTTCTGGTAAGAATTATGTCAAAAAAGAAGAGTTAAGACCTCACCGCTTTTATAATTATCTTCAAGTATGCATCGCGCTTCGCTCAGATTGAATTCCACCATAACATTAGAACCGAGCCATAGAAGGACCTAAATTTCTGAAGTGAAATGAAATTGCTTAAATTTAATGAACTGGATGTTGAAACAAATGAAATAATATTTAACTACCTTATCAAGTGAATCTGTTTTCACCCGCTGATAAACATGATCACTAAGCAAATGTGTCACTTCAATAGCTTCACTTTTTTTCTGAAAACTTCTGTAAGTGATTTAAAATAATGTTAAGACTTCAGAACCAAATTCCAGTAACAAATTGGTGACAGATAATGACAAAAAAAGACCTTACTTTAAAAGCTAATTTCTAAAAGCAAATTAGGGCAAAAAGGATAAAAGTAAATCCAACATACTGATTTTTCCTCTAAATGATTAACAACTTCAATTGACTTCTTCAAATCCGGAAGCTTCGAAACTAATCTGTAAAAAGATATTAATTGGAAGCAGATTGTCAGTAAAAGTAAATCAATGAAATCGTAACGGACATTTGCATTACATTATCAAAAAATAAAAACACATGGTGATACGCCTTTGTTAAATACCGTAATTTAGCGTTGGAACTTTAAGGTGAAAAAAAAAAAAAATTGCGATAGACGAGATTAGAACAAATATTATGCTGAGTCGACAAATCTTGCAAAGAATAAGGAAATCAATGTGAAAAGAAACGTCCTTACAGAAATGATAAATCACATTCGAAATTCCTAAACGCTTTGATAATAAGACATGATCTCAGAAAATACGAAGAAAAATACAACTTCAAGTAATAAAAATGAGGCTCATTTAATTTCGCCAATATTTGGCATAAAAGATATGTTGGTATCACAATTTCTTGTCAAAAAGAGATCATCATTCTCCCTCAAACTCAATCATACCAAGCGTTTACATTCAGAACTGATTACAGATCCTAACAACAACAACAAAAAAAAAAATCAATTTTTAATCGATTAGCCAAATAAAGGAGTAAACTACCGTAATTTCTGCTCAGTTAGCTGTTGTTCAACTTGCTTGTATTTTCTATAAATTGATTCTAAGCGTTTGATACCTTCCTCTATGCTGATGTTACCTTCTTTCTGCAAATAAGCTTCAACATCCTCCTGAAAATGCAAAATATTTGAACACACAATAGCTGGACATAATATGGAATTTCATTTTTAAATAGAGCTGTCTTCAACAATGTGGGACTTTTATCCTTTCTCTTCCTCAATATTCTTCAGTTAAAAAATTATACGGCAGAATATCTATGCTTAATTTCATACAAAAAAACTTACAATTATCTTAAATCTTGAAACATATAAAGTATTGTCTTAAAATCTCATAAAAATCACATGAAAGAGAAATCATTTATATCTCAATATCATATATCCACAAATAGAATTTTTTATTTCACTCAGTTTAAAATAGAGATTGTAAATATTCTATTGATTACCAACCATTACTTCCGCTGTAGGAACACCTTGTTCTATAAGATCTGAGACGAATTCTTTCTCTTCTTTCATTAGACTAATTGCTGAATTTCACGTAAATCGCTACTAGCCTTTGTGACGTATAATCACTTTGTATCACCAAATTTGCAAACCTGAAAAGTGCTAATTTTTCAATTAGTCATTACCTACTCAATGTCAACTGTTCGAAAATGTTGGGTTCAACCAATACCTGCTATACAACAACGATCCACAAACAGTTCAGATGTCATTCAATACATTCGAGTATAAATTTTATCCCAAAAGCGAAAATCACCATTTCTGATCAAAAAGATTTATAACTATCTCCCAGAACATAGATTTTAACAACTCAGAGATTGAAACGAACCAAGCAAGTTATCATCATGCTGTAGTGTAATAAATCACTACAATAAAATAGCATTCGTTGAAGTCGTCGATAACGAATCTCATAAATGTTTTAGCAAATGTACCTACTAATAATGAAAAGGGAGCTAAGTCTGAAAAGATGGAAATAATGGAGCAGGAAGAAAACAGAAGCAATCAACACATATTAAAAGATATAAAGAAATTTATTTATTGCAGTAAAAAAAATCATTACAATATGTCAAAACAATTTAATTAGAAACTATGAATAAGATGGGCATACAAGCAATCTTCGACTTCTCTAACACATTCTTTATGTTCAGTTAAGAAAAACTAAAATGAAATTAGAAAATGCTTGAAAAATTTTAATCAAATGTAAAACAACTGTTTACGAAAATTAGAAAAAATGCATTAGAGCACTTTAAAAATGCTTGCAGAAATTAAGTAGTGAGCATTGCAGCAAGTGAAACAGTAAAAATTTTTGAATGGATTGAAAAAACAAAAACCCGTATTTTTTGAGAAATAGATACAATAAAAAAAAAATTCTCAAAAAACTTGTCTGCATTTCCATTTTAATTACAAAACATATCAATGTAGAAATTATCAAATTTAAGAAATTCCTGAAACAGTCGTCAATCCACTTGGTGGCATGAATTAGCCAATAAATAAAGATAATATTAAAATAAAATAATGGATCCTGTTATCAAATTTCCTGAAAACGATTCCAATAATTAGTGTTATATATGAGAAGGGAAGTTCAAGATCTAGAAAACCTACATTTATTCGCACTCACTAAAAATGATAAAAATTAAAAAGAGCACTTTATATCGACAGTAGCAGTCATTAGTGCTTCAAAAAGATAAAAAAATTCTTAGATCCAATAAAACAGAACTGAAAGACATGATATTTGGTCAGACTGAACAACCTGACAAGAATAAAAGAGATTATTGGAGTTAAACATTGATAATCTTATTAAAAACTTAGAAAAGGAAAACTGTCTCACTAACAGTTTTCGTAGAATAATACTGAATGGATGAATAATAATGCGCAGATCTTAATATGAGAACATCAAATACTTCATTCTGATAATTCAGTAAATAATAAAAAATATAAAGACACTAACGAATCGCAAATCGAAAAAAGTCAAAACATTGTTAATTAGATTTCTCTGATTTATTTTCAATCTCTCTATGCACTCTAAAAATATCTATGTAAGACAGCAGAATACTCAAAATACAACTTATTAAGAACAGTTTGAGGCTTGATTATTCTTCACACGATAAAGTTGATACTTTCTAATGTAATCCACCACCGAATCCATTGTACAATATTTAATTGATTCACCGCGCCGAATTGCGGTTCGTAAACGAGAAGAGCTGATATCATTAGGTAAAGTAGTATCTTCAAAAATAAATACATTCGTTAATGACTGACCATTATAGCCAAGTTGACTCAAAGTTTTCATTGGTTCTGAATTCTGTCTTGCCAATACTACCAAACCTGCAGTACATTCTTATTTTGATATCAAAAGCGGAATTTCAACATCAGTTGGGGAAAACAAATCACCTACAGAATGTCAGCTATATATAAAGTTTTCTTAAAACAATTAACAGTAAAAGTTTTTGAATCTTATCATATGCGTATTAAAATAAAATCAATCTGCTAATTTTAATTTTAATCTTCTGCATACCGAAGTCTTGTATAATTGCGGCAATATCAGAGGGATCCCATAAATAATCTCCCGATGGCGTTATTCGCTTGAAAGAATCTACAACATCACCACCACATAACAACATTAAGCGCAACCGTGTGTCATTATATTTACGATCTAACATCTTCTTGAAGTGCACCAAAACCAGAAGTGTTTTGGTCCACTGTTGTTGAGTACACTCCCATTTATCGGCTCGAATCCATGTTGAACTTTTTACTGCTAATTCTGACATCTTATATCTAAAATATTTCTGGATTAAAAAAAAGTACGACGATTTTTTGCAAGATTTCCCTGTTATTAACAACTAGAAAAAGGAATCTCTTGTAACAGAAACATGATTACTCCATCAGTTTCTTCAAACAGTTACGTTTCTGATCTTACTTGACATCATAACATATAACATATAAAAACGTGTCTCACAAGAGGCAATTGCTAATTTTCCTGATCGAAAAGGAGGTAAAAAGATATTTGCCTGTGTGTTGCAGGCAATAAATCAGGTTTGCCAAAATAATCAGCAACGGGACTTAGGATTCCTTCAACTACTTCGCATCCACAGCGAATTTCCAAAAAATCACGAGCACTTTCGAACATTCTAAGGTGCATAATTGTTGGCGGATTGTAACAGCCACATGCTAGCAGAGCTACTCGTGCTCCTTCCAGATTGTTCATTCGCTTTCGTTTCAGAATTTTGTTGAACGTAGTGTAATGACTGTTCACCAAGAAAGTTTATATCTGAAACTCTGCATATTAAAATCAAAATGATTTTATAAATTTAGAGACAAAACACACTATCAATTGAAGCATCAGCAAATAATACCAGTTTCTAGCCATTAAAAAATTATGATTCTTTTTTCTCGCTACTTAACATTGGCAAAACTGAACTGCAAAATTTTACTATAATCAACTGAAAACGAGTATCCTACATCTTTCATATAAAAATGTTACATCGCTCGCATCTTCCTGAAAACATGAAAGAATCATAGAATATTAAAAATATAATGATATGGAAAAATAACAAAAACAGTCTTATCTTGCAAAACAAAGCTATAAAGCAAATTTATCATGACTAATTAATATTTACATCCTAGCATAAATAACGATCAACAAGATAACGCATATAAGTATCTACTGATTCATAAGAAATTCTACAGAAGAAATGTCCTGAAAATAATCACTTCTTAGAACGTGAAACCATACAGATTTCAGTACATGCAATTCAAAAAAATTAATCTGTACCAAAATTTAGTATTTATCTACAATTTAATTGCAATGGCATTTGTGATATTTTCATCAGAATAGAAAACCAAGCGAAACAATAAACATTTATCTAATTCGCCATAACTTTTTGACCAGAAATTTTGTTTTGAAATGCAGAATGATAAAACAATTTTTGAACTACAATCATATCAGAGATCACTGAGCAAATCGTAATGTCCAAACTCGGGCTGTAGCATCAAATTCCTTCCGATTATTCACATACTGCTCCGCAACATTTTCAAGCAAGGCATTTTCTAAAATTTTATTTTATGACTATGAGTTCAAATTTTAATCAAAATTTGATCTGAATAGAATGACTCTATATGACAAATAAATCTGACATTTAAGTTATTGAGAAAAATGGCTTCCGAAGATAACAAATATAAAACAAGCATTAAAAAAACTGTTAATAATATGGGAAGAACCACTTATTATCCATATGAAAAATGCTCAAGAATTTGAAATCGATGAAAACGTTGCATTCATACATGAAAGAAAACATCATCGACTAAAAAAAATATAAGATATTAATGTTTGGAAAGAAATTAGAAATTCAAAAAGCAAGAAACTTATCAGGCTTGCAGTTATATAGGAGAGCAACTATTTCCTGCAAAATTGTTGCAATTGTCATAGAGGAGCTCCATCCATCACGCAAAATATCGATATTAACAACACCATGACGATTGATATTGCAATGATATATTCTTGTTAAAAACTGCACCTGCAATACACAGAAAATTTTTACCAATAACACTATCGATTTAAAATTAAAGCGACTTCCTCATAAAAATTATTTCTTCTGCATATCATATTCTAAAAAATACCTTTGGTGAATAAAAAGGATATGTTGACGGTACAAAATCTGTACGAAAAAAGTACCACCTTCATAAACGGTATTTTCGGGTCCATTAATAACTGCAGTCCATTCGTAAATATTATCAGCTCTCGGTGCAGCTCGACAATGCTTCACTGGATTTCTTTTAAGCTCTTTCATCTACAAACTATAAGAAATGCAAAACAGCAACTACCTAGAATTTTATATAACAAAGTTAAAGATCAAAGTATAAATATATATACTTCTTTAGTAAGCCTTAAAACACTCCGAACACTTGCTGTCATGGAATCAATTGACAAACCAACTGTACGTGGATCCCAAGAGCCTTGTTTCCATTCGAAGTTATCCTTAAACATTGAAATAAAATCATTTTGATAATTCTTCATAAGAAAGAATATATCTAGTAATAAACTGAGCAGAAATGGAGGACAAATGTTAATGATTCACAAAATCTCTCTTGCAACGGGATTTTCAACAAACGTATAAAATTCTATATATCTAATGTGCATACAATCTTCTGCAATGATATGATGTGCTATAAAACTATGAGATTTATAGTTTTAAGTGATGACAATAATTCAATTTTCTGAAAATTAAAACAAAATGAAGATTAAAAATTTAAAAAATCGAAAGTGCAGTTTGAAATGAATAGTAGAAAATAAAGGAATCCACTTTTGAACAATGTTTCGCTTCTGCACCGCACAAATAATGAAAGACATACAGGAAAGACAACTAACCGCTACTTCGAACGAGGGGCATTCTTCTTTTAAAATATACACGCGTTCTGAATTCCGAACAGCCATCCTAAGATGTTCCTCGCTGGATGCTCTCGTAAACATTACACAAACTAAAATGTTCTAAAAAAAAATCAAAAAATAATTTATGCAAATTAAATCCACTTTTTCTAATTTAATACTTTAACAATAAAACAAATAATCTATTACACCTGGAAAAATTAATAATAAAGAGCACCACAATTTTTTAATTCGCTAAAAAATATTTTTAAATTATTCTAAGTGTATGCTGAAAACTTTCTTATTTGAACGTTTTTGTGCATTTCAAAATGACTTTCTTGCGAACTTTATGTAAGATATTTGCAAAAATAAACAATAAAAAGTTACAATAACCGGAATTAATGAAAAAACTGACTAGAATCAGAGCACTTTTTATTTGAATTCGGAATATATAATATTTTATAAAACAATGATCACAACATCAGTTGGAAAACAAGTCAAAGCAAACTTCAAAAGTATGCATATTTCTCACATTAGGAAACCCTTTTATTAAATCTACATCTCTCATAACATTTATGAAAAATACCATTGCCAAAATATAGCTTTTTAGACAAAACTTTTCTCTAAGTAGAGAATTTTTTAAAATACCTAAACTTCATTAAACTTATAATAAACTGTTCACTGGAAAATATTCACTGGAATTTCAGCATGACGGCTGAAATAGGAAAAATACGAAAATTCAAATATAATTTGCGTTAAATGAAATAAAACACGCGATAAACTTACAAACTTATCAGCTTCAAGAAATATTACTAATAAATAAAATCTATGCCAGTTTAGAAACATCTTATCATTTTTGTGAGGACTATGATGATAACTGTTTGATATTACAAAAGACACTCGTTACTATGAGTTACAAATTTTCCAGGAAAAACAAGAAAATAAAAACACAGAAATATTTTATACGAATACGAAACTGAGAGCACCCAAACTATGAATATACCTTCACTGAGACTTATCCAATATAAAAAAATTAGGAAAATAATTATTATAAATGGATAGATGGGTGACCTAGGAGAAAGATTATAGCTTTTAAAATACTATGTGAATAACTTGAAAATTCAGAGCACCAAGAACAAAATAATGCCTTCTCGGATACTCTGAAAGGGTACAGTTGAAGATAATGTAGAATTTTCAAAGTGTATCAGACTTTTTGATCAATAATAATAAAAGGCTGATGTTTGTTGAGGCCAGCAAACGTGTTCACTCTTCGTGAAACACTGAACAAAATGCATGTTGTTGCCTTCAGTGCTCTGACCATATTACTTACAGCAAAAACCAGAGCTTATATTTTGACCTTGACCTTCTTGGCCAATATCTATTCCTTCATGACCGCGTCCTGATGGACCACCGCCACTTCCATCACCCTTCGGTAATTTCTTAGCTGCAAATTTAATCTATTTTTAAAATTATAAAACATCAGACTTAAAAAAAAATCTGCTCTGAACAATGAACTGTAAGGCTAACCAATCGCAAGGAAGATATCATTAACATTCATCGCCGTTTTTGCTGACGTTTCCATAAATAATAACGCATTATCTTCTGCATAAGCTTGAGCTTCCTGTAGAACCATTAACAAATATTACGTACTGACAGCGACAATAAAAATTCATGGAAAATTAGTGTACATTACAACTCAAAGATTTACACTCAATTATCTCATTTCCTATGACTAATAATATTATATGGATCGTTGTGTTCAATAAAACATCTATAAGCTATAATAAAAGAAAGATTTAATAAAAACGCTTTTCGAGAAATAAACTAAATAATAAGCTAAAAAGGAATTTTCATGATGAAATCATATCATATGTGCAATAACAACAGATATGAGAAAAGTATAAAAATTAAAAATAACCTCATATTCAACGACTCGTTTGTTTGCAAGGTCAGCTTTGTTTCCAGATAAAGCAATTACAATATTTGGACTGGCTTGCCGTTGTAATTCTTTTACCCAATTCTTCGCTTTAGCAAATGATTCCTAAAAATTGCTTAAATTTGTATTACATCATTGCCGAAGCTTTAACGTCATATAATGACTTTAACGTCATTTTGTCGTATTTTACATAAGAAATTAACAAATGATTTTACTGAATTGATGATAACTCTTCATGTGTTTCTTCAACTTTATATAAGATCAACAAATATTTCCCATGCATTTCATGTTACATTTCCTACGTGATAAGAAAGATTTAAGAGTATCTTCAACTTTAATTGTTACATAACTATTAAATCCGGATATGAATATTAGAGTAGGAGAAGCAATTAAATAAATGTCACTAATTTCCATGACAATTAATATAATAATTTTAAAACTAATATATTACGACTAGCATATAATTATTATATTATAATACCTTCAATAGCAAATGAAAGAATAGCATACCGCTTTCTCACTAGGGTAAAAAAATTAGTATTTGGATGTAATATTTAAAAAAACACCTGGTTTGTAATATCATAAACAACTATTGCCGCCTGTGCTCCTCGGTAATACATCGGTGCTAATGAATGGTATCTGCAAATGTAATTACCAACATTTATTAGCAAAACAAAAAACATAGTATTGCAATTGCAACAGTTACTACTCTCAGTCTTATAATTTCTTATTGAGTAACTGTTAAGTCAGGTCATACAAAAAGTTAAGGACGATTCACTAAAATTAATTTAAGCATCCAAATTGCCAGCTAAGAGAATATTGACAAAAGGCAACCAAATCGAGTTAAAATTTATAAACTTTATGATAATATTTTTACAAATTTGTTAATTAATTAAAAAAAAAGCATATCAAAACATTTCTGTGTTTCAAAATGTGATGAAATTGCAATATGGAAGCACAAAATATGACGTTCCTTGTAAGCTTACTTATATTTAACATTTTAAATTAAATACCTTTCCTGTCCTGCAGTATCCCATATTTCAAATTTCACCGTGGTATCATCCAGACAAACAGTCTGAGTGAGAAATGCAGCGCCAATTGTCGACTCCTGATATTCATGAAACTGTCCTTTTACAAATCTTAAAACCAATGACGATTTCCCTGAAAATTTGATACTTCTTGACTGAAAAATGAAAAATGAGAACTACGTTATATATATAATACTGTCTCCGTAATGAAGCTGAAGAAGGCCTTACCTGTTAATTCTACAGCAGTATAGGATAAAATATTACCAACTGCACTTTCACCCAATAAAACCAATTTAAATTGGCAAGTTTTGCTTGCACCGCCTGTATTTCCAGAACGCATTGCTGTTCGCCCGGCCATAGACAGTTTTCCTCAAATTAATCCAGTCATTGTAAATATATAATTATTGTTCCAATGAGAATGGTGCAATGAATAAAAGACAACACAATGTATGATGAATTTGTAAGTTAATCAATTATTACAATAAAATGAGAAAAGGGATGATGTAAAACTTTAAATAATTCCTCACCAAACAAAAATGGATTATTTTTTTGTGGAAACTAACTATCACTGTAAAGAATCGATTTATAACCATACATGAGATTTCCATTTTTTAATAACAGTACAGCAAAATGACTATATGCTATATAGCTAAGAAGTATAATCTTAAACGTAATCCCGCTTTAGAATCTGTTAATGATGGTCAGTTAAATATGACGAACAAAAATCAATATGGATTGTTGCATAATGAAATGAGAAAGAAAAATTTCTCTTTTATTTGAAATAGAGAACTAGCACAAAACAAAATAACCATGACTGGAAGTGAATAGCTAAAGTGTTAGTTAGATATCTATAACAAAACATTATAAAAAATAATAAAACATAAATATTCGCGCGAAGGTAAAACATATAGAAGTTCTCTTCTACTATTCGGCACTATTCATTGCTTAAATATATTTGAAAAGAAGAATGAAAGTGAAATACGTGAAGACAAGGAATATGGATAAGAAAAATTTACATCATTCATACTAATTTACTGTGAGAGAAATATGACCGATTCCAGCAGCACTCGTCGATTACCATATAATAATATCATCACACGTCATCATGCAAGGCATCTCTGTGCCACCAACTATTTTGACACGTATACAATTTCCAAATCAGGTGAGATTTACTCCATACCCATCTCAACCCAAATATCTGAACTTACGCCTACGGAATAACAGACCAAGATATGTTGTTTTAAAGTGAAGAAAAGTAACAGACGGAGACCTAGAAGGATTACAATTTTCCGGGAAACGGCGAAGGATGCATATAAGTAATGATGAAAAGAATGAATTTTGTATGGAGGAACCACACTACACCAATTTCGGGCAAGTTCAAACGTCGCCCTATCCTTATCCAATACCATACACCATACATGAATTGCAGCTGCTGAATAACGTACAAACAATATAGTAGCAAAGTTTTCTCGCTATTCGTATTTGAACCGGATTAGTGACCTTGTGAGATTATGATAATAATATACATGTTGATATGTAAAAGAGGATGGAATTACGTAAAAGTAAACTATTGGTGAGTAAATGAGTGAGTGAGTGAATGAGTGGATGGGTGAATGAGTGAGTGAGTGAGTGAATGAGTGAGTGAGTGAGTGAGTGAATGAGTGGATGGGTGAATGAGTGAGTGAGTGAGTGAATGAGTGAGTGAGTGAGTGAGTGAGTGAGTGAGTGAGAGAGTGTGTGAATGAGTGAGTGAGTGAATGAGTGGGTGGGTGAATGAGTGAGTGAGTGAATGAGTGAGTGAGTGAGTGAATGAGTGAGTAAGTGAATGATGTGCGAGTGAATAAGTGAGTGAGTGAGTTAGTGAGTGAGTTAGTGTGTAACTAAATTTAATGAGTGATTAAAAAATTAACGTCGATGCATGACGTGGCAGGTAACGCATCGATGAAGCAGGTTTGCGTGAATAGATGAGAACGGTGTCAGCAATACAAATAGAGAGAACCTATTGTATCGGCATGAAATGAATCACATCGTACGCTTCGAAGCTTCTGAGATCGTTTTATTAGATAAATGAACGAACAATGAGAACCGCAAATGCTTGACGACAAATGATGTATGAAAAGCAAAAATTAGAATGAAGATAACACAAAAAAATGTTGTCTCAAAATGCCATCGACAGAGATTCTTATAAGACTTGTTGTTTGCTATTGTCAAGTTTGTTAAACAAATCAATCTATGACCAGCTTGAATTAACTATCTTGCAGATTTTAAATTTTGAAACTTTAGGGAAGTTTGACTCACTCTTGTTGATATCTGTGTGCTTCACTAACAGTAAGGAGAAAAATATGGTTCCAAAATATGTTCTTCTACAATTATAGTCAGAAAATGAGAATAGCATTTGATAAATAGAAAAAAAAAATAATCGAACTTTGTTCAGCAAATTGTTAATTTATTGTTAGATTACATACGCCATGTCTAACTCATAGTTGCAAAGCGCGCGTCGAGTCATCTTTCCATGATATGGAAGAATATCAGTAGAAACTTGCATCATTAGAAAACATTAATTGCGTAAGCGTAGATGAAATAAGAGGGTTTAGTAATTAGTGAGGAAATCAGAACTGTTTTACTACTTTTTTTTGTAAGTCAATATTGCTATGAAAACATTACACTATATATATATATATATATTAATACTGAAAGAAATACACATCCTTCTGAATTCTCGTTGAAAATTCATAGATGCTTAATAGACTGAGCAATCATGTGTGATCATAAGATCAGACTCTAAGGAATGTGCAGAGTGCATCAGCAATGGTATTTGTAGTAGTAAGGAATGAAGAGGTCGGGGATTGATGATGAGTAGAGTTGATCGATTTTGAAATTATTGTCCCCGATCGCATTGGATATGATATAATTACCATGAGGTCAAATCATGCGTAGAGTCAAATGCATTAAGAAGTTGAGGAGATGATATCTAGAGAAAATATAAATATGTTCGTCGTCATCTTCTTCTTTCTTGTGCCAAATATTTTAGCTTATAATGGTAAAATTTCCATTTGTTTTTTTGTTTAAATAATACTAAATTACAAAATTAATATTGTAATAAGGTGAAATTATTTATATGCAAAAAAAATCTCTCATAAGTTGTACATTTTATGAATCATTCAAGCAATTTCTCTGAGACAGTGAAATTTTGAAAAGTTGAATTCAAATTTCAATGAATTACAGAAAGCAGCAGCGACAGTGAATTGCATTGCGATTTTGTAACAGAACAACGAATTGTTCAGAAATGCTTAGCTCCATTCTTGAATAAAATTGATTTTGGACAATTCTTTTTTGAAAAGAAATTCATTGATGCGCCATTGATACTTTGTGAATTGTACAAGGAGTATCAAAACTGTACCAATAAATACAGAGAGGATTGCAGGTCATTTTTCCTTCGTTTTTATTTTAAAATATTTAAGTAAAATACTTCTTCTAAGGCTATTGCTTAAACTTAACTTAAGGAGCAAAGATGAATAGAATCATCACACATGCATACCTATTTATGGGTCAGACATCTCTCAGTATTGGAATAAGACAAGTACATCATATCTTTGGGATAGCAGAATTATTCAATCTTTTTTATTCTTCAGAAAATCTGCGGTTTTTCTGGAATGGAATAAATTCTGCTAACGCATCATTGTACAAAAAAAGATACTAAATTTCTTTATAATAAATGAAAAACAGTACTTTCGAAAAGTTCTGAATTTTAGAATATTGAACATCCAATCAGAGCATTTTTTCGCTCAGATATGTTCCAGTAATTTCCAAAAGCAGTTGAGGCGAACATCAGGCATGCATTAATAATTTCCAAGATTACTTTGTCTATTCCTCAGAGTGCTTCCATAATAGCATGTTCCAGTTCAACCAAGAAATAACGCTTTTCCGAAGTGTTAGTTTTTATATTTGTTATCTAGTTTAAGTTTTTCAAAAAGTCTTTTAGTTATACCAATTTGATCAAATACCATTCTTTTTCATTTCCATTCATGTCATTCCCTTTCCTTCTCTGCACAGTTTATTCTTCATCAAATAAATATAATTATTCGTTTCATTATCATCAACAGAAGGAAGAATTATATCAAGAAGAAACAGTTTTTGTAATCGAAAATGAAATGAATACGTAGAAGATTGTAGTTGCATTGTATCTTGTTTGTTCTGATTATTCTATTTATCATTCTGTAAAAAAAAAATAAACAGGGTGTTTGATACTGATGTAATAATTAATAATCTCGATGCCACTTCAGAGAGAGTCTCTATGGAAGCAAATAGATAACTATATTATCTTTTATCAGATTTAAATTTTTACAAAGAACAAGGAATTGACAAGATGAGTTGTCCTTTAAGCCCTTCATATTCTGCCTATAATTTGCATAGTTTCCAACGATAAACAGTCCTATTTCAAATGTCATTTTGTCGCGATAACCTTATAATTCATACTGCAAGACAAATCCAAAGTATGTCTCTAAAGCATCACTATAAAACGCTGGGATCAGTGTTCTCTTTAAATAAGCACCTTTGTATCATAATTTTTTTAGACATGGAAATATTATATTAAGCTATTATTAAAAAATTATTAACGCACTTTATTTTATAATTTGAATATATAGAATATTTGCCACAGTTATTTAAATACCAAATTAAATTGTTTACAAACAAAATAAATAACATCCATTAAAGACTTAATTTAAATTACATTGACCTTTTGCAATTTTAATTGTGTCTTCTCATTGATCTCGTTATCAGAAATAAGAAAAGGATATTCTTAAGTGAAACTATGTCTCGTTATTATTTTTATGTTGATAATTTTTTTAAAATTTTCGAATCTTTAGGAATATGAACACGATGATATCAAAGATCGTAAATGCGGCTTTGTGCAATGGTATCTTAATTGTAGTATCACCGATGCTTACAATAAAGCTTGTTCTGTTGCCGCCGAGGTTTCTGATTCAATTCCATTCACATGATCATCATTAGACAGTAGATTTATCTCGCGTCTTATCACTTCAGTGATTAAGATATCTAGCAAGTATGCAATCTAATTAGATCTGATTTGTGATCACATTAAATTGCCTTGGAATGAATAAGAAAACTGAGCAGCAAGGTTGGATTGAAGAAATAGTTATACTGTTTCTCAAGAACACATAAAATCTTTTATTTCATAGAGATTTTCACTTTTATCAATTTTTTCATCAGTATTTTTTTAAACCTCTTTTCCAGATTATTCGAAAATACTATGAACTTCTTTTGAATTCCAACCAAAATTCATGCGATTTACAAAAACTGAATCCAAATTTATCGGAATTAAATTTGACCAATTCAAAAAGTATTACTCAGTCGAGTGAAAATTCCAGTAAAATTAATAAGTTTCCACTAGAAGGTATGTCGTATTTTTCGTTATATATTAAATAATTCGTTTTTATACATTGTATCATGTTACATAGTATTTAAGAGAATGGATTCTTGAGATTTATGAAATTAAGCACTGACTACAATTATTTTCATTTTTTTTGTAGAACTGGATTGCAAATGATGACGTGAGCAAAGTTTTTTCAAGAAGAAATGAAGTTTTAAGTTTTGAGTGAGGGCAACTTGAATTTTCAGATTTAGAAAACAATGTTTTTGTTTTTTTTTTTAATTCATCATTCTATCTATATCAATTCCTTCAGATTTAATAAATTCGACGAGTAAAAATAACAGTAACCGATGTGATATAGCCAGTGAGCGATACGTAGTGGAAGCAGCAACAGAATTGAGGAAATATGAATATCTCGAATACCAATTGTTCCGCATTCCTTTTCATCAATTAATGAAAAGGACACCTTGCTTAACTTACAAAATTTACAAAAAAAATATTCAAGATATTAGTCCGCAATGCAGGTTTAATCTTTTCGTTTTCGCAGTACGCAATTGGCAAGACACATATATCCCGTCTAACACTGAAGCCTAAAGAAGATTCAAATATCTTTATGCTAGCTCTAACCCAGTTTCGTATTTCCCTTTTTGTTGGACAGTACCAATTTTTGTTGTCCATTACTTTTTAGGAATATGAATATACATCTTGAAAAGATTTATGATTATTACTGCAGCGAGAACTTTGCTAACATATTAATAAATGAAGAAAGCTGCATTGAAAAGCTTCATTCAATTTATAACGAAAGTGATTGCTCAGATGCTGCACATTTTCTGGAAGGATATAATCCTCTTCCTAAAAGAGTGAGTTTATTTTGTTTTATTTTTAGATATTATCTTATAGTTTGCAAATTTCATAGTTGACTAATATATGCATTTGTTTTGAACAACACTATTGTTCAATTTTAAAATTATTTTTACTATTAATCATGTAGTGGAATATAAAGACTGGATTATAATTCTTTTGTTTCTAGTTTTTCTTATTTATAGTTTTATAAAATCAAATTTTAATTTATATCATAAACAAGGAAATATCGGATCCATCGTACGAACGATGCGAATTCGCCAGACGATACATTGGCTGTGGAATCAATGAATCTTTTTACGAAGCATGTCCTCAAGTTGCAAGAGTTTGTCACTTCTCTCAAATAATCCAACTTCTCAAATTTTTTTATTTCGGATCTTTTTAACCAAATTTATGAATTTCAAAGAAGTTAACTTTGAGAGATTTGTTGATAAAAAAATTTTGTAAACATGGACAAATAAAAAGTGATATTTGTTGAATATTGAATCAATAAATATCACTTTTTAAATTGCAAGCGCTTAAAAGAGAAAAAATCCAAAATTTTAAGGATTTTCAAGTGAAGGAAATTCCTCCCGCTATTTTCTAAAATTTAGTATTCTCAAATGATTCCCAGTTTATTTCTTTTTTAACAGATCATACAGAACTATTTTGACATATTGATTAATGCGAATAACAGCAATTGCCATTTGCGGCAGCGAGCAATTAACAATAATGAAACTTTTTCTGGTCGGTCTTTTTTTTTTATTAGCTCATTCCCCTAATTAAAATGTTTATTGTCTTCGACAATCACCATACCTGGAATCATTAGTCACGTCTTCATATTAAAATAATCATTATTTCATATTAATCTTTTTGTGCTTCCAATATCAGAATCAGTAAAGAAAGAATACTTTCAAGAAAAAGAGATCTTCTTTTTCCAATGCTAACAACTAATAATGAACCGCAATATTTGATTCTAATTCCTAACAACTAATAATGAACCGCAATATTTTGATTCTAATTCCTAACAACTAATAATGAACCGCAATATTTGATTAATTTGAAGTTGTAAGTAACTAATAGATATTTCATTTATGTAAAAAATAATTTCGGAAATGTTACAAATGTTGCAGATGATAGCAGTGATTATTTTGGTCATCATCTATTAACTGATTGTGCTCAGGGTTTCCTTTATGACAAACAGTTGGAGAAGTGTATCGGTGAGTTTGATAGTTTGCTATTTCATTACTAGAATCAGTATGAAAAAGCATCTCTCGTATACTTTTAAAGGAGAAATTTACAGTTCAATGCACTAATCGATTTCACTAGTTCTAAGCGGTTTTGGGAAATATAATTAAAAAATTCTAAGTATTTAGTTTTGCGATAACCTGGAAACCTATATTCGGTTCTTTTTCATGTTTTTAGGATCGTTATAAACAACCGATCAGATCTTAACACTTCGAAATAATCCATTATTTTACTTAAATGCATAGATATATCAATAATTATAAGTCAAATGACACTTTTCACCTTTACCGCGATTTAGATGTAGACGAATGTGCCTCCAATAAACACCTTTGTTCGCAGAAGTGTGTCAATAAGCCAGGTAGTTATGAATGTCAGTGTTTTGGCCCTTTGTATAAACTAACTCGAAATGGTCGTCACTGCTATCGCACTGATAGCGGTCTGTTTATTCTTTAAATCCTATCTTAGACTAATCGTTTTTACTTATCTTTTATCGGTTAATTCACCAATATCTTTATAATTATTTGCTTATATTTTTTGAAAACAGAGCAGCAGATTCATTGGGCGAAATATTTCATTTGACACTAATTTTGAAAAATGTTGTGGAAGGTAAAAGAGTAATGCTATAAATGATGTATTGATTTATTTATTGACCTGATGATATACTGATTTATGCACTAGCATAAATCCGTAATGATGTACTTCCAGAACCCGTTCTGTTGTTTTTGGCACATTCGCACAGTATATGGAACATTACATATAATGCAAATTCCCATCTGAAGTTGATACACAGTGACGGAATTGAAAAAGTAGCCATGTTCGATTACGACTTCAAGGCAATTCTTTTCAATTGAAATATTTATTTTTGTCTATTTATTTTCGCTTTTTAGTTTCTTTGAAGAATTGAATCTTTTCCAATGTTATTTTCATTTGCACATTGTGAATAGTCAAATTATATTATAGGAAGGAAAACTATATTATGTGGATCTAACAAGAAATTCACTTCAGTATGTAAACCTGTTCTATGAAAATAAAGTACATGTCATACAAAACCATGATATCGAAGGTACAGAAGGAATCTCTGTCGATTGGATACATAGGTAATTAACTTAGTTTGATCGTCATAACAATATCAATGTCTGCTGATAATATAAATAGTTCTAATTATAGTACAGTATCGACGGTGATGAAGTAAAAATGATGACAGTATAATGATAATATTAATAATCAACTGTATTATTCGTTGGACCAATTACTTCATCCTATCACTAATCGATAGATAATCATTATCAGCTTATTAATAATGCTAAGAAACCATTGTTACAGTGAGTATCTTTAAAGAAGAAATTTTTATAACAAAAATTCATTGAAATAGTTTTGGGGATTCGTGAAATTTCAGGAATCTGTATAGTCTACGCCAAAAACAGTTACATGTACAACGTCTCGATGGCCTTTATAGGACTTTGCTTTACGAAGGATTTTTTCAATTACCACGAGCTTTAGTCGCTTATCCTTTAACACGGTATTTTTCTCTTTTTTCTCTCCTTTTTGTAAAATATAAATGCATAGTTCTCAAATTGTCTTACAATTAGTTATTGATAGTTTGTTGTAAGATAATTTTAGAATTACAACATATTTTCGACATGACTGTGGCATTTTGACTGCATTAAGAAGTCATACTTCTTATCATCTCAAGGAGTGTGACTAATTATTGTGTATCCGTCATGTGCTCTGTATAGTAAAATGAGATGAATATTTAATTAATGAATTTTTCAGCAAATTCAAATAAAATTGTATGAAATCTTTAAATGATTGCTTATTTCCCTATGCTTTGATCAATCTCGACATTCTTCTTGAGAATAGGAATAAAATGTTCGGTGGTATTCACTAAGGATTCTATTTTATCCTTCATTGTTAATCATTTTACATAACCTATGATAAATGCATCCTTTGAAGCGAACTGTTTGCAAGTGATTGGAGTACAAAACCATTCATAGTTCGCCTTGCTATGGATGGTACTCAAGCGAAGAAAATCGTCACCGAAAACTTAGTTTGGCCAAATGCACTGGCTATTGATTATTTCGCGGAACGTCTTTACTGGGCCGATGCTTTCCGTGACGTTATTGAGTTCATTCATTTCTTAAATTACGATTTATATCTATGATTAATGTTCAGTAACAAAAATCTTACTTAATAGTTTTGTTCAGTAACAAAAATCTTACTTAATTGCATTATTTGCATATTCAAAATTTATTCTAATCTCCGATCTAGAATGGCAAATTTGGATGGGACAGGCCGGCGAACTATCATAAGTGATAATCGGTTGGTGGCGCATGTTTTCGGATTGACGGTATTTGATGATATGATCTTTTGGAGTGACTGGAGCAATCGTGGACTTCTATTTGCTGATAAGCTTACCGGTCGAAATTCAACAATGCTGATGGAAACCGAAGTGCCAGCGTATTTTGTTAAGGCATATCATTCTGCAATGCAAATGGCAGGTAGATCACAATGTTTTTATAATATTTTTGTAAACAAACAATGAACTTTTAGATCTAAACATTAGCTTTAAAATTCCTTAATTTATTAGAATTTCGCTGTTCGTTCTGAAATATTTTCTCTTCTAATTATTATCCTTCAGCTCCGAATCTTTGTGAAACAGCAACGTGCCAGCATATCTGTGTACCGAAGCTTGATGGTTCAGCATCGCATTGTCTCTGCGCTGAAGGATTTATTATGCATAAAAATGGTTTTTGCGAACCAAATTGCAAGAAACATGAGTTCGTATGCTCACAACCAGATCATAAGTCCGATTTTATAAAATTAGTGATTGAAAAATCCGAAAAAATTATTATTTTTAAGATTTTTTTTCTTGCTAAAACTCGATGATTTCATGCTTCATAAGCTTTTCATCTTCCAACTTTATTTTCCATTAAATGTCAAGGAAATATTTTAAAAGCAATATCAAGGTATTCTGTCCCAAAATGGTTTGAATTCCTAGAAATTTTCAAATTTATTCCGTCATTTATAAATTTCGCACATGAAAAGACTGCCCTTCCATGAGTTATGGCATTTTTTGCTCACACAACAGATTCCTTTTGAGTTCTATCAAATATTGGAATTTTTAGACATTTTTATTATTTGCAAAATATAATTAATCAATTTCCTGACATATCAGACCACATGCATTCACTTTTGCATGCTGCTCTTGATATAATTCTGAAGTAACTAAAAGTTTTTTTTCGAAATATGCTCTACGATATTAGAAGAAGAAGTATGTAATCATTATAATTATTTTTAAACTTCGCAGATTATGTGGTGAATCTTTAAAGTAGCTGTTTCAGATGTCTCAATTTAATATATCGATGTGATGGATTGTACAATTGTGGAAATGGAGATGATGAAATAGAATGTCGTAAGCATTTCTCCATTCCATTCGTCTATCAAAGCCATTTCTTTATATCAGTTGATATCGTTTATTTTATTGACATCATTAACAAACAATCACAATTAAAAAATAAATAATCGAATTATTGCTTTTGAACTTCTTTGCTTTTTTGAATTTTAAGATATTTTTGAAGTTCATCATTACAATCTTCCAGCGATACCTCTTTGCATGCATGATGAACGTAAATTTCCATGTCGTGATAGTCGGAAATGTATTTTTCGATCGCAACTATGTGATGGTTTCGCAGATTGTTACGATCATTCTGATGAATTGTACTGCACCGATGTAGTCATGGAACATTGATTGCTTCATAAATTGCTTTCAGTTAATGATTTACTCTATGTTCCTAAGGCATGAAATAAAACGGTAGTTTCAATCCTTATTACTCCCATTATTATCATATTACTAATTTGATTACCATAAACCATGCTTAAATTGTAACTGTTAGAATTTTCTCTCCACATTTGGAAAAATATTTTTTCTTGAATTCGGATCTTCGATCTTGGTTGTGTGTGAAACATTTTATTAATTACTATCTAACTTATATAATAGTGAAAACTTTGTTCAGACTTTTCCAGACATTTCCTTCTCCTACGAATTTTCCCATAATTGTTAAATAGAATTGCGCAAGCTTCTTTTTATTACCGACTAATGAATGATAGATTAGTAATATGGAATAATCTTTTCAAATGCTAATTAAAAATAAGACAAAATTTTGTGGACAAAACTTTCAATCTAATAATAAACAAGGTTGGCTATGATTTTAAAAGAACACAGAAAATTACAAATATATAGAATGAATAAACAAACAGTAATGTACAGCACATAGCAACAACATATTGTCATTGAATTATTAGCAAAAGCAAAGGTTTGACTGAAGCCGAAATAAAATGAATTTGATCATTGCAATAAAGAATGAGTTAATAAAAAATTTGTATAATGACTTCCATAACGTTCGCTGCGAACAGCGTGGTTATTTATTTGGCTTACATCTGATTATTTTGAAGGTCATATCCTAATCAATCAATCAACCAATCAATCAACTTATCAATTTAAGAATGATTTTAGGGGAAATAGGTGTGAATCTTCATAAGCAATAAAGTAAGCAAAACAGAATAATATAAGAAATATTTAATTACTTGGCATTGAACTTCTGCCAAAAAAAATGAGAAACTGACAGAAATACGGTCCTCAGTCTTATTTTAAGATGATGTAGAATGAAGCTCAGGATTCTTTCTACATTTTGATCTGTTCCACAATATCAGCTGGAACAGCGCGATAAAAAAAAGTTTCATGCACAGCTTGCTAGTTGTACAATATCAAGCTCTCCCTGTTATCTTTTTAAAGTTTTGTCATAGAAATATTTATTTCACCACTGAGTAATGATATGTAAAATTACCTTTGTTATCGTAAAGTATGTCTATTTTCATCAAACGATGATCGACATTGCCGATGAGTAGTAGTAGCCCGTACAAGCTCGGTTGCCATTTTGTCTAATGAAAAGCGAGTTTACAAAAACTTTTTGTTAGGAAATAAAATTCGGACGTTTCCTAGATAAATTCTGGAATGAAGAGATAAAGAATAGTTTTCTGAGAATGTAAGTCTTCATGCTCAACAATAGAGATACAAATTTCACCCGAAAATATGTTTTATAAGTAAAAAGAAATCAAAGAAAAATAGCAACTGTAGCATTGGCCCTTGCATCAGCAACCAATTCCGCTTAATTTTATTCTATTATCGTTTAATTTGTATCCTTCTGTAAAGACATGCAATATGTACGATAAATGCGAACATCACTGTAGCACAAAGTGAAGCGCCAACAATTGCTGTTGTCGTACTAATACAATCATCTTCCGGCCTTTGTAATCGACGAATTTGTGCAGCTACTCGAGGATTGTTCGGTGAAACGCCGAAATCTTTGATAAGAATAATTATCTAAGAAAATGTTGAAGAAACTTTACGAAAAAAGAGTAGTGAAGATTTTAAAAGTTAGTGGTGAAGATTTTATAAAATACGGTATTAATAAAAGATATGAAATGAAGGAAAAGATACCTAGCTGAGTGTCCAGTACATCAAGCTGCTGCGAACGGACGTCTACTTCGGCCATTCGATCAGTCAAATTCAGAAGTAGCGGCAAATCTGGCAATGCACGCCGTCTTACTGCCTTTCTCTGATTGCTCAAATCTCGGCATTGTGGCTTCTGAATATCGCAAAACACATATTCATATCGAAGCAAACAGTAAAACACAAAATAGCTGAAAGGTGAAAATAAAATTTGGGAAATTAGGATTAAAAAGTTGTCCATCTAATTAATTTTTCTAGCAAAATTTAAGAAATTCGGAAATAAAAATTGTAAATATCCTACAACAGAAGATAGATGTAAATATAAAATCTATAGATATAAGATTTCTGTAGGGAGCCAAACTTTTTATTAGGTACTATAAAACTATATTTAAAAGCTTAAAGTGAATGCCTAACTTTTGATAAAACAAACTATTCTTTCATGCAAACTCATTTATGCTATTATAGCTTTGTATAATATTTTAATCAAAAAACATCTTACTGGACATTCGCCATCTCGAATATCTAATCTGACTGAACATTGGAAATTTACTACTACTTTATCTGCAAATTTGAAAGCATGTGCTTCCTTTTGTGCTTCTAACTCTCTAGGACCGTATTCCAAGTTATCCAAGAGATATCGATCGATTGCACACCTAAAATGAAATCTTTTTATAAGTGAATAACACAAGCACGGTCCAACAATGTAACTTTTTCAACTTTTCTATCCCCATTAGAATAATTTCATATTCATTCGTCTTTTTTCAATATTATGACCATACATCCCAACTGACATTCTACTATTCTGATTCCGACAGTCGTAGATTTGTAAATTGCAGTGGTAAGAATTTCGTTTTATATTATGAACAAAAAACTGTTATTGAAAAATTTCAAAAATTTACGAATGCTTAAACTGGAAACGATGCACTTACCCATCTTCATTGAGTATAACAAATTGTGTACCAGATCCATCTTCGACGAAGCATGAGTGAACTGTCATACACCACAGATCTAAGATATGAAGTTATGATGGCTATAGAAATTTAATTTTAATGGAAGTAAAATTAGCTTTAACTAAAAAGGAGAAGAACTGATTGCTGCACTGACAGTTAATATTATGATTAAATAATTGGCTTAGTTTCATTCAACAAAAAGGTTAGATAGTGATGAAGTTATACTAATTATATGCAACAATAATGTAGTGCGATAACGATTTGATAACAGTGCATGTCTTTGTTAATTTTCTGAGAATTATTTATTGGAATTTAAAATAATTTCCTGAGAAAAACATTTAAAATATTATTACACTTCTACTTGATCCTCACATTAAGCTATTAGTGTGTAATTAATTTACATATTATAGAAAATATCTCACTCATGTCAGTGGAATCGCATTTCCATTTATGAAGCAATTTGCTGCCAACAGAAACAACCGATAACGGTTCCATGGAAATCGGATCTACTACTTCGTAATGGCATCGTGGCATTTCAGCGAGTTCTGTAAACGGTTCCAGCGATTTCATTGATACTGTTAGTGGATATGTTACTGTTTTATCTGCTTCCATGTAGAAGCAGCTAATTTCATAGCCCTGAAGGTATAATAATTGAAGAGATAATTAATCTTCTCAACGACGATCTTTCTCTTTTCACATCTTATACACCAAAACTTGATCAAATATCTTTTTATTTAATAAATTCAATCTATAAATGATGAAGTTACAAAAGAAGTTTTCCATATATTGTCGATTTGAAAATAATCTTTTAGGGCAATTGACTGCTGCATTGAGATTTGCACTGCGTAATTTTTGTCATATTCCACATTAAACTCGAGATCTCATTCATAGTCAGAAATTTTTTATTACGCATCCTTTCACTAATGAATATCGAATGAATCTTATGTCCTACTAAGATGATGGGATGACCACAAAATTTGTAATCTTCGCTATTGGTTTTCAAAATTTGAAAATTTTCAAAATCAGAAGAGTGATAAACTGACCCTATCCACTTTTGTGATAAATTCTTCATGAAACGAAATCATCACTTTTACGTTAGCGAACATACCCGGTGGATTGGTCTGCAATCGATGAATTCATATTTCAGCAAAATCAATATAATCTAAAGTATCAATTACATTGCCTTTAATTTTAACATTTCTGCAGTTGTCTAGACAATATTTTAAAAATTTTTGCGTTTTCGTGATGTTTTCAATTATTAGTTAAGACAAAAATAAGTTCTAATTTTTTAACAGTTTTCTAAATCCACATTTAATTACTATTCAAAGGTCTTTCTTATTAGTATAACATTACAACTGCTTTCGAATGTAAACGAAGAAGAATGAACAAATTTTATTATATTAGGGAAATGAATGGACTTGAAAAAAATTCATGTTTCTATTAGCTTTGCAAATACTTAGTAACATACACAGATTTCTGTGTAGTACATGACAAATTTATTATTAATTGACTGAATAACTGTTGTTAGGTAAAAGTTTTTTTGTTTTATAAATTTCGAAAATATGCTCTCATTGCTGTTACTCTTTTGTAACGATATCAAACCAATAGCAATTACTATTATACTGAAATGTCGCTTAGATGGGAGTAAAGTATTTGCGGTTATCGAATCGAGAAAATAAATAAAAAACTGGTTGCCTTGGACAATCAGCGAAGAGCGACAACTTATCTTTGTTCCATTTAAAATAATTTAATAAGATTCTAGTTTCTGAAGCTTTTAGCATTACATACTGGTTTCTTCATGAACACTGATAATAGCAACAATTGAAGGAATTTTCAGATCATCTAATTGATTTCGCTTATGCATTATTTCAATCAGCTATTTAATACTTTATTAATATAATTCATTAATTAAATGAATTAATATATAAAATTTTATATATTTGTCAAATATCTAACAGAGTTAAGAACTGAGTTTTTAATGAATAGATAAATGTCAAAGTTTATTCATTTTTTCATTTTCCCCTATTCTTTCCTTTCTTAGTGATTTTTTCATTTTCTCGAGAAATTTTGTCATTCATGATAATGTCAGACGATTATAAAATTTTCAGCAATTTCTTCAATTATCTTTTAAACTTCTTGTCTTTTGACACTCATCGTTTTTTACAAGATCTGAAAAATGAATTACATGTTGTCTTTTATGTTCTAACTTCCATTCGACAATTGTTTTACCAAAAACCTGAAAAGGTCATAACAAATCTAAAAATATATAAGCAATTTAAGCCCAAAATATGTACGAAATTTGTAAGGTCGAAGAAGTAGACACAAGTAGTTATTGTCATCAATAAAAGATAATTTTCCCAGCTCTAACTAAAACTTCTGCTCATGCGTCAAAATTCTCTGGATTTAAAAACTTTTCAACCTTGCACAACTTGTTAAGTTGATCATCTTTCGAGATAACAAAAAATTGAAGAAATAAGCGTATTCTATTTAATCTATTTGTTTTGCTGGCTTGTTTGCTCAGCCTTCTATAGAAAGTATTTAAAATTCATTCAATGAATCGTATATCGTACATCAACAAGTTCATCTTCAACAAGTCACATATCATGAAATATCTTCGCAAATGAGGTCTTCGGGATAAAATTTCACGAAAAATAAACAAGTTATATCAGCGAAGGCCTTTGTTGCCATATTGTTACGCATCAATATTACCTACCATATATTTGAATATTTACTCGCATAAAGATTTCACATACTTCAGTCAATAAAAATTAGATTCAGATTGCTAGGAAAAATGATTCGGATAATTCCAGGTTTTGGCTTTTTTGACATTGTTAAATCAGCGATTATTTTGGCCTTTTTAATTATAAATTAATAAATATTAGCAGCTTAATATCGTAGTATTTTATATTTAATTAGCAAATATTAGTGCTATAAGGTTCATAAACATTATTAATTAATATTATTTGTACTGTGAAATATTGGGATCTTCGTTAATCGTAAAATGCCTCTACCAACTTATTTAAGAGATTTATTCACAATGCTTCGACATTTCATATATGATTTTGAATCATATCATTTTCTTGAATGCAGAATTCTTGATCCAGAGACTATTAACTTAGTAAGTTTATTCTCTCATTATTTGTACTATTTGAATCATTAATGTGATTTCTTTGAGTGGTTTTTTTGGATCCATTAGAATTCAGTTAATGATTAACTTGAAAAGTTCAATTTTCTTTCCCACAAAAAGCAATGAAAGATACTTGCTGATATACCATCACAATGATGTGTCACTGAATTGGAAGAACGAAATTTTGAGTAGAATCGAAAGGATAAGTGATGAATTATGCTGCATCGATAATAATTTACGATACTATTTCAAAAACGACATTCATTTGTTCTGAATTAAAATGTATTATATTTCAAGGCGTTATGATCTCTTATTTCAACTAGCAGTTCAATAAACAAGTAGAAAATAAAAAGGCTTTAGAAACAGAATCTTATTAAAAAATAAAAAGCTGGAATCAATTTTTATTAAAAAATTAAAATTTTTTAATTATTAAAGAAATTTTGAAAATTGTTCAAGAAAAACAAGAACTTCCTTGGTGTGCTATCAGTAATGATAAAAGGTTAAATCAAAATAATATTCTCTGAATTTTTACCTTATATTCGAAATAATTCCCTCCAAATTTGTCTTATATTCGTTCCTTAACCAATGAATAAAACAAATAATAATATTAACAACAACAAAAAATGCAAAAGATACTGTATCTTAAGGTACAGAATTGAAAAGGCTATAAATATCAATTATTTTTGTTAATCCTATTTATGGAACATTTTTATGTCTGGACCTGAATAGTGAAAAAGAATTTTTTTTTGTGTTCTATACCTGTTTACAATTGCGGCAGGTAAGACAAATATGTGCATTGTATTGTGACCAATTTATAACTTTTATTATTTATTTAAAACATCCTAACTCTTCCATCCCTTTTTTCATTAGAAAAAATGTAAAATTCCTGGTAATTCTCATTTTCAATTTTCATGTCTCGCAATAAATAGTATTACATTGATGAGTTGTTAATTGAAGAATTACAAAAAAACTGCAATTTTTTTCTTGTAAAACTAATTTCCATAAAAAATCATTAGTTTATATACTGCGAAATTTCTCTTTTTATGTTGTTCCCTCTAATTCCCGTTATGAACGCCGAAAGTTAATTATGAGAAATTAAAAAAAAACTAAATATATCACCTTGATTATCAGCTAGGTCGCTGATAAAAATGACTTCATAAGACTTAATTAAAAATTTCAACTATTATAAGGTTGTCAATTTCGAAGAATTTCATACTTATAAGTAATGTGTTGGTCACTAACACCCAACTCGTAGATGAAGAAATGATTTGATTCGAACAGTCCAAGAAAAAGAAGTTTATCACACTATGCGTGTTCCAACTTGCAACTTTTTTTAAAAAAGAGATAGGGGAATGATAAGAGAGTAATGATTCCATGGATTATACTGGATTGTTATTACAGTATAAATTTGACTCTTTTATATATAATTATACGTAACACTTTACGGCAAACATCGATATTGCATATCAATTCAATAACATATTTATAATAGCTAAATGCAAATCTACGAACAACCGATTCTGATAGTCAGAGTGATGAAATAAAAAACGTGATAATAATGTGATAACTGAAGCTAATTTTATTGCAGGAATCATCAGCTTCATTAACTCGAAAGTAAATGTGGACTTAATCTCCAACTAGAGATATTTTAGAAATTGTGAAAGAAGAAGCAGTCATTTAATCAATTTAGTACGATTCTTTTAAAACAATTATTTATGGAAGAGATATGCGAAAGAATAAAATTAATTGTAGGTGATGGAGCAAGAGATATTTAAGACTGAAAACAGAATTTTTAATTAAATAAATTTTAGAAAAAGTGGGATGAGAATGCAGCTTATCTTTTCAAAAGTGAATGTCGCTATTGATTACTACCAATCATAAATTACTTAATCGTTTTTCCGAAAATAATTGTAAAGGTTACGATAGTTTAAAGCAGAAAAGTCTAGTATAGCTGTATTCAGTGTATCATATCATTAAGTTTGAAAAAGCTACATAATTATTCAACAGTGAATAAACTTACGGATCTTGTAACAACTACACCACATTGATCTTTTCGTATCGCGATCGATGTAGTTCGACGTCCAGTATCGCGTGACACGCAACTCTCGTCATTTGAATGTCCTACCACGTAAATTCGACCTTGGAATACGCTTTCTGTCAGGAACACCACCTCGATTGTATTTTCACCACATTCCACTTTGCTTTTCCTGAAAATTCTTTTTTTTCATTTCTGGGAAACTTGAAAAGAAAAATGTAATTAAAAAATCTGAAATTTCTCAAATTAAATAATTCGATATGAAGTTTTAACAAAAACCTAGCACAATTTTCATAAATAAAGATAATTAAAAATTGACTGCCTCAGCGAAATTCGACAATACATTCATATACCAAAAGGAGAAGGCTGGTCAATATGCTTTATTGAATTCAGTTTAATTTTATTTAAACTTTATTTTCAAATTGACAAATATGATTTACTAGCAAATTTTGATTGAAGCTCAGTAAAGTGAGCTCATGGAAATGCTTGAACATCACAATTTCGTGAATTGTGATAACAAAACCTGTTTTTATTTTTTTTTCTTTGATGTACGGAACAATTTCGCAAAAATGACTCTGTGAAATGTTTTTCTCAAAAAGAGAAAAGTTCTAACTTTCTGTATCATCCATGCAGCAACCGAAAATAACCTAAATCATGATTGCTCAGATACTCAGCTGGATGAACTGGCTCAGAAGGGGTAAAACCGATTAACATTAAATCAAACAATTTTCACTCCACTTTTTTAAACTAAATTTTTTCTAAATTTGTATTGGAATATGGAATATGTTGTCCTTTTTTAAATTACATTTAAGAAATATTCTGACAATATGGTGTAGCAATTCAATCCTTTCTCAAATCTTGACCAAAAGACTCTACTTTCAAATTCATAATTTTTAAAGCCTTCTGTATCTTTGAAGTTTTTTGATAAATCATCATCTAAGATAATGATGAAGATAAACGCATTTTTTCATTATTTATTCATCAGTTTCTGAGTTTTGATATTCCTAAATTTTGTATTTACATTTTCACAACTAATCAATTTTTTTGGACATATTTGTAAATAGAAAAAGTTTTTTCTGATGCGTAAGATAATAATATTTAGTGAAATTTATTACTTATATGCCGAAGGATATCGCAATGATTCTACTGCATACCTGGAAAGTAAATAGCAACCTTTCTTAGTTTTGGAAATACTTCTGCTGGCAATTACTGAACTCTTGCACTGTTATCAAGAAGAAATATAATATTTTTAATTTTAATGAGTGGATGACCGATTACTACATTAATGAAGAGAAAGTAGTCGAATTATGAATTATAAACTAGTTTGTGGTTAAAAATCACTGAATTGTTTGACAATCAAAATATTAACTACTTCAGGTTTCTGTTACTTCATGACGCTACTATTATTAAAATCAAGTTGTATGATCAAGAATTTTCGGGATCAAACCAATTAATACTACATTCATTTTTTAAAATACAATTGCAGCATTGCTCATTTTATAGCTATTGGTTTTTAAAGTGTTAAATAGACAAAATCATTATTTGCAATTGAATTATGATTGAAATGTTTTACGACAAACCGTGTAAGTTTTTTAGTCAAAGAATAGCCCTTCGAACTTAAATATCCTTATTGAAAAGTAATTTTGAAAAATGTCTAGAATACGACAGCTAAAAACTCAAATTTTGCTATTTGACATTCGGAAGACAGAAATTTAAATAATTTTCAGCTACATAATGTGACAAAATTGAACAAGAAAAATTAAAAATCATTATAGGGAAAATATTTAAGATTAAAGCAGAAATTTCTCACAAAACAATTTCAAAAATGGTACCATATGCACGAGAAAGAGAAATTTTTCGGAAATGTGTTGATAATCAATGGCAAATGATGTCTTCAATTTTTCCAAAATAATATAATTTATGAATATTTTCTACTATAATTCACAGAAAAGTCATTAAAAAAAATTTTTCCCTATACAATATCGAGTTTGAACATTCCAATGCAATGTGGAAGTGATAACTGGCTGATATGGAGCATTTTCTATGTGCATAAAGATGTGCTCATGAAAGTTTTATATTCACTTTTCGGGAAAAAATTTATATTTTCGTATCCATCATTTGCGGCATAATAATATCAGAATTCAGTCAACATATGGATAATCAGTTTGTATATATGGAAGAACTGTTGCCGCCTCAAATTTTGCAGGACAGAGAGAGTTGAATTATTGATTTCTTTAACATATTGCGGACAAATGTTCAGTTATTCAGAAAAATGAAGCATTAAAAATAGTCATTATAAAAACTGATAATAAGAATTACCAATCTGTGAGTTAGGTATGGGAATGGAATAAGCCTGTTGGACAATGAACATAAGTAGAACAGATTGGATCAGAAGCGGTATCGGTGCAGTGGCCATAGCTGAAGCAACGTGTTGGGTCATCACTTGAGCACTTTACTGACGCATTTTCGCTTTTGTGCCACTTTCTTGTAGTACGACAATGTTCCGTTTCTAATCTCTTTCCAGCCCACTTTCTTTTCCTTCAATGTCCATATTTAACCAGCATCTGTCGTGATCGCGATGCTACAGCCATCCACTCATCGAACAGCAGTATTCCCTTCTTCTCTTATAAGAAATTCCCTTAGGCATCTGCAGGTTAAAGGAATCATTCAAAATTTGATCTTTCTTTCTGTCCTTTTTAATCTTTTCTCTTTATTTTTTCAGGTTTTTTCTCATCTCTCTTGCAATCCTCTATGAGTTAATTATCCCAGATTTTCTTATCATGTAACAGCACTTACTACAGCAGCACAACAGATACTTTCGCTTTTTCTAAATGAATGTAGTATAAGGATAAAGAGCATGCTATTATTGACAATGTCACCTTTCCCTCTCACCTCTATCATTAATCATTGAATCGTCCATCACTTCATCTTATCCTGATAAACAATCACAACTACTTGTTAAATAAATGCTCTCACAGTTCCGTCACAGTAACAGCAGAAGTGATAAGAACGTAGGATAGACATCTACTGAGATACAACAACAACCAATGACAAAACAACGGATATTGAATGTAACGGTGATATAATCTATCGAATGGGCTGCTCAACAACTGGTTCTTTCTTTATAAGCCAATTGCAGAGCCATTGTTGACACTTGTCAACTGAAATTGAATTTTCAAGCGTTGATTTGAACCACTTTTCAGCTTCTACTGACATCAACAGTTTGCAGCGCAACCATGTGAATGGAAATCTCGTACGTTCAAATTATCATCTACTGATTATTATGAAGAGTTTCAGCGAATCTCATAATAATTTGGGAAAGAAAAAAACGAGTCGTTATCAAGGAAAGACTGCTTCAAAGTATTATGCGATTACCTCATTAGAAGTGTGGGATTTATATTTTCTCGGTTGGAATACCACAGGAAATCAATCATTGGACATCAATGAAAACAAGCGACCATGTTGATTGCATCATCTAAAATTTCCTTATTGGTCAGGAAAGCGATCTTTTCAAACAATGTATATTTTAACATTTCATTTTAAATAAATGCCAGGAAAAAAGGAAGACAATATCCAAAATTTAGAGTATGTAAATCTAATATTCTTTCTTTCTCCTAATCCACGAAGTACAACATGTTATAGCATGTTTTTTTGGAAGATCTTGAATTTATCGTCTATGCATCTTCGCATTCAAATATTACTGGGAGCAATTTCAGTTGACAAATGTTTTTTTTTTTCGAATAAAATAGCATAAAGAAGATTTAATTTGCTCAAAAATTTAATCTCTATTTCAGATATCCGCATCATCATACGTTTTCCTAATCGTTCATTTTCTTTTTCCAGAAGATTTAATCTTCAATTTTTTATCTTGTTGAGTTGACAACTTTTCTATCTGTAAAAAATTTTTAGCGAAACGCAAAATTACAACTTGAAAGTATCACAAGAAAGTGACAATTTTCACACCTTGATATTATCAAATTCCACTCTTTAAATTACTAGAGTGCGCTAAAGTAGTTATTTCTGAATAGATATGTTTCTATGTATGGATTTATATCCTAAAACATTACCTTTTGAAATCCGTTTTTCTCTTGTGAATCTATAAGTCTTACTCCCTGTATTTTCGTTTTCCAATTTATCTTCTTCAAATGTTAAATTTTCAGGAACACGCGCAAAATTTTACGCTCAAAATCCAAATTCATATATAAGGTGTATTTTCGGATTTATACTTCCTTGTACTTCCTACAATTCGACTGTTTTCTTTAAATCTGTAATTAACTAAACACTAGCAGAAAACAAAAAAGTATTTGTTGGTAAAATTAAAGGAGATAGGCAATTATGTTACGAGTTTAGAAATTACATAAAGAGATTTCTTTAAAGAAACGAATCTGCATCATTTCATCACCATGTTCACAAATTTCATTGAAACCAACTCTTCCTCTTTATAATCCCAGTTGATTCTTGATAGAATTGACTAACTTTTGCGTTTAGCTTTTCGTTTTTTTTTTCTGTTGAGTTTCTTTGTTCAATTTTTCCCTTACAGATTCATGATCTCAATTTTTCATTCAATTCTGCATTTCTGATGTCGAAATGAGGTCAAAATGAGATTCTGTTCATTCATTTCTGCAACTCATTTGAATTTCTATCATTTCTCTTCAATTCCTGAAATTTGATTATAAGCTACAATAAATGCACTAATAAAATTGACGATACTCATTCTGAAGCCGGACAGACAGATTTACTTCGATAGAATTCTTGGAATTCTTTTCTCTGGTCTTTTTTTGCGAGTTCCAAATAAAAGCGCTCATGTTTAGTTTTTCTTTAGAATTTTCACTGTCAGCTATCGAAACATTCTAAAAATTGCAACTATCATCATAAAACTATAAACAAAATCCCTGAAAACCACATTAAGATTGTGGGAACGAAATAACAAGAACTTAATTAAATTTTATAATTAATATCATATAAAGCAATTTCAACTTAGTCAACAATTATCTAAATGTTCAGCTTTCGGTTCCAATAAGTTAATAGAATAAATCGAAGTGAATTTCAAATATGTTTTTATTTCATATCGTTAGACATTCTAGGACTCTAGAAACATTTTGCAAAAAAACAGATATTTGCAGCAAAAAATATATTACTTAAGCTAAGCATTAAATGAACATTACATTTCCTCTTCAAAGAAGAAATTTTAAAAAGATGACATGAGTGAAATTTAAATAATGAAGATGTCTAGCAAAAGTAAAGGAATTAAATTTGGGCTTTTTTTGAATAGCTAACAAAATTTACATATGCAAAACACAGATGTAATATTTCCTCACCAATGTAGCAACGCTGATGATGATGTCACATCAGTAATGTTTACAACGTCATCACACTCTGATACAAAGCTTCTTCCAACTGATATTTCTTTTTGAATAATCCATTTCTAGTTATAAGATAAAAATCGACCGAAATAAGATATTCAATTCAATGAGGAAATAAGAAAAATTGCTTCATCCTGAAATAAGATAATGTGGCACAGTTTCAAGCATATTTTGGATCCCAATAAATCATTGTAGATGAAAGCAGAATAGAAAGAATCAATGCAAAATCTGACAATCAAACTGCCTTTTAGAAAGTTAGAAAGAAGAGAAAGTTGAAAGTTAGAAAATTGAAAAAAAAAGCGAACCACAGCTTTTTTGGATTGTAAGCTTTTTTCCCACTAAAGATTGTTCAACTTCGGATCTGAATTATTTATTACTGCTACAAGAATAATTTTGCGTGCAACTAAATAGCATCAAAATTTTCAAAAATATGATATCATAACAAGATTGTATAACAAACCTCGACAGAACATTGTTCCAGATCTCTGACATCAATAGTTGGGATCAATTTGATTTATATTTGCGAGCTTTTGTCTTAAGGGAGTTTTCGACAAACGAAATTGTAAAAATGGCAAAAAAATGATGAAAGATATCAATAATTAACAGAATGAGGAAATGTTACTCTAACCTCTTTTCAATAAAAATCCATTTATTCCCCAAGGAATATTAGAATTAAAGATACTTATATAGTTCAATAATTAGCAACTGAATAATTAGTAACAAAGCCAATTTTGTGGACTGTGGATGAACAGATGGAGAAATCACTGCTAGTGGACTATCAACGCTCTATCTTTTCTAAAATGATTTTTGCTGGAAAGATCTATGAAGCACGAATTCTTTTCTGGCATTTATTTGTATTCAGATTTATTGATATTATTTTATTAATCGTCGAAATTTCACAACGAATAATCCGGTTTGTTAATACAAACCTTTTTGCACATTCCAGTACCTTTTTAATTCTTTACAAACTAGACAAGTAGAAATGAATAGAAAAATAAAAGGAGTAGAGATATCCAAAATCAAATTATTCAGCAAACATTTTAGCAGAATTCTGCATTTTATAACCACATCAAACAGTTTAAATAATGAGGAAAAATTGAATTCAGCAATGTATACTCGCCGTTGCATTTTTCACTTATTTATTGGGCTACAAAGTTTTTCAGAGATTTTTTCCAAGTTTCAAAAAATGATGAGTAAATTCTATCTACAATTCAGAAGTTAACTTGCAATGCGATTCTTCCTATTATCCCCCCGATCATTATATGACACTTGGTTATAAACCAACCAAAACATTGTGGATTTTACTATAAACTATGAATTTACTAATAAAACAGTGAAAATCTCGAATATCGAGGACTACAAAATCATATATAACATTAGTCAATCAACCATTCGTGTTTAGATGTATTCATTTAGTTTACAGATTTTTGTTTTCAATAGGGAAATCATAATTCGAATGCAAGTAATAATAAATTCTTACTAATAGATAAGCATAATAAAAATTAATCTAGATTGCCGATGTTATTGCAGAAAGTTTTCTTAAGTCTTGTCAATTCGTGCATCTGGATGATATCAATACTTCTATACAACAAAATTTTCCCAAAATTGAAAATGAAAACAAATTCCGAAACTGAGGACGGATTATGCGAGTGCCTTGAATTTTTTGTGATTTTTTTAATCTTAACCTAAAGATGTTGAATTAATTGTCACATAGATGAGGCATCAGAGCTTCTCAAATTCTATTTCCATGTCTCCACCGATAAATGATGACAAGTAACCTAAAAAATTTTCGTTTCTGTCAGAAAATTAAATCCGAAAGAAACTTGCCTCAAAGACTTATAAAAATCCCGAAATCCCGAAAGGCCCGCCACAACGCTCCACACCACCATCAACATCAAACCGATCACACTTTTCCCCCCACTCATATTCAAAACAAAATATCTCCCGCTAAAAACATGTTCTTCAAGCTGTCCGCTCTGCTTTCATCCTCTCTCATTTTTACTTCCATCTGTAAGAGTTACTCTCTTCTCCTAATTCTCACAAGGACCGATATATTTTTATCAAGTGCTTCTTTCTGGCTACTCTTCTCGAAACCTTTTCGCAAATTCGCAACTGTCGAGATTAACCAACGTGCAAATTCGTAGGTGGTCAATTACACTACTTACTCACGTGTCTCTTACCATTATACTTAATTTTACGGTCTTATTTATCTAAGTCTTATTTTTTCTATCGACTATCTTTCTAGTTCCTTTCTATCAACTATAAACGAGAACTATTCCCGTGAAGCCTCGTAATGTTAGCATATTTAGATACGTACTTTATTCTCAAGATTACTGCAATGAAGTTGTTAGAAAACGTTGAGCTTGAACAATTGTCCTACACGTTTGGAGAGAACGCAAAAGATTGTTGCATTGATGTGAGGTTTGTCGTTAGTAATATTTATAAAAGATTAATCGAATAAAGTTCATTAAGAATCACTGCTCTTTTCTTATAAAAAATGATATCTTGTTATGGATGCGGTATGTATGTTTTTCAAAATTCATGGATTAGTAGTCATTCTTCACTTAATTTTATAATTTATACTAACAAACTTTTAGTAGAAGTGTTATGCATTATTTCTATTTTTATTTAAAGTGCTCAAATCATTCTTTTTGCAAGTTTGACAGTGTATGCAACGTTACTAGGTAATAGAATATTGGGCAAGTTACTCGTATATCTTTGCTTTTCTTTTGACTGAATGAGGTGTTGAGACATTTATTTTAATGATCGTATACAGTGCCTATTTGGAAGGTTGGAAGCATATTCTTGTAAAATGATAACATCCGATAAAAAACAGTGGAAGAAAAGTCAACAATGTAGCAGTAATGCTCCGCAACCACTCTCACCACCAGAGAAATTGCCTTGGCTTCTATCTAATTCATCATGGACACAAACTCCGCGTTTACGTCATTTTTCAGAACCTGGCTGTTCCAATTTAAATAATAATATCGAAGAAGTAAGTAATTTATTTTGAGTTACAGTTTCCTGCATCAGGTTTTCCTTGCAGTTCCTTCTGCGGAGGACATATATAGACTTTTTATTTTGAAGTTTGATTTTCATGAATATAGTCTTCAGAGTGGTTTGGTATATGCAGACGCAATTTCCTCTCGAACCCTTTTTGAATTGAGATCCGTTTTGAACTCATCATTTCAAGATTATGATTTTTCGTCTACAAAGAGCGAAGCATTCTCACTTATCCCTAATTTTGAGGTTAATTTTCACACAGTACTTTTAAAAACATGGTATGTCGTGGAAATTGTGGTATCGGTAATCTTTTATCAGAAGTTTCTAAGTCAGATTAAAATTCTAGCTCATTACGTTGAACTATATGGTTCTATTTGAACTACACGGATTATCCTTATAGACGTTATCCGGTTTGGTTGATTCTAAGCTTTCTGCTACGGTTACAAATTATTATGAGATCAAAAGAGTATTATGGGAAAGAGTCGATCAAGTTATCAAAATTAGTGATTGTAAATTGTACAGGTACTTTTATGAAATATATAATGTGAAACTACTGATATCTTGTCATGGTCTAAATTGGTACGTTGAACATTTTGAAGAATTTCATTGCTTTTCGTACAGAAGATTTTACTGGATTTCACAAATCTTTTTATGAGAAAATGTCGTTCTATTGTGTCCTTGCACTATAATGATGGAACATCAGACACAACTATAAGATTTAATAAAAGGTTCTTATAGTTATCGAACAGGATATACCGGCGATCCATATTGTGAAGACTTAGTTATGTGGTCATTTGCATATTTTTTTCACAATAAATCTCTGAAACGCATTCTCTTTATGTCTTGTCGTGCATTTCGAGGTGATACCGCTCAAAATCGATCAGCCGAAGAGTTATGGGGTGTGGATGTATAATAATTTTGTCTTTGCCTCTGAATAATGATCAGATACAAATGCATTATTTTATAGCTTAGTATATTAACTTCATCACGTTGCTTCTGTTGTCTTTCGTGTTTTGGTTTTAGTAATTTTGAAAATCACAATTTTGATAATAGTTTCAAAAACCGTACCCATATGAAACATCATTATTGCTGCTATATCGAGTATGATTTCAAAATTCTTGATAATTTTTCCGTTCTACCTCTTGTGCTTCCGTTTTCTCCAAGCGCATTTATTTGTTTTGTTTTATCAATTTTTATTGTTTTTATATTTATTTCTCTCTAGCAATTAGAGAATTCTATTCATTTTAATGTCTTTTTTTTATCAAAAAGTGGATATCGCGTATTATTCTTTCCAATATTTTTGTCAGTATCTCAATTTACCTTTTCTTGAATATGTGAATTTTGTAAATATCAACGATTACCATCTTATTTTGCAATTACTATGATATATTTGTTTACTGTATATAGTCGTTTGATTTACAAATCATTTGCTATTGTCATTTTTATGAGAGTTTATTTATATCAGTCTTTTGCATATAAATATTTTTTGCTGGAAGTGAATTTTTTTCATTGAGGTATCGGCCTCTTATTGTTCGTGATTTTGGTTTGATTGACCTACTTCAGAAACATTGAGTTGAATTAGTTTAAATTTGCTATTTTGTGGCATTTGGGCCAGATAATAAAAGCATTTCGGAATAATTTATCGAAATATTTAGATTTTGAATATAATGGCAAGTAATAATTAAGCAGATTTTTATTTTCCGATTTTTCATATGGCGGATACACCAATAATAGCAGCAGTTAAATATGAATATCTTGACCATACTGCGGATATTCAACTGCATGGCTGGGGCAGTACTTTGGAAGAAGCCATGGAGCAGACATTAATCTCTATGTATGGCTATATGACTGAGATTTCAATGGTGTCCACGGAATATTCATTTGATTTATTTGCAAGTGGTATCGATATGGTTTCATTAATGGCTCGTCTGCTAGATGAAGCACTTTTTGCTTTCTCAACAGAACCATTTTTCGTTGGTAGGATAGCAGAAGTCATTAAACTCGATCGTGAAAAATTCAAAGTGCAGGTACGATGTTGGGGTGAATCATTCGATCTCAGTAAACATTCACAAGGCACCGAAATTAAAGCAGTCACTTATTCTAATATGCAAGTTAACGAGTCTCCAGATAAGACTGATATCTACGTTATTGTCGATATATGATTCTTTATGTTGGAGTATTTTCTAATTTTTAATGAAAATTGTGAACAAATATGATACTCAAGTCCTGAAGTTAGAAGTGCAGCGTTTGTTTACAAAATCGGATGCTTCTTATGAATCAGAATAGCATAGTTCAATTTTTCTGTCATCTCCGAGCATCTAATCAGTTACTTCAAAACCTAAATTCGATGAAGGATACTGTCTCATAGTAATTCATCTTATTTTTGTTATTGATCATTACTATTTCTCCATTAAGAAATTAAGAGAGTATAAATTATGCTGATTGGTCATCATTTTGTTATATACTGTATATCAGTTTTCCTAGTTTTGATTTACTAACTGCTGTAATTTCTTATAAGATTACCGTTACACAGTCGATAAATTGGAATATTTACATCTTGAGTTGCGTACTTTTGAATACTTCCGTGATTTTTCTCACTTGTTTAGATGGCTTCTCGTTTTAATATATTTTCACGTTATCTGCGTTATGTCATACATTTACTTTACATATGTACATTCAATAAAATTTTAGAAAGAAATATGATAAATGTGGAGAAACGTGTTTTCAAACGTAAGCTTAAGAAACTTCAAGATGCAACAAAGCCAAAAATGTCAAAAATTGATGGGGATGATTTATCGATAACGAAAGAACTCGTTAATTTGTTTTTCCATTTTCTTTCAATAGTTAACAAATATTTCATTATGACTTAAATTTCCAAGTAAGAATAAATAATAGCAAGTAATAGTTTACAATTTAAAAAAATTGCAAATTGATAATTGTTATTATCATTTATTAATAGTCTGTCATGAACTTTATAGTAGACTCGAAAAATTAACTTCCTGAATCCCAAAACTTTTGTTTCAATGATTGCTTCAAATTAGAGTAAATCCTCGATTTCATTTGTATGAATTGGCTTTTTCTTTTCTAATTTTTTATTTTTTAATCAAGCTTATCACTCTTTTAAACTGAATTCTCCTCATTAAATTCTGTTCTTTTTCATTTTTTGTTCTTTGTCGATTTTATTAATAAGAACTTCTAATTATAAAATTTCAAATATTTTCTTTTTTCTTATTCGTTGTTATTTTCAAAACTTGTTTGGATTGTTTTCAGAGTAAAGAATCGCAGTTTATTGAAAATGCAAAGGCGGAAGATAGTTCAGCTGCCGACGTTGTTTCTTATTTATCGTCTACTACATTTGCATCACTTGAAAACATGCTTTCCAAGCCCACTTTACTTGCAGTTGCTGAAATGGGTTTTATTAAAATGACTGAAATACAAGCAAAATGTATTGAACCTTTGTTACAGGTAACTTCATAAATCTAAGAATTGCTTCGTTATATAGTTTATATGATTAAGTATACATATTCTTGTGATGAAACTACTTAGAAGATTTGTCGTATTTTTTTCGTATTGCTTCTCTGATCCATCACAACTCATGACTTTACTCTCAGCTGCAGTTGTGTGGGTTATTGAGTAAATATTATTTTGTTATAGGTAGCATAATAACTGACACAATGGATTCTCTAAGTATGAAGAAGTACCTTTAGTTTCAGTAATCTCTCAAGATTTAAAAGCATTTTCAGGGCCGCGACGTATTAGCGTCAGCCAAAACTGGAAGTGGTAAAACATTGGCATTTCTTATTCCAGCTATTGAGTTGCTTGTAAAACTTGAATGGAAAGCACGTAATGGCACAGGAGTAATTGTTATTTCTCCAACAAGGTTTGTTAGTTTTAAAACTGCATTATGTGAAGACGAGTTCATACAATTGAATTTTTAATATTTGTTAATATCCTGTTTTATTATTAGTAGTAAGTTTCGTCAAGCAATTAAGTACAGATTTGATTTTAATGTATTTTTCAGGGAACTATCTATGCAGACATATGGAGTTTTGAGTGAAATTCTAGAGAAGCATCCTAGTGTAACCCATGGTTTAATTATGGGTGGTGCCAATCGACAAACAGAAGCACAAAAGTTAGCCAAAGGTGTTAGTTTTCTTGTTGCTACACCTGGTCGTTTGCTCGATCATTTGCAGGTAGCTTTTATTTGAAGATAGAAAGGTTCTAAAAAAAAGAGCAAATTATTTTTATTCTTCTTAGATATGTAATTTATTTGGAACTCTGAAGTTTTTTAATGTTCTTCAACTTTTTTGTATGGATTAAAAGTTTTTTTGCTGCATATGGATTAAAAAAAAAAATTATACAGAATACAGATGATTTCATGGTGAAAAATTTGAAATGTTTAATTATCGATGAGGCAGATCGCATATTGGATATTGGTTTCGAAGTAGAGATGCAGCAGATACTACGACTTTTACCAAAAAAACGTCAAACTATGTTTTTCTCAGCCACACAAACACCGAAGGTCTGCGTAAAAAGATTTTTTATTTTAATTTGGCCTTAGATTTTATTTTTTGGTCTATATAATTTTTCTGCTCATCTTCAGTTTCCCAATTTGCGATCAAATGAGAATTTCCCAATTTGTATTAGTATTTTCACTATTTATTATAAATAAATTTAGGTTGATGAACTCATCAAAGCTGCACTTCATTCAGATCCTATCAGAATAGGTATTGGTGAAAAAAAATTAAAAGATGGAAATGAATTGGCAACCGTTTCTGGTCTGCAGCAGGTCATTATTTTAAAATGTTCTATGTTATTTTGGATACAAAAATAGCGTTTTTTTTATGAAGAGGGTTATCTAATTAAAAAACGTTAATTTTAAAACATGGTAATATATAATTTGTTCAGATGCATTAACCGTTGCTTTGTTCTTGTTGCCGAGATTAAATTTGATGCAAAAGAGATATTGGTTGAAGTAGTTATCATTAAATTATCGGATGCTAAAAAAGCTGTAAGTTTTTCTTTTGCAGGGTTATGTCGTTTGTCCATCAGAAAAGCGATTCTTGTTGCTTTTTACGTTTTTGAAAAAGAACCGAGATAAGAAAGTAATGGTGTTTTTTTCGTCATGTAATTCAGTGAAGTTTCATCACGAATTGTTAAATTATATCGACATCTCTGTGCAATGTATACATGTAATGTCATTTCATTATTTATTTATTATTTTAATAAAATGAGAATGAGCTTTTCACGTGAAAAACTTTTCTCAAAGATTACATATATTCACTTTCGACTTTATTAATAAGCTAAGGTCCATGGCTTTCAATATTAATACTTTTTTTCTTATAGGGTAAGCAAAAACAGCAGAAACGAACTTGCACATTCTTTTCGTTTTGTCAAGCAAAATCAGGCATTTTACTTTGTACAGATGTTGCTGCCCGTGGCCTTGATATACCGCAGGTTGATTGGATTGTGCAATATGATCCACCAGATGAGCCACGGGAATACATACATCGGTTTATCTTTTACATCTCATGCATGTTCTTGCTTAAATCGAAAAAAAAAATGATAGAATATATATCTGTTATTTTGTTTTGTTAACTTTAAAAGATTTAGCTTGAAATGAGTGAATTGATTATTGATACTGATATTTTCATAATTGTTAATTAAAACCGAGTCCTATTTTCTAAACATTTAAAAGATCTATTTTCCGATATATATTCCCTTTTCTTAAGATTTATCGGAGTTGATATTATCAATGCTTTTCAGTGTCGGGCGTACAGCTCGTGGTGCTTCTGGTACTGGTAATGCATTGCTAATACTACGTCCTGAAGAGCTTGGCTTTCTTCGTTATCTGAAGCATGCAAAAGTTATGCTTAATGAATATGAATTTTCATGGAGTAAAATTGCGAATATACAGCTGCAGCTAGAAAAACTTATTGAACAAAATTATTATTTGAATAAATCGGCAAAGGTTATGATTTAGCTTTTTATCTTGTTGAATAACTTAATAAGTGTAAAACTCAAGTTTCTAATTGCTTTATTGAATATATCGAATTATGGATTTACAGAATTATAACGTGTATTATAACTCAAATTACTTATATTTTCAGGAAGCTTATAAATGTTACATACGAGCATATGATTCACATTCTTTAAAAACGATATTCGACATTAACACATTAAATCTTATTGCTGTTTCAAAATCATTCGGTTTTTCCACTCCTCCCTTCGTAGATCTACCAATATCAAACAAACATAAGGTATAATCATTGCATCGTTATTTTGTATTAAATTAGATTCGCTACTCTTGATAATGTTTTGATTATTATCAATGAGCAAAAGTACATGGTGCATTTTATTAATCTATTGAAAATTTGCTTAAAGCAAAAGAAAGCTTTGTTTTACATAAAGATCATGAATATTGTTTCTACATTCAACAGTCAGTAATTATTAAATGTCACGATTCATATGTCTAAATCAACTGACGAATAATTTCTCTAAAAATTTGCTAATAGAAATCACGATAGGGAAATATATTTTGAATATGGCTAATTCCAATAAACTGTTTTGATATGGTCTTCTTTTGCTAGACCTTAATCTTTTTAATGTGATTTAAAAAATATGGTAACTTGAAAAAGATATTTCAGGTACTTGTAAGATCAAAGTTAGGTGGAGCAGGCTACAGAAAAAAGCCGAAAGCATTTAAACAACTGCATAAGCGTAATCTCTAAGCGAAAGATATCTAATTAAAAATTGTCATTAAAATTATAAAATTGCCATTTCCTATTTGTTTGTATTCCTTGTTGTTATTAAAAAAAAAGTGTTGACCATTTTCATAAAAGCATGTAAATTGCGATTGCTAAGATGGCTTTATGACTTTTATTTCTAAATATCTAGTAATTGTTTTCGTTATTTTAACCTGTATTAATTATGCATCAGAAAGACGAAATTCACCTATTTAAAAAGTTATCAAATTTATAGTTTCAGTAATCGATGATAGCGTTTTTATCCTGGCTAATTAATAATGACTAGGATACTAAATTAAAACAATTGGAAATGATTTGTAGTGGCATAATTAAATACGATCACAGTGTTTTGATTGCTTGCTCTAAAATTTCGAACAGAATGAAAGATCATAGTACTAGATGTTATAGCGTATTTATGGGATATGTCTAGTTTCGAACTTTGGAAAGCTTTTAGTTAATTACTTTTAAGCTGCTTTTTAGTTTATCAAACCACAGAAAGAACATTTCGAAATAGTAAACAAAGATGAGCAAGTGGTGAGAAATTCTTACGTATATATACATGAATTTCGAATTCTCGAATTATTAAACTATTTAAACACAAGTGATTCCCGCCAATAAGAACTTAATAGTATTTTTATCAGGTAATGGGTGTGCATTTTAGTTTTTTATTTTCTGGACTTTGGCAAAATATCAATAATGATTTTATCTTATTCATACTCTGGTCTGATTTTCCAATATATGAATTATGCTACAGTATTTTTTACTGTTAATGAGTGAATAATTGCGAATATTTCCTGCGACTCCGTGATATACACTGCAAAAATATATATGCATAATGGCCACCTATTAAGTACACTTATTTGAGTATTTAGATACATAGATTTCTAATATTTTTATCAAGTGATAGTTATTATAGAAGCAGTTTATCTATTTCGCTTAAATAAATACACATATATGTGCTCTTCCTTTATCATCGATTTATATTTATTGCGGCAGAAGAACTCATGGCTGATCTAAAAGAAATATTTTTCATTTTTTATTATTCAATCCTAGAGATATCTGAAGGATGTCAGTCATATAAATAAGATGGCTTGAATAATTCTGAAACCTTCCATTCGCCACAAATGGAAGTAGATCGGTATCGTACGTGGGTGTTTTTTCTGAAATTGCCTTTTTTCTCTGGTAAATCAATGGTATTTCTTTAAATCTGATATGCATATTTCTTCAAGATGTGGAAGAGTCCCAGGAATCTTAAAATGATGAGAAATTACTATTATTAGTCAGTTAAAGAGTTGGAAATCGATCATTTGATCGAAATATTAACCTAGTTAAGAAAAAAGAAAAATTGATAGATGTAAATAATTCGTTAATGGGAAGAGTAGCATACTGATTGATTTCTCAATCGTAACAATTTGCTGAGCGAATGAATGGATGAGATAGCTTTTCTTATGAATTATCATATCTTATCAGTTACGCTTGATTATTTGCAGAAAATTTCTCCTCAATTTCGATGAATTAGATTCTTTATCGCTACATATTTATCGACTTTGTTTCAAAACTTCTTTGTCTATTTAAATAAACATAAATAATGAAACAATGTGCATACCATTTCATCGTTCTATTTCACTGATTTCTTACTACCATTTTATCATTTCTCGAAATACTTATCAACAAAAGAAGCAAGATGTGCATAGTGATAGATATGTATGGTAATAGTCATGCATTCAACTGCCAAAATAGTTCTTTGTTTTCATTGCTTTTATCAAATATGATTTTATATCACACTTATTTCATTTCTATTATCATAAAGAGTGATTGGCGTTTAAATTTAAAGTCGTTTCAATAAAGAAAAAAACTTTTTTTTTTCAGTTTGAGCATCATCCTCAGTGATGATAATGATAAATAAATATGGGATAATAAAAAACAATTGATATGCGAATAAAATGGCCCGAAATTGAAGAAATTGAATTACAATATTCCGCACAAATTGTCTCAATTGCAAAATATTTTAGTATGGCATAACTTAAAAACTTAATTATCCATTTTAGAAATTTTACAAATTCAATTTTTGAACGGAAGGCTTCCAGAAGGATTCTGGAAAGAAAAACTGTACAACTCTCGAAATGTTAATTATGCAGTAGCTTCGACACATTCGAGCACAGGTTCCAACACTGGTTGAAATTTCAATCTGCTACCTGAATTACGGCGACTTTGCCTCTCATAATTGCATCCATCCTCATCAACGTCTGTCTGTAAAAAAAAACGGATATTTAAAGTGTATTATTTTGAAAATTTAAATAAAATCCAATAAAAGTTTTGAGATTAGATCTGATTCAATTCACTCAAAACATTTTCACTTTAATCAGTTTTGAATAATATATCGATTGGACAACGCAATTATACACTCTTCACTTCTTTTAAATGGTATAATAGCGTTTCCTCTTAATAGACATTTTTGAATGTTTGTTCACTCTCAAATTCTTTCTTTTTAATAATTTGAAATTAATTCATTCAAAACAATCTGATTATTTTGAATAAAATAAAGCCAAGAATTCGGAAAAATTGTGTTTCCAAGCCGTGCTGTCAGCTTGAATTTACATGTTCTAGAAGGATCGATATATAATGCTATAAAATGGAAATTTGTTCCACGTTTTCAATTCAAATTAGAAACAATTAAAAAAAATCCTCGAACAGATATTTTGGCTGACATTCTCTTTTTAAATTTAAAACTGTACTGCAGATGATAGCTTGTGGTCTCCAATTTCTTCATCCAAATAAACATCGGGAATAAATTCATCAGGATATTCTTTATCTCTAATTAATTGGACTGTTCCTATACTCCGTTTGATATCCTGAAAAGTGTTGCATAATTCAACTCAAAAACACTTACAAACGTTTTTGAGTTTAATGTACTACTGTTTGGAAAATAATCTTATATAAGCATTGTCATGAGATTTGTGTTCTAGCTAGTTTAACTACCTGTTCATATGCAATAAGTTGTCGCCAAAATCCGATATTCGGTCTGACAAGCGGTCGTTTTTGAGCCATCAGCTGATAGGCCCCCCTAAGTGATTTGCAGCGAAATTTAGTGAGAAATGCAAGGCAAATAGTAGCAGATCGCGATACTCCAGCAACACAATGCACCAAAACATTGCCACCACTTGCTATCACTGCTTCAATCTGCTAATCATATGTGAAGTTGATATTGACTGTTTTCAATCAAAAGTCTAGTTTTTCTGCATTCAACTTCATTATTTCTCAGTATAAATATTTTGCAGTGAAAAAGGAACTAAACATTCTTTGATCTATTAAAATTCCATTTGTAGTAGATAGAGTCTTTGCATTTCTCACTTACTCTAATAATGCTTTATTCCAAAGTGTTTCACATCAAACATTGTTTTATATGATCTTCTTATCATGTAAAGTAATCAAAATAATCAAAATATAGATGCTTTCTCACTTTTGATGCTATTATTGGAGTAAACATAAAGATGACAAGAGACCATCTTTTCAACTCCATCTTATCTCCAAAGTTCATTTCTGCACAGTGGTAATTTCCACCAAAAAAAACAAGTAAATAAATAAAACTTTCAACATCCTCCAACTATGGGATTATAATCTTTCACATCATACAAAAAGAATCAAAGAAATTTTATTTGATTTACACTTTAAGAATTTCAGAAATAATTGTAGAAAATACGAGACAGAAATATAGATGCTAATTTATGACGATGACAGAGGTGATTATAATATATCAAGTATGAATTATTAAATGGAAATGTTTTACCTGGTCAGTTTGGTGGTCTAACAATGGATAAATTGATACTTGCGGATTATCTTCAAGCCACAACTTCACTCGTGGGATATTACCCAATGATTTCACATTTGGTACCTAAAACTAAATTTCCTCAAAAAGATTCATTTATCTGAGCTTGCCACTTAATCTAAAATTAAAGCATCACTGACACAAGTAAAATAATTAAATGAAATGAACCTCGTTAGTAGCATTGACAATGAATGAAATATGATATTTTTTCATGTTCTCAGCTGTCAATGAACTCACGCCACAAATATACAAACCGTGAACAATTTCGGTAATTTGTGCATATTCGGGATTCACATTAAATGATATCGGTGACATTTTTCGGAGAGGAATGCTGCTGGAAGAAGTTGGCATTTTACATATCTTAGAATGATGCTATAAATTCACGATAAATATAGACGAATTTTGTTCAAAAATAAACCAGAATATTACCCAAATTCTACGGCACTTACACTGCAAAGAATCTCACTACTAATTGAATTACAATCTTGCAAATATGCTAATGCATTCATTCGTTTTACCATGCGTGCATGCTAATAAAACTTACTGCAAACGACAATATAATATATATATGACAACATGTCGTATCGTAAATATAATTAGTACTTAACAACAAAAGTCTTAAAACACCTATCACTTACTACTAATCAAGCAAGCATTCATTACCACATATTATTATTGTCTCTTCTCTTCCAAGCAGCTGTAATAATAGTAGTATTTCACGTGAATGGCATGTGTCTATTATGTTTATGTTCTGCCTCAACGGTTATGCCATTCACGTGAATGTTGGGCATCATTCAGTGCCATCAACCACTGTTGAGTGGATTGGATAATTCGGGACTGATAGAAGTTGTGATTGATTCATTGTGCTGAACCATTCACGCTTCGATCATTCGTTCGCTCTCGTCCTTGCAGCGTTTTTTGCAGGGTATTGCCAGCTAATCCTTATTTGTAATGATGGTTTAGCTATTCGATAGCAATCAAGACATGCATTCTGCTGTCTGCTGCTTGTTATTTAGTTCATCTTTTCTCGAAACGAGAGTATGATTAAATCAGGCAATCAATAATATGATGATATCATTATGTTTCATTTAAGGATAAATTCAATGGAGATAAACCGATTAATCGTTTATAAAACGATGGTGACATTCTGTCAAAAGAAAGCTAAGATGATCATTTTTCTCGGCACATACTGAAACAGTTCTGCTAATCAACATCGACTTTCTTCAAACTTCTTCCTCTATATCTCACCATATTTTTTTTAGCATTATTAACTAAAAACTATTCAGTTATTAGTTTTAGATACCGTTTCATATACAAATTTATCAATCAATCCATCGGCGATATAAGATCGTTCCATTTGTAAGCAGTTGATTCACGACTGAAGTTTACGAATTGATAAATGATTACAGTGCTAGATATTTGAAATTATAAGTTATTAAGCATTAACTTAAAGAGTGGAATTAGGTTCAAATGGCAGAGTTTCTAAATTTTTCACTTTTAGTAATTCACTCGGATAAATTCTGCTTATTATTTCACAGAAGCCATAAAATAGCAAAACAATCAATTTGGAAATTAACAGAAGGAATTTGATTTGAACAATTGTCAACGATTCTGCTATTAACGAAATATACTGTTGTAATCCTGATTCACTTTATTGCTAGTCATGAACAATAGGGAGCAAGTTTCAAAGTCATATATTTTCAATCAATTGTTTAATAACTGGCGAATCAAGAATTTTCTTGATCTTTTTTTTCTAATTAATTAATTTATTGGAAATTAAAATTTTTTAAAACTTCAATTATGTTTAGATATTTGGTTAGACATCCGTAACTTGTTCCAATCTTTCACACACTGAAATGGTATTGTTTATCTCTAAGTTCATAGTGCGCACATTTTCGGTATTAAAAAAATAAATTAATTAAGAAAAAGATCAGCCATCATAATTCTCATTCTCTATGATTCACTATTGGGCTTATTAGACATTATTCATCTTACCAGATCTTACCATCATAATGGTTCAGATGAAAATATCTCTGTCTTGAAAAATAAACTTTTCAGCCTCATGTCTCTACAATAGATACCAAGATTTGAATGAATGCGAAACATTAAAATTTTTCGCTTCACAACAGAACATTTCGATGCCTTCCTTCTTCAGTTTCTATAAATTAAAATTTCCAGAACATTGTTCTGCAGAAATATCTTTAATTAACTGAAGTCATGTTGATTTATTCACGTCTGCATTGAAAGGAACAAGCATTTGTTCATTGAATCCATAAGAAATAACGAAAATAAATTCTTGCTAATGTTAATGGAAAAAAGAAAACTTATTATTTCAGCTATTTTAAAATTTTTAAGTCAATTTCTATGAGTCAGAAATCTTTAACTTATAATATTGCTGGGGAAATTTCTAGAGCTCCTTCAATCAGTTGTCCCCAAATTGATTAAAATTAATAAGCACTATTTTCCATTTCTCCATAATTGTAATTCCAATGAATAAACTTTGAATGTTTCTTTTGACATATTTCTTCAAAGAACATTTTGTTGAACAAAATGTGAACATAAGATTCAAATCAAAAATATATAAAAACATAGGAAAAAAACTATGCCATTTTACTTTTCTACAGCTTGTCGTAATAGATTCTAGTTCTGGATTTGCAGTTATGTACATCGTGATGATCGCTTTCTTGTTTCTCAATTTGAAAACAATCGATCTTCCTTCACCATAAATAAAGACTGAATAAGAAATTAAATACAAAACAAATCAAACATTTTGAACTTATTGTATGCTTTTATAAGTATTATACTTCATAAACTATTCCAATCTCCCTTTTTCTTCAATTTTCAATTCATAGAATTTTTAATAATTTAAAAATTTTTACGGCAAAACAGTTAAATTTGTTGTTAATAAATTACAATTGCACCAAATATTTTTGCGTCACTCACCTGAATCATTCGATAAAATAAATTTTCAGAAGATTTTTGAATCATCGTTTTCAGTGAATCCAATCCCAGATTTCTTATTTAAATTTATTTACAGTCATTTTTGATACTTAAAAAAGCAAGCTACAGATTTGACGACTTATTAGCTCGTTTCAAGCTTACCATCTTGACAAAATTTAAACTCACTCAGTACATGACATTCACAAGTCAACGAATCTAATTCTGTATGTTATAAAAATTATCGCGCATAAATTCTATTTGAATTGCAATGACCTTCAGGATATCAGCGGCTGTTTATGTTTAAAGTAAACAGTCAATCCACTGTATAATTAATATTATTTTATTTTCTCATTTTCGACATACACATATGCGTTTTTGTTCTGTTTCTTGAAAATTCTTATTCATATTTCAGTACTTTACCTTTTTCACATACTTTGATTTTTATGATTCGACTTCTTCCTTCTTCCATAATTCCGTATCTTTTCCATGCAATACACTAATATCAAGTAACTAAGTGGAATTATCTTACTACCTTTACGTTACAATGGATTTTTTTAACTCTTATTTAGAATCTATCATAACAAGCAATCCTTCTATTAAGTTTTTATTACGTTTCGTAGGGAAATACGAACTGACTGTATTATTGCCAAACGTTACACATACGTTATCAAAGAGACACGATAATATGAAGAAAATATTCTAATTTCATGTAATTACATTAAATGCATGACCTTTCATGGACGATCATTATTAAATTACAGATGCACCTCGATGCTATCAATCAGCCTTACGGGATTGCTGGAGACTTACGGGATTACGCAGACAAGAGCTATTTAATATTGCAATTTGTAATTTTAAAAGCAATTCTTTATCATTTAGTATCCAACCAAATTCAATAATTAAAATTACTCAATTGAATTCAAGATAATTGTGATATAAATATAATATGCTCAATTATAAACAAAATGATAAAGTTTGATAGAAATAATATGATTTTTTAATTCTAGTCCATATTCTATAAATTTTCGACATGAATTTAATTCGGCTATTTTCTAAGGAAATCATTTTTCATGAATCGCTTATAAACTTCATATAGTTTTATCTAACTTATAAGACTTTGAATCCCACAATCCGTCTTCATCAGCAAATTAACAAATTGGCAAACAAGCAAAAGAATTATCGGATACGTCATCCGTTACTTCGGATTTAAATTTCAAATAGGATTTGAACTAAAATATGCAATTTTCTGGCGAATTGTGTGCAAATAATAGTATGTGATAACAAAAGCTGATATAAATGATTTTTCAAAAATTTTTGCGCATAATATCATAGAAAGAAAATGGACTGCTATTTAGCTCCTGCTTCAGTGCTTTCCGGTACCGCTTCCAGCATTGGTTGAAATTTCACTTTATCTTTAGAAAACTGCTAATCTCCGCATAAATCAATAGACGTCAAAAATAAGCAATTGAATATGGACTTTCTGAAATTTTCGACGGAAAGTTTTTGGATAAAATGCAACTTTTAATGCTGGTAACTCACTGATAGATAGATATCAGGCAGAACACTTTCTAGATCCTTTCTATTCCGAACGAATTTTACTGATGAAATACCAATATTTATTTCCTATAAACATTGAAGATGATAAACGCAAGATGAGTAAAAAGTTTCTGTTTATCAACCTTTTTTAAAAATTTCTCTCTATATAATCTTAGAAAATAAGTAAGATTGTACAAAGCGAAATTCAGGATGTGTGTTTAAATATTAATTCCTCAGCAACTAATTATAAATGAGGACAATTTTGCAGCATACATATTCGTAGATGATCAATTGACACCAAGATCCGATATTAACCTAAAAAATGATTATTTCTAAGCTATCGATAGATAGCTTCCCTAAGTGATTTGTTATTGATAAAGGCAAGGCAAATAGTAGCACATCGCTATATCCCGGCTACATATCTATTAATAAAATCATTGCTACCGCTTGCTACCGTTGTTTCAATCTATAATCTGAACTTTTGAAAAAAAAAATAGTTTTAAACTGATTCACTTTTAAAACTTCTATTCAGCATTTGTCGCATTTATACTTCGTAAAGTATTTCATTACTAAGCAAACTTCAGTAAATTCACAAGCAGAAAACTTATTAGTTAAATGGACAAATAATATATATATAGCTGGTAACGTTGGATTTCTATCGTTTGTTTCTACGATCACCAATCTACAATCTGAAGAACAGCTCCTGGAAATGAATAATTAGAAAATGAAAATAACCAGAATTTATGAAATGAAAAAGTATGAAGAAGACTTACGAGGCAGTAACTTCAACATTATGCTTACTATAACAGAAAGTTAATAAAAAGTAGTTCATAGATATAATTATCTCGCTTTCCCACTTGTTTAAAAAATTATAATGTATAGAATTTAATAATTTATAAATCGATTTAATATTTGTCAAAGAGGGATCAGTCCAAAAAGCTATGATCAAATGACAGCTCACAGGAAGCAGTTTGTTGCAGAATAAGTAAATAAATTCTGCCCAACAGGTTCATCGTATCGCGATACGATGAACCTATTGTGTATTTCAGTATTGCATGATGAATTCATGTGAACATTTAATGGTTGACCGTAAGACCGATCTATCCATAACTCTCCGCATTTCTTTTAATCTATTTTAAACTTTACAATTTCTTCTCCAGCCATTCTGCTTGTACAAAGGAAGCAGAAAGAGATTATTATTTTAGATATGATTTTGTCATTTATTAGTTCTGCTTACTGTATTTAATAGCTGCTTGCATTAGAATATGACATATAATACTATACTCGAGAAAGTGCTCGATAGTAAGATTGCGTCGAAAGACTGATCGAGAATCAATGACCGGAGATTATGCTCGTTAACAAGAGCATTAAATTCATATGGAATTGAAGATTAAGAAAATTGAAAACAAATAGAAACGATATTGCAGTTGATATGACGAAGACGACGAAGAATTGTTGCTTTATTCATGATATAAGCTTATATTTCTTTATGCAAGTTATAACCAGAACAGTTAAGAATATTTCTGCTCCAGTAATCTGTGTTAATGAATTTACTAGAATCAAATAACTCGTGATTTTTGAATCTAATTTAAAAAAAATTTTGTTCATTTTCTATAATAGTGCAATCAATGATAATGAATATCATTGATTTCAAAATATTGCGCATTGGGAGCAATATTTGGCAAAGTTGTATGAGGAGATAGATAGGAATAATATGAATGGAAATTCATGAAAATTGATAGAGTTCGAATTTTGTTAAATTTATGATTCGAAATAGATTGTTATTAGAGTATTGTGGCCGTGACTATTACATTTGGATGCCATAAAAATTAATTCAGTTTCAAGAAAGGTTCCTTCCCGCTAACAAACAAAATTATTTGGTTCTAATAATAAAGAAAACTGCCAGTAATTGGTAAAGTAATATTACTCGAACTATCTTAATCGAGTTAATTGTAGTTAGTCTTTTACGACGAAGAATTTTCAATTGAATAATTGATGGCAGTAATAATTAAATTTTATCTTTTAGAAAAAATTTATATATTCAATTTATTAATATTTGATTCGCATCTAAATTTTCTTTTAGTGGTGGTTCTTCTTATTTAATTAGACCAGTTTGAAAACATTGTGTTAGGCACTTTAACATAATCATGTGAAAGTCAATCTAACCTGAATATAATCATCTGAATTTTTGAAATTATTGAATAATAATAAATCCCAGAAATTTTTTTTATTGTCACTACTCAAAATGTTGGAAAAAGCCGTTCCGTAGTAATTTTCTTTTTTCTGGGACTTTTTCTTCGAGAAGACTATTATAAACAACAATGTAAATGACTTTCATTTGTTTTGGGATCTATTGTGGAATTTCCTATGACAAAGTGTATGCTTTTATACACAGATGATGATATTTTAATGTAAATAAAGATACTTTTTGTTGATTTTCTTGATTAAGATAAAATATGCATTATATTCTCTTCGGAAAAAAACCAAACAGTTGGATGTAATTCTATTACTTTTATATTAAAATATCTTCTAATTCATTCTTGCATAATTGTGACAAAGACAATGATCACTCACACATAATTCTACAGAAATAATGATTATCAATAAGTAAATCTAAATAATGAAGACAGCAATGATAGTAATAAATATACAAAAATTAAAGAGTAAAGGGATTAAATTTTAGAAAAAGCAAAAAAGAAATAAAACTGATAAATTTGACTGGTTTTCGAGATTATGGAGGAAATCTAACTCTTGAATTTTCAAACGCCTGAATTTCGGGACGCAAGAATTTTGATGTTGAAATGTAAAAAAAGCACAAATACAAGCAAAAATCGGAGAATAAAATAACAGAAATGAACATTAGTTCGCTTTAAGTAATTTGCATAATGCTTTTAATCGCTAACTTAACTCATTATTCAAATTTTCAAATAAGCTAATTGAAAAAAAAAGCTAAATAGCTACAAATACTTTTCTCCATAAAGATGTTCGATGACACTGATAGCTTTGTAGCATAGATTTAATCGCTAAAAAAGATTTTTGGTACAAGCTTAAATTTTGCAAGGCAACATGAAATGTTGGTCAGCAATTTCTCGCTGAAAAAAACTAATTTTCCTCACAGTGGATATCGGCATTTAAAAATAAAACACTGAAAACAATACGAAATTTAGAGATTCCAAGAGGACGTTGAAACTTGATTTTTGATGAACTATTTGTAGAAATACATCTGATGAACAACAGTCACTGTTTGGGCGAACTTTTACTGCGTAACAATATACCCTATAAATAAAACAACAACAAATTTTAGATAAGATGGGATTTCCCAAAAATGCAAGTTATGATGCTAATTATTTGTTGGGAAAGAATTCTTCGAAAAACGAAAAGCTTGATAAATATATAAAAATGGCATATAAAAAGAGAGAAAATTTTCGGAAAACAGGGAATGTTCTAAAAGTAAAGAGCATCTTTGACAATTAATATCTGAGATTTCTGTTTTCTGAAAAAATTTTTCCATAACAAATAAATAAATGAATATTGTTGAAAAAAAACAGATTTGTATGAGAAAGATGAGGAAGTTTTAGATCTAAAATCTTCTTTTAACTACAGTTCTAATCTAATTACACGAAGCATTATCTGCGTGGACTGAATTATATAAACAATATGAAAATGCATAAACTACCATACTAGGAAAATCAGCATAGTACCAACGACTAGAAGTGTCATCCAAAGAGGTTGAGTAGGTTGGATCGCCTGATCCAGATAGACATCAGGTAAAAAATGGTCAGTTTGAGCTTCATCATATATCATTTTTACTGAAGCTCGCCCATGTTTGACTTCCTATGAAAAATATACTTAATAAAAAGTAATAATTTGAGTTAAATTGATTTTTCAGAAGAGAATTAAAATTAAAAAGTGAGTTAAATTAAAGCTTCTTAGAAATTTTGTATTTTTTGAGACACATTTTATCCTAAATGTACTACAAAAATTACCAAAATTCACATGCTATAATTTTTTATACTTTGCGAATTCCAATAACCGACGATTTACCTGTTCAAACTGGATAAGTTGTCTCCAGAAGCCAATATTAGGCCTAACCAGAGATCTCTTAGAAAGCATCAAAAAATAAGCATCACGGAGTGATCGGCATCGATATTTGGTAAGAAAAGCTAGACAAATTGTGGCTGATCGTGAGACACCCGCAATACAGTGGACCAACACTGCGCCACCATCTGCTATAACTGCTTCTATCTGCAATTTCCTATTTTTCAATTTTTCATGATTTCTGGAAACTGAATGGATCACTCAAAATTCTCAATAAAAAAATTCATTGTAATCACTAGGGTGAATGATACATTGGAAGAATACCAACAGCATTATTGATGAAATGTTGCAATATACCGAATGAAACTTTTCAGAGTTTATGACATCGATAATGTCACTATGTTACAGTTATTGCGACAATTATTGCGACAGCATATTTTCTATGTTATTCTATTACTCGTATAGGGTATTGTGAATAATAGGGACTTCTTTATATGTTAGATTATATCATATGTAGATTTTGGATGAAAGTAAGACTGAATGGACGCAAATATAATTCCTAAAAAGGAACGAGGGATTAGTGATAAAATTAAAGCCTAGGATTTTCTTGTAGGCCTAACAATAAGCAAATATTTTTTATTGTTTAAAATGATCAGCTTTGTTTTAAGTAATTTTGTTCATTAATAACAATGTTTTGGAAAATGGTATCAATCCAATTCATACTCAACGAGTAAAGTGACAATAGTGACAACAAGACAAAAATACTGTCTTTTAAGTAGCAATAGTAATGGAACAGATTCATGCAGAGTCAATTTCTTTCTATTACTTCCATTATTTTTTAAACTATTCCAATTATTAGGGATTAATTTTCAATAGAAAGATATTTTACTACTCGGAATATCCGGCGCAAAGTAAAGTCTGGAAGATTGAATTGAAATGAAATTGCAATTTCGTTATTATTAAGGCGATTTTAATAAGAAAAATAATGCGTAAATATCTAGCCTGGTCACTAACAGCCTCAAGATCAGAATAAATATTAGCTTCTGGTGTATCATCGATCCATAATTTTATGCGAGATATATTGCCAGGCATTTTTAAATTAGGAACCTGAAGAGCATAAAAATCGTATATTAGGACAAATTTTACAAAAAAATTTTGCTCTTTTAAAAATTTTGAAAATGAAATCAAAAAATTAAAGAAAAAATCAAATCCTACATAATTTACATATTACGAACATATAATAATGGATGTAAAATTTGCTATCTCAATAAACGGTTCTTGTTCAATGGGCGCATTTGGTTGTTTCCTGCATCCGAATTATCAATTTATTAATCAGTCACTATATTAGATTCATTAAGAAAATTCAAATATTATTTGATTCAGCGAGCATATGACTTGGAAGTACGAATTTATCTGTCCAGAAGGATATAGAACAACGAGAAATTTTTTCCAATTAGTTATGACATAATTTTCAGAATGGCCCAGCAATGGACAGAAAATCTAGGACAAAACGTTACGAAGTATTTCATATCGATTGTTTTCCATCCCTGTGAAACATGACTGCTGATTTCCCAACGATTATCAGTCAAGGAAACTAGATCTCAGCAAATATCAATGATATTATGATTTTCTGGTTCATCGAAACAAACTAACTTCATTAGTTGCATTAATGATCATCGTTATTCCATTCTTTTCAATATTATATTGATTTAGTTCACTAATGCCACATATGAAGAGACCGGGTACTATTTGCGATAATTTGGCATATTCTGGATTGATCTGATATGACGTTGTCTGCATAACTCCAATAAAAAATAATTATTACTAAAATGCTTAAATATATTTTTATGGACACTTGTCATGGCTACGATTTAATCAAAAAAACAATTTTTTAGTGAAAAGAAGAGTGCTACGATCTTGCATTATTCTTTATAATTGTCAAATACTAGCTCAAAAAGCAAAATAGTGGAAAATGATTTATTATGACAGCCAAGAATATATGTGATATTGATAGAGAGTGATCATTGTCTTTGTCACAATTATGCAAGAATGAATTAGAAGATATTTTAATATAAAAGTAATAGAATTACATCCAACTGTTTGGTTTTTTTCCGAAGAGAATATAATGCATATTTTATCTTAATCAAGAAAATCAACAAAAAGTATCTTTATTTACATTAAAATATCATCATCTGTGTATAAAAGCATACACTTTGTCATAGGAAATTCCACAATAGATCCCAAAACAAATGAAAGTCATTTACATTGTTGTTTATAATAGTCTTCTCGAAGAAAAAGTCCCAGAAAAAAGAAAATTACTACGGAACGGCTTTTTCCAACATTTTGAGTAGTGACAATAAAAAAAATTTCTGGGATTTATTATTATTCAATAATTTCAAAAATTCAGATGATTATATTCAGGTTAGATTGACTTTCACATGATTATGTTAAAGTGCCTAACACAATGTTTTCAAACTGGTCTAATTAAATAAGAAGAACCACCACTAAAAGAAAATTTAGATGCGAATCAAATATTAATAAATTGAATATATAAATTTTTTCTAAAAGATAAAATTTAATTATTACTGCCATCAATTATTCAATTGAAAATTCTTCGTCGTAAAAGACTAACTACAATTAACTCGATTAAGATAGTTCGAGTAATATTACTTTACCAATTACTGGCAGTTTTCTTTATTATTAGAACCAAATAATTTTGTTTGTTAGCGGGAAGGAACCTTTCTTGAAACTGAATTAATTTTTATGGCATCCAAATGTAATAGTCACGGCCACAATACTCTAATAACAATCTATTTCGAATCATAAATTTAACAAAATTCGAACTCTATCAATTTTCATGAATTTCCATTCATATTATTCCTATCTATCTCCTCATACAACTTTGCCAAATATTGCTCCCAATGCGCAATATTTTGAAATCAATAAAATAATATGTAATTCATTAATGGCGACATTTTTCATGGAGAGAATAGGAAGAGTAACAGGGATAGGAAAATAAGCCAGGAATATTAGTTATTGCATGCGGCTAAGTTTAGCTTGTGGGTATAATAGACTAGTCTAGCTACTATTCGCTATGCCACAATTGCATTGATTGATGTGAATATTTTAGGAAATTATGTAAATAATGCTTAATTAATGCAACATGATTATACCATCATTTTTAAATAAGCTATTATTAATTAACAATCTATTAAATATTTCTAAAAGATTGCTTGTATTTGAAAGATTCAGATTATATAAGGAGAAGAAAAAAAATGAAGTGAAGTTTAGTATACATTTAAATAGATTATCAGACACTCTGATGTTACATGTGTAGCTTTATAGGCTTGATAGGCCTGGCCTAGTTGTTACTCATTGCGCCGTATTTATATTGGCTATTCTAACTTCATTAGTGCAAACTTATTTTATAGCTGTGCAGTGACTTCGACATCATTCGTCTATTTCATCGATGTATTCAGTTTTTAAAATACCTAAGCGATATGCATCAATACTGTGTCATATGAAGATCATGGTCATATGATTAGAATATGTTTGTATCACTGATAAAATACCGATTGCTGCACAAAGAATTTCATTGGAATTTATGCCCATTATTTTGAAAATATAAATACTGACAATAATAGTTATATATTTCACTGCTGTGCTTCGAAAATTACAATAATGAAGCCATTTATAGAGGCTACATATTAACGAGAAGACAAACGACCATTGATAAAAATGCTTCACTATTTTAATGTTGTATTTTGTATTTTGAGATGAGTTACATGTTCGAAAATTTTAATCGTTGTACTGTAAGCAATAAATTTTTCTCTGTCCTTAACAGAATGAATCAAGAACATTTCATTTGTTTCAATAAATTTTAATTTTTGCTTTCACCTAAGCTAATTTGCTTTCTCAGACTAATTTGCATATTACGCTTAACAAAAGAAATTGTACTGCAGCTGATAATTTAGCTTTTGCCACTATGACGAAAGTCATTGGAAAATGAATACTGCCACTGATAAAATAACATTCATTTATACTCTCCAAAATGACATTTGAAATATTATTGGCCGAAAAATCGAAATGTAAATGTCGTGGAAGTTGTTTGCGGAAACGAAGAGCTGATAGAGGAAGAGTTTATTTTGAAGTTTGAATTTTTTGAATAATATTCACTTGATAAGCAAGGTTTATATATGCTAGAAATGGGAGTGGTTTACAACGAAACTGTTAACACAAAATTACACATAGGTATGGCGATAAGGTCCGATTGCAAGATAAGTATTTCACACAAATGATAAGCAAGGTTTATATATGCTAGAAATGGGAATGGTTACAACGGAAACTGTTAAGACAAAATTTATACATTGGTATAGTGGTAAGATCCGATTGCAAGATAAGTATTACACACAAAATTATTCCCTGTACGACAGGAAATACCAAAAGGGTGAGCTTAGCTAAAAAGCAGGAAAAGCATGGGAATAATCTAAGGAATGTGAATTTCCGGTATAACCGGAACACAAAATAAGTGGTTTCGTCAAAAAACATTGGAATTCGATGGGAATAAATCTAAGAATTATAAATGAGATGATTGATGAATCATGGATAATGAAAATTATTTTCATTTCTATTCCATCTCTCGCGTCTTTCGCGACAATAAATATAAATGTCGTAATTTGCTTTACTTTGCGTTGACTACTTCTCTATTCTTTTTTCTCTCACCTTCTTCTGAAACAGAAAGTTTATTATATAGATCCATGTATTATCCATCATACTCATTTTAACAATATTTTTACAATGTTTACTTTTCAAATCCAAAATATGCAAACCTTTAACAGCCTGTTTCTTCCATCGATCCTTATTCTCACGCATGAATTGTATCCACGGAGTTGGTATCTCCAACTTTCCAGCTTGGTTTAATGGCAAGAAGCGGATCGAACTGTTTGTTTCATTGTTGCTTGTATTTTCTCTTGAAAGTGATCATGATCTTTTTACATAATTAAAAATCAAATGGAACATCGGGTAAGAAAATTTATCGTTGAAGCGATAGAAAGAATTCTCCGATACTGAAGCAATAGATAATATTCTTAAGTATTCTAGTACTGAGACAGTATAGAAAGTAGATTGCCATCATGGATTTTGGACAGAGTCTGTCAATTAAAAACAGGATGGACAATTCAATTTAATGTCCCTAAAAATTCAAATCTGTTATGTATTGAATTTAAAAAATAAAAATTTATAGGAATAAAAACTTAACAGCATTATGTTAGCCATCTTTTCAACATATACTTTTCTTAAGTATCATAATGATAGCTAAAATTTATATAGTAATATATTTAAAGTTTTTTTAACGAATCATATCTTTTGCTCATATATAACTGGAGAAGAAACAAACGTCTCGGGTGCCTGTGTGATATCGACACTTGGTGATGTTGAGTCGGAATTCCCGGATGGCAGGAAAGTATTTGATGATCGTAGCGATACCAATGGCTCAATTATTTTCGTTAACATCTCTTCACAAATAATCATTGTCGGTTCAACAATAAAGTCTATAAATCCTGCAATTAAAAAAAAAAGTGAAATTAAAACTTTACCATTTCGTTGAGTGTAAATTTGCTTTGCAAAGAATATTCGATAAAATTTAAAAAATATTAACCAATTTGTGAATCAGCAACGTGCACAGTATTTCTATCACAAAGAGGCGAATATGGTAGACCCATACTGGCTTCTAGATCACCCTGGCGAAAGAATTCTTCGAGAACGCCTTCAGTCCATCGAGAATGCAATTCCCATGGTTTCGAGGCATGTGATATGTCACAGGCATGTACAATGAGGCAAACAGCTTTAGTTTTATCAATACTAAAAAAAAGATTTAATTTTGACAAATCTTTGTAGTATATTTTCCTCAACTCCCCTAATCATTTCAAATACAGTAAAATGATTCAGTCTAAATATTGAACCATATTGACATCCTAAAGTGATTCAGTTTAAATGAAATCGATATAATATTTTTTAATTTGATATAAATAAATTTTTCTCACCCCTCAGGCGATGATAACATAGCTTTCATAGTTTTAATTTGTGCAAAATGACTTGACATATCTGTTGCAAGTACAATTTCGATCAGCAAATTGCGTAGCTCTCTGGAAAACTCCACGAGAAATAGAATTTTACAATCATTTTCGAATTATATAGTCAAGATGATAAAAAAAAGAAAATAGTGTAATATGCAGGAAGTGAACAATCGTGGAAAGACTACCTGAATTCTTCCCTTGTCAACCTTTTCATGATGTTTTTGTCCTCTTCCCTCAACAGGCGAAAAGACGCGCTAACATGATGATTTTCCAAAACATTTCGATCGTTGTATAGCAATGCAAAATATGACCTTGAAAATTATTTAGCTCGAAACCATCAATTAAAGTTTTAATGGTAGGATTAATAGCATTTCTTATCAACAAGCAGTTAACTGATCTCCGTTTCAAATGTTCTATCGACGAACATCACATATGCATACCTTATAAACATTTAATATAAAGCTTCTACTATAAGATGATTGATTCCTCAGTAGTTTCATCATTAACATTGGTGAAAATCGAAGTTTCATATAAGTAAATCTTAATGCTGAGATCAACTGAGCCAACTGATTTCAGAAATTATGCAATTTTTCTTTCCGCTGACTCATACATTTCAAATTTCAATACTATACCTTTTCACTACTGTCTTCCTAATATCTAGTTATGTTTTTATTTGAAAAATAGTGATTTTTCAGCCGTCTGCTGAAAAATTGGAAATTTCCAAAAACTTTTGGTCTTTATTCTATTCTTTTTTCAGCATTTGCAATTCTATTTTCAATTACCCAATTTAGAAGTGATTATTTCAGAAACGTGTGGAAAAAAAATCAAGGATCGATTATATGTGCTGTATTATTTGAATGATGTACGACATTTTGGACATCGAAAGGTCTATTAATACCAGCAAAATTCAGAAGTGAAAAAAACAGCGAAAGAAATAGAATGCAAAATGAATGAATGAAGTAGAAATAAACTACCCGGTCTGTACGTGGAAGTTGTTTGTGTGGCCCGTGTGTTGATAATCATGTATCATGGCACCAAATATAACTGCCAACGTGTCTAGGTCTGACAAACTTGTCTGCAACTTACCTCATCATCATCAATATTAAACATGGCACAAAAATACATACTTATGCTTTATTGTTCCGCATACTATAATCCGTTGCAAATTATTTGACTACCAAAATTACCTGTGAAGATCATATAGGTGTAACTCTTAAAATCTTGAGTGATGCAATAAAAAAAAGCATACAGCAAAACCAGTCTGTGACAACATGAAATGTGAGGAGGCAGTCACATCAGCAGCGTGGACGATATTGTGATATGGATTATTGTGTTTACTATACCCAACTTCCAAGGCTCCAATATAATTCTCAAGTGTTTGCACTGGGATCTATAATGTGAGGAATATCGTTAGAACCAGTGTTCATACTAAATTCATAATATAGATTTCATATATTAATTATTAATTACAATATTGAAAGATAAATAACAGCAGCAAGAAATAATTTTTCTCAGCTTTTCATTTCAAATTCATAGCTCCAAATTGCAAAAGTTGAAACAGAAACCTTGTAGCGATCAAGGAAACGGTATTGATTGAAAAGTTCTAGGCCAACATACTTCAGCGCGTGTCCTTCTGATATTTCGTTCAGTTGGAAGCAGTCAAATGACCAACTATTTAGATTCTGGAATTTTTTTATATTTTTCTAACTTTTTGTTTAATACAATCCCACTTCTGTTTTAAAACTTCATAATTCTTCACGAAATTAACAAGAATATCAAAAAATTATTAATATCCTAGTACAAGTTGTCTGCATTTACTGATAATATCTATTTAATATGCAATTTTCTCCATTCGAAATAGCACTTTGAAGGTAGCATAAATTATAATAATTTTGATTCATCACGATCTTTTATATTTATCAAATTTCAGCCTTAATCCATTCATCTTTAGCATAATTGAGAAATATTTAATAGTTGGAAAATTTTGTCAGAAAAATTCAAAAAACCTTCATCAATGCAGCAATTTTGGTGGCGTTGAAATAAGAAGTACTTGCGCCTTCCGAAACATTCTGCAAACAGTGAATGAATGACTTTTCACGCATTATTGAAATGCATTCTTTCCAACGATACGCAGATAGATGGTAAAAAAGAAAGAAAGATTGAATGATTATGATTTGTCAAGATGTCAAGTTTGATGGCAATTAATTCTACCTAAGTAATTAAAACACCTACTTGTCAAAGAAAATTCCCGTAAGTATGGCATTAGCTACGGATTTAAGTTTTGGTTTTTCACGTTTTGAATGTATCGATTGTTTTGTGAATGTTGCTGCAAGCCATTCACGCACTTCATCGGAGACTGCTTCCGGTTTAATATCTGCTAAATCGTCCTCCTCATCGCAGATGCGTCTGCAAATTAAATATTAAAGTGTCTGCATTTACTGATAATACCTATTTAAATATGCTTAACTTAATGAACTTTTATCTTTTAACTGATTAAACTGAACGAGTAAAAATGATGATAAAATTTTGTATACAATTTCCGCCAAATTATCCTCCTCAATTTCAAAAATTAAAATGTATGCACAACTTGGACGATTTTAAAAATTTTAAAGTTAAAAAGTACTGTCTGCTTTCAATATAGCGCATGGTCTGAATTTCAACTATGAGTCATGTGTGATTTTTCAGAAATTTCATGCGGTGTAAGTGCATAAAATAGTTTCATTGAATTTAACTCTTCGGCTACTGAAGATTTCCATAGTTAATCGTTAGAACTTCTAACTCGATTTAAAATTTGAAAATTCACCTTTTCATGTTTCACTCTTACCTAATAATACATGCCCTCAGACCAAAAAGTCCGACTTTTCAAACAATTAAAGTTCTGATATATTTCGATACTAAACATAGATTTCTGCAACTGGTAAATGACTTTTCCACTGGTAAATGACTTGATCATTCTCTAATCAAATGATTTAAAATCCAAATTTCTGTGCATCTGAACTTATAAATACCAGGATGTTATAATCATTTTTCTTCCGGCATTGCAAATCACTATAACCATATATATTATTTACAATTTCATTAAATTTCATTATTATAGAGAGAGCACAGTTCATTGCAGAAATACGACCATCAATAATATTAGTTTATACAGATCATAAAAATATGTACCTGGTTTCATCCATATACTCAGTTTCCAAAAGTAAAGCTGCATATTCGAGATTCTTCTTCAGATCATCTATCGAAAGTTGACCTCTATTAAGCTGATGTAACACATACCGTAACCTGCAATTCTATTTATCTCAACATAAGAAAGAAATGAAAATAATTTTTTCAAGCAATTTGTAAGAGTACAAAAATAAGTCTCGGCAACGGTTGAAAAATGCTTCCAAAACGAAAATAACATTTAAACGTCCTAGAGGCAATAAAAATGTGCATTTATGCTTCAAAAATTCAAATTTTGGAAGAGAAAAATTTTAAATTCATTTAAACGATATATTTTTGATACCTGCATGCATGCTTTCGTATTGCGAAGTGATGAGCTTCGTAAGAATTGCCAAGCATTACGTTTCGTATTTATTATGGAAATTATGGAACAAAAAAAATTCAAATCTTGTATTTAATTGCTTTCAAAATTTCGTCAAGTTGCGTAAAAATTTTTTGGCGAAACAAGCGGGAATCGGGAAATAAGTGTCGAGATTAATTTGATTCAACTGTGAAAAAGCAATTCAAAATTCAGACTATTTCAGATTTTTAGAAGTGATTAAAGAAAAAAATATAGTGTTATCAACGAAACTTTCCATTTGCTGAACATCACCGAAAATTGAATATGATGAATAGTCGCTTATCTTGGCGTTTGATTGATAATTTGTTAGCGAGAAGCAGATCTCCATGACTACAACCACTACGACGTCTTCATTTCATGCTTTTAGATAAATTAATTGACTCATAATAATTAAATATGGCATCTGTGTAAGATAGTGATGCTTTTTAATAGAAGTAAATATTTCTTTGAGCCAAAAATCAATCAGTTATCATATTTCTCGAAACAGGCCAGATAAGAAATATGTTATTTGCTTCCGAATGAGTGCGCTATCATTTGGACAGCTAAATACATTTGATAGTAATGATAATAATACTAATGGCAATAATAATTATAAAAATTAAGGTAATAATAATAGTTTCGAGTAGAAGCAACAAGAAAATAACTTATCTGCTTGACCTATCAAATGATGAAATTAATAAGCGCAGCACTTACAAATTATAATTAACAAAGTGATAAAGTGACTTTTTTAAGTGAGAAATGAATTAATATTAATAGTTCAACAATAGCATTAAACGATGAATAAAGACAGAAACAATTAAGAACAGGCTTACAAATACAGTGAACATTCTGATTTCATCAGTAATTGCAAAGAAAAATAGCTCGAAAATTGATTCAGACGCATTGAAGAAGTTAATATAAAAAAAAATGAGTAAGTGCAATGACCGATAAACGCGATGAAAATTTAAAATATTTTAAAAATATCAATTTGAAATATTTTAAAATTTCAGGAAATATACTGATAAGAAATTCGTACGAATATTTGTAAAAATTTTTAAATATTGCATATACATTCAAATATTTTTTCTATCATTTCCTAAAATTTAACAATTCCGTTTCTCAAAAAACTTAAAAATCCAAAATATGCATGAGAATCATTTGACAGTGGATGGATAACGTTATTCAAAGATTTTATTTCATTATAAAATGTTTTATAACTTTTTGAAGGATTAATTAATTTCCTGCTTATTAAACAAATGGCAAAATGTATGCGAACATGGGTACTGTTAAGTATTTAATAAAGTCCACTTAATGACTGAAGCTCTGGAAATTATAATATATATAATATTCATAAAATAATTAATTCCCAATTGACGAAGTTTTACGGAAAGGAAAAATCTTGAATTATTTTGTTTCATCGACACGATAATTAAATTGCAGTGTTTGCTTTCATTTTTTTTTATGTGCAAAAAACTAAATGTGCAGAAAATTAATATTATAATTTTATTGGCAATAAAATCTATTCATCTTTCGTTTCAGTTTGCTGAAATAATAGCAATAGTAATATTTCAATAAATTCAGAAGGCAGGGATCTGTCGTCAGTTAGTGACTTGAAATGAATAAATGGATCGGTTAGGTTCAAATTAAATAAGATTAAATTAATAAATATAATACATACATATGTATATATGTATATCTTTTATAATTATTGGATGAATTGTTGTTTAATTCAACTCATTTTAAGCAGTTTAATGTTTCAGATTTTTATTTTTGCTCTGTTTTGTTATGCTATTTATCAGCTATTCTACTTATCAGACATAGTACATCTTATTAAACTTCGGAGAGGAACTTTTCCTAAATGTGATTCATTATGTTATAAATTATCCTTTCCACAAGAAAAAATTTTCATATAAAATAGAATGAATATTATTTATGTGAATCCAATCAACAGTGTCTATTTTAGTACATCAACTGATATATGTCAGCTGTCTCATTCACGCTTAATGTTTATGCTAATTTAAGAAGTTTGTGGAACATTCTCGAATTTTTGTCAGAGTAATTTTTTTCTCAGAAAATATTTTGTTAAGAATAAAATTAGTAGTAAATAATATATTGTTTATCCACTCCTTCTTGTAAATTTATGCTTGATGTTTTTGTTATACAAGAAATTTAATAAAAAGACTTCAAACAAAAACATTAGTAATAAAATATAGTGGATTGGCTTAAGAAATAAGAATGATTTCTCGATTTTTCCAATAAATTGGCAGTATTGGCTTGAACTTGAATAGGAAAAAGGCAACTTTTGGCTTCATATAAGCGAATGACTGATTCACTTAGCAATAATTTGAAGAAAATTCGCAATCGCTATAATGATGAATTGCATTTATGTACCATTTCATTTGTTTACAATTAATAGAACCATATTTATTTACCTGTGGCTTGCCTGATCAAGTCATATTCGAAATCTGGTTATTTACCGTCGCCATCGAACCCCTATCCGTCATCTTTAAACTCACTCATTTTTAATCGAAGTTCAATTTATGTACTACAAATCCTTGTTTGAATGAAATTTAATGATTATTACTGTGCTGAAATAATATAAAGCGATATTATTTCTTCATATGAGAAATTATTTTGTGGAACGCATATCAGCCAATCATCTTCGTAGAGAAAAATGATTTTCAGTTTGCATTAAATATAAATGTTCAAAATAACTCTGTATTATGCATTAGTAATTGATGAAAGTATTTCTTAAAAAAATTAAGTGAAAAAGCACGTGAAATGTGAAACTCGCTTATTGTTCATATCATTGCATAATATAATAAACATCGTACTTTTTTAAGTCTCTATTCTTCAGACAAAAAGTCATCAAATATAAGTTATTTTCTTTGTTGAGTTTGAAGGAAGCTTCTTAAGAAAATCATGACCAAATAATTACAAAATAATTTTTTTTAATTCTCATGAGAAGACTAATATAAAGCGTCCAATGCATATGCTAATCTCAGTGATTTCTTGAATATGAGAGTAGCGAAAAAAAATTCTTTCCGGTCCGTTTTTATAATTATAGTAAATAATATATCAAAATATGTCAAAATCAATAACAAAAATGGGGAAAATTTTAAAAGTCTATAGTAAGAAACGAAATAGTGACTAAACAACCGAGAAAAAGAACTATAGATATTGTCTAAATATTATCATTGATGATAGATAAATAGTTAGCGAAAAGCAGATAAAGACGAATGAGCCAGTAACAATGAAAAAGAACAGAAAAAATATATAGAATATAAATGAAACGACTGCCAGATCCAAATGTGATTATAAAAGCAGATTCGAAATCAGAAGATAGGTCGAGCAAATTTAAATCTACCGCAAGTGAGATAAAATGAAGTCTTAAACACAGACTTCAATCATTTTGAAGCGCTAGTTGCATTTATTTCAGATTACTTTTTTCCATTTATCTCATCCGAATTTTAAATTCATGAATTGACAAAGTTGAATGATGTCGAGACATTCATTTGATCAAAATAACTTCACTTCAGAAATGCTTTAAATTGGGAAAAACATTATTAAAAGAAGAATCTGCAGTTCATGAGCAATTCGTATGAACAAATCTTTGATGAATCATTCTTCTAAAAATATAATCAATGCCATAATAGCTTGTATTTTAGTATAACTCTTTGATTGTTTGACATGATTTGGTGTATGGCAATCGGAAACATTCTGAAATAGGTAAAGTGCTTGTGTTTTTAGAGACTATTCTCAATATAGCGATTGCAATGATAATAATTCAAAAAGCAAAAAGAGAAAGTTCGATGATTTTAGAACAACAGCGGAAAAACATTGGAATAAAAATGTTTGATTTTAATGTGTGTGATATGCTAAAAAAAATGATTGTCTAGGTTGTTTTTCCGCTTTCTGGTAATAAAATATGCAAAATTGAAACATATCAGGATACGTGACGAACTTTTAATTTCAAAAATCAATTCTGCTACTTTCTATTGCTACTGCTAATGAATCTCATAAATGTAATGCAGATATCCCAAATTTCAAACTGTAAATTCTTTTGGTAAAATCCCTAATATATCATCAACATTTCCTTTCGAACCGAAAACTATTTCGCGCAAATTCGTTTATGGACGGAAATGATAGAAACAAGAGATTCAATAATAGCAGGAGTTGACGATCATCAAAATTCATAGCCGATATTCACTGCTTCAGGAAAAAAATCAAATCACCCGACCAAACTGCTCGATTTGGCGCAATTTTATATCAAACCTCCACTACTTGATTTAAGCGAAAAAATTGAGCGAATTGGCAAATCTAACCTGGATTGGAGACTTGAAATGTAATAAAGTTACTTGCGTCATTTCTCTCAAGTATCGGTATAAAAGTTGGAATAAGAGCCTTTTGTCCTCTCAAATCAAGGAATTTTCAAAAAATTGCATAATGTGGCTCATTACAATCTCCAGTGATTTGGATAATGGATGCATCTGAGGAATCATCGACATAATAATGGTGGTCTTTGGCAGAGATCACTTTTTTTTTTATTGTACTTTTATATATCTTAAACTTCTCGGGTTTGAAACTGATTCTTGTTAAAAGCAATATTTGCAGTAAAACACTTGCCTATCATATAAAAATTACATGATATGAGAAAGGTAAAATTCGAACGCGTGGGAAGTAACCAGATTCTGAAAAGCAATCTGATAAAAACATTTTATAGGGATTGAGGCAGTGATCCTGGTGGAGTAGATTTTAGGCTATAGTCGCATAATAAAACCACCTGATCTTAAGACTTTCCAAATCGCTAATTTTTTTCTATATTTGTTGTTTTGTGGTTAAGAATGTTTGATGTGAAAATGAAATTGTTTCAGAGGGTGTAAATCGTGTTTTATCAAAAATTATAAAGGCCGTGCATTGAGGACTTGAGCACCATATCTTCTTCGGACAGCCTTTTCATGTTATATCAGCATCTTTAACTTCTTCCTCTTGCATCTCATTCGATATGAAGCATATTTCGAATGGCTTTCTTCTAGTAATCAAGAATGATCAAAAATGAATATAAATATAATGTTCCTATTGTAATGTCTTGAAAGTGACTGACAAGTAAATATAAACTACAATACGAAATTAAGCGATAACCTGATGACAATATGAACTATGGGAAGGAACTACAAATAAATTAATTATGGACGATATATTAATTATGGAACGGGAATTTTCTTTAAACTTTCTATACTAGATAAAAAATTAAATGACGGACTCAACAGGATTCGTCCAATTGATCTGACCTATTACAGTAGACAGATCTTGTAGACTAGTTCAAATCTTTGTTATCACTCATCACAATACCTCATTTATTCAAAATGATTTTCTTAAATCATTATTGTAAGACCCTAATCAAATATTCACGTTTCTATCTTTACTCACAGTATTAATTTTTACATTCACGCTATATTTGTGCTGCTTCAGCAAGTATTTGAACTTCTAAGTGAAACTATAATGTTATTTGAAGCTCTATGAATCATATGTATTAGTGAAATGTTGAAAAAAATATACCATATGCTTTCGTAACTTCATGGCTATAATTATGAAATTAATTTTAAAAAAAGTTCAAGTTTGATTTTACTTTGAACAATTCATAAAATCCTTTTAAAATCTTCAATAACTTCCGTTTTACTATTATATGTTCAAATTCAACTGGGAATTGATTTATAATATTAGGCAAAGTATAAAATCATATTCGATTTCATCGCAATGCTGCTGCTCCGCCATAATCTCTTGAACCATGTGAGTCGATTACTGCTTCTGCCAAAAATAATTTCGCGATATTCTCACCAGTAACCTACAATTTTATTTTAGAATCCTATAATTACGACTCAAAGAGTAAAAAATAATCCTCTAAAGTACGCGATTTCAAATCATATCAACGCAAAATATGAGAAACGATTGCTAATTAAAATGATAGAATCCATATAATATTCAGCCTCTTTTGATCAGTATTACTTATAATGATCCTATTTCTTTAGAAAAGAAAAATAAAATTAAAAAAAATTAATGTAAACAAACTTCCGCAGCATAGTCGGAATGGGCTTTAGCATCCGACGAACATAGAAAACTTTCCAGCATTCCACATTTGGTTGTTAATTGAGGTGGCTTCATTTTTTTAATATCATCAAACGACAATGGAGGTTCACCACGAGTTTCTCGTTGCTCATTTTCTGCCTGCTGTAAAAAAGACTGATTCACGAAAAAAGAAAAAGAAAAAAAAGTTATCTGAATAAGTCAAAAAAAAAAAGAAAAAACATACAAATGGAAGCCACTAACCCTTTTCTGCATAGCATTATAAACAGTTAAATCATGGCGTTGCTTATCAGCCACATATTTCGTATATGCCATAATCGTTCTGTTCAGATCATCGACATCGCTCATCAACGAACGAAGACATTTTTCCAATGATCTGTGAAAAATTAGCGAGTGAAATAAACGCATAGTTTAAAATATTCTCCGTAATATTAAATTTAAAAATAAAATTGAAACCTCAATATTTTTGATTCGGAATTACTTCCAAGAAAAGAACAAACCTGCGAGTTCCAAGTTCAAGATGAGAAGATGATCGCTGAACTGCACAACCACCTTGCAATGCTAACTCAGCCAACATTACATTTACAAGATGACTATTTTTAATGACTACAGGTAATTCTTCAAGCATATTCTCATATGTCAAGCCAGTTGCTCTTGAACTAAAAGAAATCATGAAAATGAATTGAGAAGATGAAACAAGCACGTCGTACTATAAATATTGAAAATTGTTATCGAATGGTAATAACCAGTACAGCAATTATAAAATCACAAACAGCTTACCTCTCTGGTGACCAGTCGCCATCTAAACTCATTTCTAAAGCTTTTACTGATAAACGGTAGGCCCGTATGCTTAACTGTCCCTGACGAGTTTTCACAGGATCTGCAATATTTTTTTGAAGAAATTAATTCACCATTTCCTCCATTTTTCAAAAATATCATCATGTTTTCGAGTAGCCAAATAATGATGCTACTTTTACCATAAATAAGCACAACCCCATCTGGCACACTTGCTTGATAATCAATTAGCGAATCGATTGTTTCCTGCGCAAAACAAGCACCGAAAGGATGCGCTTGATAAAATCCAACCAATTCATAATCAATATTCATATCTCTGCAAATAAGTGAAGAATTGAAATGCTGCAAATAGTCAAATAGTTTGAGATTGGAAAAATTGGATTCTTAAAAAATCCAAAAAATAAAAGTTTTAGTCAGAAAAACAGAACCTGAATTTTCGAAGCATATCCAACATCTCTGCTTGCTTTTGCTCCTCATAAAATGTATTGTTTTGCGTTATTTCATCACTATCAAGCATGGGCTCAGCTCGGGCTGTTGGAAAACAATTCGTAATTTCCAAACGACGATCATCACTTGACACCAAACCTTTATATTTTCATGCTTCACATAAAAAATCAGTGCGCGTTAAACAAGTCAGCAGTTATTTAAAAAGAAAGGACTAACCAGTCAACAGGCCTTGACATGCTTCACCAGCTACTTCATTTAATCCTGCATACATTTCTGAGTCAACGTGCTTCACAATTTTCATGATAACCTTAGATATATGAGCTCATTTATTAATTACAATACATTTGAGCTTCCAACAAATCAATGCATTATAAATTTGCGGATTAATTTTAAAATTTTCAAATAATGCAATGAAAAACTTTATAAGAAAAAACTCCATAACAAGAAATGAGATTTTTTAACTACTGTCAAATAAAAATAATGCATTAAAGAAAAAAAAAAAAAAAAACATACCAAACTATCTATCTGCACGAACTGTACAATACTTGGACTTCCAACTGTTGAAGTAATAGTTAACATTGTTCTCAAATTTCTAAAAAATCAAGAGCAAACTAATGGAGATAAACGATTCTTTATGCACAATTAGTATTTAAGTAATATAGCAAAAATAGATTATATGTTAAAACAAAACCTAATCTTCCCAAGCACGATATAGAGAAAATTTATTTTCGTTTCTTCATACCAACAACAATCCATAGCTACATTTAAAAATAACTATCAATGCGTTTTATAACAATTTGACTTTTTTATAACAACTTTAATTCACTGTGCTTCGATAAGCTATTGTGAAAATTTTTCAATCTAACTTCATTTAATTTATAAAAAAAATGCAAATCCCTAAAAAATTTTAGTTTATAGCAACAAACATGAAGAGTTTGGGGTAGCAATAAAGTCACAGCTCATATCACATAAATTCATGAAAAAATATGTTAAAAATTATGATGAGTAATCTATATGTAGACTCCAAAAAAGAAACAAATCAACATTCTATGAAGACTTTAGTTACTGGCTTAAAATTTGAATGAAAGTTAAGTCTAGGACTGAGGCTCTAGTACCAAATAAACTGAAATGACTAGTAAAATACAACAGCATAAAAAGTGTGATGACTTGGAATACTGCCAATAATCAATTGCCTAAGGATAAAAGCAAAAACCGACTATCCCAATACATTACAATCGAAAATGAAAAATTAATAGCCAAGATAGAAAAATTAAAAAAAATATTGCGATTTCCTTGATATGTGATGCTGGTTTTATAACCAATGACAATTTTCCCTGAAACACTCAAAATGAATTAATACGAAAATTTATATTTCACAAAATTATCCAAATATCCAGCAATTATAACAGAATTAAAATTAATTTTCAAAAATCAGCTATGGATGGCTACATAGCGCTTAAAAAACTAAAATTTCGATGATTACTACAATATATGATGCACAGTTTATTTTGAAATCTGTATAAACTCGATGTTAATAAAGCATGTTGCAAAAAATACTTTTAAACAAATCCCAACGGTGAGTAAAATAATAGAAAAAAGCAATAGAAAAACAATATACATAAGCAGAAATTTAGTAAATTCAGTATATTGCTTTTCCCAAATATTTTTAATCCATACAATAGAAAATTCTATTTTTCTCGCCTTTTTGAAATATTTAACTCTTAAATTATTATTTGCCATATTAAATCAATAAAACCTAACTTACCATTCATATATGTGAACAATCAATGCAGCTCAATTCATCATTGCTAAAAATTTTTAAAATAAGCAAATGCATCCATATCATTAGATTTCCAAAATTAATGATGATACAGATTGCACGCAACGAATTACAACTATGCCATTGGTAAGCTCTAACTAATGCCTTGATAGCGTGTTTATCTAGGTTAAATCGATCAAAATCCAAGCCGTATTCTATTATAGAATGTCTCAACCTACCATAAAAATACCCTCAGCCGTTTTCCATAAAGCTGTGTTTTTGGATGTAGAAATAGCTACTATCTCATATTGTCCGTTTATAGGTCTACCATACTGTTCTCCACTTATCGCCAAGAATTTGCCTGAATTAGAACCTATAGAAACAAAAAATTGGTAAATATTAAATATACTTTGACAAAAATAAATTAAAGATTTACTGCGGATAAAAATTTAAAAAATATAGCAGAAATAACATGAAGATTCACTACGTATAAGAAGGAAGATCTGTGAATCTTCAGTTGTTTCCACCAAAGTCCAAGCTGATTATATTAGCAGATGAGAATGCTGAACAAACCAGTGTCTTTATGCTTCAATTTCACTGCATCTTTCCTAAGCCATATATCATGTCTACAAACAACTATCCAATGATCACCGGAATCGCTTTTAGCGTTTCCAAAACAGGATACTTCCTCCAACAAATTTACTTTACTTTTAAAATTATTTTATTTAAATATTTTCATGACCAAATGACCAGAGACCAAATAAAATTCGAAGTGCATTAGTTCATTAATTATTTTGTTTCTTATGAAATTTCTGTATATGTAATGAATAACTGATAAAATGATCTCATAATGTACCTGGTTCTCCTTAGTGAGTGGAGCAGCAAATAAATGACTATGAAGATAACAACCTGTCATCAAATGTTTTAAACGTATTTTACTGCCACATTTCACTAGTTCTCCTCGCTTGCAAGTTCCTTTTATTGCTGAATCAAAAGAACGTAATAAAAACATAATTGTGTTATTTAGATGTTAATAAGTCAACATGTATATAGAATAATACATGTTTTTCGAAGTCTTTCGATTCAAGAAAAAACTTCGCGAAATAAATAAATACTCACCGGCAAGGATTTGCCAATGAGAATTCACGTCATCCCCATTTTGTACGGCAGTTACCGATTGTTGGCCACTACCGGATCCATATTTTATGTCATGTGAATGCAGACGAACCCCTGAATATTAGATACTAGGAGTCATTAGAGCTAGAAGTAAAAATAACATTTTTTGGAATATAAAGAAATATTTTTAATCAAAACGAAAAAACAGTTGATAAAGGAAATAGTATTATATTACTTGGATTTTTACAACACTCAATGCACTATTTTATAAAATTTGATGACTATGTTTTTCTCGCCTTCTTGATTATTTTTTAGCTTCACAACTGATCCACACGTTACAGTTCCGTCATTGATTTGAGACATATTCATAACAACAAAACACAATGCTGAAGTCACCAAAAACTTCGAAAAAAACATATCTAAAAAAGTATTTAGCTGTATGATTTTATAAAATGCTAACCACTCTCTAACATGCGTCAAAGAAATATGCAATACTTACTACAAAAGCAAATTAACAAATGTCATTACAAAATTAAAATTTGTTAAGGAAAAAACAAATAAGATATTTGAATGGATATGAAATGACCTTAATACTGCATAGAATATCCTTCTATTGCTTTTGAGCTAAACTTACCATTTTACTAGCAAAGTTGCCATTAACCATCTATTAAAGAAAATGAAAAATCTCCAGTCACTGCAACTAGCATAAAACTGCACAATAATCATAACCCAACAAAATTTCACAATGACCATAACCCAACAAACTTCACGTAAAATGTTAAATCTCTTTAACGTTGTTATCCGATGTTGTCGATTAATGCGGCCAAATATGAAAATTCGTCGTCCACAGATAGAGTTGGATAGAAGCAAATTTCATGCTGCCTAACAAAAATGATCTGCTTAAATGGCAGTTAAAGAAAGAAAGAGAGAAAGACTGTCTCATTAGTTCAGTATATTATGAAATTGCTATGTTTTAAAATATTTGATTATTTATTGTTTAATTCAAATTTTGGATTCGGAGATTTACATCGAAGAACTTGATTCGATGGTTAAAAATATATAATGAAACTTACCGGAATTTAGAAGCATATATTAATGAAAGACTGATTGTATTCTGCGATTTTCATGTTTCAGATACAATATAAAAATACTGGTTAGTTGTAAAATATTAATGTGTAAAAAACATATATTAATTTTTTTGATGCATTATGTTACGCATACATTCATATTATCTTACACAAAAATAAGAAACAAAAACAAAGTCGAATTCTTTTGAGAAGAGTAACTTCAGCAAAAATTTCTTGCACATTGCTATTCGACAGTATTAAAAAAGACTATCTGAGATTGTAAGCATGAACTGTTTTTTTTTAAATAAGTAATATTATCATAATTATTTAGTAGTACTACCATAATTATTTAAATTTATATTATGTTATAATATAATTTATTGTTGTTCGCCAAAAAATGTCTTCCAATATGAGCCATTAAGGCTAAATTTTTGATCGTTTTGGTTATGTCCAAAATAGAGGAATGCCATAGGTTCGGAGAAAATTGAATGTAGAATAAAGAGAAAATTATAATAATGACAAGAAAATGACAAATAAGAGAAAGATAAGGATGATAAGTAGTTAAGTTTACATGTCATTTTCTGAATTATCATGTATGTAAAACAATAAATAATATTTCAAGGAAGGGATAAATATGGAGAACTTTTTACTTATTTGAATCCTAAATAAAAATTTAATATCAATGGGATTTGAATTTTATGAATCCATTAAGAAGTGATGTTGAACACTGAGATAATTATTGATGTTGTTGTAATAAGTATTGGAAAAACGGCCTGTGGGCCGTAATTTACGGGAAAATGGAATCAAGAGTTAAGATTCAAACAATATGAAGAAAGAGTAATATTGTCATACGAAGACATGCATTCATCATCCTTGAACACCCTGCAGCAAACAGGTTATCGAAATAGCAGGAGAGAAGAATTATTTAGTTAAATGGGAATGTTGCTGCTTCGTTTCATAAGAAGGAATGAGGTGTTTGATAAAGAAACAACTTCTCATACTGCAGATGGTAACAACAGGCGATACTTTGAAGATCAAAAACCTCTTGAATCCAGGAATTTCACACGATTATTCCTTCAATTCTCTCTATCTGGTTTATTCATATTCATTAAGTTCGTCATAATCATAATAACATATTTTTCCTAAATATCATCTTTGAAAAGTGATTTTGAACATTTTGTATATTTTTGTTAAGATTGTCTTATATTGTTGTATCATTGTATCATCGTGTTTATCACAGTGTCAAAATCTTCTTTGCTGATTTTAGCGTTATGCTAAATTCTCCTAATTATTTTTGCTTTCGTGATCATTCATGTGATCATTGAAAGATTTTGTATCTTTGCCTGCTCAGAATGACGAAGGCTGGTAAAAAAAGTTTGTTGGAACACAAAAATGTCATTGTGAATGAGCGATTCATTTATCTGTGATATAATTTATGAAATCAATATTTAAATATACCATTAATTTCATTTCATTTCTATGCAATATTAGTCAAGGATCTCGAAATTTTATACAGTAATGACAAATTATTACAACGACATCAATTTCAGTTACGCATCATATAGATTTATTTTTCATTCCTAGCAATGCTTAATCATTTTGAATTTCAACATGATGTCGTGATAAGCCTGCACTAATCAATATGTTCTATTTAATGTAGCAAGAAAAGATGAATAAATTCATATTTGCTCTTCTAAATTTGATCCTTAATATCGTCCTGTTACAGATATTTAGATCTCTTCTCTTCCATATATACCAACAGGAGAAAGCTACAAGAGAAAGCGAAACGATCTCACTTCTCTTGTTGTATAAGTTGGCAGTTAACCGTTTATTCATTTTATTCTCAAAATTAACATTTCTTGTCTAAGTGCTGTCACCATGTTCGGATATCATTTTACATGCTTAATTGCATTTCTATATTATTTTAATCTATTACTGATTTTGAATGATGAAATATTAATATCGGCCAAATCTTTCATGCAGTTCTTCGACCACAAAGCTGATTATCAAAGTCGGTGAGCGACATTATTGGATCATCAAGTTTCTTCAAATATCATGATGCACTTCATAGGCATCATCTCTACATTACTTCTAATACATGTTAGTTCTATATATTCTTTTAATCTACTATTTTTCAGTATAATTTTTTCTTGTCTTATCATATATATTTATTAAGCTCATTTCAATGTAAATAATGATGAATGTGATAATATATTAATAATAACATTCTCCTATCATAGTTAAGCTTTAGCATGTGTGAATCCAATCGATAACATGCAAAGGAATATAATTTCATAAAATATTACTTTTTATTCTTCATTTCTGACTATTTCAGGTAAAGCATTTCTTTACTGACTGAAAATTCTTTCTCACTTTATTTATGATAAAGGAACCAGATAGCCTATAACGTATTAACGAGGACTTGTAAAAAATGCATTAAATCATTTTCTTGAATAATATCACAGATTTATAGATCATTTCAACTTGTTTTATAATTATTACTAAAGTACATTTCGAATGTTTTACTGAAGCGATTAAAAGGAACGTTTTTACTGTAATAGCTGTGGATGATATTTTTGTATTTTCTATTGAATTTGCTTTCAACTATACATTCAATCAGCAAGCAAAATAAGCCAATTCATATCGATTTGAATTTTCGATATAAATATTTTTAAGATTAATAGCATTGCTTGAACTTGCTTGATTGATTGATGTTGTATGTATCCATTTCCGAAGCGATAACTTTTTAATGGAAGAAATCTTATTATTAAAAAGAAGAATGACCATTGCATTATTGCAATCATCATCATGCATAATATTTTTATTGAATTAATGAGAATAAATATTAAATATTTTTTAAAATCACTATCAGTTATGCGTTGATCGTTTCTAGAAGTTTCCTAAAATTTTTCTTTAAATCTGTAGTCGAATTCTATACTGTGAGAATGCCAATTGAACTATGCTTTTTTATGTCAAATGTGGTATCTCTTCCCTTTTGAATGTTTATTGTACTTTTATCATACCTCTGGTATTTCCACCAAATTAAATGTTAGTCAAATGGGTTGCAGTTATGTTTGAATGCGTGATGAAATACTATTCATACTTGTTGCTCATGTGGCATATATATTAATCACATCGATAAATTGAACATGAGAAAACATCTCAAACATTGATCATCGAAAAAGCTAACTTTGTGTACAACTTCAAAGCAGCATCTTCTTTGTAAATTGTTGAATGTACTAATTCAACGATAACGATACTACTCCGCTGTGTCTCAAAAGTATTTCCATTAAAAATAAAGGAAATTTTAATATGAGATCGCTGTTGTCGTTTAATAAATTACTTTATAATTGAATATCATAATATTCCTATCTATTTATTGTATAGGCTAGAATAGATTAGAGTAGTTTAAAAATCAAACAAAAATTCTCGGGAAAATTTTGGGAAAATATCAAGTTATTTTCAAATATGCTATCATCAATCGTTGTATGTAATGTATTTTTCTAAAATATTTCTGATGTTTCGGTATCGCATCAGAAGATGAATCTTTCTAGAATTCAAATAGTTAAAATGCCACAGTAAAGAGCATATCATCATCATTTTTGGTTGATTGGTATCTCAATATTAATTTCTTCCTCATAAAATAGAAATGCGTAAATGATGATCGTGAGAACTGCTATACGATTGCTATTGATGTGTATTTCTAGTTTTCGCCATCGCTCGGCAAGATGAACGGTAACCAAAGAATGCAAAATGTCGATTAAATTCAATATACTAAGTTCATTCCAACATATATTTTTCCAGTTTTGTTTTTTACATAAAATGCTTTGTACTATTTAGTTTGCAATTCCGTTTTTTAACATGTCAAATACAGGTATCATTTGAATCAAGCAAACTGATAATATTCTATTCAAATGAAACATTTTGAGTTGTTAACATCTGCTTGGCTATAAATTATACTACTTAAATGAAATTTTTCCATTTCATAAAATATTAATCATTTCTTTTATATCATATAGTACGGTACAGCATAGATAACAGTACAAAATATCAAAAATTGGAATATTGGTTCATATAGTAGCATTTCCTGCTCTGTTTTTGTATATTTTATCAACTAACTTTCATGTCTGCTTTTTTCCTGTTTGTTTTCTTAGGTACAATATTACCATAAGCTTTCCTTCAAAATCAATTTACATATTGGATATGATTATTGAAGATTGGAACAGTATTAATGAACAATGAAGGAGTTGATTAAGATTACTTAAACCAGTCAGTCTTAACTTTTGTTAGATTAGTTTAATTAGAACTATTAATAAAGATAAATAATGTTATCGTTACAGCGTTTTATCATCACTTCTGCATGTAACATAATTATTGCTTCTCATGATGGATTATTGATAGCATTTATAGTTATTGCTAAGCATGCTAAGTATGCTTAAGCAATCTTTCAAGCACACACATTCTTCATTTTAGTTTGTTGCATTCTTAGTGTTAACAAAGTTTTATTTCTTCAATGCATCTCTTCTTTTCATTCTTTTTTAATTGTATAGTTAATTTCTACGAAAATATTGTATGAATCTCTATGGTTGATGATATATTTGTAAAATACATTATTGTTCGTGAGATATCACATCAGATTATCTGTCTATGTTATTCATAGATTGAAGAGAATTTAATATTTCGTCTTTCTGATTCTTTTAATCATTAATTGGCAATGTGAGAAAAATATAAAACATCTCTTTAAAGAATTCTTTGTATTAAAAAGTTGTTTCTGAGTTCACCAACAACTCAAAAAAGTAGACTGTCCTTTTTTTAATTTCAGAAAGTCTTCATTTACTTTTTTCCGTTCATTTTTTTCATCAATAACTTTATCCTAATATATCCTAGCTTTCCTAAGATTTAGTGGACTAAATTTAATTACATCAGATTTAATAAAGTTCTATGAACTTGAATTTACAGTTGAAAGTTGCTGCGACCACTATTTTGGACGATTATACGGTTTGTAAGGCTAGCGGATTCAGTCATGCATTATTATTATGTGATGTTGACGATGCACTTGCTTTTCAAACTCAGCAAAAGCTGATCTCGTTGCTTAATGACCTTCAACGAAAGGTTAAATGTAAATGTGAAAGTGGATGCCAACGGTCAGATGGAAATGATAGGTTTCATTTGAGCTCGTTTGATTTTCTGTAAACTTTGACAATTTTCAAAAAAGAGATTTCTTAAAATTAATAGAAAGAAAATTCATTTATTAATCTAGAATCTTTTATGCGAATTCAAGAACCGAAGTAAATGATTTTGAAGCATTTTCACAAATATCGATAAATTTTGATTGTCATAATCTTTAGAAGTAACAAGAATGCAAACTCGAATACATCTGTGTTATTCGTGTTTTAACTTGCATTATTGTTAATCTCGAGAAAAAGAAGCATTAAATTATCCCTTTTAGTGTTTATGGGAAAAATATCAGAATATCCATTACTGATGATCTATAACGCGACAATATTCCCAACCTTTTAGGCATTGCATTCGACTTTTCTTGAAACTTTCCAAAACTTTTCAAAATCTCTGATCTTCCTGCAACATATGTACATATATATATTCGCAATGATGCATACTGCAATAAATTGAAACTTAATCTAATCACTTGGTGATGAATATCAGAAATCTTTCCATAATTCATTATTACGTTTCCTCCACGTTTTTATTTTGCTCTATTTAAGAACTACATATGGAAAAATGATTTCCGTTCGATATTAAAAGTCAAGATCAGATAATTTAGTTTATTGCTGTTTATATTTATTTCATAAAAAATTTTCGAACTGAATTTTTGGCCATTACATAAAAAAGATCTCTGTACACGTCTCAATGAAGAAAGAGAATTTTTGAGTGCTTTTTGTATGTCGTATGTCAAAAGTGGATATACGAAATTAAAATATATTTGATGTTATTACTTCCCTAATGTTGAAAATAATGAATGGATGATTTAAGGTGATCTTTTTAAAATAGTTTTAGTCGAATTTCTTTATTTTTAAGTTTTCTCTTTTCACATATTCAATATTACTTAATTTTTAACTATTACTTTTTGAATGAAACTTTTAACTTATTTTAAAAGCCAATTCTTGTAAACTCTATCATCAAAATATCAATAGACTATGCATGTTATAATGCACCACTCAGAGTCGTTTGCGCGTTTTCCATTCATATGATCTCGTAAGCAATAGGTCTAGAAGATTGAGGATTCAAGCTTCAAAATTTCAATCAACAGAAGTTGAATTTTCACTGCTAGTGTGATTCACTTTTGTTTTCCATTATTTCGACTGGATCTCTTAGATATATCGGTGTTCTTCTCGTTACAAATTCGACGAAAGTTGCTGATACTGATGAACCACTAAATGAAACGGCTAAAAAGATTTATTATGACGCAGAACTAGGAAATGTGCAATGCGACAATGGATTTCTCATTATTTACATAAAGGATAAAAAGCAGGTCACTTTTGTCAATCATTTTAGAATTAGTTTTAAACAGAGAAGTGTTATATATAAAAAGCATATTTCGTAAGCCTAACATTATCATTGCATACTAATAAGTGCTTAACATAGATTTCCTTTACTCGATCAGGAAGTTTTCAGGCGTTGGACAATATTTTTTAGCATTTTGCTACTTTTTTGTAGTTTCAATTAAAAGAATATAAAAATATTTAAACTTCGAAAATTACTATTAATGCAATAGCACTGCTTTTGAACTGCATGATCTATCACATGATTATGATAATTGCTATATTTTATAATCGACTTATGTTTTCGATAATTTCATGATAAAACTTTTTTCTTGACTAAGAAAGATTTGTTTTTAGTTAGCGACATACCGTGGTTCTGATTCCTATATTTTGTTGGACATGAAAGATCTCATAAAATTGCACAATCTATCCATCAAAAGTAAGCTTTCTTACTTTTGAATATTTCTCTAAAGTTTGGATTCAATGCAATTTGTTTGAATAATAACAGTCAAGATGCTCGTAGCATTTTAAATTTTGCTATTGCATTTTATTGCAAAGAGTGGATTATGATTAGAATAGCGGAAAGTGTTAAGAATTAACAAGAAAAAAGAATCTTTGCAAGCAATTGACTGGATTGCACTGTTTAATGTATTGCTGATTAGTTCAACATATTTGTGTCCACTTTGCGCCTCTTTACCATCTAATATTCTTTTTGAATATAAAAAATATTAACAATAAGCGATCAGAAGAATGGTAAAGATAAAAAAGAAGACTCAGTAGCATCAGTGATCCAATCACAATCACCATATATCCCTTATGAACTTTACCATTCAAGTGTCTAGCAATCTCATCTTTTCTTTTTGGACACTTCCTTTTAACCATTACACTGCTTAAATTGCCATCCTTGAAATCTCGATATTAGTTATAGTCTTGTAATATTAAAAATTTGTGATACTGTGATTACAATAGAAAGTCGTCTATTTATTTATCTACCAGCAGTACAATGTACTTGCTGGTACAATCCTTTACGTTTCCTCATGTCTTCTTATTATAATTAAATCTTTGAATTAAAATCTGTGCTCTTAATCAGTTGAAGTTTTTATCGTAGCGTATATGCTTACAATCAATCATTTACAGTATAAATCATATAATTGCTCATTTATAGAATAAATCATCGAAATTACTCATATACATTATAAATTGTCATTAATATCTACAGTATTTCTATAATTTGTATACAACATGTCCGATTCTCTGGCCAGTTTCATAGCGCAAGAAATAATGGCAAACGCTAAAACTTTGGATGTCACGAGAAAAAGAAAGACTGAAGTAGTTTATGTATAAAAAAGTTTGTTCGGCTCACAATTACATCATAGTAAAGTGACATGTATAGTATGCTAGTGCATATATATATGCATATATATAGCATTGCACAAGTTCAAACTTTGCAAGGAATTTGCAAGTATTATTATTTATTATCATTTGATAATGACTATTTATTGTGACAGACAGACCAGCCATAATGTAATTTGTTGCAATAATTCATCATTTTAGATAAAGCATCGGATGACGCTTTGGCGTTGCAGTACCTGCTGTCGAATTACAACAATGTACTGAAAGCGAAAACTCAACTAGCCGAGATTTGGATGGTATAATTACTTTTATTATATCATTCAGTATAATGCTCATTCTCGTTTCATGCAAATTACTTAACAGAAAGGGATGAATTTTTGTAGCAAATTTTCACCTCTATGATTTTCAAAAATTCCGAAAGTAATTTCCAAATCCAAGAAAAAAGATTCCAAATGTTTTTCATTTTCTTTTAATGTTTGCTTCGGGAAAATCTCAACGTAGATACCAAAAACATTTTTTTTATGTTCGAATATAATTATTGTAAAATTTTATTGATAGAACAGCGCGTTTTAAAGTACACTCTTTGTGGAGTAATCGTTGTTGAAAATATATCGTTGATAGATGCTTATAATTAAATAATTGATTTTTTTAATATCTTCTAAATAATAATACATGTTTAGTTGTTTAGCTGATAAAATCATATTGTTTTCTCAAAAACTCTTCAATGTTTATTGGGAAATAATTTTTAGTATTAGTATTATTGAAACGAAAAATCAAAAAAACTTATTATTTTCTTTTGTAATTACTGAATTAAAGTGTTTTTCATACTCTCTTATTAATTACTTTAAAGCTGCTTTTTAATCAGAGTTTTTCTAAAACAGCAAAGAAGAAAGTACGAACTGAGAATTAGAATGAAAACCCGTTCTTACTTATTTAGAGAATTAATACATAAAACCAGTAATGTGAAAAAGTAGGAATTGAACAAGAACCTGCTCGATAGATTCATCATGAATCCTGTTAATCACTCTGAGATCAGTAATTTTTAATGTTTCATACGAATATTCGCAGCAAATAAATGAAATGAATGATGAGCGAAATGATGAATGAAGATTGACTTTCATAATAATACGTATTCATTATAATTGAGAGAATAGGCATATTCCTTATGGAACAACGTTGTTTTTTTCTGAATAAAAAAAATAAAAAAAAAAAAGACAAGCTGTCCAGTTTTTACGAATGATAATACAATTGATTTGTCAATCAAGATAAGTTTAAGGTTCCAATTACTTGCTTGCAACAATCAACGGATAACTACTTATAAATCAGTTTATAAGATGTGAAAATTCTATTTCTTGGAAATTCCAAGAGTTGCCGTTTTAATTCAGGTGTTCAGCAATGTATAAACTATTTTTTTTCAGCCGATTGTTGGATTATTTTTGGCTCTGATTATTGTACTCTTAATTCTGCTAATATTATTGACATTGTTCTTGGCTCGGTTTTGTTGTTGCTGTGCGAGGCGCATTAAAGATGATGAAATATATCAGACAGATACAGTGAGTGGATCTAAAAAAATACTAATTGCAACTCCTTCGCCTGAACGAATTTATGGGACATTAGGAGATGGTATTTACAGCACCCCATATTCTGGTAAATTTTTTGTGCAAATATTGTAGTAAATCAATATAAAACGTACAAAACTTTAGGCATAACGTACGAAGCTATAATAGGCATATTTTATGCAATAAAATAAATTATATTATACTTGTTCATATTTCGTAAATATGAGAAAAGGATGGAAATGAGAATCAAAATAATGAAGCAGTCATTTAAATAACTACAGTAATTATTCATTTGTTGTATAAAACACTGATAATAATGACAATATTTATAGGAACTCCACTCCCACCAGCACATTTGCCTGGCTTCAAGGGAGAAATATGTCCGGGATCACTGCGAAGTTCATCCCATACGGCTACACCAACATCGATCCAAAAATATCGAACACGACCTTTGCATTCACCTATTTCGCGCGATATATCTTCCAGGAGCACATTGACCACAAGTCGACTCAATAACTGTAAATTTGACGATTCAACTCAGGTACGTCCGGATTTTTCTTTTTAGAATTTTGGACTGCTTGTTCGTGGGAATGATCGAAAATTTTTGCAGCTTTTAGAAGATGATTTATACTTAATCACTTGAAAATCAAATTTAATCCACATTTGTAAAATTGGATTTATTTCAAGACACTTGATTAACTTGGCGAAACAAACTGATTTTTCATGAAATTTGATTATATGCTTGCAGATAAATGGTAATTCGTCGTTAGAAAATATATTAGAAGCAAAACGATTGGAATCTCCGATTCAAGGAAATATTTCAGTGAAATCAGGTTTGATTAAATTTCATACACTATGAAGAGTTCACTCTTCTGAAATGTCACTTAATATTCAAAGCAAAGAAATTGGATCCCTTGATTTATATTTTCAAATGAAATGATGTACCACTCTAACTTCCTTATAACTTATATAGTATAGTGGATTCTAAGATGAACGATTCAATATCAAATATTCTATTTAGATTTTTAATATATTTTATCATTTGCAAAAATTGCTGCGGGTGAGGTTAATGCATAATCGAAACTGCTTAGGTAGTAACATATTGTTGCCGCGAATAGTTGAAACTTCAAGCGGCCATCGCTCTATCGGCCATATGGAATCAGATTTATCGTTCTTGGATCCAAAACGAAAACAAGAAGTACAAATATGTACCGATTTTATTTACTAATTTTTTTCATATATACTTCTTGCTAAATAGTTGATCAGAATACTCATTGTCACTATGAATGGATGTGTTTCCCAAAGGATGATTTATTTCTCAATTCCTTTAATTGAAATGTTCACGTCAATTCCTTTATAACTTTATTGCATTTCCATACAGTTTTGTGAGTTTTTAAGTAACTAAATATGAAGTTTGTCAATTTTAAGTCCTATTTGAAGAAATATCTTTAAAATTTAAACGCTATTTCGTATTTGGTCAGATTTAAATTGAAAATTGAATAATTCTTTCAGTAAATAATGATACAGAGAAGAAGCTTAACTGTTGACTGGAACTGCTTCACTTTTAGCAGTACATCTCGTGATTCCGAAATGTTACTAATGACGTTTCTATTTTTTCGCAGAAAATTATTGCTCATATGTAAAATATTTATTATGCGAATATATTGAAATTTTGTGCGAATATGTTACTATGTTACAAAAAATCATTTAAAAATTCTGTTTATTTTGTAATATGTGATTTTGGAAAATTATAATATGTATTTTATTTTCGGATGTACGAGCATGACGTTTTTTATACATTAAACAGACTATACTTCTCATATAGTATGAAGATTTACAAACAGACTCCGAAGAAGTTACGGTAGTGAAGAGGTCGAAACTCATAATGCTGTCAACAGGAACCGATCCATTGAACTTTAACTTCTTCCTAATGGAAATATGCTTAATTCTAGTGTTTATTGTTATGTTTACCCGACGATCACCATGAAATTGCAATTTTTCGTTTTGCGATAAATTATATAACAAGAGTCCATATCCCTCAGCACTAGAATCGATAACAATGCAGGAATACTTGAAAAAAAAAACGAAAAAACGCAAAACAACAAATTACTACCAAATTGTAGATCATAATTTTTTGATAGTTGTTTGAAATAACGCAAACAGACTACCTTAGAACGAAATATACTTAGAAATTCGATTGTTACCAAACTTCGTGCATTATGATTTACCGAAGTTTAAATAGACCGAATTTATATGATCATATATTTTATGATGCTAATTAAATCAAACATTCTGTAAAAGTGAGACATGAATAACATAATTTATTGAAAAATTGGCAATAATAGTGCAAATGAGATCGATAACAATTACACGAGTTTCATGAAAATTGACAATTGTAATGAGGATACGAATAGTTGGATATGGCTTTAAATATTTTATACATTGTTTAGATTTAATCGGTAATAATATTGCAAATAGTTAATCACAAATGCTAAATTCACCTAATGAGAGAGCTATACTACTGATAAGAAGTTCTAGATTCAAGTCTCAGAATCTGTATATGTTTTGCTCTCAGAATTAAATTATTAATCTGAAAGAAATAGAAGTTGCACAAGCCATTTTTTTAATCTTCATTAGTTATCATTTTTTTTACAACTGTCTTTCCCCGGAAACATACCGATATGTCTTAATGACAGTGATTTTTTTAAGTAGATAGATTACGATAAAAGTAAAGATAAGTACAGGTACAGCTAGAGAGAGAGAAATAATCCATGTTGTTGCATAACAACATCTGTTTTTGAGATCACCGCAGCAGTAATAATAATAAGTTAATGAATTCTCTGCAAAAAACGTTCACATTTAACTTTTGCATTTACGTAAGGCTCTAAATAATCAAGTTTGGAACCAATATTACGTATGATAACAGCAATAACAAATAATCATCACATCGACATTAGAAAATGAAATACTTCAGAGCCTTATCGGACGTATCCTAATTAAGTTTAATTATCTTTCAAAACAAAATTATGATAGTTTTAATACTTGATAATATCAAGTTCATGATTTTACAGAATGTTTGCTTTCGTCCATAATAATTTCATTATTTTTATACAAAAGCGTAAAATATATAATGTTCAGTATCAAAAAAAAAATTTTTTTTGCCGAATTTTTAGATTGTAAATTGAAAAAGTAGTAAATTACTACCTGGACACATCATCTCGAGAAATTTCGGTGGACACCACAAATAATGCAGATATTTGTGAACATCATCATCCTAAAGTTATGAATTCATAAGAAATTCATGTTCATAAAAATGTATTATATTGAAAAATTTTGGGAGATATGTTTTGATACTATGAATAAAATGAGAGATAATATGGTTGGTGCTTTAGATCCGAAAATTAGGATTTTTTTTCTGTTGAAGGTTAACTTATTTTAACAATTCTTTGACTCTAAATAATCCGAGCCCGATAATCCAAAGAAATGCAACATGCAAAAGAATAGGCTATGAGTCAAACAAAAAAAAATGTAAGCTGAAAATTAATATCTTTCACAGACCTTTGTAATGATTTCCTGTAGATTGTTTACTACTTGTGCCGTATTTATATTGAAATAACTGATCAAAAATAAAAATATAAGTTTCAACGTAATATAGTGCATATCTATAAAGAACATTCAATTTATCATGATAATTACGTATCAATATTAGCACACAGTTGCTTATGCTTGTTAGCGAGAAATTTAACTTCACGTTATTATCAGTCGTATCTTTGATAAGAGCTGAAGAGATTTATCATATCGAAGTTAATGAATCAATGAATTTAAAATGAATATGAAAGATGAAATTAAAAATTTCTTAGTCTGCGAACAATCGATTTTAGCACGATAAGATGTTAAAGGACAGTGACAAGGACATACCATTAAAATGAAGGCTGGACGATTGGCTATCGCTCCAACGTATGCGTCCTATATTATACGTTGAACATTGTTATCTATCTCTGTAACTGAGATATTTCGAAAAAAAAAAAACTGGTTTATGACTTGTATCTTTCCTTTTTAGATCTTTTGCTGTCTTCCCATAACAATCATACGAAGGTTATTCGGCATTAGGTAAGTCAGTCGTATTTTGGACAATGGCATTTAATAAAATTAAGTATTAAAGAGGGATTTGACAGTTAAAAAGTTGCGAATAATTTGACGAAATATGAAATATGTCTCTGATTTCTTCAATTTTAGACATTTTTTTCTGGAATAGAGAAGTAGAAATGATGAAGTAGTATGAGAGATGCTAACAATTCATTCATTGAGACCAAATTCGATATGATTCTTTAGCAATGAATTGAAAGGTAATGGAGAGATCTAAGGAAGGAAAAAAGAATGAACTGTTAATCTTCATAAGGACAACTTCAAGTCGAGAAATGTGTGAAAATTTTTCTGATTAATATCATTATGTATCACACAATTGAGAGAAACATTTTAAGTATTGACAATTAGCTAATTAGTGAGACTATTCATAATTAAGTAACTCAGATGTATAAAGGACATATCTTTGTAAATAGCTTATGATTTCTGAGGTATTAATCAAAATTGTGGGTTTCTATGACTACCGATATGTGGTAATCCTTTTGAACCCTTGTATCTAGCTGTTTGCAGGTAGTTTTATAGTTTTAGCATCCGGTACACTTTAGCCTTGTTTAATGGATAGCTGCTACTCATGAGATTTTATTCATAAGAATTGAAAAATTTTACCTTCCGGTTATTATAAATTAATCTTCTTTGCCGATGCGTTATTTCCGGAATAATCAAATCTTTTCAAGGATAATGCTTTGTAATTTTTTGTTGTTAGGCGAAGATGGAATTTTGCTGATGAAGAAATGTTATATTTCTTACTAGTAAATGACTATTAACAATGATTAATTGCAGAATCACAAAAACTAAATTAATTCATTTTGTAGTAACAAAGCTTATCTTATTTTGCGTACTTTCAGACTTTGTTTTCCTTCAGTGTAGGAAATCAGTCAAAGTTTTAGAATCAAATATTAAGTGAAGTTGATAATAAAAATGTTTCTTTTTCATATATTATCATTTAAAAAGCACTTTTGGAACACTGATTTCGCTAACACACAAGATTTTCATAAATTTTCAAACTGATAGTTACATCGCACTTATTCAACGACTTCTATATCCATCGTTTAACATGATTGATAAAAGATCATTGATATCGTTTAACATGATTGATAAATTGATAGCAATAAGATTTTAGGAGTGGGATTCCTGCTAATTTTGATATTTAAATAGGAAGATAAGAAAGTTAAATGAGTTAGAGACCATAGGTCACTCTACTCTACCTTAGAAGCGAGCGTAAGAAGAATATTTCTTAACAATGACATGATACTACCGTTTTTTTGATTATTGCATAAGAAGTCGCTTTCTATCAGTATATTTTAGGATGCTCCGAAGGATTCAAATTTCTTAGCATCTACATACCTTAATTCTATTTCTGCGTCTTCCATTTCTGTCCAAATTAATTTCATTAATGATCTTATTATGAAATTAATTAGCCCCATTGTGAAATTAATTTGTAACGCTAATTTTCAGTGTTTTGTTGAATAGACCAAATTAAAAAAGGAGAAAGGTTGCAAGTAATTTGTAAAATTAATCACTTTTTAATAAAATTCTTTTTGAAACTTGAAGAAATCGAAAGAAAAATAGATTATTTATATCACGTGCATTTTCGTTGATTTGATTGATACAAAAGTAAATATTAATTATTAGAATCCGTGAAGTATTACCTTGATTAGCTGACTGATTAAAAAAAGAATTGAATGGATAAACATTTGAGCTTGAAAATATTACGCTTAAAAATCATCCCGGGCAATTATCGAATGCTAAATGTAAGCAATGAATTCTTATTACTGCATCATTTTTGAAATGCTTATTTCGATTATTAAAGTAATTTTCATGCTCATACAATACCATTTATTGTACTTCTTTTCTCTCATATCTTTTTTCTCCATTTACTTTTTCTTACATTCTCTTGTTCCGCTTTCTTTTTTTTGAATTCTGTTAATAAAAATATATCAAATAGATGAACAATGATCAATTCTTATGATTCAGTTGCTTTTCTGATTCTTGAATCCAACACGTAAGCAAATATGTTAGTTAATATATGCTAAATATCAAGAAATATTAATATTGACGTATGTATATGTGAATTTACTGTTATTTGAAAGGGAAACAGATCCCCCATATTTATTAATTATTTGCTGATTCAATCATTTATTACTTACTTTTCTTCTGTCACGTTACATTTTTTTTTTGTTCGATAATAATAGATAGTAGAGAGATAGATATATGTGGAAAATATACGGAATCATTTTGCTTTGGATATGCGCCATTCTGATTAAATTAGTCGACGCAGAAGGATCCGATGAAAAGCTCATATATGTGCAAGCGATATGGAGACATGGTGATCGAGCACCGAAAATTACCCTATCCCAACGATGAATACAACGAAACATTGTGGCCTAGAGGATGGGGCGAACTAACAAATGTTTGATTCTTCCGAAAATCTTATTCAGTTTCATTGTTATCAGTGTCCTTCTTTTTGAAATGATCAGAAAAATCCGAATCATAAAAAACAGAACTGTGCTATCATTATTTCAACATTTTTGATTCAGAATAAATATGATCCTCGTTAAAATAGAACTGAAAATTTTACTTTTTTTCTTGTTTTGAATGTGATTAAAATCTTTGCGGTACATTTAAGGTTGGAATAATGCAAATGTATGAACTTGGCCAATTCTTTCGAAAAAGATACGCTTCATTCATAACAAATTATAAAGGAGAAGATGTAAGTTCTCTTTACTTTTCATTATAATTCAGTATTAGTGAAGATTTTTAAAGTGTAAGAAATACTTTGAGAAATAGTGCTGCAAAACAGTGCTGACTTTTTAATCTGTCTCTTAGTTTAAAAAAGGAAGAAAACGATGAAACTTCAATTTTTCCCAAAATTTTTGAAGAAAATAACGAGTCAAGCACCACGTTATTATTAGTCATACTGTTCGGTAAAGAAATCTCTTATCTTTCATTTTATTTAAATTGAAATCTGTTCGGTCACTCACTGAAAACATAAAATATCTGTTTATCTAACTATCTTCAAACTTGTTGTCAACACCCTCATCATCAAGATCTTCTTCTTTAAGCTTGTCGTTAATTTTGGTTAATCATATATATATGCACCCTCGGTTTGAGCTTCAGCAAGATGATCAGCAACATTAGGTTCTATGGTAGCATTATTCCTTTCTTTACTAACTTTATTTTTAATTAGATTAAAAAGATTAGTTTAAAAAAATAACCTTTTTGTTAATGGATGAATGAAGAGATTAAATGGGTGAGTGAATAGACGCTCGAAAAAATTTTCACTTTTTCATTTATACATGCTAATATAAAAGCAGGTAAAAATTTTCAGATAATTACTAATTTCACTTAGCAAAAAACGATGAAGTTTTAATATTGAAACAGCGGGCTGTTATTGCTTCATTTAAGATAATTAATTCATTTACTTTTCAGGTGAATATGGTATCATCGCAGTCAAATCGGACTATAGTTAGCGCATTGGCTATGCTTCATGGTTTCTTTCCAGCCATTGGCCAAGAAGTATGGCTACGCAATGAACAGTGGCAACCGATACCACTTCAAATCGCAACTACAGATGCTGTAAGTTTTGCATTGTTTTTTTTGATCCACGAAAATACTATCCTGCTATTAGTCTATGGAATTTTTGTTATTGCAAGATTGCTGTGTAATTTACATTGCTAACTAACTGCTATGGTGCTTGAAATTTTTGTACTTCTTAATAGTAATATAATAATCTTTGTTGTTCCGTCGTGTAATCACTACTTAAAATATTATTTCTTCCTTTTCAAGTTGTTACATTCAAGAATGGCATTTTGACTTTAAAATTTTTAAGTATTTTGTAATGACTTCTTTATCATCATTAGTTTCGGTCTTCTCATAAAACTCAGCCATCAAATAGTTTCGTGTCATTTATTTCCCTGTTACTACTTACCGATGATTATTGCTATTTCAAGTGAAAGCAGAATAAATAATCTTTATTCGGATTCAAAAAATACATTTAAAATTGTATAGTTAAGTAATGCTTTTGTTGCAGATGCTCAAACCAACTAGTTTCAATTGTCTAACATATGATCTTGAGATTATGAAAGAAAATGAAATGTTAATCAGAAATATAAACAAAAAATATGCCCATTTCTTCGATTTTCTTGCAAATGTTACTGGCTACAAGAAAGTAGATTTCAAAAAGGCTGCTTCGTTATATAATATTCAAAGGGAGGTATGTTTTTCGTTTCATGGACATAATATTACCTTAATGTATAAAAATTTATTCATTATTTATGAAATAATATTTAGCAAATACTGAGCATTTATGGAGCAAAATAAAATACTTGCATTGGAAACAGTTTCTAGGCTGTTATGCACATTCATTGCACATTCATTAACCAGTATTGCAATTGATTAAGAATAATATGTGAAAAAATCATTTTTATTTTTAGATAGACCATAATATGACGCAACCATTATGGGTATATCAAACATGGCCTCAATTTGACAATAAGACGACTATAGGTTTGATAAACAGTTTGAAAAGAATTTATCGCATCTCGGAGTTTAATTCACCAGGAAAGGCCCGATTACGAGGCGGATTGTTGATGGAAGACTGGATCAGTCGAGCCAAAAATGTTTCGATAGGAGTACCGATTACTCCACGTAAAATCAAGTTGCATTCTGCTGTATGTTTTTTTTTCTCTCTTTTTGAATTTTTTATTATCTTAATCTAATGTTTCGAAATTCATTATCAGTTTCTTTCAGTCATTTGAATCGAGCAATGTCTCTCATTTCATTTCGTTATTTCACTTAAAAAGTTAATCGACAATAAATAAGTGGTCAATGGCAGATAATCAAATAACCATCAATCACTTAATAGATCCACAGGTAACAAATTTTCGCTTTAGCATGATGGTACTTTATTGGCTCTAATGTATGCTTTGGGTGTTGGGAACGATTTGCTTATTCCGTATGCCTCGTGCGCCATAATGGAGATGTATAAGATGGCGAATAATCATACAATAATTAAGGTTTGTATAAGGTTGCATTGTCAACAAAAAACTTATCATTTCAATTCTTGTTTCGCAAGATAATCGGTGTATTCATTAATGCATACCATGCATTATTGTTCATTTCTGTCAAATAAAATGATTTCAGTATCAAAATTATTGAAACTTTATAGTTTTTCTATAAGAATGGAACCACAGTACATCAGTTAGCATTACCTGGTTGTCCATCACACTGGTTGTCCATCAAATGGTAATTGCACCATTATGCAATTAGAAAAAGCCGTTTCCTCAAGAAGTGTTCGGAGCTTGCAACAACTGAATAAGGCAAAGTTTTTTTTAATAACATTAGAATCAAATATAATTTAGAAAAAATTCTTTACCCAACAAACTAAAATAAGAATTTGAAATTTCATTTGATCACTTGAATTTTATTTTCCCTTTCGCTTAAAATTCTTCATTTTTTTAGATCAAGATTTAATTTCCAACAAGATTTAAATTCCAAAAGTATATTCAAAAAATTGTTGCTATTAGTCAGCAAATATCTACACGACCATTTCTTCCTTTTCTCTTCAATCGGAAAATGAAAAATGAATTTAGTAAAAAGTGCTTTCTCTTCTCACCAGCTAACTGATAAAATTCCGATGCAATCAATACCAATTATTTATCACATGCAATAACGCTACTTCCAAGAATCATTGTTGAAATCACACTTTTTTTTAAGTCCAAAATTAAAAAGATCTAATTGCGCTACAATTTTCATTTAAAATAAAGAAATCAGTTACTTGAACTAATACCTTTTCATAAATAAATGGATAAGTCATATTGCGCTTTAATCCTGATGATTTTGTTATAGTTTAAACTTGTTTTAAATTAATCTCGATTAATGTAAGTAAATATTATGTAGATTACACTGAACTTAGATGATTGATATTCCTTAAAATAATAATCATAGTTCGTATGTTATAAATACAGTACATCTTCATTTATTGAATGACGGGCGTTAAATGATAAAAGTTTTGCGTATGATGATGATTTTGATTTCATTCAAATTGTGAAAAAATTTGCAGATTTGTAATTCGGCTGTATCTCGACGTATCGCTGCAAGCCTTTTAATAACCTATCCTATCAATATGCTATTATTTGCAGCGATGTTATGTCTTATTTACCAAATATTTATTAACAAATTATGAATGTTTTACTTTTTTGTTCATTAACGATCATCCATTTAGTGATCTTAGTATGAATTATTGTCGTACTGTTGAATCAAAACGAATGTGACAAATAAATAATGACCAATGAAGATTATGCCATCAGCTGAAACTTTCCAGAAATAATAAATAGAAATATTTTTCTTACATGATATGCATAAGAAAAATATAGCATTGATCTGAAATTATATTAGCAGCAAATGAATATGCCATGATAAACAATATAGATCTGGGCCGTGATAAACAATATATGATTTGGGTTGTGATAAACAATATATCGAGATATAGGAAATAAATCCAATTATATATGTGCAATATGCTGCTAGAAACCAGAACTATGCTCCTTATTAAAACTAGGATTAGATATTTTGTTTCCGGGCATCCTTTTTGCAGGAAAAGCTTGAAGTCTTTTTTGTGGATTAGGTGACTTTGGCACTATTGATGACTTTCTTTCCTGCGTTTGGTTGACGGTTCAGCAAAGCTACAGTTTTGGATTCCTGTTAGCCTGCATCATTATCAGAGCCATAATCACTTTCAAGATTATATCATCTGATTAAGGATTTGAAAGTGTTAGGTGTTCACTTTTGTCATTATTCCAATAGAATCCCAGTCCCAAATGTCACAACTGTTAATACTCAATACATGAGGGATGGCGTGTCTTGCTAGCGAGTATAAACGACATAATTTATTATAGTCAATCTGAGAAAGCTATTTTTAATTGGATTATGTTAGCTCACAAATGGAATACACAAACTTCGATAGAACTTTTAATTTTTCCGCAGTAGCGATCTTACAAATAGGAGGAAATCATATCATCCCTTTATCAAGCTGAGTATTTTAATAATAATGGGATTCTAAAATCGAGAAACTTTGCTCTCCAGAATCATTCACTTGATTTGGGTAATTACATTTTTTTTTCCATGCGGCCACTTCATAGTGTATTCATTACAGACGATAAAGGTACAACTGTTCCATTTTGGAGAAATCTTTTATGTGATACTTCCTGAATCTTTGCCATGGCATTCTTTAGGCAGTTCAAGTTTTCTTTCTACTTACTGATAACGTCACTAGAAGACAAAGATTATAACTTCATCAAATTATTAAGTAAAACAGCTTCGATGGTCAAATTTTTCTTTACGCATCATCGTTTTACCTAATATTACAAATTTATTGGATTAATTGATTGATATGAGCTTATACTGGCTCATATAAAAAATTCGCAGAAAAATGCAAGCTGCTCATAGCTTGTTTTTGAAGAGTAAAACAAATGCTAGGGAAGAGATGAGCAGTTTGGTGATGCAAATAACGATGTACTTTTCAATGCAAGCAATTCTTCTTCTTCTTATTATTATTTTTCAATATGATGCTTTCAATTGAAATTGACAAATTCAATTTAAAATATGAAAAACGTGAGATGTCATGTAGAATAGAAAAAAGTTATCGAATGAGTTCCATAACTACCTGAATTAGAGCAGTGAAATGCTAATCCGATTATTGCACCTCCATAATGATTTGAATAATAAGAAGTGATTTAATTGCAACTTCATTACAGTTATTTTAATTAATGAATCGATTCTGTTAATGGTGCAACGCCAACGTCAGCTTTTTCAAATTGCGCTTATTGAAATTCTTAGTTCGACTGCTTTGGAAATTTAATCTGATTTAGTCTGCTTATACTGACCACAAAACATTGCAAAATGTTAAGAGATTTATCTTTTTTTATATAGAATTTTTGAATTCATACTCAGTAGCATAACCACATTCGTTTCTCAAGAAGTAGTAGTTTTTCTTTTCTTTTTAGTATTAATGATTTGTAATATATATAAATAAATAAATATATATATATATATATGTTCACGAACTGATACCATCAAATTTGCTGTCAATTTTCGATCCAAATGAGCTTGAATTGCTTTTATGTGACTTGCAAAAAATTGACGTTAAAGACTGAAAGGACAATACGATATATATATATATATATTAGTATTAATGATAACGTTTTGAAGATTTATCGTAGCTGAAAACTAAAATATCATCCGAATGATTTGCGGTAACTGAAGAAAATTTTCAATTTATTATTGACAGATTTGCCGAAAATCGATCGTTACATACGCATTTTTACGAGAACGGCGTTTACATTACTGCTTGCATCCATCACTATTAGTTAACTACGCATCAGGATTCTTTTACGACATCATTTGATAAGGGGATTTAAGTTCAGTTCTTGTCAAGTTAAAAATGTTAATACTACTATACGTACAACATATTTCTGTAATTGTAAATGTTAATTTCCAAATCATCAGGAATTTCTTCTAAGTGTTGTGTGATGAATCATTATCTGAATTCGTTTCTGTTAGTCGTTTTGTTTTATAATTACGTCTCAGTACAAATAAGCGATGTTCGGTCAACCTACTTTGCATCAAATTACAGTCCAATGATAATTTTTTCAATCTTGCAGTATATACTTCGACATGTTTCTGTTCACTGATTCCTCTAATGTCACACGGAGGGCACGCACATACATTCTTGCTTAACCTTTCTTGTCCTTATCACAGACTAACAGCGATTCATCCTCCCCTATCAAAACGTTAGTAAAAACATATGTGCACCGTGTTTCCTGAATTTCGCGGTTCCTCCCATTATGTATGTCTAAACATATAAAGTTATATAGCTGGACAATGGACATTAGGTATTTAGTGAGTATTAGATTTTTAACTAGAATATGTATGCTTAAAGAAGATGAGAAACTGTGCTATCACCATCACGTTCCTGAATCATAAAGTTGTGAGACTTTAATAAAGTTGGTTTGTAATTGTAAGATTGAACTAAAATATCTCTATTGTTGCATAGGCATTAATCATAACCACTTTAGTGCTAAATATTAATTTTATTGATATCTTATTTCCCTTATTCCAGATTTGGCTTTGCGTCCAGTTTGGAATCTATTTTTACTAGCAGTCGTGACATATGAAGTTTTGGTCTTCTGAGCATGTTTTCGAGCAAGTTTTAACAGTGTTAACTTTATTTTTTTTTAATAACTTATTATAATTGTGGTCTGGTTTATTCTTGGTTGACGCAGTGTAAGAATTCTAATTGGTTTGGCGTGCAGTAAATCATTAAATTTATTGAAATTATAAAATGTTTTTTGGTTTGTTTTAGTCATCCCTGGGATACTGTAGCACATGCAGCATGGCGCAAATATCCGAATCCAATGAATTGCGCTATTAGTGGGATCGATGTTCTCAGACAGCAGTCCTTTATTGATGGTTCATTACGGTCTGAACGCATTATCCAAAGCCATTTTCCAATACCTGCTTGGGTAACAAGGGTAAGGATTTGTTTGAATAATTTTTACTTCCTTTTGCAATTTCTCCAATACTTGAAATGTGTGAGATCGATATTCTCAAACCGGTCTTTAATTTTGGTTTGTCATTCCACTGTTTAAACAAAAAACTGAATGATTTTAATTGTTCTACTCAGCAATTCACTGGGTCTTTATCGTGTTTTCATGCTTACCAATTTATTAGCTGACGGGTTTTTCTGGAACTCAGTATTCTTATGAAGTGACCGAAATTAATCCAACAAAGAAAGAAATGACTTTAATTACAAGAAATGTAAGTAGTTCATTCAAATTTCATTTTAATCTTTTAATCTTCAGTTTCTTTTGACCAATTGGTTTGCTAAAATGGAACTTTGTTTGATTTGCAGTTTATTTTCTCAGCCTCACTTCATTCACAGTTTCGAAAGACTAATTAGGTTGTGCAAGGATTAGTCTTGTACACATGTGCTGATCATTTTTCAATCATAACTTATATGAAAATTATGTGGTGTGTTTTAATAATTAAATAAAAGAAAAATCTCAGATGAATGCGGGACGTTTTTTACGTGTTGATGAACGATTGTTATATAAACCAGATCCTTACAATCAGGATAGGTATTTTTTTTTGTTATCCAGTATTCAGTTTTCTTTTCTGAGTCAGAATTATTCAATATCATCCTATATAAATGGCGAAAGTTATTAAGATGATTGCAGGACGATATTACAACAGGAAGCTACAGTCAATGTTGATTTGCCAGCATTTGCAGATTACTGCGAAAAAATATTCCTAAATATATATGAAACAAATGCGGACAAGGTAATGTTTTTTTATTATTAAAGTTTATGTTTATTTTCCATTAATTAACACTGCGAATCTACGAAGATATAATTAATTGATGTTACGAACCGTAAACATTTTTAAATGAATAATACTTAAATTTTTAATGATTCGGTTCTGATCATGTCGAATTAGTTTTGTCATTAAAGTAAATAGAAGTTAATTCATTTATTGTCTTGCTCTTTTGCAAAAAGTTCGTAATTATGGACAAAACTGTAAATTTTTTGTACCTAAATTTGCTGTCGTAGAAATCCTTAATTCTTACTAAAATTTTTTCCTAGAGTAGAAAACATCTTGAAGCTCTTCCAGTAGATAAAAGGATGAATTAGTTTATCATTAAGATTTACAGAATGAATAGAAGAAGATTAATAATGACAACAGAAAAAAGTATCTGGATCAACATTACTAGCAGTGTCACTGGATAATTTGGATAATTTTTGTATTTTGCTTCAGTACAGAAGAAATCTCCTATATTTTTATCCTAATGATGGTAGAGACGCAGCTGAACAGTATTTCAAAAAATAGTAGAAAAAATTCAGCCGAATAATAACTAATCAATAATTACCATTAAGGGTCGGAAAGGATTAGAATGGGTAATTGATCAGTTCAACAGCTCATCGAGATCCGTTTCAAGTGCTGAGAAGTCGTCGTCACAAGGATTCTCAGATCCAACGTTTGTTCTCACTTCACTGCATCCAACAACGCAGCAACCAAGTTTTCTTTCTTAGCAAAAACTGACAAGTTATCATTGGAAATATTTTTCAGTGATCTCATAAAAGTGTTATTTAATAAGCATGCATCATCACTGAGTTCCATGTATCCTGTTTTACTTGATTATTATAGCAATTTCGACTGTCGGTTGTGTTAATATTTGAAATATTTTAAAATAGTTATTCAAATGATGATAAGTAGCATTCTCTAGAATAGCTAATATTCTCTAGAAGAGTTCCGGTTTGTAATATCTTACGTCTTCCAATATTTCCATCTCAGTGATATATGCTTCTTACAATATCTTATTCTTTATTATGTACTTTTGCTTTGCCTTACTATTTTCAAAATACGGTGTATTTTTTCATTGTTGATTCTTGTGACATGTGTCGATGCAACTTGTCAGTTTGTGATGACTGTCAGAAAAATATAGTAATATTTGGAAGTATACTGAAGAATCTCTAGTCTAATTGCAATAGTTTTTTGATTACTAACTATGAGTTCCGCATATTATTTTACACCGGTCGTATATTTGCTATCGTACCATGTTGCTCTTTGTTAATGTTATAATTTTTTTTGCACGGAAAATAGTAAAGTTAAGTAAATAAAAGAATTGTGCAAGTTATTTATGTGTTATAGCACAAGTGAATTTATTATGTTTATGAAAAACTAAAAATTTTCAAGTACAAAGTAATAGCTAGATCTGATGACCCTTCAGTTTATTCATTAAGAATGAGAGAGATAAGCAGTGAAGAATTGTTTGTATTAATTTTAGATCATTAATAACCTTAAGCTTTACGTTTGTAATGTGATGATCAATATGGAGTAGGATTTGACTGAATTATCTCCCTGATTTTTCATTTTAGTAGTCTAGAAGTGTGTAATTTTGGAATGTTTTCTGCAGAGAAATGTGGTATACTATTCATTGTTGTTTGAACGAAATCAAATACATGAATATTTTAATATAATTTTTACCCGACATACTTTTGTATCGGCTGTCATATCATATTATGGGTACCTTTTCTCTAATATACTCTCTAAATATTCTCTCTAGTATATTGAAAATTAATGTATATATAATTTTGATTATCGCTTATTTTCAGTTATCTTTTCCTCTCTCTCTCTTAAATTGTAGATTTTGAAACCAGAAAATAAATCTCAAAATCTCCTGAAGTTTTTCTCTCTTCTAGTAATTTTTTTTTTTTTTTTTATGTACTGAAGCACGGTTTCTTAACAGTTATTTTTTATTATACTGTATAGTTGCTAACGAGCAACGAAATTGCATGATATTATAGATAGGAGACAAACACTCTTAATGGATAATGGAAAGATTAAGCTTCTTGGACAGTTTCGAAGAAATACCGTTTTTACAGATACAGTCTCACTGCGATACACTGTTCCTCTACATGCAGCATTTGCGTAATGTTTGTTTTACCAGTTTAGTTTTTCGAAATTCTAACTTTCAATAATCAATTTATTAAAAATATTATTAACTTGTTTGCTGCGGCAAAAATCATAAGATTCTGACTTCCTTCTTTGTCAAATATTTTTGATTAAATATTTTATAGAGAATAAGTTAATAAGTTAATGGTAGTTAGTAAAGTCAAATTTAGAATAGGGAACTTTTGAAACATCAAAAGCACAAATTTTAGAATTTTGCCGTTTAGGTCATTTTGATTTTTTTTTTTTTTTGATATTGTTTAGTAACAGTATTTTTAATTTTTCGCTTGTTACATCATTTTTATCCTTTTTTTACAGACAAGTCGTTTTTTGGATGTTATTGTTCAAAATGGCAGCAATTACGTAGCATCTGCTCATCGTCTTGTTTTAGCCGCTTATAGCAGACATTTGGAAGTAGCTCTGTCTAGTGTTCAAAATTCTGCAGTTATAACCTTAAATATTGATCCGAAAGTTACAGGTATGTCGTTGTTTTCCATGTTAATTGTTTTTTTTTTGGTTAAAGTATTTGTTATAAAATTATTATTAAACCATTTTGAAAAATCAGTATAATATTTTTTAGACGTAAGACTCACACATATTTTAGTATATTTTAGTAGCTTTACTAATAATTTACATTTTAGGTGTGGAAATGGATGATCTTAAGACAGTAATAAAATATATGTATACTGGACGTTGCAGTAATCGATTTCACAATAGGACACTTTCTGTTGCAAATGCTCTTGGTTGTGATTCCTTAGTTAGACTATTAGAAAGTGAAGAAGCTCGAATTTATCCGAATGTAGATTTAGAAAATTCAAATCATGCACAGGAATTGTTACAAGCAATCCATCGTTTCAAAACTCAAGGAAAATTTATCGATTGCTCTGTGAGTAGCGAGGTTAACATTTTTATATTGCAGAGGTTTTATGTCGTATCTTATAGTTTTAGAATTTTTTGTAGCATACAAACTGTATTATGTCGCTAAAATAATTTTATTTCTATCGCGCGAAATAAGTTATATACTTCGACTTTTATAATCAAACTCTATAAAGCTTGGATAATTGATATCTTCCTTATTTTTAGAACAGAGTGATTCTTCGATGTCATCGTCTGATGCTTTGTGCATTCAGCACTCATTTTGAAAATGCACTCGCATGTACCGAGAAAAGTGCTGTTGTTACTGTTGACATCGATTCTCAAATTACGGGTGTAAGTAGGTATGACAAATTTGTCACCAAAAAAAATCTAACTACATTTGGTACCTCCAAGAAAAGTTTTCATTTGTTATGTATTATTAAATCATATATTATTAAAATTCTTTTTTTTGAATAGTATATTATTAAATCTCTTTCTACATTTGTACTTTTCAAGTTTTTGTTTTAGTATGGATTTGGTGAATATAGTTGATTTTCTATATAACGGATTAGTTCATACGACATCGAGGTGTCATAAGACATTGCGACAAGCTGCTGTTACTTTGGGTATGGCTAGATTAGTTGATGCTATCGATGAAGAATTAACACATCGTTCAGGCTATACTGGTATGTATTAATTTATTTGGATAATCTATAAAAATTTTTCAGAATGATTTTAAAAACTGAGAATTTCTATTATTTGGAGAAATATCATCTTAAGATTTCGAAGCAAAATAGATTTAAGATAATCATGATGAAACACTGCTGGCGAACACAATTTATGGGCTTTCGGATCTCATAGAAAATAAAAATTTCGTTAAAAACGAATCTGATATTTCTGTTCTAAACGAAGATGAAAATTATGACAGTAATCCGGCAGAAACTAGTGCTGAAGATCTTATGGAAGAAGTTTCTGACTGTGCAGACAAAGGTATAAATGAGTTAAATCTATGCCAATTCTAGAAGTAATCATTCTTTTTTTAGAATGATTTTTTTGGAGGAAATGATTCTCTTGGTGACTGTCATCGTATAATTTTTTTATAGATAGATTGCTTAGAAAATCTTTTTTTATTGTTTTTATATCAAGATTGAAAAATGGTTATTTGAAGAAAGCATTATTAAAGAGAATATTATATTAATCTTAACAGAGTTGAACAGATATGACAAATTTGTTTAGATAAAATACATGTGGCAAAAAATGATATGAAGCAAGGTGGAATAGCTGTTGCAAAGGCAGCAAATGATTACATGTGTATTTATGAAAAATTTGTTGCTGGACCGAGTCGTGGCCGTAAGGGTGGCACATATGGACATAAACGATTGATGTTGCAGTTGAAAAAAAGTATAAAGCTCTATCGTAAGCTTATTTATAGCATAGGATATGTCAATGTATAGTGCCAGGATCTGTTGCTTAAACTGCATGAAAATAATATATTGCTAAGCACGGTATAATTAAGAGGGAATTTATGTCTGTTTGATTTAATATTAAATATCTTTTATTATTGAAAATGGGTATTAACAGGCAAACTTGATTTTAGACATGGAGGAAGCATCAACCAGTGATAATCCTATACAAAATGATGATTTTGAAGCTGTTTCTGCAGTGACAATGTCGTATACTCCTCCTGTCAGAAAGCATCATTTATTGGATAGTTTTGGTTATGGTTTTACCCGAGATTGTTGCACCTAAAGATATCACTGTGCCCTTATTAGTCGGTGATCAGGAGGTCTTATTTCTTATTCTTTTTATGTCTCTCTATTTATAATTATGATGATTTAGAATGATTAAGAAGTTGTATTGTTTATATTATCATAATATATTTTGCTTAAGTAGATTATTTACATTACTTCATTTCTCATTAATTGTATTTCCACTTTTCTCAATTAATTTTCTTATCTTAAGTTCTCATGTGATCTCATCATCATTTAGCGGTAGATAATTTTGATCTTGATTCATATGTCATGGAACTAAATTTCGTAATTGCTAAACTTTAATTGAATTCCAGGTAATGATGGAAAAACCTTTCAAATGCCCATTTTGTGATCATCGGACAAAGGAGAAGAGTGCAGTTGAAAAACATGTGAGATGTATACATACCCTAGAAACTCCCTATAAATGTCGTTATTGCAGTCAACCTTTTAAAATACAGAGCAATCTTGTTAGACATATTCGAGCCCATACAGGTTTTTCTATTTTTTTAACTAATTTATTACGTCTACTCTATTTTGAAATAATTTCGATTTGTACTCACTGGTCGATAAAAATTATTCAGTTTTTATACAGGGTTACAATTACAGTAGGAATTATTTGATTTCACCTTGGAATTTGATTAATTTATAGGCGAAAAACCATATACATGTAAAAAATGTGGAACGACATATGCAGATAAGAAAAATATGGATGCGCATGTATTTAGAGAACATCTGAAACTAAAACCATTCGAATGTCCGGAAGAATTCTGTAGAGCCAAATTCTGGCGAAAAGATCGTTTTGTTTTGCATTGCCGTCGAACGCATGATTTTGAACCGGTAATCACTTTTGAAAAATTGAGTACCTAAGATTTTGGTTTTTGTTCTGTTCTATAAGCTAATTTTTTTAACAGCTGAATCTGGAACTATTTCTCACAATTTCATATGTCTCCCAGTGCTCTTTAAATTTGCGTTTTTGAATTGTTTTAATCATAATGAATTTTTTGAATATTGTGGTGAAGTGACAATTCTTACATATTTTTAAAATAAATTCCATATATGTTATTTTTTTGTTAGAATCTTTGTTTCATTAGGAACAGCTCATTGCAGAGGGGAATATCTGGAATTTATTTTAAATGTATTTATTTAAAATCGTTACTTTATGAATGTTGAAAATAATTTTTGATGTGTTGTTGTTGGAAATAAACGATTTTGGATATTTAATGATTTCATTGCTTGATGCTGTTGTAATAGACAGGATTTTACTGAATTTTGCTTTGTTATTTCGTAATGCTACTGCGAATTGAATTAATCTGAAAAATCAATAATCTGAAAAGAATTTCATTTCAGTTTGGTGCATTGTACAAAATAATACAAATGAAATTAAATTTATTGAACTTTCAACTCTCCCCTTGCTCATCTTAAAGAGATTTAGTAGTAGAAATAAAACATATGTTCAATTTTGTAGACTGTATGACAGATAAGGATGTGGATCAGTACATCAGGCAGAATATTGTTTGGTCAAAATTGCCCGAAGAAATCCGAATTGTTTTGGGCAATTCGCAGAGAGAATATGATAAGCTCGTACTCGAATATTCAATCAAGAATCAATTGAGGTATAAGGGTAACATAGGTATGTTCCTTTTCTGCTTATAATATTAATCAAGATTAATTTACAAAATTCTTCTATACGTCCGACTATGTTTTAGTTTAATTATTCAAAACTCGAATTTGTTCAAATTTTTTTCTTTGGCTGCTGCTTTTTATTTCGAAACAGTCCCATAAATTCAGCGTTCCTGTTTTTGGGATAGAAGAATGGTTCTTTCGTTTGATGCTTTTCGATTTTCATCTGTGGATATTTTAGTGAAACATGTAAAGAAAAATGAAGAAACTTATTATGATATTCTTCTGAAATACAGCGAAACTCATCTTATGCTTTATCCGTACCATTTATCAAATATTGTTGTGCGCGAACTACGAATGACACCGTTTAGTTATTATATCAATATTATGGCGGTAATATTTTTCAGAAAAAAAATACTTTATGTACATTGTTCTCAACCTTAATTTCTTTGTAATTAATTAATATTATTCTTATCAACACACTCTATAGCAATCTCATTTTATTGTTTCTGGTTCCTGTGCATGCCGACTCATTCTTTATTTATCTCAGATACTCAATTTAGCTTGAAAATTTTTGAAATATTGCTGAGAGAAAATAATTTTTAGAATCTTATCAGTGCCGAAAAAAGTTATGACTCATTACCAAATTTTACGGCTGCTGATGCGATGAGATTGTTGGGAATTGGCAGAAATCAGTACATCGAGTTAATGAATCAAAATCGTTGTAATCGAAAAATATTTCGAAAGACTAAATCGTTACGCGAATTATTACCAACAAAACCTGTTGCAGTCAACATTGAACCTTGGTGGTTGATTGCGCCGGGCAGTATTCTGGAAAGTGACGTTAAAGTAAATTTTTGTTTTTTGTTTAATTATTCAGAGTGATATATTCAAGATTTTATTTGAAAATTGTTATCTAGTATATTTCTTTTTGTTTTCCTTTTTTAAGCTGACTAATTCGTGCAGATTTTTTTTGGATTTCTTTTATTTTTATTCTACAAATAGCATTAGCATTCATAATAATTTTATATCTTACAAATAACTTATTTTTATGGCGTTGTATAGTTGAAAATAATTTGCCTACTTGAGGATCTGAAACTTTATTTGGTGAAAAATTGAAATTGTTACAGTTGCTGAACAGAGATGAAAAAGATTTATTAGATATGCTTATCGATGAAGGTGCTCAATTAGTCGGCACTCTTGATGCAAAGCTAGTCCAAAAACTTTATAATCGTGGCTTAGCTTATTTGGAGGTGCCAGTCAATGATGACGATTACATTTACGGTATCAATTGTTTCTGTATTTTGCTCTTTATTAATTAGCTATCATACGAAACAATAATCTTGATTTTTTTATGCATCGATTTGAAACTAAGTACTAAGAGAAAGCATTGAGGTTTTCACCTACTATGGTGGTCAAATTAGTAATAAACAATAATTAGTGACAGATCATTCTAGCAATATTCGAATAGTAAATGAGAGAGTTTTTTCTAGATTTTTTGTTTTAAGTGCAATAATGGCTTGAAGTTTTGGTAGAGTTTTCTTTTCTTACATTTTGTTTCCTTTTTTTTCCATTTGAAATTATTTAGTTGATATGTTTAGGAAAGTACTTATGAAATAATGAAATGTCAAATCTGCTCAAAATATTCGAAAGTAGTATGGTTTAATATTTAATAGGAGTAATAATAAGTTCAATAACTCCCTTCTCCAACTAATACATATTTTATATCCATTCTTTTTGCAGTACCAACTTTAGATGGTTTTGTTATGAACCGAGTTCTAGGAGACTATTTCGAAAATTTGCTATATCAAATATTTGTCGCCATCGACGAACAAACAACTGTACGGGAAGTAAATTCTCAGTTATTTGGATTTTTTATTTTCCACTTAAGCTTTAAACATTCAAGATTGCCCAACATAGGAAAAATAGTTTACAGAAATTTAGTAGAATTTTTTAAAGATTTTCTCGTCAAGTGAATTCCACTACTTTCAAAACTTTCAATAATTTTAGCTGTCGGAAACTCTGAATATCGACTTGCAATTGGTAAAAAATGCTATCTCCGTCTTTTGTCGACTAGGCTTTGCGAAAAAGCGTATTACTGGACTAGAAAATCTTGCATTACATGTAACATGGGCAAGTCATATGATCATTCCAGAGTAAGTACATAATTTTCAAAATAATTTAAACTTTCGTTGATATTGAAATATGGCTATCTCAGACAAGCATAGTTGCACTAGCTCTTTATTCTAGTTATCCTGTGTTAATTTTCACTTGTCATTAAGTTTTCGACAAGTTTTACATTCATAATTTGGTAACAATCAATTTTCACATATCAGATTTTGCTTTCTTTCATAAAATCTCTCTGTCGTTCGTTTGTTTTTTTAATGTGATTTGATTATTAAAAAAACATGAAATTTACACAGCATTTTATCCCCATTATTACAAAACCCTTATTCCAATTTGTCACTGCAGCGTTTTTGCTTTGATAGAGTAATGTAGTTTTATAATTTGTATTTTTTGCTTTTTCCAATTGTTAATTCATTGTTTATTTATATATTAATTTATGTTTATCTGCTAATTATTTAATCTATGTTTACTTCTTCAAAATTTTTTTATTTATTATTATCAAAATTAAAAACCTATTAATCAACGAGTGTTTTTTTAAAGTAACTTATGTAGATTCACGAATTTTAATTTTCCCATCTTACATTTTTATATTTTTCCACTCAGTTTTTTGCTTTTTTATAATTTAAAACCCACTATTCACTAACTTTTAATAGAATGGATGAAGATTCGACTGCAGCAATCACAGCGGATCTCTCAGACTTTTCCACCGGATGGGTTTCTCCAAGTGTTGCAGATGAAGATGATGAAAATGAATCCGGTACAGATGGATTAATTACTAATCAAGATGCGCTTGCAGAATCATTCACGGTAATGATATAGTTTCTAGTAATCCAACCCGTAAATTAAATTTAAATTTTCAATATCTCATCTACTTATGCTAAGATACACATGTTTCAGTCGTTATCGTTAACAACTCCTACTCCCAGTAGTGGGAACGAGGCTACGAAACGAATCGCATTTCTCTTTGATTCATCATTGACTGCTTTTCTCATGATGGGGAATTTATCAGTCGTAAGTTTCTTTCGAAAAAAGGGAGTGTAATGGAAATCAAATTAATGGTGAATACGAATTTACGAATATTTTTTAACAGATATTGCAGTGTTCAAAGTTTCATAAATTGTTTTTCATTGCTTAAGGTTTTCGTTTTGAATATTTTCTCGTTGCAGAGTTTAAAAAATCATGCAGTTACCTTATTTGAAGTGGGAAAATTGAGCGATGAATCATTGGATAGTTTCGTGGAAGAATTGCAGAATGTTAGTATTCTTTTCGATATTAATCTTTCCAATATTTAAAAATAAAATTGTTTCTTATTTTACATAATTAATAATAGACAAATGATTGTTGAACGACGTGAAATATAATATACACTTTTTGTTATTGTCATTAGTGATTCAGGTGAAGCTGTTTATGGAAGGTGAAGCACAAAGATATTCAGAACATGCTCAAACATTGTTATTAACAATTAATGCATTGCGAAGTAGCTGTGAGTTGGACTTAATCAGGGGTGAAAGTTTATTATCGCTGGATCAGCCCTCACGTCTGCGTCTCATCAACAAGACATATAGGTTAAAAATTTGCAAAATAACTATGAAATACTTTTTCTAAATTTATTTAATGATTCGAAAAAAAAATCATAATTATTAAATCAATTGTTCTCGTTTTTTAAAACTGAAATTAAGATGTTTGGTTTCAATGGCTCCGTTGAGCGGGGAAGCATGTCCATTGTCAGTGCCATCTGTTCCTCATTTGGGAACCGTTATTCCAGAAGTACGTTAATTTTAATTGGATTTTTATCAACATTCAAAACTCAATTAGTCATAATGCAGGAAATATTTATCAATAACTAGCAAAGAAAATCTTTCATGATGAGAAAAATGTATATATAGTCTACTATATCGTTAGAAATTATTTCATAATAACCATAATTGCAGGTAGTTTCATCATGGTTTCGTTTGTTTTTGTATTGTATCTTAGGCGATGGACCGGTTTCGCTATACATTCCCAAGGGTTCACGCGTACCAGTTATTCCTTCTGCTCTACGCCGATGCAAGCGTTTACTAATCACTACTGCTTCGCATGAACCTGTTATCGTTCCAGTGGATAACTGTTTAATTCAGTTGAATGACATGCTTCAAATGCATGCAATATTTGCACAAGTACATATTTTTACTAACATTGTTTTTAGCTAGTTATAACCAACTTCTTTTATATGCTACTTACAATTTTTTTTCTTAATTTCCTCAGTTTTTCGCAGTTTGGTGTATCATATTATTTTTTATGAAGTTTCGAAAATTGGTAATCTTAAAATATTAGAGTTATGCATTGTTCAAAACGAATCATTAATTTCATCTTTTTTTTGCAAGTAAGAATTCGTGCTGTCAATAAAAGAGAATTAATTCTTTCTTTCAAATTATGATTTAAAATTTCAGTTACATTCAAATCTGTATACATTATTTGAAAATAAATACTTTCAGGAATACAGTTCTGTGACTGATGACTCGGAGATTGTAAGTGTCCCGTTTCCGTTTACTGAATCCGACTTAGTAGATGGTAATTTTTACGATTTCCAGCTTTGAATAGTTCATTATTATTGTATATGAAATTTTTTCATATTTTTTATTTAGAACAAGAAGTTCTATGCTCGTAATAGTTTTTTCTTTATTTTTTAAGGTCACTTCTCTTCCCACCCTTCAGTGTTAAAACTCCGAGAGAAGTTGGGACTAAATTCATTATGTGGTTATTTGACGTTGTTGTGCAGAAAGAAATCTGCTGAATGGGAAAAACAGTCGCAGAAAAATAAAAAAAGTAATAACATGATGGTCAGCAAAGATCCAAGGTCTTAATTTTTTTTCTTTGATCTTCAAAATTATTGTTATTGATGATGTTTTGTCATAATTTTGGGGTGTTGCAATTTTGGATTCTGAGCTACAATAGAATCTTTTGCAGAGGAGCCATAATTTAAAAAGCTAATAAAAGTCATTGAATCCATTCATCTTTTTTCTAATAGTTATATATATAACTTTTATTGCATTTCTAAAATGCTTTTCAGTGGATATAGCTATGACAGCAAATGTCTGTATGATATCAGATAGGCAATACTATACTTGATGCTAATAGCTCATTTGAAAATTATTAAATCTCTAATTTGTAGGAAAATTACGAGTCTTCGTGTTCGTTTGCGAGACGATGAAACATATGCGGATTATATAATACTTGACTGTATTTTCGGTATACCATTATTCGATGAGCATTTGAATAAGGTCATTTGTCAAAGAATTAAAGACTTCAAGCTTCTTGATCCAAAAAAGTATGTTTTATTTTTAGGTTTTGATTTGGAATCATATTTTTCTGATTATCGTTTCTTGCAAATTATTCATTAAAAGATGTCTTTTTCATATGCTAGTTCAAATATGGTAGAATTTGCGAACCGCGATCTAATACAGTCATTACGAGAACTGATTAATAAATATCAAACTTGGGGAGAGGAGGTAAATAATATTTTATATATTTCTTGTCATTGTTTTCAAGAAGTACAGGCATTTCAAATATTAAGTTTTTTCTCCAAGACTAAATTGTCTTTCAGCCAATGTCTGTATGGGAAATGTCGCGCTGGTCTCCACCGACTCAAATACTTCTTTTCCAAAATGGAAAAATAAGCACAGTGCATAATTTACAATTTGATAAATGAGAGAATATGGTTTGGAAGAGCTATCGTTATTAAAAGTATAAATTATAAAAATTAGTTTTTATAGTGTGTTGAGTGTTGTTCATTTTAATTATAATATCAAAGTCCCTTGCACTTTTGAATTTTTTTAGAGTTTTTATTTGATTTTAGGAATATAAAGTTATAATAAATAAAAAATTAAGTATTGTTATTTATTGAGAAGAAGAGAACTGAATCTTGACATAAGGGTATCTCGATGAAGTTTTTCATAAGCTCTTTTTACGATATTTTTAGAATTACTTGGGATTGCTTTTTCAGTTTCCTTTTTTGAAGAATTTCTATATTAATTTAGAAAGTTACCAATTTTTCCAAAAACTTTTCTCGCTCTAAAAATACAGATCTTTGATAATATATTTACTATTTGCTCTTACACAGTATCATTTTGAAGAATAATTCATTTTTTTCATTTAGTCTTTTTTACATTTCGTTATTTAGATTATTTAATTTTTGTCCGTTGGGAATAATCATTTTACTAAAATTTCGCTTCTCCTGTATGTCTATAAATCTAGCTTAATCGTAGGCAGTGATCATCTAATGTTTATACTGTAGCACATAAGAATTCTTACCGCAGGATAGTTTTGCCATGCTTTGCTTTTCTAGTAGTAGAGATTAGTGCTTTGGACATCTTTTTTTTATCTTTTTCGATTTATTATATAGATAAAACTCCCTTTTTGGTTCGTTTTTATTTTTAGTATTTTTTGTCGAATAAAGAATGAGACATTATTCCACAGGATTGTTAATGAAATTTCTTTTTTCAATTCTTTTTATCCCATCTATTAGTTGAATTATCTTGTTGTTAATAATTTAAAGCTTATCGTGTATTACCAATGGATTGCAGTCAATCTTATCTAAATACTCAGATTCTGATTTATTTGATATTATTATTGTTACTTAATTGGATCCCTTTATAGTTACTTTGAACCATCCCGTCCCATTTCTAGATTGTGTTCAATTGTCAAGTCTAACCATTATTGAAAATAATAGTTTTTTTGTTGGGAATATATTTTACTTATTATTAATATTAATTTAATGTAGTTATTATTATTATCACCATTATTATTATTATTATTATTATTATTATTATTATTATTATTATTATTATTATTATTATTATTATTATTATTATTATTATTATTATTATTATTATTATTATTATTATTTTATTGAATTGTATGACAGCTATTTTATCAAATTCTATTGCAGTTATACATACTCATATTCTGATTTTTATAAACTTTATTTGATTGTTGATCCTTAATTAATAGCTTATCATGGATTAGACGTTTAAAAACAAATCTGTTTGAAGAGAGTTAGAGAGAAGTAAAAGAACGCAATTTTATTTTTATATAGTGAAACCACTATATGAAATGAACATTTTAATTCATGTCTTCGCCTTTTTTGATTATATCCTTCCTTTGAATTGTCAATAACGTTGCTTCCCATTATATTTTTTAATTGTTTTGTCTGCAAAATCAAGCATTGTCTAGTGTGATCTTAGCAAAATTCGGATTATCCCGCACTTCCATCGAATTCCTAGATTTATTTTTAAAACGCGGGATAGTAATGATTTCTAAAATTGGAGAAATGGTAAGGCTTTTTGGATTCTAACTACAACATCCGATAAACCTAAATTTTGTTTTAAAATTGATCTAGCATTTTATGCTATTATTTTTTCTCAAAATGAATTTTTTAAAACCGTGTATGTTGTTGTGATCATTTCTATATCCACTGTTATTATTATTAATAATTGATATTTACTTTTGGTTTAATTAATTATAGCGCTGTATGAAGTAGAAATGAGTGGTGTAATTCAAAATAATATGGTGATAAGGAACTATCAATAGGATTTTTGGTTGTTCGAATTTGCTTCTTTGTTGGATATTATATTAGACATCAAAAAAAATTTGTATAGTAATAATGGAAACCAATAATTCGACCTAATAAAAGTCTGCTGCGCAGATATTATTTTTTTGTTTTCATTATTGCTATTATCACTACTACTATTATAGTATTGTTGATACCTGAGCTCTCTTATCATTATGTATTTATCATATTATTTTAGAATTTCATTTTGATTCCACTTTCGGATTATATTTCTACAAATTGTGGACAAAGTTTATTCTGATTTAAATTAAAAACTGAAGATGAGATATACTGAATGAGATTTCAGAGATTTTACCATTGCAATATGTAATTTAGATAGTATATCGTTAGAAAAACTTTGATTTGTAGATTTAATATCCGATGGTTGTTTCGAAAATCATCAAGACTGTAGCATTGCATCACTTCTTTATTAATATTCTCTCTTAGCCTCTTACATGTTTTTTTCACTTGGATTCATATAAGGTTGTGTACTGCATATTTTTTATATGCTTTTTGTTTTCATTATGATTTGTGCATAGTGCTTTGTATTCTTTACAATAATGTAAATCTGTTAAATGAATAGTGAGACATAATTCATATTTCAACTACTCCAAATCTTCTGATACTCTTTCAAGTTCCTTAACTATATTCCAAATAACAGGGAACAGTATCTGATTGTTTTAATCATAACATCAAAGCTTTTTCTTTCTCTTCCTCATTCTCTCTATCGAATGAGGAAGAGAAAGAAGTCAAACATTGGACATGTCCCAATTATATAATGGAAATAAATTGGTCTGGAGAAAAGTGAAGGAGTTTTACCATGAACGAATATCAGTTGTTGTCTCTTTTCTCGAACTAATCATCAAAAGAAGCTTTGAGAAGCGAACTGAAAGTGGCCTTTTTCATTTCTTATTAGAATAGAGTTTGTGCTTTCAAGTATCTGATGAGGAGAGAAGATGTTCAGCAATAAATGTCTAAGATATGTTTGTTTCGACTTTCAGTATGAGATGCTTTTATTTTTCAATGCGAAACCAATATGTTGCGAGAAATTTTAGCTTTACAAAAATATCCATTATTTTCTGATGCCATTTTTACTACTTTCATCAATAGGCAATATCGAGATTACTCAATAATTTATGAGAGTACAGGGAAGCAAAGTCAAAATCACAGATTTGATCGGTTCCTATGCAGCACTGCTACCAATACATTATGATCCTTCTAGTTTTTCCTGTTTAAATTTGTCTTTTGAAAGTGAAAATGCTTTATGAAATGTTATGGAGATGAAAATGATCAATAATAGTGGCAGAATTATGAGTATTCATTTATAATTAGAAAATGCCAATTTAATTAATTCCTTTGAAATAAATGGCAATTAAATTTTTTACAGGAGTGGTAGATATATTTATAGATATATTGGAAGATGGTATTGGTATATTTAATCAATTGGCACTGTTCATATATTGATATTATAATAGAAAAGGAAAGAAAAATTAGACGAAGTGACAATATTTTTTTCTTAGTATGCTTGGTCTGATCCAATTCAATTTTTTATCTTTTTTCAGTCTATAAAATGTGCTTAAGAAGATATATAATATCCAAAATACTGGCAAATGCTATATAATGGGCTTCAACACTGCTTATTTAAAAGGTTTATCTAAAAGGATATCTTATAAATTTGTTCTTTTTTATTTATAAAATTAATCTGCTAAACATTTTTCCATATTTGACCAAAAGTCTTTAAATTCTTTTTGATATATTAGCTCTATTGATTTCAAAAGAGCATTTGAACTTTTTTTGCACAAATTACTTCTTCACTTTTGTGTTTAGAAAATGTTACAAAAAAAAGTGAGCAAAATAAATGGATGAGGCTTTTGGAAACTTTACATTTGATTTAGATCAGTTTTTTTAAACATTTCTAAAGTGGAAATATTACTGTTTTTATAATGCAACAGGGAAATGCCAATGATTATAATGCAAGAATCGCTTAGATCGCTTAGTAAAAGGTCAAGCGTGAATACGGTGGAAGTCAAAAACCTAAAATAAATCTGAAGTAATGGTAGGGGTAATATCTTCTTCCTAAGAAATGCACAAGAAACGATAAAGAAAAGACTGGCAGGAAACGAGATTGGAATGTCTGTGCAGCAATCTTACGAATATCGATACCTGAAATTGATGTTAAAATTGTCTTGATGATGATATAAGATTTGGACTGCTTGATAATTTCTATGTTTTTATGCATAGATATAACCACTGTTATCATAATCACTTTGAAATCGTTTCGGTGATACCAAAATGACTCAGTATAAAAAAAATAGCTATTCACATAGTTCAGTTTTACTCTTCGTCTTTCTAGAAGCTATATTCACTTTATCTCTGATAATGTCTAAATCTTTTCTTATCCAAATTATGTCTTTCTTTCCTGCCAAATAACGTATGATAATCGTGTAGTAACCAGTATTGCATTTATCATCCTTTTCCAACTTATTTAGTTTTGGAGACATAGTCTGTTGTTGTCATCAGCACTTTTGAAGACAGGTAACTATTGTCTGCATCACATGAGTTCAAATTCCACCATTAACCATGATGCGTCCTACATTATGCTGCGTACCTGAATATCGAAATCTTTTTGGACTATTGGCTACAACAATGCTATCTTTCTTCGTTCAAAAGATATCTATTACATTATCTTTTATAACATTTGCCAACATAAATATAAGATGGCGTATTTTTGAATGAGAATGTTTATAATAAGCTGTTCACTTCATTTCGCTTCTTCGACATTCGAGATAACATGCGCAAAAATATAACTTATAATACAATAGACTTGAACTGTCCTTGTTTCTATGAACCTTTACCTTAATATGTATCAGGTTTTTTTTTTGACAGATAGCACTTGAAATGTTGATAATTTGAAGATTTGAAACCGGAAACTAATGCATCTTTTTTGTTGAGTGATTTCCAATCAAGTCTCCTCTCATTAATGTATGAATGCATAAAGAGTTTCCCGCTATTCAGGAATCACTAAGACGTACTGAAATGTAGAATCGATAATGGTAATAGAAGTTAATTGTAAATTCGTATAATAGTTGGTGAATCTTTTACAAATTTATGTTTTTTGGTATATTTCAGATTATCTTTTCGAGGAAGGAAGAAATGAATTTTGTGAGTGAAAATATTCAATAATTGCCTCTTATATGCCAATTTTTTAAAAGAATGTAATAAAATAGTGCATGCGCTTCAATTTTTTCTTTCATTAAATATTTTCATTTAAACTTTTGATTCTGCAAAAATCAGTTAATTCTAGAGAGATACATTCAGTCTTGTATTTTCATATAAAGCTATACCAAAGATAGCAGATTATGCAATATATGCAGAGTTATTGAATCAAAAACAATCCTGAATACAAAATTTTCTCTGATTTCGCTAAATTATGATCATTTATCAATATTTATCAACCAGTATTCTTTCAAATATGTAGCGTTCTTGCACTCCCTTTATATTGTGAATTTTTATTTTCGAGATTTTGAAGTTTCTTGTATCTCGTATCTCTCTCGATTTTCTCCATTTTATCTCCTCGAATTCAAAAGCCGTATCACAAAACCAAAAAGCTACATTTCACTTTTAGTGCGACTAAAATCCCTCAATGATACGTTCAACATCTTCGTTTAATTACTGCTGCCATTATAGATTATTACTGAAGTCTTTTTCATGTTCCATAGTTTCTAAGCAAGGCTTTGTACCGGTTAGAAGTTTCTTTTCAGGTAGGAAGAAGTCAGTAGTCTCGGATTGTAAAAGTGATACATCCCAATTAATTATGCTATTGATTATGTACAAGACAATGGTCGCAATGAATAGCGATGAGTGGAAGGTTAAGAAAATAACGAAAATTTGCGTTGAACTCTAGGGCAGGGCAAGGTAGGGCAGGGCAGGACAAGGTAGGGCAGGGCAGGGCAAGGCAGGGCAGTTGAAAGGAGGGGGGGGGGGGTGGTAAGATGATGAAGGGATGTCGTCCAATGGAAAGGCTTATTAGATGGATTATCAAAAAGGCTGCTTTTAGTAAAAGTTGGCTAAAGACTGAGCAGTAGCAGCAATCACCCTTAGGGGATTACCAGTGTAAAATAGCTTTTCCTTTTCGTCATATTTTAAAACAAATTTTTTAACCATACCAAGGTCTTCTTTCCTTCCCTCCTTTCTTCTTTCCATATTTCTGATTCATTTCAATTTGCATTGTTTTTCGACTGAACAAACAACAACTCTTCACATCATTTTGTTCATTGTCCAATTGTTGTCATTTCAAAAAGTTCTGAACATGGAAGAAAAATTTATTTTACAAATTTCCAATTTGCATTTACACTATATAGAAATTGTGTGGAGAATTAGGGATGAGACTAATTAGTGGCTAGATTTAAAATAAGCAGACTCGAATGTCATTATTGCCTTTTAGAACTATTCAAGCTTTTAATCGACTGATAACATTAACTAAATTAACTATAATTTAATACTATAATCACACAAATAGAATAGTTGATACCATTATTATTATTGTTATTATTATTTCGTGAACTTTTGATTTTGATAACTCCTGATATAAACTATCATTACATCGCTGATGTTTAGAGCTACCAGCTCAGATAATTGTAAATTGCATCTCTAAATGCTATAATACGCATCATTTTATGAAAATTCCTATATTGTTATTCTTCCCTCCTTATCGTAACAATTATCAGTTGGAAAGTTCGGATAACTTCATTCTATGTAACTGCTAAATTATTCTCGCGAAAAATTATTTCCTAACATGCTTATTCGGAAAATATCCTGGTATCCCATAGCAGTGAATCAGTATGATTGCATTGTTCATCGATTTAAGCTACTGTCTCATGCTGCTTATTACCCCATCTTTGTGACAAAAATTAAGTTGGCTTTAAACGAAATGTCTTTTTTAAAGTTGAAAAAGTTTGTCAAGAGTTGTTGAACATTTATATCATATATCTACATCTATATGCTATGAAACAGAATAAGGCTCCCTTTGTTTGTATTTCAAAATAAGTTCATAAAGAAATCCATCAGGAAATATTAAATAATTTTCTAACGCAACTTTCATTAGCGCTGTTTCGAATTTTTGAATTTTTTTTATTCGCAGGAATTTGTTTATCAAAATTTTTGTTTGAATTTACATTCCGCGATGTAAAGAACATTTGTTATCTACCTATGCAAATATCCGGAAATGTAATTGGTTTTTTGCACTAAAGTGAATGGACTATTTAATTGTCTTTTTTATTCCCATTTTTTTAAACGTTTTAATCTAATTCTAATCCTCAGAAAATAACTCAAATTTAATGCATTAAAATATCATGTTGAAGTGATAAAAAAGTAGCTGCGAGATCTTAATTTTCGAAAAAGAGGCAAATTAATCAAAATATTCACACTGAAAATTATCGAAACTACGTACTTGTCGTGTAGCTAATTATAATAATTAAAGTTATTTCTGTTATGGGTCCTTTGTATATATCACTAATTCTTATATTCAGAAAAGTTTAATCTAATAAAAGGATTTGTTTTATTCGTTTAATGGTAGTTCACTTCAAACGGATAATTTAAATAACTTCAAATAGCAGAAGTCGCGAAATATTATTTCGATGTGGCATTCTTGCATAGCCGATAATAGAATGATTTATCCAGTCTTAATAAAAAAATTTTTTTTTAACATATAATTGGCTAATGTAATAAATTTACAAAATATTGCAATGAATCAATATTGAATAGCAAAAATGAAGACCGTATAGAGCAGTTAATCGATGGTAATATGAATCGATTTAATAAGCTCTATTCACTAGTAGAGATTTAATTATTTCATTTAATTTTTGTTTTTGTTTTATATAAGAAGTTTTTCTTGTTTTCCCTTTGTATGTTCCATTTTATAGTCAGTATAATGGAATTTAGGAAGAATATTTATCATAATACTCTGTTTCTTTAGTGAAATTCATTCTCATTCTCGAATTATTCGTAGATAGTCAACTTAAATTGAGAACTTTTATTTAAAACGTCATTTATACGAGAGTAGTATTTTGAATGCCTTAATTTGAAATACCGGAAAAATATTTTAATTTTCTCTTTTTTTGCAGCTCCAATGTTTTTATCATTTTGATGGATTTCAGGATAGAAGGAGCAAAAAAGCGTTTAAGAGAAGAAATCAGTTTATTGTTGATAAAGTTATTGAGAGAAGAAAGAGATTATTTATTATTTAATTTTATAATTGTTTCATTTCAAAAGTGAACAGAGCGTTGCGATAAGTTTGATGATCGATTTCTTCAGCTGTTTTTTGGTGGTTCTATTAATGAAATTTTATGCTACAAATATTTCGCTAATTTTTCAAATGCATCTTAAACAATGTTACAAATCATTATGATAAAGGACATTGATAATTTGAGAATAATCCTTCAGCTTCATCATTTAATGAAACGCCAAAAATATTTCCACAAATATTGAATGGAGATTTGTTAAATAATTGATGCAGTTTTTACTATTTGATTTATATTCAGTTTCAAACAAATTCTTCCAACCTATTCCAGTCCAGATGTTGAGTTGCAATAGATTGACCATTCTATAGGCAATTAGTTGCATGTTGATTAACTCCACTCATTTTCATTGAGCTATCTTTTTCGACTTGATTGTTATAATTTTATTCAGTGGGAGAAAGTGATGCAAAAAATTGAGCAAAAGTTTTTTATTTCAAGTAGAAAATTTACTTCCGAAAAATTTCCGCACTTTTTTTGGATTCCCATCAAAATATTCAAAGTTATATGTGAAATGATAATGTAACACTAGTACTCTATCACTAGAAGAATATCTATTGATAAGGCTGACGGAGTAGTTCGAAACTGAAGGAGAAGAAAGATTGATTCTCTTCATGAATACAGAAACACCCATGGGAGAACATGCTTTGGTTTTTAGAAAGAAATGAGGAATAGAATAATGGTGCATCGTTTCGTTTGCAAATAGAAATTAAAATATTTACTTTTGTTTGGCGATTTGAAATTGATAAGAATCAAATTTTTAAGGTAAAAAGAGAGACACGAATTAATTCCTATTTCGGCGAAAATTTACTGAGTATAAAATGAAGACATGATGTTAATTTTTTTAATGAAAAAGCTGTAAAATGACGAACCTTTTCCTTTATCCTTGCTTGCTGAAAACTTATTTACTGAACCATCTAAGAAGACACATAAGTTTAAAAAAACTGAAAAAATTAGGAGATCTATGAAGAAGGTTTCCGTGTATTTAAATTTCATTTATATATATTATATAAATGTATAAAGAAAGAGTGATTTTAGCACTTCCCTAGGGATTATTCTTTCAAATGATTTAAAGAACGAAAAATAATAGCCACTTAAGCAGTCCGATTCGCCTTCTTCAATTTCTTAAAAAATGAAACGATTAAAATTTTCTCGCTTCTCCAGATTGTCAAGCAGACAACTTATTTGTTCACTTCACCTTCATAGTTTTAATTTATTTACAAAAAAAAAGTGTTCGGTCTTCATTAGCCTTCCAATGCTTCTGGCAGTGTTTGATAAATAAATAAGTTCCTGAAGTTGTTGCTTTTTTTTTAATCATTAGATAGCTTCTGATAAGAGGACGAGTCAGAAACTATGCTGCAACTTCGGGAAGAATATTGGATGATGATTTCGATTTCTTTCAGTTACATGGACACAAGAAATTATAAGGCTGGTTCAAGAATAAAAAAAGAAGAGAAAATTTATGTATCCTAATATGGCTTTAGAAAATGAGCTTGTTTTTTTAATAGAGATAAGAAGTTTTTTTGTAAGCACGTTTTAACAAATATGAAAGTATAAATTCAATTTGAAAGGTTATTAAATCTCAATTAGAGACCTAATTCTCAAGAACTTACCACGAATGAGGATCGTAACACAGGAAGACTGAATAATGATTCGAAAGTGTCAGAACTTCATCCCGATAAAATATGCAAAATAATTTAGAAATTTAATCAACAATTTGCTTATCTATCATTGACAATACATTGTTAAAATAAAGCATCTACGAAGTTAGTGCCTTTCTGCACATTTGCTTTCTTCTTTAATATATTCGTGTATTGTTTGTAAGCAATTCTCTCCATTTTCAGAAATTTCCAATATGTTTTACTTAGCTGGATGAACAGATAATTTTAAGGAAATTTGAATGAGCAAGATGAATGATAAATTGAGATTTGTAAAAGAGCTAAAATTGTATTGTTTAACCATTTGGATAATTCTGATTCATTATCCTTTGAATCTCGATTAAAATCGTCCCTAACTTACTTTCAAAATATTCATTGTTTAATGTTAGCAGCTCGTTACAAATATAATTTTGCAATCGTGTTGTTTGCTAATTTTTTTCAAATTCTTGTTTGTAATTATAATACGAATTAACAAATCTTACTATTGCTTTTCCTGTCATCTGTGAGTCTTTGGTAGTATTCGAGTTCATTTTTTTCAGAATTGCTTTCATCAAAAGTTAAATCAAACTAATATGCAAAACTTTTCTATAAAAACAAGCAGTAGTTTGCATGCAATTGATTCTTCCGAAATTTCGATATACACAATCATTTAGATTTGTTGTAACTATTTTCATATTTATAATTTTGTCTTCTATACATTTAATTCTTCTTTTCGGTAAATAAACTATATTTAATTAAAACTTTTTTTCTCACACTTCTGCTAATCATTTCATATGTTAATTTAAAATTTCATGTGAAATATATTTTACAAACGAAACATTATGTCTTTTGATTGTAAAAATCGAATCTTTCATATGCTTCGAATCTTTCATATAAATCTAATACTCTGAACTTAGTTAATGCTCCATAGAAGTTATCACATAACATCCGCAGGTTATTCGTGCAACAATCATTTATTTGAATTCTATACAAATGCTTATTTAGAATGTTTATCAGATATAAGTCCTAAATGTATTATAGAATGACAGCATTGGACGAGCGTCCAATTGTTGGTCCAGTGTTGATCTGGTTGGATGCTCTGGAGAAGGATTTCGATAAAGCATTTGTTGACTTGGATTTATTGCTGGGTGAAATTGATTCTGATCAGGTGACTGATCTTTCTATTTTCAGTTTGCTTTTAACATCAATTATTTTGATTTTGCTAGAAAATTGGTTTCATTGAATTTATTTGAAATTTTTTAAATGCTTTATTTACAAATGTCATGGATTCGACCTTCAGTTAATGAATTTAACTTATATCATAAATGACAATTTAGTGCAAACAGCAACACTAGCACTAACGCGATGAATTTATTTCGGACAAATTTTTTCATCTTCTCTCATATAAAATTATTGTGCAGACTATTTCACATCTTGAGATCAAATCTGTAAGATTGGAACGATGCTATTTAAAGAATTTCAATTGTCGCTCCTAAGTGATTTGCTTTAGTGGTATGGATTACGTAATTTTATCGACATTTTTGAAATTGAAGAACTTCTTGGTTTTCAGGCAGATATAATGTTTGACAGCCGTCAAAAGATGACGGCACTTAGTGGTGCATTCGCTCAGCTCGTCCATAAGGCGCAGACAATTTTCCAGTGTAATTTGCGCCAAGAGGTCGCTTATAATATGTTCCATTTTTAGGATGAAAATGTTTTCTTTTAACCGAAATCGGAATTGATTATATTTGTTAACTTTATCTAGCTTTATTAAAACGTAATGATTTTTCCTTAAATCACTAATATCCAATTTGATATTACAGGCAGAATTGGCACAGCTTAGAAAAGATTTATGCTTATCGCAATCCGCTCATTATGAACTTGAACGTGAATCTCAGCAACTCATGCTTCAGGTTATATTTTCAATAAAAAAGAATCTCAAATAGCATAACTTCTTGTAGCCTCTTAAGGAATTATTCTTATGATAAAAATTTATTTTGAATCTCGAAAGTCTTCAGGTGCACAGCTTACATTGTCAAGTACATTCCAAAACTGCTCCACATGAATCAGATATGATCAAGAAAAAACTGGTATGGCATGTATTCTTAAATACTCTGTATAATAGATCTTAAATCACTTTCTCTTCTTTCTTTCAAAAAATGCAATAATATATTTTCCAAAAATTGCACTTTGTTAAACTGCAATTGAATGAATAGATATAAGTTTATTTAAGGTTTACAATAACATAATTTTGTTAATTATATTATTGTTGCTCTTTTGCATATTGCCAAAGACAGTAGCAAAATAATGTGAGTAAATAGTCAAAATATTCGAAATCGGTCAATGTAACATATAATTTAACTAATCATTACTTACCGACAGGCTAAATGATTAATAAGTTTATTTGTGATATTTGCAAAATTTAGTAAGTACAAGCGATGAGAAATTCTGATTAGTCTTAAATAATAATACATTTAAATTTGTGAGCAATAATATATTTTAATTCAATTGACTTTTCATAGCACTTAGTCTTATATTTTCAATTCCGAAATATTTCTCACCAAATAATTTTTCGTTAGATATGGTCAACACTCTAGAGAGTCACAGTGCTAGATATTTTAATTTTCCTATTATTAAACTGTTAAAAAAAGCAAAATTTGAACAATTTTTTCATACATTGATTTATTAGATAATTGCTGATATATTGATTTATTAGATAATGTGGCAGATAAAAACATTCTATAAAACTCACAATAAGACAAGAGAATTATTATATTTCTCGAATCATTTCTCGATTTCCATGTTTAATTTTCAATCAAAAAATTAGGAGCAAGAAATATTAAACTTTCGATCCAAAATTCGGCCTCCTGCAAAACTTCGTTCGGAAGTGGAGCTTCTCCGTAAAGAAAACAAAAAATATTGCCAAATGATTTTGGCTATGCAAAATGAAGTTTACGGTGCTCGACTTGCTGCCAAATATTTGGACAAGGAACTTGCTGGAAGGTTTGGCAGTAACGAATGTTTCTGTTATTTTTTTCTTTTTTTGAAAAACATTTTCAATATGAAATTTTATTAAACTTATGATTGTGTCAAAACATTACTGATCAGTTTAATTATTAATTCAATTATTTCTGTACATCTTTTGCTCATTTAACACCATCTAAATGAAAAATTATGAGAAATAGTATATAGTTTCTTAACGGAAATAGTTAAAACCATAATTCCTTATTAATTTCAGGATTCAGCAAATTCAGTTGCTTGGCAGAGATATGCGTGGCCCTGAACATGATCGGTTATGGAACCAATTGGAAGCCGAAATTCATCTTCATCGGCATAAAACTGTTATTCGAGCATGCAGGTATGTTAATTATGATTTTGAAAATCTGAATGCTGATATGTTTGATTAACAACAAATTTATAATCAGCAAAGTTATTACAGAGGACGAAGAGGTTGTCAGAAGCATTTGTTATCACCGCCTCATCATGACTACAGAAGCTTGCGGAAACAGAAAGGTGTGGGAGACATTCGTAGCGTTAAACTTGTCAAGGATTCACATGAAGGTCTCGGCATATCCATTACGGTGAAATTTGTACTCCATCCTAATTTAAATGGGGTTTTCTGTGCTAATCCAGTTGAGAATCTTTTGCTTCATTTGTATTCACCTAGGAAATGCAAAGAATCAATTCGGATGCATTTAGAATACTACTGAATTCAAATCAATATGTTTGCAAAGCGACTCTGCAAAATCTGAAAAATTTTTTACCATACTATCTTTCATAATTGCTTGTTGATTTGAAAGGAAAAGAATTAATTTGTTTTAGGGTGGGAAAGAACATGGCGTCCCAATTTTAATTTCGGAAATCCACCCTAATCAACCTGCTGAACGATGTGGCAATTTGTATGTTGGTGATGCCATATTGTCCGTCAATGGCATTGATTTGCGTACTGCGAAGCACAATGAAGCTGTACACATACTTTCCGAACAGGTTTGAGGTTACTACTTGTACATATTTTATTTCTTTTAATTAAAATAGCTTTTCCTCCTCATTTTACCCTACCTTTGACACATTCTTTTGTCGCAAACATTTAAATTCGTGGATTAGCTGAAGTTATAGGTGTAATTTAATTTCTAGATATGAAAGTGGTTAAGACCGGTCATTATGATCAGTTATTTTCGATAGATTAAAAAGTAGTGAAGAATTTACTGATTTTAGTTTGCTATGTTTATTTGCAAGTTTCGTAAATCTTCGAATATCTGAATAGAGTTTGCTTCTTTTCAAATGATTATTAACTACCATTTTGTCTTATCCATTAGCTGACCTGGAATTAGAATATTCTCTTTGTCGAATATTATCATCATTCATATTGTGTTCGAAGTATGAAGTCATCGAACACGATGGCTTAGTTCCACTTACAACACGATATTAATAGGTATTACTTTAAAAAGTTACTCGATGTTTTATTTGACATTTTTCCAACTTTATCATGTTCAGCACAACTTCAGGAAGGCGAATTAAATTTAAAAGTAGTCTATGTAGCTCCAGATCAAGATAGTGATGATGACGGCGAAGTAATGGCTGAAACACAAGGCGGATTTGTGTAATTATTTTTATTTTATTTGTTATTTTTTGCTATTTGTTTATTTTTGAAAGGAGTCTATGTTTGCTTTTTGCATCATCTTTTAGTAGCATATAGATTTACTTATTCATGTATACTTAAAAATATATTTGATTAGATTCAATCTATATGAGCCATTTACGGATCGTGAACAGCAGATGACAAGTTCGAGTACGCTAGAGCAAACAACAAGTAGTTGCTCGTCATCTGCATCCCATCATAGCGATACCAACAATTTGGCTGTTGAAAGCGATGTTCGAGAACGATGATGGCAAAGAATCATAATGAAGCATGGCAGTGATTAACAAATCTGTTTAGATGAATCAAATTACCAAAGACAACTAAGATTATGTTACTACTCGAAATTGTTGATGGATGTGATGTAAATTTGTAGGACTAAATATGTACGTATTAAATTTCTGTTGTAAATTGATTTGCTTGCTCTGACACTCCCAAAAAAAAAAAATAATAATAATCGCAGAAACTTTCCATCTCTCCATATGTTCACATTAAATACATTAAACATTAAACTGATGTCTCTCTTATTTATAGAAAAGAGAAAAATCTGAATATATATTTATATCTTAGGACAGTTTCAAAGATATTGATGATTTTTCTTTTGTTTAAAAAAAAAACGATTGCAATTCATCTCTTTATTAGTTCATTTCTATTTTCACTTTAAAAATACCATCTTCATTATTAATTAAAATGCAATGAGAATATGTATTTTGATAATAATATATCACTAGGATATCAGTCATTCGAGTGTTTATGCTAGTTTTTATGCTTTCCTTAACAATTTCGCATAATTTGTTGAATTAGGTAAGTACTATTTAATAAGAAATTTGTGCAGAAATAATTTTCAATGGAATATTTGTAAAATTAATTTTACAGTTGAGTCTATTAATGCACTTGTTAAGCAAATTATTAATTACTGATTAGCAGTTTTAGTAATTCTTTTCTACCCAATATAATATATTAGATCATGGACTTTTGCATGATTTTTAATTGAGTCAGTACATCAGGTCGATGATTTTTGAAATATATTATTCTCTAATCAAACATAATTTTCAAACATGAAAACATGAAAGATATCGGAAAAAAGAAATGATGGATTTTTTGATAGAAAAGACGGATCTTAGAGAAACAAATTCATCAAACTTCAGAGTGCAATTTAAAAAGACAAAATTGAGTTGAAAGTAGGAAGTAAATGTGTCAATATCGATTAACAATAGTAAATCATCATTTTTCTTATTTATTTTTCTCATTTGATCATGAACAGCGTTTACACTTTTACCAGTAACTTTATAGAGATCCATGTTGGTGATGATTCATTGATTCATTGATTAAAGTCAAAATGTGGGAAAAAATAGTTTTTAGTTAGTCAAATTTAGTAATAAATCGTAATTCAAAATTTGCACTTAATCAATGAATCATTAAAAATTCAATGTAAACAATGCGGTCATCAGTTTTGCTTACAATTTGCTCCTTTATGGATTTTTAAATTCATTCAAGCAATTCGAAATAATTACTACTATTTGTAAAGATTTGGTGCACAGACTGTTTCATATGTGAAATAGGTCATGATATTTGAGTTTTGTGAATGAGAATTCATGGCAATAGTGTCATCTACTCAACGATATTTGAAGACTAGAATCCCAAACATCTTATCGAATAAAGCATGCATCGGCCATGACCTTTTTTTTTTAATATTTTTTTCATTTTTACTTATATTTGCAAAAGATAATTAAGTCATCCTTCAGATGAATTATCGATATTTCACTTAATGAACTATAATACAAATACATAAATATAAGTATATAAAATAACATATAGATAAATCGATGTACATTATCATCGAATTTAGCGCTTTTCTTCAATATTAAAGTGCACACGAATGACATCCTTACGCTTTTCGATTTAACCGAGAATATCGGATTTGTATCGAAAATGATAGCAGAAAGCTAGGAAAATTGAAAAATGTATAAGAAAATTTCTATTTCAATGTTCAATAATGATATCCTTCTTACTGTGTGTTACATTTTTGTAATGATTGTCATTGTATTAAGAGTGTGTACTACAATTTATCCGATATTTTGGAATATTTAGATAAATAATTAATTTTACAGGAAGTTATTGCTGAAATTGTGAAATAATCGAATGTTATAACGTCACTAGTAAGCTAGATAATGACAGATATTATATCCCTTGGCAAATTTCTCTTTAATGATATTTATTTCCCTCATTCCTTCTTTTACAACAAATTTGAGGAAGTTAAATGCAGATATTTCTCAGTGATCCTTATTTTAAAAAGTTGACTGATTCAATCTGCATGTATTACCATTTAAAAAGTTTTTCTTTCAAAGAAATGATTTTTTTTTTCAAAAAATCCATCTTGTATGCCTGAAATCATTCAGTGACTAATATTTACAAAATTAATAATATTCGAATATTCGAATGTGCAGGTTACATTGCAGCTTAATATATTTGCTTCGCAAAAATACTCCTTAACATCATTAACTGCTATTCTTTCCATCTGAAAAATACATATACATACACTTTGAACAATTAAAAACAAAGAAAAAATGAATATAAAATAGCTGCTGTTATCGTGGAAATACAGAAATAGCATTTATTTTTTTCATATTTTTCATATTCTATTTTTCATATTTTCATAAAGACTTGACTCCCTCACTATCAAGAATCGTTTGTTACTTATCAAATATGCAATGAACCATCAGATTTTTCATCACATTTGCTTATTTATCGAAAAAAATTAGTGATACTGCTTATCGAAAAAATTAGATGCTGTTTCTTTTTCTAGAAAATAATAGCTGGTAGTGCAAATAGTATTATGATAAACATCAAAGCAGAGAGTTTGATTTAGGTAGACACAGTATCGGTACTTTGTAAAATAAGCACTTTTAATAAAAATCGAGGAAGTCTTCTTCTCACTGAGTTTCTTTTGGTGATACAAGAAATACATACAAAATATGGATGAGTTATGAATAAATGAGCGAATAAATACATAAATACACAAACGCACTTATTGCACTTACAAATTCCATACCTTCAATTAATGCTTTGCATAAAATAGAGCGAAGAAGACTGAAACTAAAGATTTCATTTTGATTCAACCGACCAAACATTGTTGGTTGTTGGATGGTAGTGATCATTATGTTAATAACCATCCAAAAAAGTGAATATATTATACATATCTGATTGAATTTCCATATTCTATATTTCAGAAAACACAAAAAATATAGGATAAAGTTGTGTAAAAGTATTTTAAATTATTAAATTCTCTATGCGGATTAAAATATTCATCGATTTTTTTAAAATTTCTGTCCACTTTTTATGTGCTAGTGACCATTATCGTAATGGCCATTCAAAATATGTAGCTACGACAAATCCATCATAATTATTAGCCAATCCATCGTTAAATTCAAAAAGTTCCTCTATGTATAAAACTTGCAACGAATTCAGAGAGATAAATGGGGAAAGTTACACTGTAAGTAGTACTCTAACTCAGCAATACGAAATAATGCTGTTTCTAGAGAGCAAGTGAAGAGTAACAGATTTTAAAGAAGAATATAAATAACAGCAAAAATGTAGAAGATCAAACGAGAAACGTGGCAGGAATTCAATTTGCGATTTGGGAAGTGGTTGAAACGAGCGCATGCAACATTTCATATTTCGTACAAGCCATGCGATGACAAGTTCGATTTAGCAGTCGATGGATAGGATGGCAATAACAGCCCTGCCGTTGAATTTCTGGCTGAAGGAGCGCCTGAGGAAATGGGTGCAGCTATCTGGACATGAAGGTTGGTTGCCTTTTCTCTGGCTTCTCCTTTTCATTTTGCCTACTACCATTGATGTTTGCATCTCAAGCGATTATCGCATTGTTGCCTTACTCTCATCAAAGTCTCTCGTTGTTATGATGTTGTCTCTCTACGTTCAAGTACTCTCCAGATCATGTTACTGGTTTATCACATGCTACACTCTCTATCTTGGCTTTCTTAATTGCTGTTGCTAAGTACGATGCCGTCTTAATTAATAGAATATTTCTCATAAATTACAGGAACAATTGTTCCTGCGACTGACAAAACGTTATGGAAAAGATTGTGCAGTGATTATAACGAAGGTAATGCTTATCGAGCGTTAATGAATGATGCTCCACTACATACTTTCGTACCTCGGTATTATAGAGAAATCAATTATGAAAATGATTGTTAGTTCTTAAATGTTTATCTTTTATGTTTTTATGGAGAAGAAATTGCTGTGCATTCAAGGAAAGAAGAATAATTAATAGGTTTATATTAAATCATTAATTTTCAAATCTGATTCTCATGCTCTTCTCATTACTGCATTTCATAAATGACATTTTTACGCTTCATAAATCCGATGTGCTTGTTTGAATGGATAATGTTTGCCAGTAAGACATTTGATATAATGCTAATTCGGTTTTTAATACCCATGCCAAATATACTTGTGAAATATTTACTGCTTTCAGAATATGATTTTTCGTTTACAATATAAATAATATTACAGCTTTTATCGAAATTGAAGATCTCACATCGCTTTTCGATGATCCCGCGATAATGGATATAAAAATGGGAACCAGTAGAATTTGAGAGCGGTTTTTTTTTTTTTTTTTTTATAACATTATTTCTGAAGTTTTATTACTAAGACTTAGCACTATAATGTTAAACTCTTTCAGAACTTTTTTGGAATCTGAGATAAATAGCACAATGGTACGAAACGATTTGTATGAAAAAATGGTTTCACTGGATCCTTACGAACCTACAGAAGAGGAACATGTTGCTAAAGCTATAACAAAAGCGCGTTACATGCAATTTCGAGAAAACGAAAGTTCTTCTGCAACACTGGGCTATAGGATTGAGGGTGCTAAAGTTAGTTTGCACTAATGTGATGAGAAATTTTATAAATTATAAAAAAATTAACCTTTTTAGAAGAGATATTTCGCAATTTGCAATCTTGTTTTAAAAGACATAGCATACTTTCAGATGCCAAATGGAATTTTGCAAAAAAGCTTCAAAAAGGTGAAAACATATGAAGATATCAGTGGAACATTACTGAAATTTTTTGGTCAGCATAATTCAACAGCTGGTTTTCATATTTTATGTCGTCTAAAAAAATTACGAGAAGCTGTTCAAAAATCGTTGTTTTTTCGAACTCATGAAGTAAGAGGTTTTTTTTGATTATCTTGATTTTGCACTTGAAAGCATATTTTTAAAGGATTCGTTGAAAGTCTTGAATAATGCTTTCATTGAGATAGTCAAATCTTATTTATGCTTTCAGGTAATTTTTTTTGGAAGTGGGGATGGGCAATTTAATATATATATGTGTTGCAGGTCATAGGTAGTTCATTACTACTGATGTATGATGCAACATATGCTAATGTGTGGATGATTGATTTTGCGAAATCGATTCCAGTGGAAATGGATTCAATAACCCATAGGCGAGAATGGCTTTTTGCTAATCATGAAGATGGATATTTTGTGGGACTTGACAATCTTATCCAGGTTTTCTGGTTTTATCTGATTTTACAATTCCTAATATTTATGAAAAACGATACTTTGTTTAATAATGTGAGCATTGTAATAGTCCCTACCTAATGAATTTTTGATTTGGAATGTCTTTTTATTGCTGTACAAAACTACAGTTATTGCGTCTTTCAGATTATGGAAGAATTGGTTTTGTTGTGATTCATTAGATGTTTTTGGTAGTTCAAGATTTTATTTAACCATACTTCTTATTCTCGATTGTTGTAGTACAAATGAAAAACGCATTCAGCTTCGGCTTTGAGATCTTTTTTAGAATCTTGTAGTTTTCACCTTGTTAAATGTGGGAAATTAGGCAATTTCAACATATTTCAAGATAATTATGTGTTTGAAATTATTCTTACATACGGTTTACCTCATTTTATATGTTTATCATTAATTTAAAACATCTCATTGACATCTTACTTTCCAATATAATATTATGCTATTCAACAATGCCTTAAAACATTTTCATCGATGTCGATGATACTAAATATTCAAGCAGTATTGCATGTTTTGTTGCTTGCAAATAATGTGCTGTATGGCTTCTAATTTTAAATAATTTATAAGTAATCGCATACATGATGACTCCTAATTTGCTTTCTATTTCCACACTGTTACAACTTTTATGATGATGAACATTCATTTTTATCTTCAATAATTGTTATATATGTTCGAAGTGCAACAAAAATCTCAAAAATAAAAAAATAAAAAAAAGAAACAGGGGTTTGCTAGAGATTTTTTTAGATTATGTGCAATGCTTTTTTTTCAATACTGTCAAATTACATTCAGTATTACATTATTGAGCGGATCATCAGAGTCAGAAATTTTCTCTTACAAGTTGAATTTCATTTTACAAGTTTTTTTTTCCATCTCTTTTATAATGTGTTATAATCATTTGATATTTTGGAACTGTCATTCTTATATTTTAAATATGTAATTCCGTAAATTTCTGATATCCAAAAATTAAAGGCAGCTTCATTTTCGAAATTGATCTTTTGAAACTAATTGCTATTAATTTCTCTCTTTTAAATCGAATGTCAAAACACATCAGAGTAATTTATAATTTATATTACTCAAAACTAAAAATTAATTTTTTAAATTATGTCGTTACTGTTCAGTAGGATGTAAAAATCATTTTTCTACTTCTTTCGTTAAATGTTATTTCTTTATTGTTTCTCTTTTTCAGCATGTTTATCATTTTTCCTTCAACAAATCTTTATTGTCATGCAAAATTACAGAACTATGGCAAAGTTTCACATGAGAATGAACGGTCGATGCCTTTGCCTTTGATTTTTAATTATGCAAGACGATCGATATTTTGGAATTTGTTATGGCATCCTCTACTTTTAGATTTTATATAACGTTTAGCGGTTTTGGAAGGGGTAATAATTTTACCGACAAATAGCAATTTTTTATATTTCGTTTGAATTTAGTTTGCGACTAATTGTTTCAAAGATTTTAAAGTAAAAAAAGTTTAAATTATTAAAAATTTTAGTTTTTCAAAGATTAAAAAAAGAAAGACTGTCTTGCTTGAATTTATGTCTATAAATCGGAGGGGAAATGATTGTGGACCACTGGATTGGAAAATAACGGAAATGGCACATAATAAAAAGATGAATAGACAGAAATCATGGCTTTAAGGAAAAGTTTTATAATGTTTAGCGGTTCCATATTATGAATATTTACATTTTAATTATTATTGCTTTTCGTAATTACTGATCAGTAATCGAAGAGAGTTGATTTTCATAGTTTATAACTACTAGCACATATAACATCATGTCCATAGTCTTGTTCCTTTTTATGCAGATTATTGAGAAACACACAGAAAAACATATAAATAATTAATTGTTCTAGAATTATAAAACTAATCTCTGTCATTAATTATGATTACTCCCGATCAAGTCAGTCGTGAAAACTCAGTACTAATTTTTTTTGTTTAATTTGATTGCACTGAGATTTTTCTCCCTTCTCCACCTGGTGAATGACTAAAATTTTCTTCTTTCACATAATTTTTTTCACAATTACCAAACTTTCACCAAAATTTTTGATTTCAGTATTTTTGAAACAAACTTTATTACAAACTTACATAACAAAACTTCGAAATTTTTGCTCCGGTGCAAGAGAAAGACTAGGCCCAGTGAACGCTTCTGTTCTGGACTGTAATGGAGGAAGATTAAATTCAAATGATGAGCAATTTATTTAATTTGTAATATTATCATGTTCCCAATGTTTATTATGTTACTTTGCAGCGTGGCAATACTAGTAGAACAACCATAACGTCGCTGAAACAAGATGAAACTCATTATTGCGAAACACATAAATCTAACGAATATAAAACTAGATCAGGTTGTATCTAATCTGAAATGAATAAGGCTGACATAATTCAATCTTTGCCGTGATGAAAATATTTCAGTTATATTCTATGTCGATGTCATTAATACGGCATTACTGGTATCAGCGATATTTGCTTATTATTTTTCTAAGAAGCTGCATCAAAAGTCGAGTATTTCCAAAAATTGACTTCCATGATTAGTTTGATTAGAAATAAGATTTAATGAATCTGCAAACTGATGTAGAGAATTTATAATTCAGGGCAATTTACTTATATTATATTACTATAAATAAGCTACTTCAAATGATATTGCTTCAAATTAACAATTATATAGATTAGATATTAACAAGCACCGTAAAAACGATCCAATCCGAATACACAAAAAACTTTAAACTTGATAAAGTATTCATTGAGAAGTTCGAGATCTTTGTAAATATTGACTCTTATACTTCCCTCATTTGGCTTGAACCATAACGGACTCAGCTGATTTAAAAAAGAAATTATTGCAGATAAATGAGGCTAATCTGTTTCAAAGACAATACATATATAATGTATATATACATATACATATATATATATTATACTATATTGGTATTACTGTTAAATGTTATAAATGACAGCTCAATTATAAACCCGATAAAAGATTAAATTTCAGATATAAATGAGAATAAATAAAATGATGATAAATCAAGCATAGGCATACGTTATCACTTTATCAATTCATTGTCACGAAAGGAAGAAATTTAAATTTAAAAGAAGTTATGGGATTGAAACGAAATCAAAAACTTTTTCCAATTTGTGGCATCTTATAATTAAAAAAAAAAAAAAAATAAATGTTATATTTCCTTATTTCAAGTGAAAAGCCTAAATGGGATAAACAAAAAATGGTTATTCTGTTAAGAAAAGATCAACCGCCCGCTACAGTATCGTAGTTTGCGCGAAATAATCGCTTGTGTAGTTGAAGTTTCCATACAGCACCAGACATTACTATCAGTACCATAAGTAAAATGAATACCGTTATCAGTGTTATATTCGAATCATCTGGAATTGGTGGTTCTGTTGGTTTCTCGAATATGAAAATTGTTGTTGTTGTCTAAAAATAAACATAAATTATTTAAATAATATTTAAAGAAAAAATCAAAAAAGTTAATTTAATGAAAATAATCCAATCAAAATATGAATTTTCTTTTTAAAATGATCTCGATGAATTTTAGACTGTTTTATCGAAAGTAAAAATATAATTTCGATAAAATGTTGAGGAATCAATGAACAGATCAGTTCGACCAATTTTTTTTCATTCTAGAATATCATCAGATGAATGCAGCAGAAAAAGTAGGAAAAGAATCTATCGATATTCCACCTCTTCTTTATCATGTTTAACTTCGTCTTCATTTCGTTCGCTATCTTCTCTCTCTTTCTCTTCTTCCTCCTCATACTCCTCTTCATCTCTATTTTCTTCATTTCCTTCGCTTTTTTCTTTCTCCTTTTTAACATCCATTTTGTCTTCTTCCTCATATTCTCCATTTTCTTCTTCAATTTCATCTATGTCTTCTTTCGTATTTTCTTTTCTTCTTCCTTCTTTATAAACTTGACCTAAATCACAAGCTACATGATGAATAAAGTTTTTGCAAGATAATCATTAACATATTTGCATGAGAAAGCTAAAGTTTGTACTCCAAAGATTCCCCTCATTCCATAAGTTGAAAAAAAAAAAATGCTTTGCTTTTTGCACCAATCAATAAGATAAGAGCAATTATTCTTTTGCTAAGCATTATTAAATCCTTTAATATAACAAGAAATCCCTGTTCTTATGCAGAAAAGTTAGAAATCGAAGAGTTTTGAGGCATTGATTCAAATATTAATTCCTACTATTTGTTAAGAAAGCTAGGATTTTTGCCTTATAAATTTTAGCGGATTTCTGGAAATATTAGATGTGCTTCCTCCGATGTCCTAGATCCCGATAAGATAAAATACATGATTTGCTCATAAAATATGAATATATTTCAGAAATCTCAGAATTTTAACTTTGAAAATTAAGTTTCGAGTGTGTTTGGCGAGAGAGCGAAGTCTCGTCTAACAATTTTCTGAGCAAGTCATGTTGCCTTTTTGGCATTTATCACTTGACATTTCGAATATTTCAAAAACCTAGAAATCCCAGTTACTTCGAAAATGGGAATTATGGATTTTAGAGTCAGAAATTTTGTTAGAACTTTTCCCTCTCAATGGAAGAGTTTCCTTATTTGCTCGAGCTCTTCCTATCGCACATCTGTCATTAGTCTAAATTATACTCTTGATAAGAAATGCTATAAGGTAATAGTATCGAAATTAAGCGAGTTCACCAGTGATAATCGAAAATTTTAACTAATACAAATAAGCTATCATCTGCAAAATTATTGTCAATTCATATTTATTATCACTGGAATCCTTCGTCGGGAATTGAGTTTTATATTTTCTTGAAATTTTATTGCTTCATCCATCAAACTTACAAAAAAAGAAATTGGTTTGAATAAACAATGGAATGAAAATTCGTTAAAATTTAAGGTATTGCCCTATATCCTTTCTCACTATATTGTTCAAATCAAACATTTGAAACTATGATTAGGAAGGGAAAATCAAAACAAGAATACTTACTCACAGTTAAAAAACAGATAGGTTGATAAATAAAAACTTTAACTGGATGTAATGTTAGAAGGAAGGAAAAAATTGCATGCCATATTTTCTACAGTTAGTGCCGCTAAACAATTTTTGAAATTGACAGAAGAATTCTACGACGCTAAAGGTACTAATAAAATTTTGTTACACGAACTTTAAGATTTTCTCATTTAAATTTATTATGTCAAATCCCTTAAATAGGTCTATAAATTTCAAAAAAAGAAGAAAAATTTGGTAAAAGTATTTACTTGTAACTTTTTGTTTTTTTCTTGATTCTTCCTCTTCTTCTTCCTTTTTATCATCATCCTCATAATCTAGCTCCACTTTAGGTGGTTTCCTAAATTGATTGAAATTATTATTATCTGTTTGTATAATAACTAATTTATATATTTCAAGAAAAAGATGGATTGATGCGAGTTTACTTTATTGTTTTCCTGTATTTTGATTCTTTGCTTTTCCCTCTCAATGGAAGAGTTTCCTTATTTGCTCGAGCTCTTCCTATCGCGCGTCTGTCATTAGTCTAAATTACACTCTTGATAAGAAATGCTATAATGTAATAGTATCGAAATTAAGCGAGTTCACCAGTGATAATCGAAAATTTTAACTAATACAAATAAGCTATCATCTGCAAAATTATTGGCAATTCATATTTATTATCATTTATTATCGTCGGGAATTGATATATTTTCTTGAAATTTTATTGCTTCATCTATCAAACTTATAAAAGAACAAATTACCTGAAAACAAGACTCAACTTCCACTTTTTCAGATTCAAATCTTGCACAACCTGTTGGTTGCAATTCTTCAGCAAGTTCGGCTCCATCTAGAAATGATGCACAACCCATTGTTGCATATTCCGTCATGTGGCCCAACTTACTTTTAATGGAAGCTTTAAAACAAAATTCACCGGTGCAAGTTGTGTTTCGTGATGATACCTGTAAAACCATGTCAGAATAATCGGTAGATGAAGATATAATTAATACTGATGTCGTTCAATAATATTTGTTAACTGAAAATTGTTTTATATTCAGTCCAATAAATTCGGAAATTAGTGATACGTTGAATTATTTCACGAAAAAAGTTTTATGGATGTAAGACATTAAAATGAGAAAAAGTCGACGTACATTAGAATGTGACCGGAATAATAACCTCCTATTTGTGTTCAAGAATAACACAAAATTATATCTCCTAATGATTCGAGTAAACTCGTAATCGTGAAATCACAGTTTTTTTTTCATTTTTTTTACTTATTATTTTCAAATGCTAAGAAAATAAGCTTCTATATAATAATTCCTATTATTTAAAGATCATTACTTTAGTGCCCATTGCTTCCAGTGTAACAAACGTTTGACATTTCATTTTTTCCGGTTGCGTAACTTCCGGTTTCTCACTATTACAATAGTCAGTCATGCACACACATGATTCCGTTACGAGTAATTCATGTGGATCCTTGGAAACTGTATGATGCATAGCACCAGTAATAGGTGGAATCATGCAGGAACCTGCTGACCTCCTTTCGATTAAAGGCACAGAGGAATTCACGCATCCCTAAAGAACATTTTTACATTTCGCGAGCTTCATATTTTAGAGGCTTCACTTCACAATTCAGAAGATTTCACTTCAGCTAGAGAAGCAGAAAGAATGCTCAACGACTCTTCGAAGCTCGTTAAAAACAATAAAATTTTTGAATGATACTATATACAATTTATTATATTAAATTATCCAGACAATGTGCATTCTGAGAACTTATCTTTCGTTGGAAGGGATAAAAAATGTGCTCAACCTCTCTGAAAACCAAAATCGCAAGTATCCCGCCAAGCAGATTTAGCGATTGCATTAAATTCTCACCTGTCCGAATAAGTTGACAATATTACGATTTGTTTTAGTATGCATTGAAATTTAGATTGAAAAGTAGCATAGCTTGAAGCAATTTAGCTTTTTTTTCATTCCTTTGTTTTTCAATTTCAAACTCTGCCATTCTTGACGTTTTGAGATAGTGTAAGGACAAAAAAAAAACGACCTGCTCAGATTTTTTAGTGCGATGGTTGATGACGTAGGAGCACATTTCACCAATGCAGGTTTTACTTTCACAATGAGCTCCCTTGCACATGCATGTGATGAGTGATACCGGTGTGATCTCTAATCGTCGGATCGCTTTGTCGTTGTTGCAGTAATCTTTGTCACAAAAGCAAGTAAACGGCTCCTATAATGCTCATTTTTTCATCTCTGGATGCAAAACTCTGAATACTTCAGCAATATAATTTGCTATTTCGCATACTTTTTGCTCCATGAAAATTTTCCATAACTTGGTAATATTTATTGCTTTATTAAATAAAAAAATTGCTCTTTTTCATTTTATTGTTGTTTCAAACTTCCCCGTATCAAAGAAAACTACTAAAGTTTCGTTCAAGGAAAAACTGACTTTCGCTGAATTCGTTAAGTATTTTGTAAGCATTATTAGCAAACTATTTCGTTCAAGGAAAAAACTGACTTTCGCTGAATTCATTAAGTATTTTGTAAGCATTATTAGCAAACTATTTCGTTCAAGGAAAAAACTGACTTTCGCTGAATTCATTAAGTATTTTGTAAGCATTATTAGCAAACTATTTCGTTCAAGGAAAAAAACTGACTTTCGCTGAATTCGTTAAGTATTTTGTAAGCATTATTAGCAAACTATTTCGTTCAAGGAAAAAACTGACTTTCGCTGAATTCGTTAAGTATTTTGTAAGCATTATTAGCAAACTATTTCGTTCAAGGAAAAAACTGACTTTCGCTGAATTCATTAAGTATTTTGTAAGCATTATTAGCAAACTATTTCGTTCAAGGAAAAAACTGACTTTCGCTGAATTCATTAAGTATTTTGTAAGCATTATTAGCAAACTATTTCGTTCAAGGAAAAAACTGACTTTCGCTGAATTCGTTAAGTATTTTGTAAGCATTATTAGCAAACTATTTCGTTCAAGGAAAAAACTGACTTTCGCTGAATTCGTTAAGTATTTTGTAAGCATTATTAGCAAACTATTTCGTTCAAGGAAAAAACTGACTTTCGCTGAATTCATTAAGTATTTTGTAAGCATTATTAGCAAACTATTTCGTTCAAGGAAAAAACTGACTTTCGCTGAATTCGTTAAGTATTTTGTAAGCATTATTAGCAAACTATTTCGTTCAAGGAAAAAACTGACTTTCGCTGAATTCATTAAGTATTTTGTAAGCATTATTAGCAAACTATTTCGTTCAAGGAAAAAACTGACTTTCGCTGAATTCATTAAGTATTTTGTAAGCATTATTAGCAAACTATTTCGTTCAAGGAAAAAACTGACTTTCGCTGAATTCATTAAGTATTTTGTAAGCATTATTAGCAAACTATTTCGTTCAAGGAAAAAACTGACTTTCGCTGAATTCGTTAAGTATTTTGTAAGCATTATTAGCAAACTATTTCGTTCAAGGAAAAAACTGACTTTCGCTGAATTCATTAAGTATTTTGTAAGCATTATTAGCAAACTATTTCGTTCAAGGAAAAAACTGACTTTCGCTGAATTCATTAAGTATTTTGTAAGCATTATTAGCAAACTATTTCGTTCAAGGAAAAAACTGACTTTCGCTGAATTCGTTAAGTATTTTGTAAGCATTATTAGCAAACTATTTCGTTCAAGGAAAAAACTGACTTTCGCTGAATTCATTAAGTATTTTGTAAGCATTATTAGCAAACTATTTCGTTCAAGGAAAAAACTGACTTTCGCTGAATTCATTAAGTTTTTGTAAGCATTATTAGCAAACTATTTCGTTCAAGGAAAAAACTGACTTTCGCTGAATTCATTAAGTATTTTGTAAGCATTATTAGCAAACTATTTCGTTCAAGGAAAAAACTGACTTTCGCTGAATTCATTAAGTATTTTGTAAGCATTATTAGCAAACTATTTCGTTCAAGGAAAAAACTGACTTTCGCTGAATTCGTTAAGTATTTTGTAAGCATTATTAGCAAACTATTTCGTTCAAGGAAAAAACTGACTTTCGCTGAATTCTTAAGTATTTTGTAAGCATTATTAGCAAACTATTTCGTTCAAGGAAAAAACTGACTTTCGCTGAATTCATTAAGTATTTTGTAAGCATTATTAGCAAACTATTTCGTTCAAGGAAAAAACTGACTTTCGCTGAATTCATTAAGTATTTTGTAAGTATTATTAGCAAACTATTTCGTTCAAGGAAAAAATTGACTTTCGCTGAATTCATTAAGTATTTTGTAAGCATTATTAGCAAACTATAAATTCTCAAAAATAGATGCCCTGTAAAAACCCTGATTTTTTTTCCAATGTTGATTTTTCTGAGCGGTCTATCATAGGACATGATAAAACTATAACATCTTCTTAATGCCTGTATTTCGATTTACTCTTTTTAGTATATATATATAATACCAGAACATAAAATCAGAGATTTAGCATTACAGAATAAATTATTCATCACCCAATATTAAACCTGCTAAATCGTTCGCACTTGTCTCGACGAGTTATTTTAATGCACTAAATAAACCTGCAAAAGGGAGAGGATGCTTCAGATTCTTAAAATGAAGAAATAAATGAGGAAGACTTTATGAATAACATATTTCATCTGCTATCTCACCTTATTTTTATTATCTTCTCTATTTTTTCATTATAGAAAGATAATTTCTTGATATATTATTGCTGGCCGAATACTTCGCTAATTTGAAACAGCATGGGATGACGGTGATGTTTGAACTATAGTCATTAATTATTATCAATGCTATCATGTATTCTCAGTTTCAAATTACAAATCAGTCTTTTGTTTTAGACATGACTAAATAAAAATTAAAAAAAAAAGAAAATAGAACCTCGTCATCTTTATCGGCAGTTTCGCAGTGACCTCGAATGTTGTTTTCCAACATTCGTCCACTCACGCAACCTTTAATAGTACGTGGTTCTCCCCATTCGACAGTACCCCATCGCGGTGCATATGTTCCGAGAACGCAATAATCACCGTCGCAAAATGTCCCCATACAATCTTTGCCAACACAATCCAAACATTTCACTGCGTTACAAAATGGTAGAAAGCATACAATTAACAGTACTCTTATCCGTAATCGTAATGCTCGCTGACAATTGATTACTCCTTTTGTCGATGAGAATGAAAGAAATAAGCGTCGCATTATTCCGAATTACCTGATAAAATATGCAAAATAGATGAATCATTACAGGAAATGGGAAAAGAACTTATATGCTAATATGCTAATATATGCTAATATAATGAATCAGTTGGAATGGATGAATTTTATTTTCATCATTTCTGCTGTTTTAATCACAAAATGAATAGATAATCACCAGTTAATATCAATAAAGCAACATTGGTACGAGGTAAATTAGTTTTGTTACAAGATGTTACTTAGTCTAGAAACAGCTTACTATTTCAATTTGAGAGGATAATTAAATAAATAAATGTTTGTTTATCAAAATTTAAATAATAGCTTTGTGATCTTTTCATACTTTTTAGAAAAACAACGAATAGGCAAGAGGAAAGAGGAAAAGACGTCCAAACAAGACTGTTTCTGCATAATAATAATTTAAGTTACAAGCAAAGAAAACAATGCCGAATGTTTATCGACTTATAATAAAAGATGACTACGAACTTGTAGGTTGAATCAAATAATCAAGATTGCTATCACATCATTGATTTATAGAAAACTGATATGATACTACAACAAAACTGATAAACTACTACCGACCGGCCAGCTATCCTATTTTTTAACGAGGCGATCACATCGTTAATTTTAGAGAAACAGCAAGATCTCATTGTGTTGATTGTCTATATTATATTCTATTTTTTGCATCCGAATATGTTCCGCCTTAAAGATAGTTTTACAAAGACTAATCTATTGTTAGGAAGAAGAATCAGCAAGTGCCTAATATTAACGATTGCTTTGATGATACAAACATTGCATTAATGTAGAAGTAAAAGTTGAGGTATGGAAGTAAAAATAACATTTATGGACATGTCTCAAAAGTACTTTGGTCTATTCAGCAAGAATGGATGGATGCATAAACAACATGGATGCTTTTATGAGATTGAGTTCTTCAAAACTGAATGCTGCTTCAGAAGAGCATGAAAAAGAGAAATGCTGCAAAAGAAAATCCGATGTTTCTGACTCCTTTATGTCTCTGAATTTTCCTCGCCCTCACTAATAAAGCTTCGAGAAAAACAGCCTTAGATAGATTACATGCAGCAGCCTGAATGAGAATGATTTACATAATGGCCTGAATGCAATGCTGAGACTTAGTAGATAGATGTATGGAAGGACAGACATAAGCATATTGCTTTCTCAGACAGCAAAATCAATCATAGCGGCCTGATTCATTTATAGTGCTATTTCAGAAACTTAAATAATTAAATGCAACTTTTACAGATTCTTTTCTGCTACCATACAGGTTCACACAACAATTTTCGATAATGCGCTATGGAAGTTATTAAGTACCTAGTCTCATGTCGCCAAATTTCATCAGCCATGAAAACAAATTACTTTGCGATTCGTATCACATATCCAAATAGATCTATCTTTCTAACCATTTTTGCTCATTACAGAATGGATAAGAAGAAAAACAAAAAAGTCTTTTATCGTTGCGTGAAAGATAGGCTTTCTAAAGGAAACTAGTAATACTAATAATGGTCAAAATGTGATCGTTTTTCAAATGCCTTTCAATAGTGGAATGGAAGAGAAAATTAAAGAGCAGCAAGAATTAGAAACAAAACGTTGCAGATTTAATAATTATCGTCGTTACAAACTAACTTTATAATGTCATGCAAGCAATATGCATAACATACCTCCTATGATCATAATGGCAGAAGTTCTATGCTCGGCTATCTCTTTTTTCGGTCCTTCAATATATTAGTAATGACGAAGATAATCTCTAACATTTATATTAAATTATAAAACTAATTCTAACTCAAACAAGATATGTAGATGCTTAGAACAATGCATAATGTTTCTATATCTGAAAAGTTTTACACGCATTGATGAAAAGAATTCAGATATATCGTATTTTTTGATTTTAACAATTATAGATATTAATCTGGATCGGTCCGTTTTGATTTCTATCGCTTGATCGTTAAGATCCTAATTAAACAATGCCGTTCTTGAAAAAATGAGATACTGGAAAGTTATCTATCAGACACAGAAAACACAAATGGTTATCAAGTTGGTTTGAAAGACTATGCCCAAACAAAAATAAAAAAGAACTATGCTGCTGCAGTGAAAAGAGTAAATCCAGACTTTAGCTTGAATTGCTTTCAGTTGAAGATGAACCATATATATTTAGACATGAAGGATTCGTTATATGTAACATGAGTAGAAAAGCATAGTTGGCTTTATAGCTCTTACGTAGTTCTAGATTAGTCAAGAATTCAAATTTTACCGCAACAGTCCTTTGGATGAATAGCAGCTGTAGAGATCTAAGTAGACGGTCCAGCACAGAGGTCAGAAATTGAAGAAGTTCATATGAATTAATATAATATGAAAACTGAAAAGCTTAATATGAAGTTGATTAGTGGATTATACAAATGAATGTCTCAATTTTTTTCTGCGAACCTACAGCTTTTCAATACACTTGCTCCTCCATCTCCTTCATCTTCAGAACCGTCCGATTTTCATAATGTTACTCATAATTATTTAATTTGACATATATTGCTTTCTATCGATTTAGGAAAAGCTTACAACTTACTGAATATTTGGGAATGAGGAAAGTCAAAGATATATGCTATCATTGATGCTTCACTTACGTTTATCGAACTTCCCACTCATCTTTTATAATCCCTTCACTGCTTATATCTAGAATTTCTATTGTTCGGAATGAATTTTAACTGAAGAATTAAGTTACTTCACTATTATATTTCCATGAATGACCCTTTATCCGTTAATCATAGAGGTGAAAACTACTAATACATTCGCATCATTCTTCTTCGTTTAGTTATTTTAATTAATCGCTGTCTCAGTTTTAAATATTTTATTACGTAATATCCCATTATTACCTAGATTCAAAATTATCATTGATTGCCAATGATGTTTGAAAATTTTATAGTTGTTGACCAGTTTCTGATAAAAAACCAAACAAAAAAGACTACTTAGAAAACTAAAAATTGCATCCCATGCTAATATAATGATTACAATTTTATTTCCTAAATTTTAAATCATATTAGATGGTCAAGTCTAATGGGTTGTCGAGTTCTCATATATACTGGCATTTATATTTTAGTATGGTAAGAATCGCCGGGATGTAATATTTATTGTTTCAGCACCGAAATAGTACAAAAATTTTTGGAAGCTGTTTTCTAAAATACTTCATGTTGACTGCAGGAAAGCCTACCTAGAAATTTTCCTCTCTTCTGCTTAACAGTAAATTGCCAATAATTGCTTGTTGAACAGATAGCATGTCGCAGTATTATTCTTTAGTAAGAGAAGTCCATACTCATCTTTGAAAAAAAAGAAAAAATGAATGTAAGATGTTCATATTCATTTCCATTTTCTGCATTATCTACTCATTTGCTTTTTTTTTCACTTTATTAATTACCAATAATTTTTAAATAGTTTTGTAAGAATAAATTTTTTCACAAATTCAGCTGTGAAGTGCATGTTTTACTGATTCGAAGCTTATATAAGAAATATAATCTTTACATTAGTTGACTTAAACTTGGTTGTTTGCCAACCTTGTTTTGCATTTTCGGAGCTTATACATTATCATCATAACTGCTTATGATACAAGACACTGTTAAATGATGCAATGTTTAAAGTTTCAGCAATGGAAGGGTTTTGAGGTGATATTATTTAAGATTTTTTCCATGCACTGAAATTTAATAATTATATAATAGACGATGGACATGGTCTCCTGTTTCTAAAGGAAAAGTATTTAATTTTATTTAAAAGTACAACTTTTTCATATAAATCATTAAGAATTAATTTATGTGGTTAGAACTTCTCTTTATTGAGTGATTGATGGGATTATATTTCTGATTGTGTTAAGTTGCTAATAAGGATAATTATTTTAGCATGACTGAATGAATTGTAGTGGTTAATCAAAAGAAGAAAAAGATTGTGGTAACTTGTTTTAATTGCCTAGTAACTTCGTGCTCGTTATCTTATCAGCATATCAACCATGCGATGTTCGCCACATATCGCAATTGCACTGAAAAACTTACTAATTTAGGTAAGCAGCTTCCTTTTCTATTCCATATTTCGAATGTTTATTTTTGCGCTTTGCATTTGTAAAATTTCTTGAGGTTCCACAAATAAAATTAATCGAAATGCAGAGATTTTTCACTGCTGAATTTCTAAGAAACTCATTTCTTAGTCGTTCAATATTAGCTTAGAATTTCCAATTATTTTGCCTTTTGCAGCGCTCTCATAGTAAGTAGTTTTTGCATTATAAACTGCGGACTGTCGTAGATGTTTTTTGTCCTTCAAGAATTTAAATTCCCAACCATATTTATACAGTTGTTTAGTGTTCTGAGTTAATTCAAATGCGTCATTGTATTACTCATCTATTTTTTATTGGTGGGATTAATATCATTTTCTCCGTTTTTAAATTATTCAATATTTTTGCATCATTTCTCTTTAGAGCATCCCAAGGTACACATTTGATAATATTTTCCAATAATTTTGTAATTTTATGAATTCGTTTCTAATTTCATGATCATCTCACATTATTGTGTTATTTACTTTTGTTTATTTTCATCTATCTCGAAATTTTTTCCAAAAATGCAAATAACTTGTTCCGAATGATAAATCAAAACTTTAAATTTTCATTCTTATTAATTACTTTGTCACATATCTAATGATAATAGATTGCTGTTTGAATCACCAAAGTGAATGAAAAGTTCAGATGATGAATATTATGTTAATTAATGGTTCTTCTATTTTCTGTTAGTGTTTCAAAAGTCTCGAATTGTTAAGTTTATTATTGTTTTCCTTATTTTTCATTTTTTTCTTTTCAGTGGAATTTGATATGTTATGAAAAGATGAGTATAAAATAATGACTTCTTTCTCGGTTCATAAACTTCATAAAATTACGTGATAAAGACTTATTTCACGTTTAACACTGGCACCAATTCCTATAGTAACAAAACTCTATTTTTAAGCTGGCTATTGGTTTGTATTTTGCGCTGTTTTTAAGCTGGATGTTGGTTTGTATTTTGAGGAGATTTTTATGCAAGGGAAAGAAATAATTTTACTTGCGGAATGAATAAATGGATGAAAAAATATGATTGAAGTTGTGGCAGCAGCAGTATTTCAGTCGTATGATACAATTCATTCGTTTTACACATAATGATAATATTTATTCTGCTTCATGAAGCTTGCTTTTGCAGAATCCTAAAATACCGATTGATACTTGTATATCTGGGAATGGTACTTCTTTATTTCTAATAACCGTTTTTCGTGCATTTTCTTATGTGGACAATGTTTACTTATTCTTTGATTCTTTTCATGTTGAATTGTTTTGCTACATTTTCTTTCATCTCATCAGCATCCATTAACACATTGCTACTGAAATTGTCGTCAGCATTTGCAGATTGTAGCGCTAAATTCAAACAAGAGTTCTTCATTGGTTCAAAATCATTTTGAAATACCAAAAATATATCATGTTCTGTTTTGAAATTGATCAAATCACATAAATCAAATCACATGGGTAGGGATAGTCAGCTGTTGGTTCTCTCAATGCATTTTGGTTCTCACACTATGATTTTGTCAGCAAATGAATCATTAAGCTCTGTCTTTCGATGTTAAGATGATTTAGTATAAAATCGAAATTTCCGTTCTTATGTAAATGAAATAAATATTCCAATTTATTATCTGATTAACTATTTTGTTGTTGCTTTTATTTCCCTTTTTCTACCATTTCTACTTCGAAACTATTTTGTGTTTTATAATTAAAGTGCTTAGGGACTTGATAGAATCTAACATATTATGATAATGGTACTAATAAAATTTACCGTAAGCAGGAGGAATAAGCTGTCTTGGATTAACTCTTGATAAATAACCGATCGGTGGACGTAGTTTACTCATGAATCCTGGCCTGCAAAATTGTATTGTATCAGATACTCAATGCTTAACACGCGATGTAATCCCTCGTACTTAAGACGTACGGTTGAAATTGTGCTGTGAAATAAGTTTCTGTTATGGGAGAAACTTCTTAGCTGTAAGGGCTTTTTTTTCTACGTGTTATTTTAAACATGTAATAGTTTCTTTACATTGCATCATTTTCAATAAATCATGTTTTTCCCATCAGGAAAATGTTAGTACCAGTTATAATGTGCGGCATAATCGAGGGGAAGAAGGAATTGCTGTATATTGTGTTGTTTTTAGAGAACGAAAAAGAATTCAATAGCCAGATGTCAGCTACAAAGGAACAAACATTTATATGTATCAAACCAGATGCCGTACAACGTGGTTTGATTGGAAAAATTATTGAACGATTCGAACAACGAGGATACAAATTAGTTGCTATGAAAATGGTGAAAGCTACAAAACCGCATTTAGAAGTAAATTCATCTACAGATATTTTCCTTTTTTCATAATTCTGCATATTCACGCAGTGCTGTTTAGATAACTAATATCTGACTTCAAATTTCCTCGGTTGTGCTGTGGTAAAATAAAACATTTACTTGCCGTGAAAATATAAATGAGAATAAAATTTAATTAATAGAAGTCTTAATTTTAGATACATTATCAAGAATTACAAGGGAAGCCATTTTTCAAGAGTTTAGTGGACTACATGTCATCTGGACCTATAGTTGCCATGGTATGGGAAGGCCTTGATGTGGTTAAACAAGGGCGACAAATGCTTGGCGCTACAAATCCCCTAAATTCATTGCCAGGTCAGGATTCACATCTCCGTGTTGATTTCTCTTTATATTATGCTATAATATTTGGGATTAATCCGAAGGAGAGAATGAGTGCCATGAAAGCAAAAATTTTTTTAATTTTTAAGAAAATACAACATATTAAAATGTAATGTGAAATGATGCTTACTCATCAAATTGTATCATTTTCATTTATGAAGTAATTGTCAATATAAAAATTTTTATTTCAGGTACTATTCGTGGTGATTTTTCAATACAAACAGGACGAAATATAATACATGGTTCAGATTCATTATCTTCAGCAGAACGTGGAAATTGCTCATTGGTTTAAATTAGAAGAATTGTGTGAGTGGAATTCGACAACAGCTACATGGCTGTATGAATAGAAATGATAATAAAACGACAACAAAGTAGTTCTAGAGATTTGTGCCGATGTAATTTTACTCTTTGCAATTCCTTAAGAATATAAAAATGCAAATGAAATTGAATTCCGCGTATCAAGTTCACTTTTAAAGAGTTAAAAAGATTCCAAATTTTGTGTCTTTTCAATTTACAGATCATTCAGGAAGGAATAAGGAGCCAAAGTTTTAAAAAACATAAGACGCTTTAAAGATTTTATACTGACTAGCATAATTAAAAGACAATAACCGTGCTTTAATATTTCATTTGTGAACCGTAGAATCCATCAATATTTAGAAAGAACGGTATTATTGGTATCATGGATAATGTGACTCATAAGCACTTCTCCCCAGAAGCAGTCTCTATCTAATGGACGACCGTCTTCATCTTCAAAATATTCCATATCTAGAACACGATGACATCGGACACATTGAAAGCAATTAAGGTGATATAAGCGACCATCTGCAATTTCCAATTTACAAAAGAATTAGATCCTTTCCTGGACTTTTAGAATTATGAAATCCGAAAGAGATCTACATAAATTAACTTTGGAAACCTAAATTTTCAGAATTAAGTTGTCAATTTTGGTAAAAAGTGATGGAATGGAAAAAGTAAAGCATTCAAGTCCTATCGTATAGAATTTGACTCCGCAAAAGTGATACTACTGCATGACTACAAATGAATGCTATTGAATATACGATATGGCTATAGAATTCCTTAAAAAACATCTTAAACAACTCAAATGTTGTCTAGAAGAATTGTCGAATCGACTACTAACTGATTGTTAGGTCATCAAGCAGTATTTCAAGTTGCCAAGCTACACTAGATAACAGAAATATGGATGGAAGGAACGAACCGTTTATGGCATATTCGCTGACAACAGATCTTTTGCATTTAGAACATTTAGGGCTCAACTTGTCAAAACAACAAGTACAGGCGACATTAGTGTCGTCAACGATGAAGCTTTTCTCGATATAATATATTCGCGTATTACAATAGTTGCAGCATAAGTGATTCACATGGTATAATTGTCCACGGGCCAAGATTGCTTTCTCATTCAGAAATGGCTCTGAGCATTTCGCACAGCGACCTCTTCGAAACATCTTCAAATTTCATACTCAGTTTGAATAGCGGATGTTGCCAATGCTGAATGAACAATTGATCGAATCAGAAAAAAATCTAATATTCATTTTCCGTTAAAATATTCTCCCATATCTATCTAAATCACTGAAGTTCCAACATATCTACTAAATCTTGCCTGGTCTTTCGGTTTGCACATCGACCAATTTCCTCATGCTATTCTGCAGGCTGCAGAGACAGGTTGGTTAATCAGTGGTACATAGTTTTGTTGTAACAAATGTGGGGATTGTTGTAGTGTCGAACAATTTTTAGACATCAGTATAATAAAGAAATCAAATGATAAGTTGGTTAATGTTGCATGATGGGTGATGAGAGCGACTCCAGTGAAGACTGTTTTGTGGTATCAACTCGACACTTCAATCCTAAGCCGCATCTTGTTACAGTCGTAAAATCTGACACCGGTAGTAATCTTTTTTTCTACTTTTTATTCTCTAGTATCCACTTTAAGCAAGTAGTTTTATTATTTTGTTTCCATTATTGTTTTAAAACTCATTCTGTTTTTCCAGTTTAACTTTAATTCTTTTTATAAAAGGAACAGCGAACGACTTTCTTTCATTTCAACATCGTATAGGCTTTGGTTTTAATGTCAAGGGACAAGTAAGTGAAGGTGGTCAGTTACGAAGTATCAATGGTGAACTGTATGCTCCTCTGCAACACGTAAGCGCCGTGCTTCGCGGGGGTGCAGCTGCAAAAGCTGGATTATTGAAGGGAGATCGAATTTTGCAAGTGTAATTTTATGCTATTTCTTAATATTTTAATACATTTCATACATCATATAGAACTTTTGCCTTCAATTTCTATTTCCTTTTAAAATAACAACTATTTGCAGTGCTTTCTTAATATCGTGTAGTGGTTTCTAGTTATTTCTGTAATTTTATTGTTTCTTAAAGAAATGGTATTGACGTAGAAGGTGCAACTCACAAACAAGTTGTGGAACTCATTAAAGATGGTGGTGATAAGTTATCGCTTGTTGTGATCTCTGTGGATGCTATTGATGCAGAGCGTTTTGAAAATGGTCTCACTGAGGAAAGTTGTGCATCATGCAGGCAATTATTGAAAAAATATTTTTACAAATATAAAGATAATTACATTTTTCTTGTGAAAGATCATGAAGCTGATATTGACTAAAAATCTTCATTGCAGATATGATTATTCCGAAAAGCGATCATTACCCATAACTATTCCAAGTTATCAAACGGTAACAGCAAATGGAGAACGCTTTATTGCTTATAATGTACATATGGCAGGTCGACATCTTGGATCACGACGTTATAATGAATTTGTTCAATTGCATAATTTACTCAGACATGAATTTATTGATTTCGATTTTCCAAAATTGCCTAGTAAATGGCCATTTTCATTATCGGAACAACAACTGGATGCTCGTCGGCGAGGACTGGAATCATATTTAGAAAAGATTTGTGCTGTTAGAGTTATAGCCGATTCGGATATTATGCAAGTAAATATTCTCTTTATTAAATGCGAGAAATGATTCAGCAAACTTAACTGAGCAGCATTTGATCCATGATCAAAAAAAGAATTGAAGGAGATAAGTTTGATTTGAAGTTCGAATTAATACGCATCAATTGAACTCAAATATGATGTTGAAGTATGAATAACTTATGCTGATTTTATTTATGTCGAAGGAATTTTTGATGGAAGATTCGGTATCAGAATGTGCTGCTGCTGATGTACACATTCGTATATTACTGCCAGATGGACAGTCTTTAATGTTGAATATTAAGCGTCACTGCACTGCAGTAGAATTATATATAGTAATTTTTTTTTTTGTTCGTTGTTCCATTATGTTTTTCTATTCACTGTTTGTTGAAGAATAATACAATTTAAAATATTCTTATCAAGTTTTATTTTATATTTTATTTTCTTTCTAACGATATTTCCATTACTTTACAAGATATATATCTATATATGGATGCTGTTGATAGGCGGGTTTATCATATAGTTTTCAGTGAAAGAACTAAAGTCTCTTTAATAAATTATTTTGATTCGATAAATTTAATTTGGCGAATATATTTACTATAAAATGATTGGTCAGAAGGTTGTCTTTTCTTGTAGGCGACCCAGAAACGTTTGAATATGTTTCCAGAAGCAAGCAAATATTGCGCACTGTTTGAAATGACTGAATGTGGATTCGGTATTTTCATTTTTCTTATCTTGAATGTAAATGAGTTTTCACTGCATAGGCCTGGTTTTGGACAAGTTACTTCGATGCTCTCTGAGTCAATTTCGACTTTTTAAGTTAATTTCGATATATTGAAAGGAGAGAGAAAAATTTTAGACTTGATATCTTCAAAATACTTCATTGTAGAACGGAAATTAGCAGATGACGAGTATCCACACGCTCTTTATATACAAAATTACTCTTCCGCAGCATCATCTTGCATTCTACTCCGGAAATGGATTTTTGATATTGATAGAGAAATTGAACTTTGTGAACGGTATTTTTTCTAATATTTTGATTGAAATGTAGTGTGTAATATGCAAGGAAAGCCGGAATAATTGAATTATTCTGGAAATATATAAGTGACATTATGAATCCACAGATTACAATCTTTATCAATTTCAATTTTTATTAACAGATCTTAATAAAGTGCATAGGTCGAAAATTTTCACAATTTTGCTGCTGTTTTGTTTTCCAGCATAAGTATATTTGAAAAATCGGTGACTAATTGCATTTTTAAGCATTTTAATAATCATTTTATTGTGTCGTCTCCTTTTATAATTAATCTAGTTGCATTGCATATGTTTTTTTCAGGGACAGATTGTTCAAAGAATTATGTTTCTGGCAAGCAGTTGCCGATGTAAACGATGGTCTCGTATCTGCCAAGGAGAAAATGTTTCAGTTAAAAGCATTGCAAAGTGTTGAAAGAGCTGATAAAGTACTTTTTTTATTGTACACAACCAATTATTGAGGCAGTTATATTTGATCCATAATTTTTGCATAAGAAAAACATTGTAATGTTTCAAGGAAGTTTAAACTCATTTTTGAATTAGTGTTTATATTTATCTAAAACTTTTTTGCATAAGAAATAAGAAACATTTATAATATTTCAAGGAAGTTTAAATTTGAATTAGTGTTACATTTTTGAATATATTTATCATTTTTGAATTAGTGTTTGTTATATGAAAATTTCTTGAAAGGATTTTTTCATATATGAAATCAAAACTAAAATATTGCAATAAACACAATTAGAACTAAATTTGACTGTCATTATTTTTTATGACAACATTCAAAAATTCGCTTCGGATCATTCTTCTTTAAATGAATTATTTTTAAATGAAGTATTTGAATATGGTACGTGCAATGGATGGTTACAATAAAATTGTTTTTCCCCACTGTGGTTGTGGTAGTCGTAAAGATGGTGATATTATATTAGCAGTTGAGTTTTCTCAGTTGACAATACGAGCATGCGATTATGAGGGTAATCTGCAGGTTCGATTATCTAGTTAATTATTCTCCAGGAAATTAGTCTTGTTTTTCAAAATTATATTAAATCCCATCAAATTTTCATTCTGTGGATCACTTCATAATTCAGAAGATTGCTATGAAGTTTGTTTTTCAATATATAGTTGCCTATAATAATTGCTGAACAATGTAAATAATATATTTAGGAAGAAGAGCTTATATTTGATTGGTCTGACATTCTGGAATACAAAGTTATTGATAATGGTTCTACATTTGCATTTGAATATGCTCGTTCACATAAAAGCCGAAATCAGTCAAATTAAACACTCAGTTTGTAAGTATTTGTTAATTTTTGCGTATTAAAATCATAGTTTTCAAATCTTTTTAACTTAATTGTATTTCTGTACCATTCAGTTTAATTGATATCATCATTTAAGAAAGTAAGCAATTTTCCTGTATTTCGGTGAAAAAATCTACAGTAATGCTTGTCCTTTATTATAATTTTCAACATATTAAGTAATTTAAAAAAAAAATTTGCAAGTTGCTGATATGCAACGTGTGGGTGCTCTGTAATATACTCAAATTTCGTAGTTAATAAAAATTTTTTTGCAGGCTATATATATGAATTTTGTTTTCACGAATATTGGAAGAGCGTGAAAGACGCGACGAGATGAATTTTTCAAAGAGGACTATTAAATTTTTTAGTTCTGGAAGTTTTAAAATTGCCGTGCTCTAGATTTTGAAATATAATAATAATAACATCAAGACCTTATTCAGAATTACTTGTTGTGTTCATTTTTTTTTTTTTATATATATATATATATGTATATATATATATATATATAGACGCGCACGGAATAGGAATCCTAGAAATATATACGGTATTAAAGAAAATTTTGTTAAGAAATTAGTTGTGGAGTATAGTGCTTATGATGTTATGTCTAGTTTTTGGAAACTACATCAACGGAAATAAATTTCATGCATATTAGTACTGCATTTAGATTGTTTTTTACACATATTGGAAAATAGATGGACTTAAAATAATTTTCATCATTTATTCGATACGATTGAAAATTTTTTATAATCATAAATGAGAATCAAATATTATTACAATTCCATTTTTATTGTCTACAGTTTTATTGGATATATAAAAATCTTGTATGGAGAAATTATTAATCGGATAAAATTTAACAGTGTTTTCCCTTATTCCACTTATTTTTTCTTAGTTTATCCTCTATTTCTGAAATATTTACGACAAAACGAGATATTATATCACTTACTTGCTTATTCCTTTTTTTAACATTCTGTTAGTGTTCTTTACTCTTTTGACTTCTGACATCAGCGATGTTTTAATTGCTAGATCTGCCGTCGCACAACTTCTACCACCACTCAATAGTTAGAATTTATATTGTTCCAATATCATTTTGAAACGTTTGAAACGCTTTATTCTAATAATATTTTCCCACTGCGTGATTTAACGTTACTACAATAAAGTTTTTTAACGTTCATTTAATGTTATGCTGATGATTTTATATATCTCAAAAAATTATTTATTGTGAACCACTTGTAAAACTCTTCATTTTATTCGTTTTCGATATGTTTTCGATAATTTTGCGAGAGATGGAATTGTTTCGGAAGCTCTGTATTTTTTGTTCAGTCTACATTTCAAATATCCTGTTTTTTTTTTTTCGCATACTGTTTCATTACTCACTGAAATTATTTTATTGTTCCGGTTTATCAGGTTTTCGTCATTTTCGACTGTCGAAATATCAGTTATTTGCTGATAACATTACATTACATAAATCTATCATTATTTTAAATTTTTCTTTGATTTTTCCATGCTCAGCTATCACCATTATCTCATATTCCTGTATTTATAACATTGATTCCAAATGTGCTTTCATATTGTTTTCAAAGTTTCTTTTTTATTGTGCGCCCTGCGTGCTTTTCCTGTTTATTCATGTTCTATCATTATCTCATAAATTAGTAAATATTTTTTGCAGTTTTTGAAAGATTTGCTTGTGTTACGTTTTTATTTCTCTCTAATGCTTTTTCTGCATATGCTAAAACTATTTCAGTGCATCAGAGTACTTCTTTGCAATTTAGAGATTCATATGCGAGCAAGTGAAAATAGGAAGTCTCCTTTCGCTCGTCTGTTTGATTTAGAATTGCAGAAGAATCAGGCGTGATATCCTTAATTTTTACTTGTTGAATAATTCAGTTAATTTTTTGTACACATTTATAGTATATTTTTACAGAATAAGAAGTTTGCACAGATTGGATGTCTTTCAAGGAAAAAGTGAGGTTCAGTTTTTTTTCTGACTTTTATTCATTTTGTTCATATATATATTTAGCTTCACTTTGCACTAAGAGATTTCTGATGAATAATTAATTCTTATTTATTTAATAGTCATTTAAACGTTTCAAGTTAGAAGCTATGGTATTTCCAGAACATTAAAAGAATTTACAATTAAATGTAATATGACAGATGTAATATGACAGGCTGGAGCGCTGCGGACATAGCAGTATCCATTATGTGTTTTAGAATTATCCAGTTAGCGCCCATTCGTCGATGATCAGTGAATCTGAAAAACAACACGGTATTGTTTATGCATGTTGTGCAGTACTGTCTTTAATTAATATCGATTTATGAAATCCGAAATTTTATTGATTTCTGAAGAAATTGAATGAAATCATATATTTTTTAGCTTGTTCTAGATAATTCGTGGCATCTGCTTTTTTAATTTTCAATGTCTACTTTCCATTCATTGGAAAGAAATGCCAAAATACTCGAATTTATGTTTTGTTATAAATGTTCAGAGAAATAATGGAATCGTTATAAAGCATTAATCATGCGAAAGTCATACTATCTATCGCTTTAATTTCCTTTTCTATCAGAAGCTATGTGATTTTCAGACTCAAGATGGCTTTAATTCAGTTTTTTGATTGGTGGGCATTCCATTACTATTGTATTATTAATATAATTGTAGATAAGAAATATTAATAATTCATTTGTATTCTAATAAGTTGTTAGTCATGTTTGGTAGTGCGCTTCAATTGTACGTAGAATTTTTTTCTTTTGTAAAATGTTTACCTATATGTTTTGGACGACATCGAACATTAGGAGTTAGACAACGACAAGACCCATCAACAGCATCAATAAAAATCCCTCCATCTGCTGCCAATAATGGATCACAGCGGTTGCACAATTCGTCATTATCAACTTATCCAGTAAGCATACGCCAACAGCTGGCCATCATAAAGCAGGTTTAATTGTTCCGTTATCTTACTTACTTATTTTCTGTAAGAAACTGTTAACGTCTCCCTCCAATTATGTATAAGTAAATTTTTCATTTGAATTTACTGATTGCTTTTTACTGAAAAAGCTATATTAGTAAGATATGGAGGATTTTTTAAAAATGGAATTAATTTTCATAATAAGAATGTTATATTTTTTCGCAAGCGTATCTAAATCACCAGTTAATTTAACTTATTTAAGAAAAAGTTGCTCGATATCAATCGGAATAAAATTAATTACAGTTCTTAAATACGAAAAATTCTCTGCGTTTATTATTAAATATCAATTTATGAAAAATAATGAGTTATGAAGCATTCTTCATTTTGACTTTGCGGCTGTAATGAAATTCCGTTGGCACATTACTTCAATTACTAAGCAAGCAGCATTGTTAAAAATTGATGTTGCAAATCCTTGCTTTGTAATAGTATTTTATTTCATTTCTTTTTTTGATTTTAAATACTGAATTGACAATGTTTACTTATTCGTTATGAAATATGATTTACTTTTTTCTTTTACAGCTTGATGATTTTATTATTTCACTTGTTTTAATATTTTTACCAACTTTTTTAGCTATTGAATTGATTTTTTTTATGAAACATTTTCTCTTTTCCCTACCCTATCGCTAAAGATTTTTTCAAATTCTTTTCGCTAACGTTCACTAGAGATCTAATGTAATTCCCCAGTCCCGCAAAGCTTTCCAGGATTATCGACTCTTTCAGACAATTGTTAACGCTATTTCTAACCCAAGAATTCATCCGTACAATATTTAGTTATACACATTGACGTAATTCATTGTCCATCCAACTTATTCAACGATAGAAAATGCGACTAGTACTTTCATCTATATTTCGGTTTATGTGAGTGGCTGTTATTGCGATACCAGCTGTGCCAAACTAATACTACTTCTTTCTCTGCTCTCTACATTTTCTTCACCATTTCGCTGTCTTATCATCTATCTCTACATTACTTCTAAAAATTTTCGATTTTTCGCAGCCGATTAAATTCTTTGATTTTTTGCATGTCTTGCTAAAACTTCTTTTATCACAAAACATTATAAAACTTGCTATAGCTTATGTTGTATTTAAGTCCATGAATTTTTGCATATTGTATTAAGAAAATGAGAGAATAAGAGACATTGTAATGAAAAATTATAATGAACAAGTTATGATATGTGTTCTCTAATAATTTGTTAACCATTCTTTTTCCGAATAATTTTGATAAATAAAATCTTATAGTTGTTTCTCTTCCCTCTCATTTCCTCTTGGAAATTTATTTGCTATGTATATTTTCTTATTTTGTATAGGTTCCAGCTGTTTTGACTATTTCTATTTTAAACTATTAGTTTTCAATAAATTCTTATTATATTTCCCAAGGTTAATCATATACTTCGAAAAATACAGAAGCACTTACCTTATTTCATTTTATTCTTTCTTTAGTAATTGCAGTCGTTAAATAGGAATAATTTGGCTGACTGAATTATCTAGCTTCTTAAAATTCATGCTTAATATTTTATCCATCTTTTCTTTTATTATTCTTTTGAAAAAATAAGTTGTATATTTGAAGATGCATCCTAACCTCTTTCAATAATTGGAATTTAAATAGGAATTTCTTGCATTATAGAATACTGAAAATCCATAAAATTATGTTAACAAGATTGAAAATGTAGAATTATTACTCTTTGCATAAAATGATTTTTTGAATGGAACAATTTTAACATTTTTTTTATAATTTTTTTTTTCATATGGAACACCCGATGCAAGTATCAGTGGATTCTTCTTCTGCGAGTTCGCAGTTACGTCAGACAAACATTGCTTCACCTGGTTTATCAAAAAAAACGTATTTCGAAGGTACTTTGTTTCATACACCATTTTTCAGTTGAATCGATTTCAGTGGATTGATCAAATTTATTACCGTATTTGAAGGTTCACAAAAAGAATGAGCGTGGAGAGACATCATTGCATGTAGCAGCACGTAAAGGAGAATATCGACTGTGTAGGAGATTGATCGAAGAAGGCGCACTTGTCAATGCTCGAGATTATGCAGGATGGACGCCTTTACATGAAGCATGTTATCATGGACATTTTAGAATTGCTAAACTCCTTCTTGGGTATGCTACTATTTCATTGTAAGAGTTTGTGTTACTTATCAGAATATAAACTAAATGATTTCTACAATTTCCAGTTACGATGCAAATGTTAATGCATTATCGGACTGTGATGGTACTCCTTTACATGATGCTGTCACGAGTGGAAACGAAAAAGTAAATTTCAATATTAATTTTCTAATGCAAATACTGATTTTACAACTTAAAATTGTATTTTTATTCCAACATTGCTTTTTTGTAGATTGCTATTCATTTTGCTCATTTTTAGTAACGGAAAGGTATTTCGTTTACAGTTGGTTTGGTTGCTCTTACATGCTGGTGCCATTCGTGATCGCGTTGATAGTGATGGAAGAAAGCCAATTGATATTTGTCACCCTGAGTATAATGGAATTAGAAATCTTCTCTCCAACAGTATCATTCCGGAACTGTATCCAGTCGACCGGTCACCATCTTTGAGTCCATCTAGTCCAAATCACAGAGTGAGAAATTGCTTAAATGATCGGAAAGGTCAATGAATTTGTGCAAGTTGACGCGTAATTTTAAGAAACTGGAAAATGTTCACAGAATTATTGCTGAACAGTAGTTTGATACAAATTGGTTACTTTATCAGCATATGAAATATATAGGAAATATATAATTGAAGTATCTCGATACAAAGATAAAGTGAATTAGTTGATATGTTTTATTTTTGTTCTGTTGGAAAGAAGGAATATGATAATAATGGGATATTTTTAAAAAAATTAATAGTAAAGGGATATTTTAAAAGGTGGAAAGAAGGTTCAAGATTTAGCACTGAATAGTTCGAAGGCATATCTTTTTTTATGAATTGAATAATTATGTTAACTAATCCCATCTACACAAATAAAAATTCCAGCAACGTTCGTCTCAGATGCTCACGGTAAATTTAATACAGCTTACTCCAGAAAAACCATGCTTAACATCACCAAATAGTGATGATTCTGTGGCCAGTGCAAAAGCTTTATCGAGAGAGAGGAACATAGGAATCAGTGATAATCTGAGAATGCAACTGCAAGGTTAATTGATAGACTTGTCTCGTAAGTGATAAGTAGGAAATTATGAAGTAAGTATAAGACCTGTTCAGCTTATTGGTTAATTTGTGCAGTTTTTTCTCGAAAATATTCAGTAATATTTACTCTGCTTATCTATAATTTCGGATGCAAAAGTAAATATATTCACATTATATATTGGAATATGCCTAACTATTCAACAGTTAATATGGATCTTTCAAAGCGATAGATTGGTATACGTGTTGAATGTCAGCTACTAATTTTTTTTTCTAGCTAGCAAATTTTTCAAGAATCAGAAAAATAGATCCGAGACTGTTTTTTCTCTGATATTTATGACAAGATAATTGTTAATTTTCAACATTATTTTTTAGAGTCATGCAGTCAACCGATAACTGATGATACCGTTGGGAACACAGAGGTTTCATATTTTCAATATTTTTCTTTATTTCGTGAAATATTCCTTGCTTATTTTTTTCTGTTTTGATATCGTCAATTTGGATAAAATGGAAATAATATCTAATTGTTTCGTTAAAAATGGAACTTTCGAAAATTAAATAGTTTTAGCAATGAAGTTATGATTTAATGATTAGTTTTTAGGCCCGTGATTTTGATGATGTGATATTAAGAAATAAAGAAATGAAGACTGAAATTCATCATAATTTTGACGATATGTTAGTAATTAAATTTATTTCTATGTATGTTTGACCAATTTTAAATATGTTCATTGGAGTATTGAAATTTGAAATATTTATACTTAACTAACTTTTAATATATTTAGTAGAGCTTTGAGATTGAATGTTACTCAAGTATTGTCGAAAATAAACCACAATTTATACTTAAGGAAAGTTTTATTTGCAGCGATTCTTCATTTTCGATGCATTGTTCATTATGGTCTAAAGAAAGAGCTAATACTCCGAAAATTGTTGGACCATATACCGATTCTTCATCCTATGAATTTGATGACCCCGGTTTAACATCATCTCATGTTTCATTTGAGAGTGCTTGCTTTGGGATAAGCAACGAATTAAAGGAAGCGGAAATTCGTCATCTTGGACATCCACGTGATACGATAACATATACCGAACGTTTCTTACCTCAGTGCTTTTCCCAAAAATCAATCTATAATGAAAAGCGTAAGCAAAGGTCTATTTTTTCGTCTATTATATTTTATTAAAATTTATGCTATGTATTACAAGTTTCATCGAACTTTTTCTTCATTGTTTTATCAAAAATGTGGTTAGCAACTGCACTAGTTAATTCGATCAATCTCTTGCTAGTATTTATTCAATAAATAATATAATATTTCTCTTTTGGAGTTTGACCAAAAATTATTGTTCTTTTTATATAAAGAAAAATTTTTTTTGTATGTTAGTTTTACTACATTTTTTGATAGAGGTCGAAGGCGAGGACGAGGCATTTCTACAACTGCAGGTTCTACCATTATAACGACTCAGACATCTCCATCCCATGATGTATATGAATTTCGCAGCAGCCCCGAATCCGAAGTAAGTGGAAATGTGAGCTTTTTATTATCTTGATTATTTAGTGTTTTTTCCATATTTTTAATATAATCGAAAAAAGTAATTTATATGTAAATTTTTCGATTTGATAGTAACATTAAGTTTTAATTTAAAAAATGTACAGAAGGAAGATGATTAGATACAGTAGACACTGGAAGTGCAATAAGCATGCAGTAAATTACCAGTAAAACCATTGAAGTGGGAAAGAGAATGGATTTTTACAAATTACGAGTAAGAATAATATATATGGAGACAGCACTCTGTATTTAAATTGAAGGTAGTAGGAGGAAAAGACGAAGATAAGTGGTAAGCAGATTAACGTGCCATATTGTCGCTAGGTGATCTTAGTGTCTTTATCAGCGTTGGTTACAGCTACCAACTTACTTGATATTTCGTTTTAACAATTTATCGTTATATATCATTATTTCAAACAGGCTGCATGATTGATTCCATGCGCATCACTGTTTGCTATTTTTGTTCTTTTATTGAATATTATTGTGCTTGTTTGCTGAATACTTTGCTAAAAAAATTATTTATTAATAATTAAGTAGATGTACGTTTCGAAATATTGATTTTAATCTCATGAAAACTTGTCATAGATATGATTTATCATAATTTAGCACATCCCTGATTTTTCAGTAAATACAGCACTCGTATTGTTAGAATTAATTATCATTAAGATTATTTTAACAGTTGTAAGTAAAAGTAATCTATAGACTATTCTGTATTCATGTTAAAGATGGTAGTTGAAAATGGGGAAGAAAGGAGAACTAAATTAAGTAGATTAACATATTATACTGCAAATTGCAGACCGTGGTTGAACGTATTTCCCAAGAAGTTTTTAAGAAAGTTTAAATAGCATTTGTTTTTGATTAAATGAGTTTAAAATGGAAATCATTGTCAGTTTGACCAGCGAATGATATAGTGAAGAATTACAGAAATAGTAAGACGTGTAACAAACATCTTTCCGTGATTCATCACAATGGCATATATTATTATTCTGTAATTTTATTCGTTTTCATCATACGGACATTGTAGAATTTAATTAAATTCATTGCTAAATCATAGAAAATATTAAGTATGATTATATCAGGTAATTTGTGGAAATTAAAAAATAATAAATAATCTTGGATGCATATAGGATGGAAAGAGATCGTTTCTATTTGTTATTTATACCATTATTATTGTTTTTTTTTTTGTTTTGTTATTCGGTTCAGCCACTTATATATGAAAAAATTTTTATGTAATGGCAGATAGAATTGTTGCAGAAAACAGGATCGGCTGAAGATATGGAACAAGAACTGAGCGAATCGCCGAGTCTGAAGAGGCAGCGATTCACTCAAACTGGGATCACTAATGTTGCCTCTCTCACTTCGACTAAAATTTCGTCTCAAACAAGTACTTGATTTTGTAGATGATATTGACTGCTTCACTGTTTAATGTTAAACATTACTAGAACATTGGAGCTTTGAAAAAAAAGTATTTATTTTTTTTGAAATTTTTGGGAAATTTAAATTGAATTTAATAAAAAGTGAATGTTGTAATATTAGATATTACACAAGACGATATATCCATAATGGAAAAAGGCGAAGCTTTGGATATGATACCGAATGTATCTGATTTGACAGATGAGAAAGGTGATGCAACAGTTGGTCGTAAGGTAATTTCCTAAGTCGTAGTTTTGTAGGTAGTTTTTCACGTCATATTTTTTTATCATATAAAATTTTAAAGGTGTAAAAATTTGTTTTTGTTCAGAAAAGTGATTGTATTTATTTTCACTATTGTGAATCGGTAGAATTTATATGACTGAAAAAAAAGCTTTGCGATAAAATTAGTAGAAAATAGACATTTAGGTCATTCGGAATTCGAAAAATAGGCTTTTGAGATGTGTTGATTACAAAGTTATATTTACAGAATAATTATTTTATATTATATACTAATAAGGCACGCTGTTAACTATAATAAAAGAAAATTTTCAAATGAAATTTGTTTGTTTGAAAATATTTTTTTGTGTTCCTTTTATGCCTTCAAAAAATTAAAATATTATTTATTTCTAAAAGCATCATGCATTAAATGTATTTCAGGAAAGTCAAAATTTTATGATCTTATAGATTAATTCAGGTTAGTTTAGGTGCCTCCGCTTCGCATATCATTACCTCGTACACCTATCGAAGATAATATAGCGGTAGCAAATGCTATGGATGATGTAACATCGATTACGACGAGTGTTGTAAGACGAAATACTAGAAATACCAAAATTCTTACTCGGAGACATCAGAGTCCTGAACAAAGTATCAACAATAGTTGTGATGAGAATGTGCAACGAATGACAAGGTTTCAATTTTACTGATATGTATTATGGTTCCCAAAATCAGACATATACACAATATTAAAGTGCGATAATTTATTACAGAATAGAATGTTGCTCTCTTTGAAAAAAACTTCAAAAATATCTGTCATTAAAAACTCAGTGAAGCAGTTGTTTATAACAAATTTCAGCAAAATATTTGCAGAAGCAAACTTCGACAATCTGGACGACAACTGCGTGATCATCCTGCAGTCAACTACGAAACCTCAGCGAAAAGGAGGTCAAGTAGCTGGCGTCGCAATTCTACAACTATTGCGTCACTAATGCATGCGCCTTTAGCAGCAACTTCCGATGAACAAACTATTTCTAACAATGTTGACTGCGATAGAGTTGATGGTTTATTTTTCTAGAATATTAACTTTTTTCATTTTTTAATAAAAAGACATCGTATATTTTAAGAGTAGTAATTATCATATCATTATTAATAGTTATTGGCATGTTTGTTTTTATGCATTCTCTTTTGAACTGAATATGTCCAAAAAAATTATAGCCGACGAGAGTTCACGTTTGGAAGCGGCTGCATTAAAAGAAGATGAAAATACTTTATTGGCTTTATTACTAATGAAGAAGAATAGTTATGAAGGTTTTCGAGACTTCCGTTCTGTAGTAAGATTTTTTGCTATAAAAGAATTTCAGTTTTATTCTCGTTATTTTTTGATTAACTCGAATCATTATCTAATGTAATGAAATGTTCTAGATTGAGGAACGCTGGGCCAAAGATGCAACCGAAAAGACTATTGTTCCAGAAAATCCACCTAATTTTAATAATTATTTGGTTGTAAAAGGAAATTATATATCAGCAAACAGTCTAGACTCACTCTCATTTCAAGAAGTGAGCTGTTTTTTGAATATATCATAATTAATTTAATGCCTTACAAGTAAAAAGTAATTACAGTATTATGAACTGTCAGTTTCATAGGCAATAAATTTTTATCCTTACATTGTTTTTTTAGACTTATGAAAAATAGCGATGACTGTTGCATTAATTATGAGCAATAGCATTTATCTGTAGTGCATTCTTGATAGGGACGTAGAGGAGTACGATTTTTTATTTCGATTTCTTTTTGAAAAATTTTTCAATCATATTATTTTTAGAAAGTGGATGTTGTATTAATGAACAAGTTAACAGTAAAACTTCATACTCTTCTCATGGAACAGCAGGAAAAGAGGCGAAATATGTATTACTATCATCAAGTAGTATTTTTGTTATTTGATTTTTTCATTCATTCAATGCTTTTAGTCGCAAAGTAATTTTTGATTACTGTTGTTCGATTATTTAGAAAAATTATTTTATAAGGTGGAACGTGAACGACTACGAATTCAAGCAGAAAGCGAAGTAATGCGTATGCTTACTCGAAAAGCAAATGAACGTCATGGATCTTTTTCAGCAAGTAAGTCTGATGTATTTTTGTTTCATTACTAAAGAAATTTTAGAATTGGATTTAAATTTCATATCAAATTTTGACATCTTCAGTGTATTTTAAAATTGTTTTTTATGTACTATTCTCATAGTGAGAGTGATTCGAGAAGCGAATTTATTCAATACCGGTTTTTTGGAAGTAAAGCCGAGAAATTTACCAGTAATGGAAATTTCGGAAATCAAAATGAGGTATGGGAAACTTGCAGAGATAATGCGCAGGCGACAACAAATGGAAGCAGATGCGTTGTATGCTGAACAGGTTTTTTATTTATATGATTTCTTTTTTTAATTTAATAGGAACTAATACTTTGTTATTTTGTTATTCTGATATTGTTTCTGTCATCACCACAATATAGTAAATTGGAAATTAAATTTAAATAAGTTACAGATATTTATGTGGAATGCAGCAGTTCAAAGAAGCGAAGACACAACGTTGTCAAATCTAAAAAATGCCGTACCACATTTATTAGTTGGCTCGCTGATTCTAAATTTTTAAGGATATTGATGAAAATATTTCTTGTTAGTGTTATGTTGGTTTCTTCATTAATTTTTGTGTAATCTAAGTATACAATGAAAAATACATGCAAGCTGTCTTTTTACTTGTTTCTTTCGTATATTATCAGATTAATTATGCTGAGGGTAATGTATTAAGGGCGTATAAAAAGATTGAAGTTAACTCTTATATTATTTATTAATTTAAAAATTTAGGAAGACTGTTAATTTCATTTTTTGGAATTGAATTGATAAAATGTATGATTGGAATGATCATTTGAATAAAAAAACCACATTTGAACAAAAAATTTTATGAATTACAAATGAGAAATGTGTTGAATATGTGCATATGGATAAAACAAGATCTAAATTTCTGCAGCGTTTGTCAGTCTTTAAGTTTAAATCATATTATTTTTATTGTAATCGGTTTGATTTTAGTTTTTAACATCAATTATTAAACAAATACTGTTTTGCGGTACTGCTATTGCTTCTCTTTCATTATCCTTCTCTCGCAAATGACTTGTCATTTCGGTAATGATAACATTAAGTATGTTTCCCGAAAATTTTTTATTATGACCGGCAAAAAATTTTGTCCCTTTAACAGTTTGATCAATGAATTAATCAAGTTGTCTTGGAGTATCCGAATATCTGTATTATTTAATTTTTCCAGTGATTTGCAGAAAAGTTATTGGTATTTTCAGCCTTTTGAAAAAAAGGCTTCATAAAACGCTTTACTAGCATATCTAAAATTATCGTGTCGATTTTGGTATTTGTTGCAATGGAGTTTTCAAGTTTTTTAATTTTTTCCTAGGTTTTTAATGAAAGATAGAAATATGATTACTGTTCTGTGTCGAAGTAAAATTATTTGACCCAGAATTTTTTCTAGCGATTTAATCTATATTTCGCTGAATAGTTTATTGTTAGTGTTTCATACAATATAATGACATATAGACTGTTACAAAGATTTAGATCCAGTCATGGGGAAGAAAAACCTTAGTTGCATATATGTATAATTTTTTTACCTTCAAACTTTTTCCCGTTTTTTATGAAGCAAATTGCAATGCGGATAGACTTACTTTATTGGGGTTTGGAAATTGAGCATAAAAGAAATTTTGGGAGAGATATTATTCTATCTTGATTTAGTCGTATTTGATGTTAAATTCAAAATCTTTCTATTGATTATTCTGTTTAATATTTAGGAATGCATTCACCAGCATTCACCTTACTTGGTTATGCAAAAATTATATTACATGCTTACAAATATCCACATCAAGCAGTTGTCGGTTTTCTTATCGGAGAAACCAAGGTAATGAGAGTTTTCGATATGTTTGTACTTAATTTTATTCGTTGCCTATTTTAGATATTTTAGAAAACTATCAGATGCTGGATTTAATTTGCCATTTTAATGTGTTTTAGAAAATCACCACAGATTAATTAGGTGTTAAATTTTTTTACATTATGACTTATTTTTTTCTTATACTTTTTTTTACATCCTTAAGTGAGTGGTAGTAGTAAATTCATTAAATTTGGTTTTGTTTTTCTTTTAACAGAATTAATATGACGCACCGGAAAAATTAAGATTTGGATATTGTATATATTGGAATGGGTTACTAAATGCAATACTGATAATTAATAATTGGTGATTCAATAAATTAATGCATTGGAACGTACTGATCGGAATGTATGATGTCAAACTTTTTCAGAATAACAGCGAATTAATATTTATTGATGCCATACCCGTATTACATGAAAGCGCTTCTCTGAATTTGGCTCTGGAAGCTGCTTTAATATGTATAGATGATTGCATCAGAAATGGTCATATTCTTGCTGGACTTTATTTTTGCAACCAGTCTCTTTCAGACGATAAGTAAACATAAATTTCTTTGAAAAAATATTAGATTCAGAGAATTCAGGTTTTCTCATTTTTTCGTTGAATGATCTTGTTGGCGGGAATATTTCTTGAGTTTGATTTTTTTTAAAAATTCGTTTCAGTCTTGATCCCTATGCAGTGCGAGTGGCTGAAAAAATTATTTCGAATTATCCGAACACATTCCTCGTCCAAGTGGTTTTTTCTTTTTATTTTGAAGATTTTGTAAAAAATTATAACAAACAATTAACGAGATTAGTGCAGAGACGAAATGGCTTTCTATATTAAATAATATATTGCTTCTGCAAATTTTATCCTAACTCTTTGAAGTGCTGAAATGACAATGTTATTGTTTAATCGGTAGATGACAAACAAACTTTCAAAAATTTTTACGATAACATTCGCTTTTTTTTCCTGGTTTTATATTTTTGTCTCCATTCATACTGAAACTCTTCTGTGATATAATGTTTGTCATTAATTTTTTCTTGACATCTGTTCTTTGCTCAGACAAAGGCTGATCAAAAAATATTTTTGTTTAATAAAATCATAAAGTTTTTTATGATGAAATACTTACTTCTAACAAACTAATTTATTCAAGATAGTCTACAAAGACATTTGAAAAGCTACCAATGATACACTTAAACATGTATTGCAGATCGATAATTCCCTGCTTGGTGCGGGATCATTAGAACCTGCTATTCGAGTTTATACTTTGGATAATAAATTATGGAAAACAAAAAGGTGTTTTTACTATTACTTCCTTTATAAACAAATATAGATTTTTTTTATGTATTATTGAAATCGTAAGTAATATTCATAGAAAATTTTACGATATTGATTTCTCGCTTATATATATTACAAGTATTAGAAAATCGAATATTTTCGTTGTTAATGATATTCTTCATATGAGAGTAATTTTAGATTCACAATATTGAACGAAGAAGTAGTGTTATCAATTGTTTCTAATGCCATACAAACAAAATTGTATCTCGAGATCATGGATTTTGAAAATCATTTGGATAATCCTGTTAATGATCACTGGAATACAACATTAAATGAGAAGTTGGAACGGTCATCGTGGCGAAATACTTGCAGTTGATTCTACCATACTGTTTTGCTTGGAAGCTATTTGATTAATAATACTTATGTTACTTTATAGAAAAATATAAAATTCTGTAAGAAAAAGTACACAGGCTATTTTATTAATAAAATTCGCATTTCTCCAACGTCCAGCTAGAAATAAAGGATCGAAAAGTGGCTGTTTCTCAATACTTTAGCATAAATCTTGACGATTATTGCTCATCTATCATATGTTTAAATAAACAACTTTGATGATTATTGCTTGCTTATTATATATTTAATTATTCGATCATAATATTATATAGCTTAATTTAATTTTTTCTATGCTTCCATTTCTTCAGAATCATTCCGAAGCCATGCACTGATTTTTATTTCAATTTCATCAAGAATGATTCCGTATTATGTAATATCTTGTTGAATATACTTCAAAAACATTTCATACAAGAAATAGAGAATCGAAAGATAACTTGAACTTGAATTGATGAATTCATCGCGTCGATTTGGAATTCTTTATCTTTGACCAAGGAATTATTCACAAATTGATGCTGTTTAATTCTAGCTAGAGAAATAAAGAGTGCACAATTAAAATTAAAATGCAGATTAGTTTAAAAAATTTTAAATTGTTTACTCATTTGATGAGATTGAACTCATTTCTCGGTGCAGCTACACATTGTTCGGTTTATTCACATTAGTACTGCGTTTCAAAAATTCGTAAGTCCATCTTTTATTTTCTTGGATTCTAGTGGTTATTGATAAGGTCGTACTAAGTAGTGCATCATTTCCAGGATTTCAAAGATGCTGATAAGTATATTACGCAGGCCAAAACAGAGAGCACTCAAAAAGTTGCAAAAGCTTCATTTTATTGCAGAGAATTGTCGACGATCGGTTGCTGGTGAAGACCTTCTTGTGGAGAAACGTGAATATATTAATATTTTTGATAAATTCCAGGAAGAAGCATGATAAAACTTACTTACAGGCGAAAAGTTCTGGATGAAATGTGGTCATTTCTTTCCATTACTTTATCCGAATCCGAAACCAATTCCCCAAAATGCATATGAACGGATGTTCACCACACGGTACCAGGTTTCGTTACAGGATTTAGCAAATTCATTTTATCATTTTTAATGTCAATCAATGATTCAGCCTCATATTGGCATTAATTTTTTTCCAGAGAAAACGATCTATTGCGCATTGTATTTAGTTTTCTGCTCTGTGAATTTGTTGGTTTACTGTTCTTCATTTTTATTGCCCTCAAGTATTCCATCTTCCCTAGTCGGTATTAGTTTTTTTCCTTCATTTAACTATCATCTATGCTTCTGCAGATGCAATAAATTTTAATACAATTTTATAATAAATAACTTCAATTTTTAGTAAAACTGCAGGAAGTGAGCCATCTAAATAATTTGTTGGGTGAAACCTTTTAATATACAATCACAGAAATTATGAAATTATTTCATCTATAACTATTATGAAAGACAAATGGACATGATTTAATAACTCTCGTTATCATGCATTTAAGAAAAAAACTGTGTTAATTACAGATTAGGAGTATATGTAAGCATCGTTGTGCAATTTATATTGGGTCTGATGATACCATTCCCATCTTTTCGAGCTCTAATCTTGATTACCACTGTAAAATTAGTCACTGGTCGACTTCGTTCCATCATTCTCATGTTTATAATGTTGTGGGCTTTTCAAGTCAGTTTTTCATTTTGTCATCATTTTGTTCATTCCTTTGGAACGTGATATTACTGCTGATCTCTATACTCAAATTTTAAAAATATTCTATGTATTTGTATTCTGCAGATACCAGCAACTAACACAACCCGTAATTTGCAAATGCTCGCAGAATCTGTTGCTTGTGTAAGTGATTCAGCGATTAAAATTGGCAATAAATTTGTTGCTGAAATTAATATGCAGACTAATAAGGTTGTCACTGTTTTGTTTATAACTTCTTTTTTTTTTTTTTGCTATACTATTAAACTAAGATACGAATCGAAAATAAAATGATATGAAGTTCCAAGTTTCTTTTTAGAAATGTCTTGGCTTGACTTTAGTCAGATTTAAGAGTTGTAAAAATTTTTATTTTAGCTCTCACTCTCAGGATTAAGTGAACAAAGTCGTTTCTTCGTAAAGCATCTTAAAGATTTTCGCAATACTATGCGCAAGTTACAAAATATTATCGTCAAGTAAAATTTGATTTTTCTCTATTTAGTTATGTTGCTTACGACATTTACTAATAGCGAGTACTTTTGAGATTTTGTTTTAGGTTCGGCAAGCAAATGAAAGATTATCTGGTACAATTGCTAAGAGTAAAAGAATATTGCCAGCGATTTTTCATTGCTCCCTATTACTTTGTATGTATTTACCATATCAAGAGGGAAAGTTCGGGAAATAAAAAATCAGTGATTAATTTTTAGCAGCCAGTATTCATTTTCCTTTAAAAGTGCAATTTCCAGTGTATTCGAATTTTTGATGAGAGTGCTCAGTATTGTGATCGACTTACTTTATATCGTGGATTACCAACTTGCAAATTCGTGAAGGATATGAGAATGGTCGTTTTTTTTGTTCGCATTGTTATTTTCCATTAATTTCTCAAAGTATTTCTTTTTTATGAGTCCTCATATAAGATGCTGATTATATATAGAGAAGTTGACAGGTCTGAATCAAAGGAAACTATTTATAATACGAAATCCCAATTAGCTATGTTCTGGGCATGTTAACTTAAAACAATGATGCAAATAATGTGGAAAGCCGAAAGATTTTGATTTTAGTTACCAGTAAATTTATGCTTCAGATTTGTGATGCAGCAAGATTTAGTGAGATTGTTTGTGTTATTCCTGAGAAGATAAAAGGAAGTCTGAAATCTGGTTTTCTAACTTTCACGAAAGATAAAATGAAAACTGCGATGAGTAGTGTTATGAACAATTATAATATCAGTTTCCTTGCAGTTCGTAAACTTATTATCTCAACCGAATTATTATTAATTATTGATTGATTATAATAATTAATTGATTAATTCTAGTTTTGACCGATTTCTCTATAATCGTTTAAAAAAGAAAAAAACAGTACATAGTACATTTATGGGTACTCTACCAAAATGCTAAGACTATGCGAAAGAATCATTTATTATAATAGAGAAATACAAAAAAACTATTTAAATAAAATTACTAATATTATTTGATTTTTTCAGCATTCAGCATAACTGAAATGTTGAATATGACAATGACATTTTAGAATCTTTTACAGAAAGAAGCCATAGAAGCAAAAAAATCTTGGGAAGAATTAGGGATTTCGATTAATCATACTATTGAAAGAAATCGCACAAAAACGTTCCGACTCAAAAGGATGAAGTAAGAAGCATAGTATGCATATATAATTATTCCATATGCTATCACATTCAACATTTTTATTGTTAAATAATTCAGGGAAGAACTGGAAGGAATTCTGAATCAATTTAAAGTTTTCGTGGACATTTTGTCAGTAACGATTAAATTTATTATTCCCAATTTGATCGTTGTAACCTTACTTATGGTAACTATTTACTTATAATACATTGTTAATTTTTTTGAGATCTAACTACTACTTCTTTAGAATACATTATATTACGCACTTATGAAGCCATAACATCCCTTACGTCTAATTAAGAAAAAATCATGGATATAAGTTTGTCCTATATTTGCTAATATGATCTATATTAGTAGCAGCTGTATATTCTGAAGTATAAGCAAAAGGAGAAAACCGATAACGTCTACATAACGGAAGAGTTTCGAAATGTTGACATGGTGAGGGAGGCACAAGGACAACCTTCCTTACTTCCGCTAATACCCAAAGAAAGAGAAAAGGTGGTTCTCATTTCACATTCATGAAAGTATAAAACTTCAGCTGTATTGATGAAATGCTTTAACTTATCTGTAATTATAGAGATCGGCTCGGATCGTTTAAATGTATATCTGAGAAGATGAAAATAGATATCTGGAAGAGGAAATGATTAAATTGAAGTTAGAGATCCATAAATCATGTAAACTGCGTAATTTATTGCAGTATATTGAAGGATTCACACTGCATATGACGTTAAAGGAAAAAATGAGAATGTTTTTTGCATTTGCGATTACATTAATTGGTGGTTTCTTGCCTACTTTTTTAGTATTGCTGGATTTATTCACCTATCAAATGCTTTATTTCACCTATTCCTTCCTACAGTCTAACGCTACTCGCACAGACCGACTTGATTTCTACAATCTTAGAGTACATTTTATTTCTGTCTTCATTCTTCTTTTTATTCCGTACTTCGTATCTTAAATAAAAAATTCCAATTTTTAGGCTGCAGGAGAAGGTTTTGTGGCAAAACTTCTGCAGAGAATTCTTCTCATATTTCATCCTATCACAGGAAGTCAATATAGCGATGATGATTGGAGACAGTGTTTCATGGAACCAAATCCACCCGATTTCAGCTAATTAGATTTATGATATTTTTATACTTAATTGCTCTCCTACTGTGCATTATACAGGTAAAAACCGATTAGATGATCCATACTCTTGATTACTTACGCAAGTCGAGTTAGTTTAAGTTGCTTTATCTAAAACAGGAATTTTGACAAATCGCTTACTAATTATCATACTCTCTGATATTGAACTAAAGTTAATCTAAAGCAAGATCCCATTATTAGAAATTGTCTGCTGAATTTTAATGAATGATATAATAAAAAAATTACGGAATAATACTCACCACCACTTAGTTTGCTCTGTCGGGGAAAGTCTGAACATATCTCATTTCTGTGTAATTAACGGATTCTGGAAAGTTTTCAAGTTAAGTAACTTTTTGTATTTACTTCTGGGATTACAATTTCGAAGATGAGAACGACATTTAACAATCAATAATATTAGGATTTGCTGTAAGAATGTAGTATTCGGAAAAATACTTGGACAATTGTAACAAAAATAGTCATCTAAAATACTGCAGTTTAATATACTGAAAATGGGGCAGAAAATTGTTGCTACGAATCTGTGTCTCTGATTTTCCATGGTCGGATCTTTGTGGGAACAGTAGCACCAACATTAGATTAATAATACACGCATAGAAAGTTACGGATAAGGGGGTATGGAGAAATGAAAAGAAAAATTGTATAAAGTTTGGTTAATCAAGTCCACATAAACGAATATAATGAGAGTCATCGATTTTTAGATATATATAGTAAGATTTCGACGTCTGATTGCGCAATATTATTGGCCGGAACGAATAAAACCGCGCACTTTATGGTTATATAATCAAATTCTCGAAGGTCGCAAAAATGTTTTGACACAGTTGGTAAAAGCTGCCAGAGAAAAGGTTTGCTTCTCATCTCTGCAGTTATAAAAAACACGTTTAAAGAGCTAATCAGCTGATCTTAAGGGACTCAAAGATCAGTTGATTGAGGATGAGGTTAGTGGACGAGGAAATCTTATAAATCGTGGCTTGATTGTATTGGGTGCTGATCAGTATAGGTGTACAAGATGTTTTCGACCAGATCTCAGTATAGCCGATGCGAGGTTAGTTGATTCATAGAGAATCAGAATTAACGATTTCGACAGAGAATAATTGTGAGAAAAATCAATAAGATATCAAATAAAGCTTTAAGCTTGTGATTTTGAAAGCTGGATTTAAATGATTTAGGGTCAATTTTTATATTTGATTGAATAACTCTTAATTTTTGACATTTCTCTGGATGCTATTGAAGACAATGGAGAATTTTTATTGAAGAACGGAAAATTTTTGAAGATAATATGAAACGACCAATGCAGAAGAAGAGTTGTTGTTTTAAAAATGCAATTTTTATGCAGGGCAAGATAATAGCATTCATTATTTGTCACAATTTCAGCAACTCAAGAATATGCCCTAATTGCAATAACTTATATTGTACCGACTGCTATGTTGTCAAGAAAAAGTGCTTAGAATGTGGTGCAAGTTTGCAAGTCTGTAAAATACCTATATCCATAGCGTTCGAAATTTTCTTTCCTTTCCATTTTACTATAGTCCCATTTGTAAAAAAAGTATATGGAACGATTTTTGTGGTCACTACAATAAAATTAGTTATAAAAATAATTTTTTATAAATATGGTATTCATGTTTCAGTTATTTATAAAAATTTTCTGTTTTATGCAAAACACAATCTTTCCAGGCAGTATTGAATGAAACTGAATTTTATATAGATAGCAGCTGCGAAGAAGATGAATCTGGTCTCGGGAACGTTGGTGAGGCACATCTTTTAATATCATTAATTTTTTCTTAGCAATACTTTATGTTAGTAGAGAATGTTCCGTAATTTTTCATGGATATTTCTTTGCAGGATTAGCAGAGACTTCTGGAAATCAAATTTTAAAAACAGCGAAAATCCGACCTTTGGTGTAGTTTTCGAATATATTACAATGTATTATAAAAAAGCCTGTGTTCACCTTAATATATTATTTGTTCTTTATCAAAATCTAAAATTGTTCACCAATTTACAACAAACTTTACATTTATCAGAGAGGGATGGAATACTGCACTGAACAAAATGAACTTATATATATGTATATTTATTTATACACCTTTTGTGGTTATTGCAATTGAAGCGAAATGTTGAAGAAAATTGTTTCATTCTACACTGAAGGAAATTATTGTTCAAAGAAATGTTAGATAAAAAGGAATTTTTCAACTTACATTATTCCTGCTTCTATTCTTTGATTTATTTTAAATAGATTCACATAATTCTGCTTTATTTTCATCGAGCAGAAATAAATGCTGTCTTATTTTATGAAGCGATATAAGGAAATGAATCTATTTTTTCCTGATATTATATAAATAAGATTTTTACGAGATTTTATGTATTCCATCGGTTTCAGTTGAGGATTACATGAAAGAGTTTTCAAAAACAACTTTAGCATTTGCTTCGATTACAATCTTTAAGTATTGATTTCGTTGAGAATCGATTTAAAAATCATCAAAATTTTAGCACTATTTTAATGTGACATTATTTTTCTTTTAAAATTTTAAGAAATACTGAACTCTAGTGGTAAGTTCTTGGCCGATAGTTCACATATTACAACATAAAACCGATCAGTAAAAGTGCATTTCTTCTAAAATTCATAAGTCGTTAATATTTATGTCACAATGAGCATAACAAAAACCGCCAGTACAAATAATAAGTAATAATTCTTAAATTTCTAATGTTTTTTCGCCTGCATTGTTATGCATTGTGTGCGTGAGTTGACGCACAGAACGCGAGGCTTGTAGTACAAAACGTTATGTAACATCATTTCAATTATCTCGACAATTATATAAAAGTATTGCAGTTTTCTGAGAGCTACAACTGTGTGTGTTTGTGTGTGTATATAAGTGTATATATATATGTACAAATATATATATATATATACGATCTAATCTAATCAAAATGTGTACTTCATTTCCCCATCATTTTTAAAATCGATACATTCTGTCCTTCAGAAACAAAGACCATCTTTTTAATTTTTTTGCAAATTTCCTCTCACTGAATTAGATAAAAAATACTTTATGCTATTGAGAAATTTGTTTAGAAGAGATTCTTTGTTTCATTTTGATTCTTCGATGAATGAAGCCACTTAAAATGCTATTTAAGCGTATATAGTGTCATTGGCATTAATTATCTTTCTTTTCTTTTCTTTTTTTTCTCATTTATAAGTCGTGTTCTTTTCAGTATTTTTTTATTACATTATTGTATCATTCCCTATACAAAAACAAAGTGAGGTATGCAAAATTTAAAAATTTAGAATTCAATTTGCTCTGATATTTTAATCCTGTTTTTTGCTGTTGTAATTGCTACGATTAGCAGTAGTTAGTGATGATTGAAATCTGAACTTCATGTTTTGGATAATTAAATCCTTCCTTAGGAAAATAACCTCAAGAAATCGATCGAAAATTTTAGCTCAATTTTTTCTTTCTCCTTTCAACTTTTTGTTGCTCCTTCAACTTTTTTTGTTGTTTTGCCAAATTCGTTTTTTACAATCTTTGAAGAAAATTTATTCAATTTGGCTCATATTTATTAATAAATTAACATAATCTTTTTTCAGTATATGTTTAAAAACATGTTAGTTTAGGGATTCCCTATTTTCAGTTACCGAACATTGAATAATTGGGGTCATCCAATGAGATTGCTTTTAGTTCACATCTTATTAAACTATCATTCTGTCAGCTTTGAATTGCGGATATTCGAGGGTGCGGAAAGAACGAAAGAGTAGGTGTTGCAGAGATGAAAAAGAGGAAGACGGTGAACTATACGTAAATTAAATCGAGCACCGTAACTAGCACTGCATTGAACATTGATTTTTTGATATGCATGATCAGTTTGACAAAAATAGAAAAATTAATTCGCTTTCAGTTAGAATTCTACTAGCTTATATGAATGAAAACAATGGCAGTGTCAACAGACTGTTTCATTGAAAAATGAAATAATTCTGATTCTCATACTTCATTTCTTTAATCAGTTTCAAACTAAAAAATGAAATCTTTACAATTATGGAAAAATCTGGCATCATAACTGAAATGTTACATTATATTTAGGATTCAATAGAGATTTTCTAAATAAATAGCATCAAAAATTGTTACTTCTCCAGAATCTCGTAAACAAATGGGGCTTGGCTTCATGACATCCCTTCAACAAGCATTTAAGAATTTGTTGCATGACGGAACTCTAAATAATTGTCTCTCATCGACTTTATATCGCTGCGAACAAACTCACAAAAAATGCTGAGAATTCAGTTCGACATGAGAATAATGAATAAAAAACAATGTTTAGGTACTTTTCTGAACTACTTCCTATGAGTTGGTGCACAAAATTCGTTGGAAAGATTCAACTTTTCGAAATGAGTAAGAAGGCGGGAACTTGTTTGGTTTTCTTAATTTTTGCTTTAGTATTCTTTCTCTTTCAATTTTTGCCTTTTCACTATTACGTAGTTTGTTCTTGTTTCTACACATTACTTGCTTTTTATACTGTCATCAAAATATTGAAATGAATTTGTTTAGATAAGTGAGCCTTTTTTAATAATAAAAATCCTTTTATCAATTTTTTTTGATGGCTAAAAATGCTCCGCAGCTTCATATTTTCTTCGCGCTGAAATTGATGGAGAAAAACATACAAGTTTCAGAAAAAAAGTAGTGTCGAGAAATCTTTCAGAATGAAAAATGTTGCATTTTAGTAATGAAACTGATCCTTAACCACTATTGCTGTGAATATTCTTGTAATAAGATTAAGCCGTGCAAGATAGTGGAGAAGATGGATATTACTTGATAAACATAAGAACGACTATCTGCGTGGTTTCAGTCTAGCCAAAATTACTGGCACTTTATTTGTGATTAGCTAAGTTTTAGCAAATATAAATTTTTGGCTTATCATTAAGTTTTGTGAATAAGACCAGTGTTAAATTCGTACAACAATCAGATTAGTCAGTTATCTTTCCATAGTAATTCCCATAGTTTTTTGCTTTTTTTCGAAAATTATATTCTCTATGATAATATGTTATCTCAGTGGATGAAAAAAAAACAAAAAAAGGTTTTTTTATTAATATGTTTTGAATCACAATATCAAAATTATCAATTTCTTGTTTTACTCTACACGCTTGTCAATAATAATATGATTGTTACACGACCTGAGAATCATCAGTTTTTCTCATTCTATTGACCTATTGCAGCATATTGTTTTTATTTTTGTTCTATTTTGAAACTATTATAACTGCTAGTATTATTCCCTATGAATAGAAATATATTTGTTTCAAAATATATTAATGAAATCATTCAGTAAGAAAGACGACTAAAGAATTTCAAAATAAATGAAGACAGTCGACAGAAACAAATCTCATATATTTAAATAGTGCATGTAGAAGTAGAATAAAATGCTTCTGAATAAAATATCCAATTCCGCCCTGAGTTATTTAATTTAAATTACATTTTACAAGTCCAAATTAAAAATGAACTAATGCTAATTGGATCCGATTCTATTAATTTGTTTTTCATGGAGATGCCAATTTCTTAGTATAAATAAATGAAATCGATGCATAATTCAGAAAAATTATAATTCCTTCATGACTTTTTATGTGATAAGCTTTAGATTGAGAAACAGATGTCATAAATTAAGTGGTTAGACGTTTAATTTTAATTAGAAATTATAATTTAAAATATTAAGAAATAAAAGTATCTATTTTCTAAAATTTTCAAAAAATAATGACAAAATTCAATTACATCAAAAAAAAATGCAAAACAAATAATTAATTCACACTTTCAAAAAACGAAACAGCCAGCTATTGGTCTACTTCAACGCTTGTCTATGAATTGCAATTCCCTGATATAAGGTCGCAGGAGACCTTTTTTTTCGTTCCTAGAAATACGGACATTTGATTAAGAACAACTTGAATACTGAAGAAATCTCTTTCGCAAGCCATGAAATATTTTATGATGATAGGATTTTAATTAATCTTTATTTCGGCTTCACACTGGATTCAACACTGTTCAGATTGTCTTTTTATGATTTGTTTTTGTTTGTTAGGAAGATGTCCAATCTCATTCTGTTCTTTAAAGAGATGTTTACAGTTGTACAGTTTATGCTTGTATGTTACACATTGAATTTTATACTTTCATAATTATTTTGGTGACACAAACAATTTGATAAAATTTCAGATTGCATGCTTGAAGTAACAATACTCTACATAATTCGTATTCTTTTATTATTGCCTTCATTATTATTAATAATAATAATAATAATAATAATATTATTATTATTATTATTATTATTATTATTATTATTACTATTATTATTACCTTTAATGTTAATATTGATATTTTGATAAATGTCTAATAATGTACTAATAAGTTCTTTTCCATGATCAAAAATGCTACTAGCAACCTGTGCTGTTTATATGATTGGACAGAGTTCTTGTAGATTTCTGTGGTGACAAAAATGTACTTTAAGTGGAACCAGGAGAATGAGTGAGTGTACATTTATCAAATGCGTTGTCGTGATCAGCCATACCAGCAGCATGTCCTCGAAACGCATCGAATTTTATACCTTTTTTCATCTTTCCAAATAATTTGTTCTCGATATTTTTGCTGCTTTGTATTTTTGTATTGATAAAAAATATTTTAATGAATCGGAAAGATGAAGGTGAAATATTTTATAGATGAAAACTTGCAAATAAGGTCTTGGTGATTTTAATTAAGATATTCTCGATTCTTGTCGCACTTTCATTTAGCCTTTTACTGACTTTTTAGCAGAAGAAATGAATTAATGATCGTAGGAATGATATATGTCGAGAAAAAGCTATGATTCCAAAAGTTAACACGAAATCTTAAGTATAAACTATTTTAGAGATTGACTTAATTAAAATGGACTTATCAAAAAAATCAAAATTTCTGGTAAATATGAAATGACTGCTAGTTAAGGATTTCGTATCTTGCTTTTGTTTCTTTAATGATTTAAACTGTTATAAAAAAAGCTATATTGATCCTTAACGTTTCTGTCTAATTATCATCAAAAAAAATATGGAAGATCTTTATGCGATATTATATATATTACCATAATATATAATAATCGTAATAATTATCATAAGAAATTACTTTCGGCAATCAACTTCTTATCTATTCCTATTAACGCAAAATTTATTTTTTGGGATATATTTGGAATTTAATTCATATTGCAGCATAACTTGGTTTATAAGTCTTATAATGCAAAAAGTTAGCTAAATATAAAACTAACTGTCGGGAAAAAATTTCACTGCTACAGTTTTCTTGTCCAGAAAACAATTTGTTAGCTCTATTATTTGGGAGATAATTAAAATCCTATCATCATAATTTGATAAATAAATAACATTTTAAATAAGAATTCTTACTAATAAGAATTCTTACTATTTTAACATTTCCAAGAAAAGAATGCTCTATTTCATTTTCACTTAACTTTTTTCCCTACATGTTTCTGTATAAATCCAGAAGCATGAAAGCTTTCCCTGTTCAAGTATAAATCACGAAATCTTTATTTTTTTTTGTGTATAAAAATTACAAAATAAAGATGTAATTTTAGTTCTCAGTTGGGATACCATCACATCTACAGTTATCACATTTTTATACGTGCCGCAAGTATATATCATGCATATAATTTTTTTGAAATTCCACAGTTAATTTGCACCAATTGTACAACATTTTGCAGGAACATCTATGCAACAGTAATGTGATACGATACAACATTTGCTGAAATAAAAAAAGCATTATATACATTTTGGGGGATTTGGTATTCGTCTTCGATTGATGACAAGAGCAAATTTTTTGTAACTACCAAACTTCATTTTAAATCATTTATGACACCGCTTAAATTTAATCTTTGAAGATTTTTGATTTAATTCTATGAAGCTGATGATCATTTCTCACTACTATTATAATTAAATATTCGGTTACAAAATATGTTATAATGTTTTTATTTTTCATATATAACTCATTGTAACGAAATTTTTCTATTTTATTTAACAAAATTTCTTTCTTAGTTATAAATTAATTTCAATTTGGATTTATTCACCTTCATTCGTCCATAACTCAATTAGTTGCACTTTACTCTAATTCGAAAAACTCGCCAATATTAAATCTCTAATTAGTATTTACATAGTGAGAATGAAACTACCTTATCGCTTATCGAAATTCTTTTTCTAACTCTTAAATTATCTTCTTTATTATAAACCGGGATTTCCAAAGATTTTCAAATACACCTACTACTTATATAAGTAAAGTTTTATTTGTTTAAAAAAAAGGTAAAACCAAATCAAATTTATATTTCCTAGCGCTAATAAAATTTCGGTCTATTTCCACTCCATTAATTATTTTTCGAATCTTAAGTATGTTTTCAATATTTTACTGCATGTACTACATTCATAATTTTCTTTTTGCGGATGTTACTGTTACAAATTTTCTTCATTCTTTTGTCCATTCTTTGCGTACTTCTGAACATTGCAAAACTAAATAAAATGTTACACTTTTATTGATTCCTTATCCTCAAAAAAACTTCAATCCCACCGGTCTAAAATCACTGTAGCATATCCCGAGAATTGAGAATGGATCATGATGCTTTCCTGAATGACAAGAAAAAATGAGTCATATTCACTTTATTTCATATGTAAGATCTGTAAATTATGGAAATACCAGTGAGGGAAGTGACAAATTAATAAACTAAAGAAAACGGGGTATAAAAGAATCCATTATATCGAACTAAATTTTTATCTTTTGATTTCCCTCTCAAATAAACATGTAAATTTTAATTTACCAATTTTTTCTCTATTATTATTACAAAAGATTTAATTGCTTCAATTGAAATGTTAATTAACCGATCGAAGTTTGTTCTATGATGGCTCTTTCTCTGAACTAAAGTACAAAAGCTCATAGATCAATTGTGCCCAAAGAGCAATATGTGTGAGAGAAGAGGAACTTCTTTGAAAGACTTCAACCGGTTGACGTTTGGCAATTATTCGAAAAAAGAATATATTTAGTTATTTAGAAAGATAATCGACATGGTATAAAGAAGGGAAGGATTGGTTAAAACACATAGGTGAAGTGGTAGGAATGCGTGGGGACAAAACGGGGGAAGCAAGAGGACAGCTGGTGATAAAACAGTGCACTATATGATGCATAATACGGTTCGAATGGGAAAGGAGGAGTGCAGTAGGAGGATACTGTATATTTTACATATGGCGATGATAGGATGGGCGGAAGGCAGGTCCCTTACACTATTGTTGGTGGCGGTGATGGTGGCAGTTCATATAAAGGAACACCCCAAATGATAAAACATACTTTTTGTTTTGTTTAAAATCTTTGAGGGCAACGACAACAGCGGACAAATCGACTGGAAAACGTCACTGCAAGAATAAACGATGGACTAATCAACGAACCAACCGGTCGTTTCTTCAAATCAAATCATTTAGTCATCTTTCTTCATAGATACACTGTCTAAACATTATCGGAATCTGTATCCTATTATTTACGATACGAATCATTAAGGAAGATGTATTGCGAGAGGATTTCTTCATGTTTCTAAAAGACTTATCAGCTTCTTCTTCTTCTAACAAATTGATAATTTAATAATGAGTATTGTTTCATCAACCAAATTCTGATTCGATTTTCCATTGAAGGTTTCTTTTCGAATATTCTGCTCTTTTTTCAGTTTCACTATAAATTTCCTTCGAATTCATCAATTTTTCAAAGTTATTATGCATATATAGAGAGCTTTATGCCTAATTTACCATAGCAAAAAAAATGGTGGTATAAAAGAGTTAAAAAAGACCTATAGGATCAAAGAGTAATCGAAGACCCATGTACGTTTAATAATCGTTTATTCAAAATCTGAATACAAACAGGTATCTAAAATTTACATAGTTTTAACTAACATTCGTCTTTGTACGAAAATTTTCTCATCATAGTGATGATTTCCAGATCAGTATATTATTTAACACTTTTCATTTATCGGTAAATGATTCATTTTTAAGCACAAATTTCGCGATTATGTGACGATTTGTTTTGTCAATGTTTTGAATTTATACTTTTCTGATTATTATTTTAGTTAGACTTTCAAAACGAAAACTGTTTTTTCTGTAAAAAAAATTTTGAATTTGGAAAAAAAACTTTTGAAATTGTTTGTAAAAACTGTCAAATGCTAGGAAAAATAATAATTTGAAGCAAGCTGTTCGAATTTTTTTCTGTCGAAAAAACGCATCAAAAGATAACAAATACTGCCAGAAAGTTAAAAAAAACTATTCAGCAGTATTTCTCTCATACAGTATTTTTTATACAAGCATTTTTGCTTTTTGACAGAAAAGATTCAATCAGCTTGCTTGCTCTAGATTATTGCTTTTAGTAATTCTTGTATTTCGCAGTTTTTTATAAACATCTATTGCAATATAATTCAGCAAAGTAAGCAATAATTTATTCTTAGCTTCGTTCAATTTCATTTGTAAACTGCCCAATCGAACAATTAAAATTAGAAAAAGACGCAAAGTATGGTCCCTCCTTTTTTAGCCATTTTAATCTATTTCAAAATTCAGAAAATTGAAATAAATTGTCGTGTCAACTAAATTTCTTTAATCTAGATTTTTTAAGAACAAAAGTCATAACAAAAATATAAATCGATTATCTTTTTTCCGAAGCAGAATTATGAAAATCATTACATAACTTTCTACCTTGTCAGACCTTGAAATGCAAGAGTTTCCTTATTTTATATGTATGCTTCTTGTATTATTTCTCAAAAATGTTAATCCACAAGAATTTTTTGGTGCACGTAAAGAATGAAATTAATATAAATCAGAATTTAAATTGAAATTTATCGACAATCAATAAATAGAGTTATGTTTGAATACTTTTAGGAAATTCATGAATTAAAATTAGTTCAATCCAAATTATTACTATACATGAAACATTTAACTAATTGAAGCAATTTCTATTTGGCAATACTTTAAAATATCATACTGTATGCCTCACATTAGAATTATGCCGCTACAGTTACAGATTATGAAGAAATTCTCAGTACAGCAAATCTTATTAGCAAACCTCAGATTCTGAAAAGATTGAGACGTGAAAATTTATTACTTTTCATAATAAATCTTTTTTGCAGAAAGCAGAAAGTTATTAAAGAAAAAAAGCATTAAACTGGATTTTGCTAATTTTGAAAAAATAATAAATGAGTTTAGTGATGAAAACAAATGTTATTACGCATATTCATTAGTATTTTAGTATGTTTTTATTAATCATAAACTTGCTGAATTATTAAGTGACAGCAATAGTTTCAAATTTTTATTTTATAAAAATTTTGTGTATTTTATCATTGACTATTTATTATAGCATCCGTATTTAAAGCAACGAAATTTCAAACTATCTGGTAAAAAATTTTTTTTCCATACTTTGCAGTACTTCTTAGGAAATGTTCTATACGAAAGATTTTACAAAAGTTCTTCAGTTCCTTCCCAACTTTTGAATATTCAGGACAAATGATTTTAACTATCTTCTAATCTTGTCTTTAAAAATCAAGCCTTGAAGTCATGCTTTTTTTAATATCTATTTTTTATCTTTCCTCTTAATATTCCCATCTATCATTCTAAAATGTGTTTCATACGTAATTTACCTATAGTTCGCATTTGGTTTTCTATATCAAATACAGCATTTATCACTTTTGTTCATTTCTGTAGGCATTGATAATGAAAGAAAAGCTGCTGACCAGTTGCTGAGAGGGTTTAAGTTAAATAATGATGATGAATGAAGATATTTTTTTCTGATTTCAATGAATATTCCAATTGATAAAAGTTCTCAATGAAGACTTGCTTCTTAGCCGAGCTTTCAATAATATTGCATTTGATTGTATCATTTGAAAAGCTAGTGTAGTAAGCAAAAAAAAATTCTTCCTTTTAGCATTTTTCTTGCAAACGAGGAATCACTTCAAATTTTTACTTCTGAGCTACACTAAATTTCTGTAACAACAAAGTTTACAGTTTGAAAAGTGAGTGAGATATCTTCCTCATCAAAAATTTACATTTTTCCAAAAAAAGAACGCATTACATTAGTTGCATTAAGGATTAACATCTTATCCACAAAGATTAATTTCTAAAATGTATTTAAATTTTTTTCAACATCCCAAGTCTTTTCATATTTTCAGATCAAATCTAAATCTTTATGATCAAGACAAAATGACTGGTGTCAAAGAAATAATCACAAACAAAAGTTTGTGATTAAAAAAAATTATGAATTTTTCGCGATATTTCTTAGTAAAATCAAAATACTATTGATATTTTAAAGAAAAATTAATAGCATAATGCTAAGATTTTTTGAGTTCTCTAGATTGCACTGAGAAATGTCTATATATTTATTTCTTCAACTTAAATAGGCTTGCCAATTTCGAAATATTACGCAGAATCAGACACATACATAGCAACATTCATAATTAATTTGTAGAAGCACAAGCTTCTTTGCAATGCTTAGCTAGAGATACAATTGCATACAGACTTGGCATCTTACATTCAACTGTTTATTCAGGAAAATGAATATTCCAATCTTCGTTATTAAAAGATCACTCCAATCTCAACAGAGTTTGAGTATCACTCAGAAACGTATTTATAGAACACAGTCAAAGAAGGGGTAAAGCCATTATAACACTTCTACGCTCTTCCTCAATTCTTTCAACAGTCGCAAAGTGTGAGTCAACCATGATTCTCTGGCCGATTTTCTCAATGAATCAAAAATAAGCCAAAAAGAATGAATAGTGAGATAAATTCAGAAAATTCATCATTATGGTTTGCTAAACTTCTTGGCTGCAATATTTTCTGCTGAATGACCGAACTTTGTAACAATTTTCTGACGAGAAGACGATAGACTTTGGCGGGAAGGAATTCATAGAATCATCTGCCAATGACTCACTGATGCATTTAGTCAAGGTGCACTGAGCCATAAAAGAATACGAGACAGGTACTAGGCGCTTGGCCAACACTTCCTCTGCTCCTTTGTATACTCGTGACTCTTAGATATGCATACATACACACACACATAAATAAATGTATATATACATATATGTATGTGTATATGTACACATACACATACACATACACAACACACACATACATACATACATACAAATCTACATGCAGAAGAGAGAAGACCTATGAGTGATACGCTCATCAGAACGCTAAGTGCAGCTGTCCTTGTAAACTAGAACTGTGTAAAATATTTTGATAGCGTTAGCGACGTTGTCGAAATGGAAACGCTACGCACAAGCAATGCTTTTCCTGTTATTTCTTTGGTCAATCTACCTGTTGGTTCGATCTACTTCTGTCCACGTGTCACTCCTCGATTAACGTTCTTCCTACTTTCTCTGTAATGAAGATACTTATATTTACATATGTTCGTGTAGTTTTTTCAACTCTCGATAAACGAAGATTTCAAGTAACATTACTGATAAATAAGTTAATGCAATTGAACATAGATAAAATTATCGATAAAAGGTATGAGTTATCAATAAATGAGTCAAATAAATCTCACTTTTGTAAAAAATAATATCTTTGTAGATTGTGAAACTGTTTTGATCTTCTAACGCTTCATAAAATTGAGATGGATTTTTTTAAAAAACTTTGCTAAATCAAAAATGATATTAATAGTAAAAGATTAAAGCCACTTTCATCTTTTTTTTTTGAATTATAATATTTCTCGTAAGTAATTCTTGCTTTTGAAACATATAACTGACAAAGGATAACTTCATTATGAAAAATGATTTAGATGCAAAATCATTTCATATTACCTTATTTCATTTTTAATCATTCCCACTCACAATTCTTTTGAGATTATCTTATATATTCTGTCTGCTGATAATCATTTAAAGTTCTAAGAATTTCGAAGTATCTCCTTATCACCTAAATCATCACTTGGACTTTTAAAAATGCTTATATTCTCATGCAAATAGCATACTTATATTATATCTTCAAATATGATGATTGTCACGATCTTAACGAGAATTAAAATCTTTATCTTTTCTCAGTACTTTGTTGTTTGACTATAAACGAAGATCGGCTCTTCTTTGATTATCTACATCAGTATGATAGTCAGAATGATGATGATAATAATAATAATAATAATAATAATAATAATAATAATAATAATAATAATAATAATTACAGCAATAATAATGATGATAATAATAAAAGTCCTGTTCTTTTATATCTCATTTGATTTTTTCTATTGATCATCGTTATTGATTTATCATATACAAATTTATCACTATTATTTCACAACTTCAAAATCCAAGAAAAAATTTTGAAATATCAATTTGTAGAATTCCGCTTTAGAAATTAGTAAAGCATGCATCTTTATTTGCATACAATTTATCGTCTGGTGTAGAATGACACATGTCTTACTGTTGCAAATTATTGTATCATTACCACTGTTGCAGAAAAAATAGTAGAAAAGCTGAAGATTTTTGCTTCTTTCTAATCATTTATAGCTATTATAATTGTACATCTAATTTAATATAGTTCCGTTTGTGTTTTCTAATGCCTTGCTATTTAACACATTATAGATCATTTATCTATTTCTCAGTACTATTCTAAATTGTTTTTTCTTCGTAACATATACACATACACTACACACAAATTGCGACTTTTATATCCGGAAAATGTGTTCTACATCTGTGTGTCCTGAGAATTCATTCAGACACTGAGTTATTTGTGCTAATATAAAATATATTAATCAGATTTTGTAGAATATTAAAATGTCCATCTTTTGAACAATAAAATATTACATATTTTCCTTACAGCATGTTTTCTCTTGTACTTCGTAAAATTCATAAATTATCTATTCACTTTCGGGACTTCTAAAAGCTTCAATCATATTTTTGGAGATTTATGTTTTATTTGCAGAATACTATTTAAATTTAAATTTAGCAAAATCCCAATGTTTCTGTCTCATGACTTACTTTTTCAACTCCAACTACCTTGTCGAAATAGAATAAGTTGTAAAATCTTTGAAGTTGAGAATATTTAATCAGCTAGTAAATATTAGATTGATATTTTTCTTTCAAACAAATGTCACAATTTGTTAAGTGCTAAATGATGTCAATATTCTGTGATATGGAAAGAAGTTATCTCAGTTAAAGGAAATCAGTACTGACTCATTAACATTTCTGTGAATCATTTTTTTTAAAGTTACAAAGTACTTAATGAAAAAGTATAAGCGGATTTAAATACATATTTAAGCATATATACACGGAAGTACTATAGAATTTTAGGAAGATAATGAGAAGTAAAAAAAAATCTCCGATCATATCTCGCATCATAATTTGGATAAAGCTTTTTATTAGCTATATAAAATTGAATTCAAGATCTGTAGCAGCAGTAAAATATTTGTAAAATGTATGCTTCTATGTATTTTTATTGATGATCAAATAGAGCATATTTTTCTCTCTCCAGTAGTCTACATTCCGATTCCATTGATCTACTGCTTTGACTGATTTTTTTATCAATTTACAATTGATGGATGTTTTTGAAACTGATGAGAAAATAAAATTTTCTGAAAAATTGTAGACTAGTGATTTTTTTTTTTTGCTGAACAAAAAAGACAACAGGTATATTAAATTATTTGAAGAAATTTAAAAACTTGAGCATTTTAATTATTTTTTGATTTTTATTTTTCACTATAAACAAACAGAGCAACGCATAGTGAAAAATTACGAACATAGAATTTATTCTGCACATGACTATTTGAATGGTGGAGTTGAAGAACAGCAGTATTTTAAGAAAGACAACCATATGTCCTTTCTTTTACCTGATCCATTCCAAGAAAATTGGCAGAGTGAAACCAATGTATTAACGAAGAAAACATGAATCTCCGAATAATTCATGGTAATTTCTAGTACTATGAAAATGTAAAACTCTCTTACTTCCAATATTAGTTTGGTTTATTTAAAAAGAAAGTCAGAAAGGAGCGAAATCCTTCAAAAGGGACATTTTTTTAAATGTTAGTAAATTTAGTATATTAATGTTCAATTAAGATGTTCAATAATATTTTTGTATAGTTAGTTATACAACAATATTGCATTATTTGTCCTATCTTCTGAAGCTGCTGAAATGTTTCATTTTGTGCAATCAATAAGGACGGTAAAAAAAAGACTCGTTTCAATCCTCTTTCTCCGAATACAAATTTATGTTAATTTCCTTGTTACAGGTCGGATTGTTTACCAGAAAAATAAATGATTATAAAATTGGCGAGATGCCAGCGGCGATAAAAATTGTGTCATATTTATTTCTAAATCCAAAACCAAAATTGCATAACATTTTCATTTTTGAATTTTCATGAATGTGTTAGGAACAGTTGCGTTTTGAACCGATTCATTAAGCTATCTAGTTTGGTGTCGCCCGCCACAATTTACAAGTAAATTTATCTAAATCTAGTCAATGCAATTATCGCTACTTATCAGTTCTTTATTGAAAGGAAAATATTTTACTTTTCTTCTTATATTAATCAAGATTATTTTGCGGGATGAATGAAGTAATAAGCTTTTCAATTGAATGAATCTTTTCCTTCTAGTAAATGTATGGATGTCATATTAATATATGCAACAGTAAGCTTATTTTTAGCATAAATTACTGTTGAAAATGATATAAGCAATACTAGAAATATCATATTCTTGTTTACTGAAACAACAATATAGTCTTTCTGTTACCTGGCTCCTTCATTTCAAATAACATATATAGCAGTTTTTTTTTTACTGCATAACTAATGCTCATCTGATAGAAACCGCATAACTAATAATTATATCCTTATAGAGGCAGAATTCGGATGGCATTGGAATAAACCATAAATTTTTGATTTGTTACTTCACTGAAAAACTCAAGCATGATTTTCTAATTCCATTTTTATTTTAACAACATGTGTTTTCTTTCTTTCAATAAATTTCTAACAGTGCTTACAATTTTTTCTATGAGGCTTAAGAATTTTTCAAAAAATTATATCAATTCTAAGAACTTTCACTATTTTGTTGAATTTTTTTGAATGCGATACGGATTGGATACAAGATTGTAATGAAAATCTAATTAAAATTTATCATCTTTAGTGACTTCATAGTATCATATCAGTTCTGAAGCAAAAATGAATATAATAACGAAGCGAAGTTGGAATGATTGAAAACTGAATTACATAACATTCGAGAGCATAAAATTGAATATTCTACTGTGCAAAAACCGAGCTGATATGTTCGGCATGTCGGTAGCGACAAAAGTTCTTTTGTTAGTATCATGTAGTCTTCGTATGCATGACATTTGTCAACGTATTTAATACAATTACATAACATTACTTTCTAAATAATATATTTATATGTATATTCATTTTAGCTTGCAAGTGTTTTATCTATGTCAAATATTATTCCGACTTATTAGTCATTATTTATTGCATGATGCAAGAATTGTCGACTTATTTTCTGATATTTTCCTTGAATTTCCTGAAAAAATTACGACAGATTGTTGATTTATAAGATATAAGTGACAAAACATGTCTGAATTGTTAGCTAATGTTGAAAATTATTGTCAGTTCTTCTCATCCAATAAGCTTTGTTAGACTGAACTAATATTTAAATTCCGAGATTAGAAGATGTAAATTATCTGAAATGCAACACTTATTGCCAATCATCTAAACTTTCGTTAAATCTATAAACTTGAGGAGAAAAAAATTCTGCACATTAATTATCAAGCTATAATGCTAGATATTTTTTGATAGGAATACTGTGAGAATTATTTCACTGTGTATTATTTCACTGATACTGGAAAAGCAATGTCGTATAAATTGGTGGAAAACAAGCGGAACATGAACTACGGAATAAGAGAGTAAAAGAGAAGTAAATGAAATACGCCAAAACAAGCTTCATCTGTATATTCATCCCATAATCCAAACAATGCTATTTCATCGGTTGAATAAATAAGTGTAAAATGCTTTACCTACTCTCTGTTTTTATATCTAGAAATGCGCTTTTTCATCCTACAGTTTATGAAAAATTTTGAAGTAAAACGAAAGACACAGAAAGGGTTGGAAATATGTATTTGATAATTCTCTAATCTTGTGTTACTTATCATTTGATTCAAGTGATAGCTCTGATCCTGATGTCATTTATCATTTGCTTCAACTGACAGAGATTTCAATGCTTCTATTACTACAACAAAAATGTCAGTTTATTAGTTCATTTTTTCACTATTACTTCATTCGTCCTCACTATCAATTTTTTATTCCAGTTGGTTCGGATCAATCAGAAAAATACTATGCAAATAAAGCAGATGCATCTCTAATTTTCGTTTACTAAGAATGAAATTTTAAGCATTTTTGAAATAAGAATTTTAAAATAAAATCCGAGAATTAGCATTGCCAATATTTTTAAATAATGATGGATTGTCACTTTAGCAGAAGTTTTAAATTCAGCTAGAATGAGAGATCACCATTAAATTTTTTTATTAAATTTTATAAAGCAAACTTGCGCAAAACAAATAGTATGATCTTTTAATTTGCCTTAATTAAAATTCGCAAAAGAATTCTTCAGTTCAAAAACCATTGAGCTATACGCTACTTTGATGCATTTCTTTTTCTCTGAAAATAATTGATACATGCTTGAAATACAAGAATTTCATTAGCTAGAAAAGAAGATAATCAATAAATTACATAAATATATGGATATAATCCATTTGTAATAAATTTTTTCAAATATTTTATAAAAAAAATAACTGTTAGATCGATTCAAATTTTAAATAACTTCTTCAATCACTTAGGAAATGAAGATACGATCTCTGGCAAATGTTGCAATGATGAAAAATCGCAAATATCAGGAATGCTAAAATCATCTCGAGCGATAAATGTAATATTGGAAGATTTTTTTTGATATTCAAAAACGAAGAATAATTTTATATTTGTCTGCCAAACTTATTTTGCAGAAAAATATAGTTATATTCGAAGGAATATGATAAAAAAGAAAATACTTAGAAAGCAATCTGTAGGACAAGCATTAAAGACAATAATTATTTCTATTACCTTCGCAAAAAAGCACTAAAGGCGGGCAGAAGCATTTTTGAAGCAATATTTTTATTGATTCGCCATCATCTGCCTAACAGTCGCTTTTTACAAATTAGAGAAGTACATTCGCTATATAGTTAATTAAAGTATAATGATAGACTAGTCCAAAAAGTATCATAGAGACATTTCGGCATTCTAGAATCCGATCACTTTTATTTTTGTATTGCTTCCTTTGTATAAAATTTTTGAACTGTAACCGTTCTGCTTTTCTGATAATAATAATGGAGAATGGGGAAAGTAGTTTCAGAACCTCCTAAATTTCTTTTTGCTTCAGTATTATTTTGATATTGGCTGAAAAGTTTTTTCGAAACTTAACATCTTCATTTTTAGAATGAATCAGTCGAACCACAATAATTCAGAAATTTACAAATAATTTACAAAATTTTTTGAGAAGACTTTGGTTTTTCATCTCTTCTTTAAAACAAAACAAATTTACATATCATTCAGCTTATGTTTGATGACATTTGAGAATTTTTTGAAATGTTCTTCCTAATTTGAATGTGTGTTTTGGAAAATTAGGAAAAATTTTTCTTTGAATAAAAAAATTATAATTTTTGTTCCGAAATATTTGTTTGTAATGGAAAGTACACATTTATGGATCGGCAGGAAAACGTCTCCTTCAGTAGATCGTTCTGGCCGTAAAATTTCTAGCGGAAAAGTTTTTATTTGGCATAATTTGTTCCCTCTTTAATATAGTGAAAGCTTTAAACATTTAAGAATTTTTTTTTATGCCATGCAATGTCCTGGAAGGACAAAGTTATTTTGTCTTTTTTTACCGAAAATAACTAATTCTTTTCTTATCCAATTTTATAAGACTGTCTTGGATTCATATTTCTTCTTGTAATTCAATCTTCTTCTATTAGAAGAATATTCGTCAAAAGTAATCATTTTTAAAGAGCCATTTTTGAGCATTCTTAATTGCTGGGAATTTTAAGTAAATATAAATTTATCACCTGTGACGTGAAATAAAAGAAAACGCAGGTGCTAAGTAAGCTTGAAGCTATGACCTCGGGAAAAAATATTTGTTGAAACGAGCACCATAGCAACCCCCTTTTCCCACCTCCGCATAGTATATAACTGTGCTCTAGCAGAAGTAATTTTTAGGAGTAAAGTACAACTGCACTAAATGGCAGAGGTTTATATAAATAATTCTGTGCATCATCCATTTATTCCCTGCATTTCACCACATAGAACTGGGAGAAGGCGAAGACTTTATATACATATATATTTAAATAAATATACATACTTCATTCATGTTATATATATAAAGATGAATGAAGATAGAGGAATTCCGAACTGTGCGATATGTATGCAATGAATGATGATGATGATGATGATGATGATGATGATGATGATGATGATGATGATGATGATGATGATGATGATGATGATGATGATGATGATGATGATGACGTAGTAGAAAGAAGAGAATGGTGCATAGAGTATGATTATATAAATAAAATCGATGTAGTTGGGCCGTTCATTTCTGGTAAAGTCGTATTTTGTTTATATGCTTGGTGTCAACAAGAACAGAACTGACAACTTTTTCTCGGGCATGCTCCGTCTATGTATAATTAAAGTTAAGATTATGCGTAGATGCAAGAAGCAGAACTGAGGGCGAATTGTTACGTTGATGCTACTTTTGAGTATGAAATATAATTTCTATCAATTGTCTTTTGCCCTGCTCATACTATTTACAATTTCCTTTTTTAATTTCCTCTACGGAATCTTGGAAAATATGAAATTCTATAAATTACGATATTTTTGAATTTCGGTGATGCATGATATTTGACCATTCTTTAGCAAAATCTCTCTTGTGGCTTCAAAAAATAGAAGCCTCTATGTTGTTCATTGTAATATGACATCTGGCAAAACAAAATGAACTTATTCATGAAAATTAAAATTTAAGAATAGGATCGGATCTATTGATTTTTTTGAAAATGCTAATACTGAAAGATAAGATTGAAAAATTTTTGGAAGAAAAAAGGATGGGGAGATTAAGAAGTGACAAGAAACTTTGGGAACAGGTTGGTTTGATTTATGATTTACCGCAAAAGTATTAATTTTATTTGTGTTTGAAATTGCTACAGCTGAATCATTTGTGATGAATCAATAGAAAAGCTGAAGAATAATTAATAATTAGGAAGGAATAAGTTTATTGATTCTCGAAAGTTCATTTTATAGTTGAAGTAAAACAAATTTTGTGAACATAAATTACTGTAATGAATTTTCGGGCAAAATATGCAACAAGCAATGCTTTATGACATCTGTTTTGATTACCCATGCCCTTTGATTTATTCTACTGTGTCTATCAAAGTTCAAATATTTGTCAAATATTCAGCGAATAAATATTCATTAATGATTACAATAATACAGTAATCTGTATTATTCACTGATGTGATTAAAATATCGGCTACTGATAACATATAACGCATCAAAAGAAATAATGCTATGACATAAGAAGCAAATGTTTTTTTATAAGTATTCTTACTGAAGATTTATTTAGCCATGAAATACATCTCTTAAAGTTGAAGAAGATTCTTGCAATATGTTTCGAATTAATTCTTCGATTGCCCGAACTTTGATCTTCTTCATACGAATTCATACGAAATAAGAGCAAATTCGTATAATAAGCATTCTGATAATTCAATTTCAACAGTTTCATCAGATATTACGAAACTATTTTTTTGAGATATCTACAAATGTTTGACTTTCTATAAGAGATATGGATTTAAAAAATGTGTATTTTTCAGAACAATCATTTAATCAATGGCACGATTATAAATATTTTTGATATATATGTAAAAGCCGTCTTGAAATTCCAGACCAGTGGAAATATTTTCCAGTTATTTTCATTAATGCAGACCAGAATTCAAATAAAATTTCTGTCTGTCCTACAATCCTTTGGTTAAAAATGTACTAATCAATGTTAAAACCTTATTTTAGATTAAACTATTCTAATTCTTCATGAATTATTAGAATAATTAATGTTTTATTCCAGACTTTGGAACGAAAAAGTAAACCTTTAAAAATGGTGTACTGTGAATGGCGAATAAGTTGAATTTATTAAAAACAATCCATCTTTCTTGATTGAAACAAACACATCATTTATTTTGAAAAAGGCATTATATAATATAAATAAATGTGATGGCTTATGCAGCACTTTCAGTCATTATATTTATCCAATTTCACAGTATTCCTATCACTCACGATATAAAGTAAAATAAATGATAAAAATACTCCATTGTCCTTTTCAACAACATTTTTTATCTTTTTTATTAGTTTCATATAGTTTTGATTTGTTGGATTTTCCGTTCACATAATAATAAATACATATCCAAGTATTGAATTTCGAGCTCTGCATCGTTTTATTATATTTCTATTCTAATATGCTTTCACATAATATTCCAGATTTTTATTTTAATTCTCTTCTTAATTTCATATCAATTGTGTGTTTCAAAAATAACTTGCGCATTTCTTCTGAATTGTTTTTCTCAGTTACACTCCTTTTATTCATTATTGAAGAAAGCGTTGTTTTAAAGGCGCTATCAGAATTCACAATTTCGTTAGATTGAAATGTAGAACGAGAAATAATCATAAAATTGCAAATAATTGAGCCAAGGACACTATTACTTATACATTTGACAATGTCGAAAATTCGTTGAACTTTAAAACCTAGGAAAAGTATTAATTTGAACTGTGGTCGTATGAGACAATAATTAATTATTGAGTGAAAGCTTTTTTTGTGTTATTGCAGTGAGCAAATATATAAAGACAGTTTTGGAATGACATAGCAATCTTGTTAATAGAAATTATTTCCTTGTAGAAATGCTACAGGTAGATAGTGATATATCAGATTTCTTTTAACTTATTATTTAATGTCGTCCTTTTGACGAGCATCGAAGTATATTTTGGCTGCAAAAAAAAAAAAAAGATAATGCAATTAAAACAAGTTACACAGTTCTAGAGTAATTGGCGCAAAATGTACTTTTTGAAAATCTCATACCTATAATTGGCATGTGTAAGTAAGTACATTTCAAAGATGAAGTTGTTAAAAGATCTATTCTGAGTTTAAAGTGTCAGTGAACATCCGTTGAAGAAGACGTTACTTTTTGCTAAATTGAAAACGAAAATAAATTAAACATTCCTTTTTTTCCTCCGCCTCTTCTAAAATTATCTGCCTGTCACTACCTCTTTTTATGTTATCAGATAAAAAACTGAAACTGCCCAATAACATATATGGTGTTATCATAGTTTTTCAAGTCTATTTGCATAGCATAGCATAGCATAGCATAGCATAGCATAGCATAGTATAGCATAGCATAATAGCATAGTATAGCATAGCATAGCATAGCATAGTATAGCATAGCATAGCATAGCATAGCATAGCATAGCATAACATAGCATAGCATAGCATAGCATAGCATAGCATAGCATAGCATAGTATAGCATAGCATAGCATAGTATAGCATAGTATAGCATAGCATAGCATAGTATAGCATAGCATAGTATAGTATAGCATAGTATAGCATAGTATAGCATAGTATAGCATAGCATAGCATAGCATAGCATAGCATAGCATAGCATAGCATAGCATAGTATAGCATAGCATAGCATAGTATAGCATAGCATAGCATAGCATAGTATAGTATAGCATAGCATAGCATAGCATAGCATAGCATAGTATAGCATAGCATAGCATAGTATAGCATAGCATATCATAATAGCGTATGGAAAAAGTGCATGGCTGTGTCACTTTACTGTTACCAATGGCTCTGTTTGGAAAGCGTTCGGATCTTTAATTTTGCTGACTTTTTAATGAAATAGATTCCTGTATAAAATAAGTCTTATATTAGCAATTTCCAAAGAATGTTAATTGAAACAATATTTTCTATGTATTTATATGTATATATATATATATATATATATATATATATATTTGTGTGTGTATATATATATATATTTGTGTGTGTGTGTGTGTGTATGTATGTATGTCAGTATATGTATATAGTGTATGTGTGCATTTGCATGTAACAGTGTATACGATAATGAAACACATTTGTGCTTTTGCCTGCGAATATTTATTATCATTACATAGAAAATATTAATGATAAATTAGTACTTTTGTAATGATATATCAAATATGTTGAATTAAAATAGCAATTTACACAGTGGTTATGAGTGCGACCTAACAGATACATCTTTCGAGAAAGACAGCGAAGCAAAGAAATCTGTGCCTGTTAAAATTCAAATTCGAAATGTAGAAAATAAATCTGCAAAAAATGACTTATATAATGATATCAGTCTGTTTGACATTATAACATTCATTTCCTTATTTTTTGTCGTTTTTCCGTTTTGAGAAAATTATTGAAATGAGACATCTGCAAATATTGTGGTGTTTTTTTTTCCACTGCATCATTTTTGAAGGAGATTTTGATTAGATCGAATGGCTAGGATCCAGTCATTTATATCAACTGCCAGAAAATTACTAATTCATTTCAAAAAACTTTCATAGATTCATTATGGCCAAGACGTATTTCATCCATTGTGATATATCTGAAACATAACAATTGCAATCAAGCAAGTCTAAGCAAGCATTAATTAACAAAATAAGCTACTACGATTGCGACGAATGATTATTGGACATATTCATAAAAATATTTAGTAGATTGCAGTAAGGCTTACTGGGATTTTCATCGTTTATTATTGAACCGCTATTTATTATTATTATTACTATTACTATTACTATTACTATTATTATTATTATTAGTATTAGTATTAGTATTATTAGTATTATTAGTATTGTTGTGAAATACACACAATAATCATTGCTGGTAATACTTTCTGGTTTCTATGACTATTTGTCTTTACGGCTATCGGTATGGATTTACCATACATGTTTCTAGCATAATGTCCTCTCCTATTTATCATTCAAATAACTTTAAATATTTCACATATAAGTAAGAGTTAACAAGTCTTCTTCATAAAAAAGCAGATCGCGAAAAAAAAAGAATTCTTTTTCTTTACTCCTTTCCCTCTTTCAGTTTGATTTAGCTTAATTTTTTGGAAAAATACAAATGTCCTTTTATATCGTTCTTTTCTTTCTCCAAATAAAAGACAGTCATATTAAAATATGTTTTTTATTTCTTATAAAATTCAATCTCTCCCTGAGGTTAGGCTTTCAGAAGTGTCCCGAATGATGTAGAAATTCCGCTCTCATAAAATGTCAGGATGTATTTATGAATTTAAAAATCTCACTTTTTTTTTATATGCCAACTATTTCTTTCTCTTTTCAGATTATCTTACCTTCATTCCAGTTTAATCACTAAAAAGAAATCTTTGAAAATTCCTTTCTAGCAATACTTCTTCCCATCTTGTTTCAAGCCATTATTTTATATACCTTTATGTAATGCACGAAATATCAACTCATTCAATGTCTCGTTCAGCTGAAATGCATTTCATTCACGACCACTATTAATGATCATAATATTCGAATATTAATTTTCAAATATGTATTTCAGAATTAGATGAAAGAATTAGCATTATTCTCATGATGATAGACTGGAATTCTCGATCTCAATCAGTAAAAATTCGATATTTCTGAATATCGTATTTCACTTTTCAGTTTATAATTTTGAAGCAATCAAAAATACTATACAATTGATGATGTCGTATTTAGAAAAAGAGAAATGAAGGTTAAAAAAACAAGCATGAAACAATATGTTGTCAATTCACTTCGTTTATAGGTCCATGTTTTATCAATCGAAATTTAAACACCTGATGAAATGCATTAAAATATAATTATAAATGATTAGCATAAACTGGTAGCATATATAATCTCTGCTTTCTCTTCGCCATTCAGCCAAGCATCGAGACTACCGCTCCGCTTTTTATTTACTTTCTTTCATTATTCAAATAATTACAATGTAAATCATGCAAATTTTATTGAAAAAATGAGTCTAATCTTCAAAGACATCGAGTTGTCGACATTCGATGAAACTTTAGTCATCGAGTTATCGTCATTTGGTGATAATTTATCTGAAATATGCAAATTATTTGATATTACTTATCGAATTTATGCATGCCGTGTTTTCTATGTAAATTTACTTGACATAGTAACAGTTCGTGACAAGAAGTTGCGTCTCTTAGAATAGGATATTTTCAAGATGTTTTTTTTTTTAAAAAAGTATTTTGTAGAACTAGTCAGACAAAAACATGAATCTGTTCACGGTGGAGCAGCTCGAACTGATCAGACGACTACGCTTAACAGGCATTACGCCTGAAGCTGTCCTTGAGGTACGCTTTTTTTTTCCACTTTTTCCTAAATTTTATGCTGTCAGTTACAGTGTAAAAATTTCTTATTTAATTTTTTGTCCGATAACTTTTTGTCTTATACCATTAAACTAATCGTATTGAAGAGATATGATAATGTGATAGTAATGATATTAATTTTTATTGGAAATCTTCAATATCTTAACTTACAGTGTTGGCGATATCTCCAATTAAAATTTTAGAAGGTCAAACGATACAAATTTGATATAACCGATATCACCAGTGTCATTTTTAATTACAATAAGGATAATCTTTCATTTCGACATTTTTCTTTCTTGTGCTAATCACTTTGCATTAACTTCTGATTGGAATAGTCGGAAACTACTTAATGGTAATTGCCCCTGATAAATTCAAACAACCAACTTTTCAGCCGAGCTTTTCAGCACATTGATGAAAAAAGCGCAAGAGTCTAAATTCCGCCAAAGTTCTAGGAAGCTATATCGTGAGCCTGTTTTTTTGAATACCTGAGGTGAAAGTTACTTAACCAGTCAACCCGAAATTGCCAATTTGCTTCGGTAATAATAGAAAAAAAATCTATTACTTTGTTTGAAAAGTTAGAAACATTACTTTTCAAAATACCTAAACAACAACTTACTTGACTATCAATTCTAAAATTTCAGTTTAATGGTATAAGAGTACCATTTATTTGTTAAAAAAATATATGCATAAATCCAAGAATAAAAGATGATTAGGAAACTGAAAAATGAGGAAGTTTAAAGATAAAAAACTAAATTTTTCCCAAGAAGCCATAAACCTGGAATCATTATTTTTTCTGATTTACTTGGATGCTTAACTATATAAATAAAGCCTTAATTTTCTAATCAGACATTGATCCTATTGTATACATATATATATATATATATATATACATATAAATTTTGAAAAAAATCCACGTATTTATAAAAAGAGTTGTAAAGTAAGCCTCTAGATATTCTATTGATAATTGACGTTAAAAGTGCCTGAGCGTTTCTCGAGAATTGAACCTTTTTAACATTTTTGCTTCCTTTACCTTAAATATGGAAGTATAAATGCTGGAGTCTACTCAATTTCTATAAAACAGATGCAAAACAGCGCTTTTAACGTTTACATTGCTGATAAACATAGGAATTTCATTTCTGAACAGCCATTCCAAATAATTTCTATCCGCTGAGTCTTATTATTTTCGAAATCTTATACTTACTTTTCAATACCGATCATTTGAATTTGTTAGTTTCTATATGATAATTTGACTTAAGCAATTAATCATCACTGTACTTTTCAAAATCATCCTGCTAGGTATATTTGTTAACTCTTACACTTCTACAATCTTCATAAAAATGAGCAGAAGAAAGGATGTAACTTCATTTTTTTTACAAATATTTGTGAGCAGATGCATGCGTATTTTATGAATAAATTTGAGAAAAAAATTAATAAAATTCCTCAAAATTTATATATTACACAATTCACAAAATCTAATAAAAGATGAAGAGATATAGCAGTAGTCTGTCAAGATTGTCAAGATGGCCCAGATTATAATTTTTTGATTAATTTATTCGTTTCTATCATAAATATCGCGGAAGTAAATAAAATGAGGTTTAGTGAGACAATGAATTTTAATTTGTTATTCGGAGAAAATAGTGGAACATTTAAACTTGAGCAGGTGATGGAGATTGTCATGTACATCATACTGAATGAGGAAGATGAAATTGGTGCTAATGAGTCTTGATTTGTTGCTTTAAGTTGAGATTAAATAAAAAATGAAGTTTTGTATGTTTACTGGAAAGAAAATGAGGCAATTTAAGCAGAAAGTAGAATAAAATTCAAAAACTGTTTGCAGTAGGACAGTCTATAGCAAAATAATCTGATAATGATTAAGAAATAAAAATACAGTTGTTTCAAATTTCTAAAATTACTCCTAAAAATTTTTTTGATTGTTCCTTTTGATTTAGGAATTAATTGACTGAGTTTAATATCGCTTTTTCACCTAATGCTCGCTTTTAACAAGTATTATATTGCGTGTAAACGTAAACTTTAAACAATATTTCGTATATTACAAGAAGATTTACTATTCATTGCTTTACAGTGATGAGCTAAGATGATCAAAAATTTGTTGAAAGCGCTCGAGGGAGGATTGAAGATTGTTTGGACTTCATTGCAAACTTGGAGTGATCATTGAAAGATGCATTTGAATTCTTGAGATTTTTGACTGTACAGATTAGAAGACGCCTTCCTCTTTTCGTCTAAGATTTTTATGAATGCTCATTTTAAAAATTGCTCTTTATTTCATTTCTATATCAAAAAATATTTTTTATGTCAAAAAATATTTTTTCTATGTCAAAAATGTTTTTTATACTAAATTACTTTTTATCACAAATATAGAATCGGAAGTCTCTAATAATCAGTAGTCTACACGACTTTTGAATTATGATATCCGATGATAACATTGATAAAGATAAGTTTGCAGGCATTTAGAGCACTAGAACAAATAGAAGCAGATTTGGATGCAGCCCGAATTCAAACAGCAGCATTAGCAGCGCTCATTGCACCTGCCACCAAAATGTTTCAGTTTGATGATAGTGCTAATGCGTTCGAATTAAACAGTCCTATCCTATTGCAGCATCTTAGAAATCAGGTTTTTCTTTCTTCTCGATCTTTACAAAAGTTACCGGAATCGATAGTCATTAATACTTCTAGGCTCATATGGCTTAATTGGTTTTCGATTAGAATGGTCAAATTATTTGGTTCATCCTCTTAAATAGACAGCGTTTGGTCTTCTGACCAAGTCAACTTTAATCTTCCCAAAATAAATCTTATTGTTTTTCATTAAATTTGATTAATAATGCCACAAGACTGCCAATTAATCATCTTCACTATTTACTGTTGATTCTGTATACCGTATTGGATTAAAAAATTAATAAATTAAGTTGAAAATTGATTTTCTCATCGATTATTAATCTTCGTCCTTTTTATGCTTCCATTTTTCTCCTTCCTTTTTAATCTCGGATTTAGGATAACGATATTTGGATATTTCAATACCTTCATCTTTTTTGAAAAAATAGAACAAGGTAAGTTCAATTTTCAGAAGATAAACAGTATATTTTTATATGGTTATCTGTATTTTGCTTTAATTAATATACTAAATGACTAACTTTCAAATTCAGTGAAATATTCTTTCATTATTAAACTTTCACCATCCACTGCAACTATCTCATTTTCTGAATTCTTTTTTTTTTTCTTCTGAGTGTTTATAATTCAATGAATGGAATTTCTGGACAAATAATGGGAAAAATTGATGTACTTTAGGTATTTTATTCCATAAAATATTTAAAACAATCGCATTCATAAGCAAGTAATACTTCGGATATGAAAGATTCATGTTGTGGTTCGTCTCTGAATAAACTAATTAAATTACAGATGATTTATTCTACTTCTATCGCTCATTCAGATTCAAGCAAATAGATTAAGTTTGTTTTTGGCTTGCACAATAAAATTTTGCTATTCATTTAAGAATCACACTTTTTTGTTACTTTCTTGCCGCAAAGGCAAATCGATCTATCAACCTTTCTCTATTTTACAGTATCTAATCCATTCATATATTCCTTTATTTTTACCACAAGGTACCAAAATCGTCTAAAAACAAAGTGGATTTTTTATTTTAAGAACAGGAATTTCTCTTTATTAAATTTAAATTATATTTACGAATTTTTCAATAAAAGATAATTCAGTTCAATGAAGAACATTGATGGAATTATTAAACAATAATTTTGCAATATTATTCTTTTATAGTTAACCTTAGTTCACAAATTAGAATTAGAATTAAACTAACCTATTATTCATGAAAATCAGTGTAATTGAATAAGAAATGCATACATTTGTCCCAATGTATTAATAATAAATTAGCAATTATTGTAAAACTTTGAGATCCATTGCGCTATCGCTCATTCTTAAAATATGTGACTTGTACTTAATATTTAATATTTCTATGTTCTGTTAGTCTTACTTCCACATTCATGAATAGTTCCTCTCAGAGAAAGTGATGGGTGATTTTTTTTGTTATTATAGAAATTGAAAAGGCTTTTTAATGAAATTCTTTAATGGCCGAAATAAGGAAATTTGAATTTTGCTGATAAGTAAAATCGTTGATAATTTTTAACATATATTAGAGTTGAATATATAAAGATCTATCGATGCTTGATTAAATTTTTAATTGTCATGGAATCGCAACTTTTCAGTTTCGTAAAATTGGACGAGTGCTTGTGACACAGATTCTTTTTCTGTTCGATACTATTAATGTTGCATTTAAGTTTATAATTATCACAGTTTATTACAACTCCTTACATATTTATATATTCAGTCAAGAAACTCACTACTGAAAACATATTGCAGAAATAAGATTTTTTGAGTATATAACTACTCTGTACTCATTGTAAAGATAACTTCTTTTTTTCTTCAATTTCTTTAATCATTTCACTCACATTTTTCATCTTCTTGGACGTGATCGATGGCATCAGCGACTGACATCTAAGAATTAATTACTTGCTGCCTTCATCACTATTATTCTTAATATCAATAGAAAAACATTCTTGTGTGTGGAAATCGTACTTTTAGATTTACTATGTTGAAGGACAATTTATTTGAACTATCTTTTTCTCTTAATTTTTCATGTGATAATATCAGGAAAAAATTAGAATGGAAATCCTGAAAGAGGGACCTTTTTCTTGTTCTAATGTACGAATAATGAAAATTGATTTCATTATATCCAACAGAAGGAGTAAAATAAAAAATTGAATTCATTCGGTGCTAATTACTCTAATGATTATGCACTTATTTGTTTTTTTAAATTTGTTCGATTTTCAGTGATCGATTTTTTTTTGGTATTTGATCTTTTAATTTTTTAGGCTCCAGTACCGGTGACTATAAATGCATCATCTTCACCGCCTCTGCCAACTACATCGCCAGACCAGTGCGCTATGCAAAATTCTTTACCTCTTTCAACAACCGCTGGAGGCACGACATTTGCCGGTACAAACGATACGGCAACATCAGTAGTAGCTACCACTGCAGCTCCGATACCGCCAACTTGCCTCCTTGGGCAATATAATTTTGAAGGTTCTTCACCATCTAGCTGTCGACCGATTCGTTCCCAAAGGACACCGATGCGTGAAATTACAACGCTAGATGATCCAAGCGAATTGGATGAATTCATGCAGCAAGGTGAAGAAGCCTGCATATTAGATATGAAAAAGTTTATCACGCAGTTTTCACTTAGGCAAACCACAGTTGCTATGATGACGGGTTAGTTTTGCATAAATTTCCAACCATATTGAAAAATTTCGCCGGAACTGATCAGTATTTTAAAATATGTTCAAAATTTTTTCAGTATCTCATATCTTCCTTGTAGTTAAATTAGTTATTTGATTCTAAGATTGATTCTCATATTTGAATTTTTTTCTAGCATTATTTTTTTAAATTACTATTATCAAACTAATAATTATTTCTCAAAGTTTAGGAGTTTCGCAGCCATACATTTCAAAACTGCTCAATGGTAATCATCGTGAATTGTCATTACGTTGTCGAAAAAACATTTATTCGTGGTATCTGAATTGTAGGCGGCATCCAGAAAAACTTTGTAAGTAAGAATTCAAAACAAAATTCATTGACTTTTCTAATCCAAAAATAAATTTAAAACATTTTCAGCTTCTTTCCTTTCCGATCCATCCACTCGTTTGGAGACAAATGGTGATGGTGAATTGATTCCACAGCGTCGTGAACGATATGTTTTTCGCCCATCTTAATTCGAATTTTAGAGAGTTTCTTTGCTCAAACACCATTTCCGGATTTAAACCGTCGAATTGAGATTGCTACTGCCTGTAATCAAGCACTTCAGATAGATAAGAAAGGTATGTTAAGTTTATGAAGATTCCTTTTAGTACTTTATCATTTTACCTTTTGTTATGCTTAACAAATCATTTCGCGCAAATAAGCTATTTGGATTATTGTTTAAAATATATAGGAGCTGGACTGATGCCAAAGGAAGTAGTATCACCACAAGTTGTTGCAAACTGGTTTGCCAATAAACGAAAGGAATTACGTCGGCGTTCTAACGATGAGTGTAACGAGACTAATAATGCGAATCTCTCACAAGTTGTAAGTTAATTGTGTATTCAACACAATTTATCTTTCGATATCTTTTTACGGAGAAAAAGAAAATAGGAAAATAAATAAACTTTGGAAGAGAAGTCATGAATTTGAAATTTGTTTATATAAAGCCAGATTCATTTAAGTTTTTCCTCTTTCTTCGATTCGATTTTTCTGAAAAATAAATTCTTTTAAAAGTGGTCCAGTTTACTTCATTATAATGATATCTGCCTATGGAAGGATCCAATTAAGCTAATAAAATCTTTTCTCGTGAAAAAAAGCATACTTTTAGAGTTCACCTGATGCTATTTCTTCACCATCACCAACAGCTAGTATATCAAATACATCAGTAGAGACAGATCGGATGGGCTTGGATGAGCGAATCGTTGTTTCGGTAGCTACTTCTATTCCCATATCCGTTCCAGCTGTGCGACTGGGAAATAGTCCAATTGAAGTCGAAACGAGTCTTTTCTCATCGCTTGCTCATCAGCAACAGGCAACGCTTGTGCAGACGTTGACGAATTCAAATAATATCTGTCCAAAACAAGATCCAGAATCACCTATGTCAGCGGCACTGCCAATAGCTGCCAATAATTGTACTAACATAGACGATACGGATCGTGATTCGGTAGATCCTGCAGCGAAACAACCACAACAACCGTTAGATGAATCATCATCTTCATCCGCTCCATGTTTAGCAGAAATACAGTGCCAGCTAGATCTGGTGAATAATTCGGTATTGGCGTTAGTAAATCCATACAATAATCAAATGCACAGTTCGGTTATAAAAGTTGAGCAAACTGCTGAATAATTGTTAATGTATTCTGAATGAGTTCTCATATTTTTTAAATGGTTCAAGGTGCATATCTTTTTCTACAAATAAATTAATTTTTTTCTAGCAGCTTTATAGTATGGATTTCATATTTCATTGATCTTATATCAATTATTAAGCATACTCTTTAATTCAATCTTTTTTCACTGCTGCAACATGATAAGGAAGTTACGGTCTCATCGATCGCAATCTGAACGCATAGATGCATCTTTTAAGTATCGGGAGAGTAACAAAGGATTTGAATGACTTATGCGAGATTTTTTCATAATATTCTTCTTTCTGAAGGGAAAGATCACATTTCAAATTTTTTGTAGTAATTTTTTTGGATTTTTTTCACGTTGCGTTACATCCTCAAATCTTTGATAAGATAGATTTTATAGAATTTGCACAGTCAGCGATATTATTAGGAATAATGATGGATTGGTTATATTACGATGATTACATACGAACACTCGTATATTTTTTGGTACTAATTATTCCCGAATTTTTCGGTTTGAATTCCCATTAATTTTCATCATGAATTATTTTACCAATCTTTTTCGTTTGATTATTTATTTCATATACAACACTTTTCAATCCATAAAGGCTACCTTTTTCAGCAATTTATTATAGCAATTTAATTTTTATTTTTGTTTCAATTTATATCTTATCTAATCGAATTTTAGCATTGTTTTGTAACAGAGATTTGTAATTAACAATTTATAATTTATACATACTTTTTTTTTTCGGTAATTGGTTTCATATAAGTGCTATATATAATTTGGTGTATCATAATTTAATGCTTCAGTACTCAAAATTTATTGCTGTTGGACAGGGTTATATGGTTTGATATTTATCTTTGATATTTGATATTGAAATCGTTTGTTCTCTTACTATTAATTATTGTTATTTTTGAAACCGAATTTTTTTCCAACTATAGTTAATTTGTATTTTCCGGTGCGGCGAGCATTCTATGAAGTAATAAGTAATAGCTGCATTTTTTTTCTTTTGAAATAACGAAATGAAAAATAACTGCTTCTCTTGAAATGTTTTTTGTTTGCTTTTAAACTTCTCTAATTAACTAACGAATACTTTGTATTTCAATTTAATCGTATTTAAATTATAAAATATATTTAAATTTTATATATGTGCAGCTTGGTTGGGGTATTATTAATATACTGGTTTTTCTATTTATCTACATAGGCGTTTTTTTATCTGTCGTTATGTTTTGTGAATTGTTATGCTCGGGTTTTTGATTTTTAATCCATATGTAAATCTGGTTACACTTCTAATTTTCTTACGTCATTTCATTTTGCTATAATTATTTATATAAAACAAAACTATCATGCGAATGAAATAATTTTTTTACAGATGACTATGAAATATTTAGTAGGAGGAAAGAATTTGCCAGAAATAAAAAAGATGATTTGCTTTGAAATGGAAAACTCGCGAAATTTAGATTTACAAATCAAGGGACAAAGTAGCTCTACTTTTGTTTTAATGAGAAGATAAAGTGAAGCAATATGTTTATAAAGATATACCAGAATTGTTAATATAGCTTAATTCCTTAATTATGCTACAATTTTTCTCTTCGCGTTAGATATGAAAAATAGAATTAAGAAGTGACGGCAACAAAATTGCTACCATAACTAAAGAAATCTGGAAATTATGACCAAATGGAGACTCGTCTAATGTTAATGTTTCTTGAAAAAGGTTTGAGAATCACATTAAATGCATTTCTCCACACTCAAATTTCAAAAGTGCGACGAGTTCATTGAAGCTTCTGTTCATTTTCATTTCATTGAATGACTTTTACACCAAATATTGAATGACTTTTAGATGTTTCTTTTTATAATCCCAACTGTTGATTTTATCTTGAATATTCATTCTCATCATTTCACTGATAATATTACTATACGTTTCGAGAATAGTTGAAAAACAATAAAGTAACACATACGATAACAACAACATGGAAAGCAAATTGGGAAATGTAGTCTAGCTATAGCAAGGAGAAAAAAAGCTCCGTCACTTTTCTGTGATTTTTGATTTGACTGGTTCGATGAAGCTATATATTTCTATAACGTTTAAATGATATTTGGTGTAAAAGTCAATACGCATTGAACAGATCTTCCATTACTGTTGTCAAGTTCATTATTTTACAAATCCAAATGCATCTTAATAAATATGAAATCCACAACGAAACTTATAAGATAATTGATTCATTGAATCTCATCATTGGACCACCACTTCTGAATATGAGCAAATAAATTAAGAACAATGAAACCTCATCATTTCTCTAAAAACTGAAAATTGCTCGTGATTCCGAGTATCTTCAAAAAAAGGCAAATTTCAATTTTCCAATATTTCTAAGTAAAATTCGTTATTGTTTGATCGTTAATCTCTATTAATCATGCTTAGAATAGAAAAAATAAATATGGTTTACTTTTGTTTCACTAGTCTCATCCATTTTCTCAAATTTTAAAAAGTCAATGATTTCAACGATGAAAACTTTAAGAAACTTTGGCAACTAAATAGGAATGCGTCATCTTTCGTCAATTTTCAAGGTACACAGAATCGTTCTATGTTTTTTATGCACAAAAGTAAAAAGGACTATTAAAGTAATAGTTTGAATGAGCTATTTTAAATGCACTCGATAATGAAATCTAAAGCATAATTCAAGTTGTCGCTAAAACCGCGAAGAAGTCCCCTGATAAATCGAAATATAAGGACTCATAAGGGAATTTGTTAGGAATGCATTAAATTGTATGTCAAGATATTATAAATCATATTAATTATCAAGTTTATGTGCTCCAAATAAAGACGATGTTTCCAGTGATCGCAGAATTGACCTTGGAATGGCGCGAGAAATCCTAAGTAACGACATCGCTTTTCGCTAGAGATCTCCACGAGAAATTGGATGAGGCATATCGCATATTCTTAGGTAGCTTGTTCGAATCTGGCTGCTTGGACCAAATTTATCGCTGATTTTCTTTAACCGCGACAAAAATTGAGGATTCTTTCTGCATTTCAACGAGCATCTCAAACTTGAGTAATTAAATCTTTATTACGATAATTTCAATAACACATCAACGAAATCTTCGAAATGCTTATGAATTATAGTTCCCATTATTTCAAGATTCACTGCTCGAATGGCCAAACATGTAAATAGAGCCATCTATCGTTTGCTATTGGCATGATTCCTCTTTGTTATTTCAATCAAATTTGAACCATAATGGCTATAAATTGTTTTTCATTTCGAGAAAATCATGGTGACAAAACAGAGAAATGCTACACACCATCTGTAGTTGCTTTATGATTTGTTTATGAAAATGTGTTTTTTAACACCACCTTAGAACCTTTTCCACTGACCATCCTTCTCTTATTTTTAAATTTGATCTATTAACAATTTAAAAGTAGTACAGAGTAAAAATGTAAATGACTCAATAGTCAAATCTTTCTTTTAATTTCCGCTGTTACATGAGTAAAAATTATTCCAAATATCGGAAATGTTTAACGATGTCTTATGCATAACTGTCCGTATTCGAAATAGCAACAACAAAACAACCAGCTTTAACTAGCGTTCGTTATCCATATTATACCATCGTAATGTTCCCGACCAATAAATAATATCAGTATCAATAAGATTAAAGATTTTTGAAATTTCATGCCGTGCATTCACTCTCTCTTATTTATGTTTTTAATGAATAAAGAAGCGAATATAAATAAGTACAGAAATAAACAAACAAACATAGAATTGTAGACACTATAAGGACTTTTAATCCAAAAAATGCTGCATCAACTATGCCTCGCTGATTTATGATCTCATTACCTCATAGCTCCATAGCAAGAAAAATGAATACCCGTTACTTCACAGAACAAGTAAATACAATAAAAATTAGATGATGACACTATCTCTGATATTCGGGTCAAGATATTTTAGAAACCTCGAAGAGACAATTGCACAAAAAGTGAACAGCTCGAGAATTTTTTGGTACAGCTGTTAAATTAGAATCTTGACTATTTATTGATTCAGTTATAAAAAGCACATTCAAAACATTAAATATTCTACGGTTTTTTCATTTCTGCTCAAAAATTTCAAAATCTGTTCTGAGCAATCACAATGATGAGCCAGATATACTGAAATTAGTTTGCAAACATTTTACAAGAAATTTGACACAACAGAATATTTATTTAGAAAATATACGACTGTGAACGATAAAAACACTAAAACCATACGCATCATGAAGCTGAAACAATATCTGTACAACAACAAGTGTTGACAATTTAAAAAGCAAAGTCGAATAACCAATAAAAAAATTTTTATAAATGCATAATTTTACAGTCTATTCAAAAATCTTTTTCATTATAGATGGGAATACAAGATCTCCTTCATTTTATCATCATTTTTCTATTAAATGCTGTAAATCTAGATGTAATTTTAACCAGAAAGAGTGGAAAAACAATCTTAAAGCTTTCGAAATCAATTCTTATATTTGGTATGCTTTTAACTCAAACAAGAAAACTAATGCATCAGAAGCAATCGTTGGCATTCCAGTGTCTCGATTAATTTATTAATCTTTTGACATAATTATAAGCACAAGAATGAGAGAGAATCTCACTAACCTGTTATCTGATATCTTCAAATGGAATTACATAAATCTATAAACAATCTTAACTAGTCGATTGTTAACTTCCTAACACAGAAATTCAAGAATAAAATTGTATGTGATTTCAAAAGCTACATAAATTTTTTATAAATGTATATATATATATAACATTTAAAATTCTTTTAATGAGTTTAGTGAACTAGATCTATGAAGTAACAAAATATTTTAACGTGCCAGTGTACCAATTAATGAAGCACACATTTCAAAGAATTGCATCGTTTGCGACTGCTTAGTGGCTATTGGTGAAGGAAGAGGTGAATGATCAACCTGAAATTGACAGTTTTTAGATTATCATTTCCAGAAGAAGCAGTATATAAATACTCGAAATTTGGACTCACTGGAAATGAAATTAAAATTTTATGAATAATTTACTTCCATTGGGACTGGCAATGATTGGGCACGGCCAGTTCTTAATGAAGGCTTTACAGGCAGTGAAACCGATGCATGGCGCGATGAACTTGCACTGCCTGCAAATTATTTATAACATTGCCAGTTATAAAGCATGCAGTAGCAGAAAAATCTTTTAAAAGAATTTCATTAGAAAATGCATAAAAGAAAACTGATAAATCTGAAAAAGATAAATTAGTTTGATTCAGTGTATGAAAAGCTCTAACCTGTATCTTCATCAACAAGACTTTTGAAATCAAGGAGGTAACTTTTCTGATCTACTTGGTACAACTGAAGGCTCATCTTGGGCTAAAATTTGACGGTATTATATTCGAATGTCACCTGACATATTCAAGTGTATGATGAAGTGTTTGTCACAAAATAAATAAGCTGAATAATAATGTTGAAAAATATATACTTACAGGGTCATGAGCTGGACTTTCAGGCTTTTTCCGAACAATAATATGGTAAGGATTAAATATTTTCCATTCAAAATCAAGTGACTTCATTGCTTTAAATACCTCATACATTATATCCTCTGTAAAATATAATTTTGAACTTGGAATTTTATCTCTGAAAATATAAACCATCCTTTTTAAATAGAAAAATTTTTTTGAAAAAGTTACCCGGTCGACTTTGACTTCTTATTCCAAGATGCCATTTAGCTCGTTTTACGTGAGGGGATTTCTGTGATGGTGCAACATTGGAAGCCGACTGCGACCTATGTTGATTACTAGACACTGAATCACCACTGCCAATATTCTCCAAATATGGCGTAATTTTATTTGATCCTGAATCATGATATCCCGAAGATATTATTATGCAAAGAAAAGATAAATCTAATCCAGATTTTCCTGCGGCATTGTAAAAATACGATAATTTTAATGCATTAAAGAAAAAATTTAACACACCTGATATTCGCTCTGGATGTCTGTGAGACATATCGGCCGTTTGGAATTTCCCTGTTGAGGTGACTTGGTAAAATTCCTCAATTGATAGCTTTGCAGCTAAATAACATTAGTTTTTGAAGCAAAACCTAGCATAAAGTGTACTGATATCTTAGTCCTTCAAAAGTATTAAAGCTCTCCATAAACACATATTTCATAAACAAATCATAAACTACAGAAGTCATTGTAAAATAAAACAAGGAGGTTACTGCAAGTAGAATTAACGAAGCTGTAGTAAATTAATTTTAAGATGAGATAAAAAATAGAAATGTGGTCGCAGCTCTATTGATCCATGTAATAAAAAGATAGGATAGTTTGAAAGTTGCGTTTAGTCTCGATAAATGATAATTTTTTTTGTCGTAAAGAATGTGTTAGTTCAGAAAATGACAGAAATGAAAATTCTTGAATAGAAATAAATTGAAAGCATAATTTACATGTAAATGATCCACTCAATCAAATCTTGGGCTCAAGGTAATTTTTCATGCAACTTACAAGGCAGTAATGACCATAATGAAATACAACAAAAAAAAAAAATATTACATTAAGTATATTAAAGTTCTTGAGAAATTGTAGATATAAGGCAACGAATATAATTACACCAAATGAAATGATATTCATATACAATGCTATCGAAATGTATTTTAGAAAACAAAAAACTGCAAAGGCAATAGCTTACTTTCATCGGCAATACGTTTATTGTCAACAATCAGGTTATAAGCAATACTCAAATGATGATGTGGATCGTCGCCCAGCAAAGCATTCGTTACATCTTCTTCCAATACGCCATATCGCTATAAAAAAATAATAATTTGGCTGTCTAATGCTAGCACTTTTTTCAATCCTTCTATTAAAAAAGGGTTGAATTCATGAACAAGGAAAGTTTAATTACAGTTGCCATGAATAAGATTATTTGAATAAATGCATACTTGAGCAAAGATAAATGCAAATAAATGCACACCCGAGTGACCTCCTTTACTGCTTCTATATCAACAATAGAAGCTTCGCTTTCATTGATCGGTGGAAACAAATAAGCTGGTAGATCTTTTTGAAACCAATCATGCTGTCTAAAAATTTAACAAAAAAAAAATAAAGACATGATGAAAAAATCGCAAAACTAGAAGAAATGAAAAAACTCACATAACATCTTTGATTGTAGCTCTTTTCATTGGATCAACTTGTAGCATATGTAATAACAAATTGACCACTTGCTTTTCCAAATGATCAGGAATTGGAAATATACCAGCTAAAAAACTCACTCTATGGAAATACCTGCAATTTTCGGTGGATGAAACTCGAAAGTGAAAATCCTTTTCAAATATATATATATTCAGTCAAATGCAAAACAAGATATTTCCGAAGTTTGTAAATAATTTCATCAAATAATGGTTAATACTATAGATGAAAGAAATGAATGAAATACCTTTAATTTTCCTAAACAAAGATGGTACATGTTCATCATCGAAAGGCAAAGTACCACAGAGAAGAGCATACAAAATAACACCACAAGACCACACGTCTACTTCAGGACCCGCATATAATCTGGAAGATAATAATATTAATATAATTAGTAAAAGTTAGAAAAGTAAATTCCCATAAAATTTCACAAAAAAAAAAAAAAAACGCATGGTTGTGGTGTAGCTCACTTGCCAGAAATTACTTCAGGTGCTGCGTAATTCGGACTGCCGCAGCTTGTCCGCAAAAAATCTCCATCTGTCATTATGTTAGACAAACCTATATAATAAAGAAATTTAAAATTACAATCAAAAATTATACTCAAACAAAATTATATTTTGAAAAAAAAAAAAGGAAAACATATAAAGATATGAAGCTCACCGAAATCTGCTATCTTCACATTATTTTTATCGTCTAGAAGTAAATTCTCTGGTTTTAAATCTCTATGTACAACCATATGACGATGACAGTAATCCACACCCGAAATTATCTGTTGGAAAAAACGACGAGCTTCAGGAGTCTTTAGCTGAAAATTGGCTGAATTTCGTCTTTTAATTTGTTGAAACAGCAAGAAAGAAATTTGCAAAAATCCATTTAAAATTCATTTTAATTAATAGAATTTCCATCAACCGAAGAACTTTTTTTTTCATACTTCTAAGCAAAGGAAATAAGAAAAATATTTAAGAAACTGGTTGTGACTGTTGATAAGCAGGCAACAGATTAAAGTAAAACAAACTCTTCCATGCTTCACAATGTAATCGAAAAGTTCACCACCCGCAACGTACTCCATTATCATAAAAATATCAGTCGGTGTGCTTATTACCTGATATCTAAATTATATAATGAAAAAATAATTGGACAATAATAGAAATATAAGTAAAAAGAAGTCCACAAAGCGCGCGCTGTATCAGTCAGACTTTAAAAATAAAATCTTTGTTTCTTTATTCTAAATCACTGTATGAGAAGAATAATAAAGAAATGAATAAAAAGACACGAACCACTAAAGAATTATATAAAAACAAAAAAAAAACGAAAAAAAAAAGAACAAAGTTGAATGTAATTTAAAATATGAAGATAATGCAAAAAAAACCCACAAACGGATGATATGTGGATGTCGAAAAAGCGAAAGATTTTGAATTTCACGTCGTATTTTACCAACAACATCCAATGTTTTGATTTTTTGTCGATTCAAAATCTTTACAGCCACTTTATAACCAGTGCCTTCGTGAGTACCTACTATAATTTAGAAAATATCTGAGTACTAACAATAATTTTTGAAAAAGATTAAATTATGCCATTTTACCTAATAGCAAAATTAATTTATTTAATCAGTAGATAGATGGAGTGGTGAATGGTGAATAATTGCAATAAATACTATTTTAATATAATAATGAAGAAAAAAAAGCAAGCAACCTTTGACTTTGCCGAAAGTGCCAACACCAAGTGTTTGATTGAGGATATAATGACCAATTTTGATCTGTGGCTGCTTTGATATATCACAAGATGACGACATTTCCCTGCAAAAAATGTCCCACTCTTATACCTCTACAATATATAACCACAACAAACCACAACCAACATAATACAATCATCCATCCACCTTCAAATACCCCACACTACTTTCAATTCTCCAATAAATCTATCCATCTCAAACTGTTGGCGAAATGCCAGCAACATCACTCATTCTAAAACACGCAATATTCAGCAGCAGGATTGATTATTTTATTTGATGATGCGGGGGTGGAGAGAAATGTAACTACCATCTGCAGAGGATATATTTCGGAAGGTAATCATTTATGCTACAATCTTCAATGCGGATATTATCTACAAAATTCGCATTGTCGTTACCACTTCTGTCAATATCGTGTTTGAAGGAAGGATGAGGTTATAATTTTAGTTTCAACAATATTAGCTTAAGTAATGCTTTACAAGTTTTCGAGTTTCTGTATATTATTTACATTTTTTCTCACCCATTCAATCCCTTTGAAAGCTAAAAATATAAAATACAGTATTAAGTATGCTAGACTTGGCAATAACTAGATATCTATGTCGTAGCTAATTATCGAATTCCAGTTGTTTTACATGCAATAATATATAAAATTGGAGAAGTGGATGATCCAATCGGTAAAGCAGGATTGGTTACTATTTTGAACATTTAATGTTTGAAACTATAGGAAAATTTAAAGACATTGAATCAATCATGAGCAGCATTGGAGCTTAATTTAATGCATTTATTATTAGGGTATACCAGTTACTACAAATTGGCTCTCAAAAAAGAAATGATAATGGAGAACTGATTATATACAGCAGAGCCAAGAAGAGACTGTCACGCTATCCGATCTGCTCGTCTTGTAGTTTTCTCGAATGCTACCTACGCTCGTTTAAACTTTCGTCCAAGTAAATCACGTCTCTCACCAAACTTTATGTGTAAATTAAGAATCGTCAACCATCCATACTATGAAGATTCATTGTCGCACCACCGTCCATATGTTGATTTCATCTCAGTTATCTTCTTAACATTAATTTTTATCGAGGTTCCAGAAAGAAACGATGCTCTGACAACGAATATTACACATGATTATAAACAAATCTCAACAAAGTCTGCTAATTTACAATATATGAAAAAGAAATGATAAAATTTCTAAATCGCTAAGTTAAAGTTCCCTTCTACTAAATTATTAAGAATCGTACTTTGATTTCTCACCATCATTTCATAACAATATCAATAAGAAATTCTTTTGACTTGTACGAGTTAATCATCGTAAGAATGCTGACTGTAAGCTGGAATTCGAAAAATTACCCAAAAGACTAATTTTTAATTGTTATTGATTGTTCTGTTTTAGAAATGTCAAAGCACGCTTTTAGAGCATTTAAGTAATGGATAAAATTTTTAAATTGACGACGGACTTTTCAGAATAAAATACTTTATCACGTTTTAAAAAAGCAGTGCTCTTAACGAGTTTTTTGTCTTGGAGTGATAGAAGCGAAATGATCAATGAAATCATTACTAATTGTAAGCTTTTTTCATCCGGCAAAAAAACGTTATTTTATGGCAATTCAAACCTTTCATGTCTGCTTAATTTTATAAAATCTGAATATCAGAATTTTTTGATGGATAATTATACATTCAAGAAAAGCAGAAGTGATAAGCAATGATATATTTGAATTCTGAGTGTTTGTAAAGCGAATGCACTTCTATCTGCAAGTAGAAAACTTTACCATAGCACTTGCGCTAACTCAAACGATTCCAAGTGAAGTTTGATAATTAAACGAAATAAATATTAAAACATCAAAAGAGCAAAATGTACACAGCGTAGAAAAAATATACTATTCTGATCGTTCTTCGTTAATTGCCGGAGATCCGAAATCGCTGTTCTTTCCAAATATCTTCTATGCATTAAGGAATCTGAAAATGCATAAAAAAGGAATTCATCCATTATTTCCGGCTCAAAATATAGGAATTGAATACCATTCAGATTTCACCAAAAAAAAATTTACGAGGCTCAAAATTATGCACTCAAAAAAATAGACGAGCAATCATATGATTATGAGAAATTTGCTGTTATATCAGTTGATCCAATGTGAGTATAATTTTCAAATTGCAAAAGACTACAAAACCATAAGTTTTAGAGACACTAAAAAACTACTAACCAACCTCGCAAACATTATTTCGAATTGATAAATTGAATAACTTGCGAACGATGCATGTCTTCTCCATCTTCATGTCTGATCGTTTACAATTATTAACTAAATAATGCTGCCTTTATTTGTTAAGTCTTTAATTTTTTTGTTTTATTCTATTTCTTATATACGATTTAGCTGCCAAGGTTTATAACATTACCCTAATTTACAATGCCTGACAGGTGAAATAAATGACAATTTCGAAACTGGACTATCATTCTGATACTAGTTTGTTAGAATGCCAAACTACGTTTTGTCAACGTCATTTTATTAAAATTTTAAGAAGAACCGAAATCAGAATAATGCATATAATGAAAATCAGAAGAATTATGAAATGAATAACTGACCATAAAAATTACAATTTACAATTTTTTCTCACAAAAAATATTTACGAAAAACATTTTAAATTTCAAATGAAGAGTGGCTAAACAAAGCTTAAGGAATTTATTCCTGTAAGTCAAAAGTTACACCAAAAATTCAAGCTCTGCTGCAATTAATACGATTGACGCTGTAATGCTCATTCTATCTGCATCTTTAATAACATCAAACATTCGAAAGCAACAGTAATGAATTGTGCAACAAGTAATCTTAATTACATTTATGCCTACCTCCTACAAGCATTTCTTTAAACAATAGTTGTACCGCATCGGTATTCAAACCCATAAAAACGGTAAAATTCAGTGAAATGATATAAAAACAAAACATCTTAACAACAAATATGCACAATATTCCGTAACGCGGCAATGGATCCAGCAGGCAAAAAAATGGAAAAGCGAGAAACTCATGAAAAAATCAAAGCCAAAAAAAAATTAAAATGAAATATGAAATGAATAATTCCCGCATTCAAATTCCTATTAAAACAGTATAAGCTGGAAGCTGCAGCATAAAAAATAAGAAACACAAAATAATCCTGTTATAGAGCTGTGTGTTTTTTTCTGATAAATACATCAATTAAAGTATGTTGGATCACATCAAGATAAGAAATATAATTTCACTTATGTATTCTTTCTTCATGGAAACACTCAACTCCGTTTAATGTTTTCAAGTTATTTTTCGCTAAAATAGTTAAAAACTTCCATTCCTCCAAGAATATGTAAAATTTTCCCGAACTGTAGCATTAATAACAATAATAAGAAAAAAAACTCAGAGCTGGCGATACCAGGTAGAGCATCAACAACATCAAAAATGAACATAGTACAATAAAAGGAAGTAATGAAAACCAAAAAAAATTCAAATTATTCACCTCCTCTTTATTAAAAAAAAAATATTATTACAACTTGACAGAAAAAAGGGGACAGAACGAGGTAGAATATTTTTATAACACAATGTCAAGAAATATAAACATATTTTAACGGTCTTTTACAAAATAGAAAAAACCGTATAGCATTATCTCAGAAAAAGTCATCATGAATTGACGTAAAAATATCGACTTATCACTTTTTAGCTTGTCGTAACTAAGATTTTCCTATTTTATAATCTAGGAATTGCTTCCTTTACCTAGTTGTTTCTATTATTCTGCAATTCTCAAATAATCTAAAACCATGGTCTTCCTGGAATTATAGTATGAACAGCACTGAAAAATAGCTTTAAAGCTTATTCATAACTTTTAAGTCAGATATCATACTCTAACCTTCGATTTCCGCGCATTTAAAAGACAAAAATTTTTGAAAAAATGATCGAAGCATTAAAAGACCATAGCATTATAATTTATGTGTAATAGATAAAGTCTGGCAAGTGAATTATCAAATTCCTTCTTTTTACATGTAAACACATATTTTTTTTAAAATTTTGCACATTACTGGAACAAAAACCTGTGATTCTTCTGGCACCGTAAAATTTTCAGAATTGGACACAAAATATGAATGAAATCATGCAGATGATTTCTATCCTCAATCAGTCTTCCTTAAGAGATACAATTTGAAAAATACAGTTGAACAAAACTCATATTCAAACTGATTAAAAAAACCGTTTCCGTTATTCAGAAAGAACAGACTGGTGCTAATATAGAAATTGATACCAACTGGAATTCAGTCTTTTACTAAATAGATTCACTTTTCTAGCTAAACTAACAAAAATCGTGATACTGCTTTACTAATTGTGTACTACGAAATGATCCATGAGAAACAGATCAAATAAATTGAGGTATTTGCAATGCAATGTGTAAAAATGAATTAAAAACAGGATAAGAGTCTCCAAAAACGCCGATGATAACTGTAATGTATCCCATCTTTCTTCTGCACATCAACTTGCTAAATTGACGTGTTCCGTCTGTTGCAGTGCGAAATTAATTTGAAAAAACTGTTGCAATGCAGATATGTGAAACCGAAAAAAATTACGCTGATACTATGAAAGGTTGATAATCGTGTCTCATTGCACGGTTCTGATGTTGTCTCCAAATCAGCGACATCATCCAATTCTTCCAACACAGCAGCAAACATTTCTTCTGATAGCAATTATGTTATGCGTTATGTTGTGCAGTTGAATCCCCCGTTTCGTGTTCGTAAACGAAAAGGAGAAGATGAGTAAATAGCGGATTTTTCGTCCCCCATTAAAATATGTTTCATTCTAGTGCTTACTTTCTCACCGTACTTTGAAAAAATAAAATAAAATAAAAAGGAAAATTAGTCTTACCTAGTTGATAGAACAAAATGACTTCAGTCATAAAAGTTTAATAGGGCAGAAAAACCACTAAAATAAGAGATAATAGCACACTGCTATTGTGTATTTTGATCCAAAATTTTATAATGTCGAATCAGTTTTGTAACAAATCTAGAACAAATGAAAGAGAACCTTATTGTTAGAACTAAGTTTATTTTTAAACTTATTACGTATTAGAATATATTCGTCTAATTGATTAAGCTAAAAAGAGATTGAATCAGCTTTCTAATCTATAAATATTGTATAGTTATGATAGGAAAGTAAACAAAAATCCAAGATGCAAATAATTGTAGTAAAGTGATTAAATGGAAAGTAACACCATTCCAAAAAACAAAATTATGGGATGGAATTACAAAAGAATCTCATCTATTCGTCGAGTAACGGCCTAAATATTGTCGAAACTTAGCTGACTACCAGCTGATTGAGATAATTCATGACGAATGACGGCTTCCATGTTTTCCACTTCCATCAGCGGTTGATCAGGAAGTGCCAAGTTTTCTAAATCCATGGGTAAAGCCGCTGTGTTACCGCTAAATGATTGCTGTGCAGCACAGCTTATTGAAGGATGAATAGTAACAGGAACCACATTAGAATGCACCCAATTTGGTGTGACGATATTAGTGCTTCCAGTTGAATAACTACCATTGTATGGTACCCTACAATGCTAATTCATTAAGGACCAATGTATTTTATTTACTTCAGTGTAAATTAAATATCAGCATCACACACTATTCCATTCATACAAAAGCTAAAAATATTGAAAAATATCAAAATTTTAACTACCCATCAATATCAGTAATACGGGGAATAGTTTTAGTTACACTATAATTATTTTTGCAATATTAATATGGAATTCATGAATAAACAAAGAGTATATTCATTTCCAGAACAATCAATTAATCTATAAGAACTATTTACCCGTGTTGACTCGGTATCCTATTTTGTATAAGATGCGTTCGCAATAACGGATTTTGGATATTTTGGATACCTCGTACAACATCCAGCTCATGGTAAGATGGTGGCGGTTGAACATTATTTTCAGTCTGTAATTGGATCAATTGAAAACATTTCATGTTGAAAAGAAGTAAATTGATAATACAGAGAGTACAGAAATCAAAAGCAAAAGCAAGTTATAAACATATACTATTATGTCATGAATTTATTCATCTATAAGAAAAAAGCACAATACCCTGCTGGCTGACGGTTCAGTTTTGATATGTGTGATCAAATTGGAAGAAGTTGGTGTACTGGTCCCATTCAACATAGGATTAGCCATAGGCCTGTGAAATGCTGGACTGTCGCTCTGATTCAGATTCATCTGTAGAGAAATAAGATGAAATCAAATTCACGAAAAAAACAAACTGAAGCAATTCTATCTCTTTGGTGCTAATTCGAGATGCAAATTTATTTTTTAAGTTTCAGCATGACTTTCTCTATAAAAAAAAACAGAGTTAAAAAAATTTTGGGATTAATATACGAAACTGTCACAAAAATAGTTCACTATATGCAAAGGATAGTATGTTCGTTCAAAACTTACTTCATTAGTGCGATCTAGGATATCATGGGGCATGGCGCTAGCAGCCTCAACAAAAGGTGGAAAATCGAAACTATCGAAATTCTCATAATTCTCTATCATTGATGGTGATACGCGCGATGATGAACCGGACAACGAAAGATTTGATTGAGTACGAGAACTGAAATAATAAATCAAGTTACTAATAATTTTTTCAGAAAATAAAATGAACTAAATTTTATTGTATTAATATTGACAAAATACAAAAATAATGAAACTTTCATGACATTCTTTGATGTTAAAAAGCCGGCATGTCTTTCTAAAATAGTAGAACAGAATAATTTCATCTAACTACCGGAAAATTCAAAAAATATAATGTAAATGATTGGGATATAGTTATAATATTATCTTAAGGAACTCTAATGAAATTAAATTCCCTAATCTATACTTGAAAAGCGAAAGTGATAATGTTAACCGGAAAGGTTCAAAATTCGATGAATCTTCTTCACCAGTATATAATTCCCGGCTTAACACTGATGCCTGCAAAAAAGCAAACAGAAAGGCTCATTTTTTCGAAAAATTTTTAAAATTTCCAATCACAGTACAAACTCCTGTTTCTGAAAATTAAGGAGTATAACTGTAATGCTGTTGTAATATTGCAGTACCTGTGAACCAACAATCGAGCTCCCAGCACTATGCAAAGCACCACCGCCACCACTTGCGCGCATTTCCATTACCTTCTTACGGGCACCTCGTCGTTTCTTGTCCATTGCTACCTTAATTGTGGATTTATGACTTGAAAAAAGAAATATTTGAAAAATTATTCTTCACCAAATCTTCAAAATTTAAAATTAAAACACGCTTATTCGATCTGTTTTTATCTTTTGTTGCAGAGCAATTTCTATTCAATCAAATGATGAAGGCAGATTTTCAGCTTTCTACAACAATAGCTTTAATTTTCAAAATTTTATAAAATCATATTATTTCTTTGAAACTGATCAAAAACAATCTAATAACAAGAACTTCATTTATTTATTGAATTCTGTCACAAAAGCATGAAAGAAATGAGAATTGGACAAACTGAATTTAATAAATATTACAAGCTTATTACAGTGCCTGTTACTAAGCAAGGAACAAATAAAGGACCGGATCGCAAAACCATTATGTCTTCGCTACAGTTTCATCCTTATTTTTAGAGAAATTTCTGTTTACTTTTTCCTTATTATAAATAATTTATCATCCGGTTATCATTCCTTAGTACGAAATAATTCCCGCTTTTTTGTTTAGATAAAATACTGTTATGTCGTTAATGTCTCAAATCCTAGCAAAAAGTCGGTATAGGAGATTGCTTTTTCTACATCCTTCTTTCTTTACATTTATGTATATTATTTATAGTTCTTGATAAATCTGCTCGTAGTTATTTAAGCCAAATAAAACTGCCAGTTATAAATTTTGCTGGAATGAGGATTTTCAAAAAAAAAAGAAAAAAATGCAAATCAAGTCGAAAATGTGCATCTGTTAGCAGAAAAAATATATAATTCTCCAATAACATATATCACTATCATTATCTTTCCGCCATAAAACAGATAAACCGGTCAATACAAGAATAAAATTTTATAAAAGTGCAAACTACATCAAAATCATACTTTTGTTGTTGTCTCCAATGTTGCAGACCTTTGTCTTCGTGGATTTCTACCTGGTTTCGCATCCGGATTAATCACCCACCAAGAACTCTTTCCAGCACCTTCATTTTGTATCCGCATGAAGCGACTGTGCAAAGAAAGATTATGCCGAATTGAATTCTGCAAAGATTATAACAAATACAATAATTTAAATACAATTATTTTTTTTTTGGACTGGTTAGAATATGAAACAAATATTTGTAGAATAAAAATTCGCTGGGAATTTAAGTTCAGAATTTCATGCAAAGAGACAAAGACATGAGATCACGGTTCAGCACAATATGCATTGTGTCGAATACTTATCTCATTCAGAAGTTTTATTTATTACATTCAAGATAAAGTGAAAGAGAGAGTAAAGAAAACATTTGAATAATTTAATAAACAAAATATTTTATGTGAAGATTATATCACGCAAGGGATTTTAACATAAAAAAAAAATTACGAAAATGATTATGGAAATAATGGGAGTCATGAATTAGGAAAAGCTTAACAATGCAATTTAAACTGTAGTCAGAAAAGTTCTGAAATCAGCAATAAAATAATAAAATAGATTTCAAACCATCAAAGTAAAAGAAATTTGAAAGTAAAGAAAATTCTACCTTCCACCCTGCTGATTGTTCTTGACTTGTACGACTACCAAAATATGGTATATTGGATGCGAACCAATTGTAAATTTCGTTCAATCTCATTCGACCATCAAAGGTACTCCTCAATGCCTTAGCGATAAGATCTGAGTAACTTTCTTTACCCCAGGGATTAGGTTTCTTTTGACTAATAAGGCCATTCAAACGTTTGCGGATCCGTTTCCTCTTGAGCGGCTTTTGTTCCCCAGGATCTTCTGGATCCTCCTCAATTAGTTCTTGAGCAACATCTGCATGGATTGTGAAATGCGGCACGATAGTACCCAGATCTGTAGTCTTGGGTGTTAATATCTGAGAAGCGACACTACGGTTAAGAATATTTGAACATGGTAAAGATTTAACGATAGATGTGTTATTATCGCTCGTTGATAGTGAACCTGAACTGGAAGATGTATGTGGGTCAACGGATGATACCATGAGTAAATTGTGAACTGAACCACCAACAATGCGATGTGCTGGTAAGGGAATCGAACTGCCCGAGAGATTTCCATCTGAATCAGTCAGAGCGAGCAAGCTTGATGTATTTCCTGCCATTGAAACTAATTTTAAAATCGACAACTGTGCGCTATCATTAACAGTAGAATGTGATACTGCTTGCGATTGAATATGCATTCCTGGTGAATGCGATAGTGATAGTGTCGGTGAAGCATCTGTAACATGCTGACCTAGATTTTGTCCAGAAAAATGAGATACACTCGGGTAAGATGGAGCATCATTGGATTTCATGTTATTCATATCTGTGGCTGAAAGCCGCATGTCACTTTGTGTTCGGAATGGAATCTTCTTTGGATAGAAGACAAGACTTTGCTTTTCTCCGCTGAATCCATTTTTTGAGGCTGGCTCTAACTTTTGGTTACAATCTGATTCTAAAATCAAACTAAGATTCGATCTCAGTGCTTCAGATAGACTTGTACTGGAAGTAGCACTGATACTTGTATTAGATTCATGGGATAGTAAACTTGGTTTATATACTCTTAATGATAAGTCAGGATCTGTTGCCTCAATCGCAGTGGCATTTAATCCAAAATGAACTGACTGACGCTCAGGCCATGTGTGTGAGCGACCTCGTTGCTCAAATTCAGCGTAATCATCAAGGTCCATTTCTGAGTCTCTTGCTTGCATTGTATCTTCTAGCAGTAACTATATGCACAGTAAATATCGGGAAGCTTGCACAGTGAAGGAAAACAATACGGGAAGGTTTTCTTTCAGATCTGATATCAAATAATCAAAACTGCCGATACTGAAGTAAATTGTCGTTCGTATGAAAGTACTGACCACCGCTATGATATTTAATGATACAGCAATGGTTATTTTAATAAATTTTGAAAATCCAGCCGAAGTAAAGAAAGGAATACATGGCAAAGCATATCAATAAAAAGCGAAGATTTGGAATGTATGATGGAAAAAGTGCGCCAATAGGTAGAATGACCTTCGGCCGTTCGATAACCGTTAGTGTTCTGGTCGAGATGTTGCTGATGAATAGAGGGGTATGTCCAGCGAACGATCCGCTGGTCACTCGATGGTGTACAGCAACTCTTCTATCTTTCGGTCGAGTCCTGTCCGTTGACCCTTCTTCTTATGTCCGATAGACTTTTCCTCCATTTCTCATACAGCAGCCTCTCATCGTAGACCCGACAAGCAAAATAATAAGAAGCAGAGAAATGAAGCAGGAGAAAGAGAGCAATTTTAGTTATTTATAGGGAGAGTTTTGAGAAGAATACAAAAGCAAATATTCAAAGAAGCGAAAGAAGTATGGAGTAATGGTAAGGATGGTTGAATCTGTGAGGAAGGATATACTGGAGGTATTAGGACACAAATGATGACGATAACAAAGAAGAGCGTGTGAATTGTAGAAAGAGATAAATCAAGTTTCTGAAGTATCCAACAAAATTTATTTACTGTTAACTTTTTGAAGCTAGTAAAGAGACTAGATAAGCTCCAAGCAACAGCTGGAAAACTACTTCGCAGACTTGGCTGGTCAATTATTATATTCATACCATATATAGTGTGTATAAATACTGGCTCTAATATCACATGAGTAGTTTCTTGGCCAGGAATTTAAAGGAAATCTTCATCAACCCCATCCATACTTTTATTTGTAAAGTAGATGACTGCCGTCAAATTCAAATATCTGTTGCTCATGTATTTGCTTGTTAATCGAAGCAAATAAAAGAATTAGAATGCTATCAATCAGCCTTAATACTATAACGGTTTTCAAAATGCATCTTGCATTATAACCATTACGTTTTTCCATTACTTATTCATTAGCTTCTTAATTTTTTAATACAAAGAAATGCAGAATTCAGTGCAGCTAAATTAATGGGATTTATCCAAAAACAGAGAACATAAGAGAGAGATAAAGTCGCTACATTTCATCGATTGTAGGAATAAAGGAAGAAAGATGCAACAGGTCATCCAAAGCTTTGGTTTCACTGGACCCAATAATTCGCAAGAATATTACAGAAATATATATTTTAAAAAAGCTTGTCAGTTACGACGCCCTGTTTTCTAAATGCTTTTTTAAATTATTTTTCAGAAACATTTCATTTTTCCGCTATTTACCAAATTCTAGCTTATCATCGAGAGGTAGGTATTACAATAAAACCGTTTTGAGGTGCAGGACTTACTTTTTGGATTACATAACTCACTTCACTTTTGCGCGATGATCACTACATAAGGTAACAGAAGCTGCTACGTCATTCAGATCAGTAAAAACTGTGTTAAAAGTATCAAAAGACATACAACAAAGTAGATCCCTTTCCCATTTTGAACCACACTTTATATGAAACTAATTAACTATTCGAATAATGAAACATTTTGCATGACATGAGATTATTTTGAAAGGTAGTCTTTCTTTTGTCAACACAGTTGAAGGGACTGCAAATGGCTAACTGAACTGTATCAGCTTGTTTCGTCCAATTCGGCTTTTTTACTATCTATAGTTCGATGAAGACGGACACGAAAACCTAACATTTAATAGTTGATCTAATCTTATTTAATCAAAGACGTGTGCATATTTTGGTATTAATAGCAGGAGTGCATTAAAATGAATTCCTCAATCACTAATCATCCCTATCAATCCCAATTCGTTTCACTGTTATCGTAACAAAAACTTGAACTTCATAGCGAAAACTGATAGTTCTCTCCTTTTGCCATTCTATTTTTTCTTAATATTTCAATGTCGAATCTCTTACCCTCTCCTCTTCTCGCTTGCTCAACCGGCAAGAGCTGATGCGAGACATTCATTTAGTTGTTATGATGATAATAATGATAGAGAGGAGCATTGAATGTTAGTTATTCTGTGCTATACGTCCGATAATAAAGCATCAAAAATCATCGATTAAACGTCAAATTAGGGAAATGAATTTCGATATACAAAAAGATTGACTGAATAAGTTTGAAGAAGCGATTTCAGATGAAGGGATCAGCAAGTACAAACGACAGACTAAATCATTCCTTTTCACAATATTATCAAATGTTTCCGTCATCTTGACCTGATGTTAAAGAATTTAATTTTATGAGATTTACTGTAAATTGTTACATAACATGACCGAAGACCAACCTTCCAACCAGCAGAACTATTCGAATCACCTTTGTCTCTGAAGTATGGAACATTCTGTACCATCCACTCATACACTGTAAAAGAGATAAGAGTAAATCGGACGAAAAAGTTTGAAAGAAGTTAATAAATGAAAAAGTTGTTCATTCACTCAATGACAATAACAAACTAATCCATAGATGTATGAGACTAAGGATATATTTATTGTAAAGCGTGTTCAGTGATAATGATAAAATAAACCTAATTAATTACCTTGCGAAAGAGTTAGTCGTTTCTCAGGTGAACTAACAATAGCTTGTGTGATGAGATCGGCATATGACATATTACCCCAGGCATTACGGCGTGTAGTAGACTTCTTATTAGTTGCAGCAACACCCGAATCAGATGTATCAGATGGAGTTCCGGACGCTCCGACCGGACCCGCTGAGTTCATTCCGCATGGCACTGGTGATGAAATCCTATAATTTAAATCACCTTTAACAAAGAAATAAAGGAAAACTTCAGACAAAAAATATTTGTATTTTACTAATGATATTTTATTAAACAAATGTATGTTATAATCATCTAGTATGCATTTTATTTTAAAAAGAGCAAGAATTACCCTGGTGAGAAGGAATCGCTTTCCGGTGAACCCATTAGTGGAGCTGCTGAACTAGTACCCAACCGACCGTTATTTAATTTCTCTACGCTATCACACAAACTGCAAAGTTTTAAATTTGTGTTTGAAAAGTATAACAACATTACATCCACAAAATATTTAGACCTCTACAAAAGCACTGAAATGTTTGTTGTTATCCAAAAAATACATCATATTTCTCAAGACACCATTACACAAAGATTTTAAATTTGAGCATTATTCTGTGACAGCAATACGCATGACTTATTAAACAGACAAATTTTGTGATAATATAATGTTTAAAACATGAGAAAATCTAAAGACAAAGAGATAAAAAAAAATCCAAAAAGGATGTCCTGAGATATGAGCTATAGTATTTACAAAGTCATATATCCAATGATTAAATCAAAATTCTAAAAAATCGACTAAACATATTATATTAGCAAGATAAATATTCATAAAATCAGCTATGAAGTTAACCAATGCAGTTGTTCGATCCTCTATTTGTTTTATTGAATTCACCACATAAACGAATCAGAAGAAATCATGAAAATCTTACTCACCCATTAGTTTCTCCATTCAAAACAACAAATTCCAATAAAAGCAAATGATATACTACGATAATGAAACAATAATAGATATAAGCAGAACCAGAAATCAGTCCAAGATTGCTTAAACGGATTAATGAGAATAGGACAAAAATTTCCAAGATATTGCAGAATCAGTCAAAAAAACTTTAGAGAGAATCAGGAAAATTAAAGAACAAAATTGTTTCTAAGAAACAAAAAAAAAAAAATAAAATAAAAACAAAATAAAATAGACAATAAAGAAAAAAAATCATGAAATGGCGCAATAATGATGCGAATGAATGCTCAGTATAAAAAACAGGAAGCGAAAAATGCAAAGGTAATGAATGAATTACAATAAGCAGTTATCAAAATCAATAAATATCATTTGACTTTTTTGATTTTCGATGTGTTGCACTTGGTGTTATTTTTTAGTTGCAACTGGAGATATGCTATAGATACAATCCTCGGACAATCTACTACCTTTACATTACACATGGCATAATCTATAATATAGATCGAAAAAAAAAAAAAAAAAAAACTCCATGTAAACAGCCTCAACTCATATTTCTGCTACAAAATAGCAAAAATTAAAAAGACCAACAATGCAGTTAAGCAAAATAGAATGAAAGTAATATAATTCAAAGTACGATTTGTCACACTGAAGTATTTGTTCATTTCATTACACTGAAAAAATTTCAGAACAAATCTGGAAAACAAAATTTACTAATTTAAAAATAACTTTTTAATTGAATATTTCCAGCTCGACCGACATAAACGATGGAAATGAGCAGCACGGTAAAAGTTGATGGATGGAAAAATGAAAAAAAAAAACTGAAGAATATCCGAACAAGAAATGCCACAACAAAGAAATTTTTTATTGAGTAAACTTATTATACTCTCTCGGAAAAACAAAACTATGCTCAGCTTGAGCTCCAACTAATGTCTTGAATTCATGTGTCTCATTTTCCTCTATTTTCTGTTATTACATGAAAAGTATTTGAGATGGAGGTAATTTAGAATAAAGAATTTATTTGAAGCTCAACTATTGTTATTCTCTAAATTTTGTACAGAAATTTGCAAAGTACAAACGAAAAATGTAACTTATCTTTGCTGAGAATGCATTTCTGTCGACTACTTATAGATTTGTTCAGTGCTTATATGTAACTGAGTGCTACAGACATTATTGATTGTTGTTTTGTATTAAACAGCATGCAACTCAAGAATTATACCAACAGATAGTGTTAGGTTGAAAATAACAACAAAATTTTGAATAAAAAATAGAGACAACAAATGAAGGAAAAAATGAGCTGAGAACATTCAGATTATTCAACAATCTAGCTTCACATGTTCAATCTTCATTTTTTCAAGCAATGAATATTATGCCAGATGTTTAACGTCGCTTTATCAGAAAAAAAAATTTTCCATTGTGTTAAGTACGCCCTAACACACTGTAAAGATATAACTTCTAAATCCACATTATTATCAATCAAGCATCCAACAGTATTTATATAAACATTGAATAATGGACTATAATATAGTTGAAAGAAATGCAGCCTTAGCAAGGATAACATATTCCTTCTTTACTCTTTATAAATTATTGTAAAAAATTTAAGATCAACAGTTGAGGATGTAAATTAAATACATTTCTTGCCTAAAATTATTTTCATCTCAAATATCTGTTCATCTATTAATAAAAATTTGCGAAAATGCATTTACTAGTACACTAGTTTTAATTTGTAAATTGAAAATGTTGGAAATAATAGCTTGAAAAGTCTAACAAAAGAATAAATATAATACAATGCTAGAAAACAAACATCAGTTCCTAATACTATGATTTTCGGAGTATCACTATTTCAGGAGCAAAATAAGCATTGCGGTAAATAAATGTACATTTTGCATTATTAAATAAGATTCCTGTACACAAATGACATATCTAGTCTTCGAAATAAAAGCCAATAGTGCCTTCAAATACGAAATATTTGTAAAGTAATACCGAGAAACGAAAGAATTAATGACTTCTGCAAAATAACTTTTGAAGAGAAATCAAAATATGTTGTAACGGAGGAATCATTTTACTGATACTGTTGCTGGTACTGAAATGTATATATCATTGTTTGGTTTTTCATGAATTCGTTTTCCTACTTATTATCCTTCACCAAAAATATCTCGATCACTATTAGATCTAATCTATTTTTTACTCCAAATTTCACTAAACTTAATGGATCCGATAATTTTTAAGCATATTAATTTAAGCAATTATTTCAAAAATTTACCACTTCAGGAAATATTACGGACTGTCTTTTAATTTAAGCTACTGCTTCTACTACATTTGATCAATTCAAAAACACATTTACTAATACGAAAGCAAATTTCAATACAAAAAAACCAGAGAAGAATATATTAAATACAAAGCTGAAAAAGTTCACTGTTAAACAAAGAATTGTGACATATCACTGCTGTAGCATGAAGGTATGTACATTTCGTATAAATGTAATCATTATGTCTGGTAGAACAGTGCACATCACAAAAAGCAGAGATAAAAGTTTTGATAACCATTGCTCAGAACAGCAAAGCAATCGAGAAAAAGATTGATAGAAAAAAAAAATTTATCAGAAATGATATTTAATTTATATTATTAGATGGGAACTTATCTACAATAAAATAGAATGAAACAAGTCGATCTGAAAAGAATAAAGAACAATGCTGGCATCCATAAAACAAGGTCAAATCGAGCTTATTGAAAGGTGGTCACGTTTTATCAAGAATAAGCTTCAAGCAAAAATTTATCTACAGTATATATTTTCATAAAATAAAATATATCATTTCCTGGAATTATTTGGACAGAATGGATGACAATCTCAATGCAGCAATAAAGAGAACTTTTGTTATAATAAAAGATAAAAACGAAGTGCATTACGGAAGTGAAATCCTAATTATTTATCCATAATGTTAGGGAAGTTTGAACAGCTTGCCACGGTTCCAAATACTCGTCAATAACTACAGTAACACCTCTGCTTTAATGTTATTAATTAAAAAAAGAGGGTTTATTCTTAAAAACATTGGCGGCGAATGGTTCGTAGAAAACTGCAGATAAAACAGAATGGAAAACAGTGTAATACAAATATTTATAAATTTGAATTTAACTAGCAATTACTGATGTCTAAATACTTATTATTGCTATTTTAACACCAACAAACGCATTACAGAAATCTATTTGATGGGGTGAAAAATACATTAGAAAATTTTAATTTCTTATCAATCTAAAAAATAAAACATGCATATCTATTCAGTTTATAATTATATAGAAGTAGTAATAACATGAGTAGCAATAATAATAACAACGACAATGATAAACGGGAAACAATATCTGATAATGTTAATATTAATAATAATAAGATTGTAATAATAACAATAATAATAAATAATAATAACAATAATAATAACTAATAATGATAATTAATAACCATTTACAACAATAGGTAATAACAAATTAATAATGACCAATAATAACAATAATAATTAGTTATGGAAATATTAATGATAATAATAATATAAATATGATAAATAATAATGATAAATAATAATAATAAATTAATAATGCAACGAGTGAAGGGCGAATAAAAAAAGATACATTACAAATGAAGAGAAAAGAAAGTGTAGTTTGAAGAAATAATACTGATAATAATGAACTTACTCTGTTTCCTCCTCTGGAATTTGTTCATGGATTAGCGGACTAGTTTGGGCATTAATGTCAAGCTGTGGTCTTCGCATTGGCCAGGTATTACAGCGATCCCTAGAAATCGGTCCCAAATCTTCTTTGTTTGGGGCAGTAGCACTTTCTACTGGTATGATACAAGCCGATCCTAATCCAGATGATGATGATGTTGATGACGATGATGATGGAATAGATTCCATAGGTAAGACACTATTATTCGCACTGCAGATGCCAGTGTTACAATTGCCTTCTTCATTGCCGCCACAGCCATCGTCATCAGCTTCAAATCGTTCACAGCTTGTTGTTGGGATGCCATCCGATGCTGCTCTATAGCAATCACCATGAGAAATGGCATTCTCAGTAGCAGTGGTTTTAGTAACCGTTACAGAAGTACCACAATTATCAGAAGTTGCTGATAACATTTTCTTCCGCCCAAAAGACAACCTGACCAGCAACCAAGCGTGAAATGATCAAGTGTCGAGCTGAATTAGCAGTAGAAGAAACAAAAGCAAATATGCTGCAACAAAATTTTCGAATATTCTTGCAATATATTTCAAAAAGAATAATCGGTCACTTATTGACGTAATTGTAGATAGCCACAGCGCTTTTAATCTGCTGGAAAATTACAATTTATTCTAAATAATCTAAAATATAAAACATCAGAAAAATAACGAAATAAAATGAGCTAAAAAAATATATAAATTAAGACAAGTAAAAACACCTATCGAATAAAAAGTAGAAAACAACCACATTACGAAGTTTATAACAAACTTGCTTGAGAAATGAGTTATAGAGCGGCTGATCTTTAGTGATTCGCGAAAACTAAGCTTCAATTTAAAAACTACAATTAAAAAATTCTTCAACTGTATAAAACTAGTAACTTCAAAAACAAATCCTTATTTTATTTACACCACAAATTAGGATATGGATTATTAAGCATGAAAATATTAGACGCTGGATGTTTCATCATCCAAAAAAAAAAAAAAAAAAAAAAATGATAAAATAACTCAGCGTACAAAGATTAAAAAATAAAGTTTGGAATGATTCCGAAATCCGAATTACTTACTGAAAAGTAATTCCTTAATTTGTGAAAATTATTCTACAATACAATATGAGAAAAGTCAAAATGCTTATGATAATTTCCAGTGGGAATTCTCAACACCTGGTGAATCAGTGAAGCTATCATATGACATGATCTATAAAAAATAAAATTGGTACCTGGAGAACAACGCATGACGTTGAAAAATTCACAAAATTGCTAAAAAAAACCATATTTAATTTCAACTCATATTTCCTTCAACCGCCGACATATCCCAATATTCCACTTGGCTATATTCATGAGTTATAAGAAACAATAAAGCAGAAGAGCATGATAAGAGAAATCTTCGCTTTTTTTTTTATCCTATGAAAAAATTCGCAAAACATAACGGCACAATTAAGGAAAAAATAATTTCCTCAGCCAACAATTTCTTATGTTCTATGGTCTGAAGTATTCAATGCAACGAAATTCGCGGTTAATTCTTATGTTAATGTTAGGGTGAGTGGTTTAACTTCCTAAAATTTGAATAACCTATAAAGAAAAAATTCAAAATTAAGGGAGATGATTTTCGATGAATAAAAATGGGCTGGGTCTACAGATTTCTCATAATGATGATATACTTCAAGTGAGCCATCATTATGCACGCATTGTAAAATGTTACAAGAAAATGTGCAAGTGATCAATTTTCAATTTCTAGAATTTTCCTAATTTCATTTCTCATTCCGGTTAACTTATTCAGCATCGATTTACTTGCAAGTTGAAATTAATCTTATTACACGACAAATTTGCAACGCATTTTCAAGTCAGAAAAATATTAAACACCCAACCGAACCTTTTCCTTGCAACATCGCCACTTATCTGTTTTCGTAATAAGGTTGTATTTCGATAGTAACAAGTCCACAATCAAATTTTTAAAGACATTGATGTACGAAATGAAAGAGTGCGAATAAAGAGAAATGAGAAATTTCAAAATGACGGGAAAAGTTAGGAATGAAGGGTGAAGTAGTAAATGTCACATAGGAAAGTACGAGAGAACGTCATTCATTGAAAATAACAGCGTAATGATGAAAAAATCACGCAATATTTTCCAACCTTCAGTTAGCATACAATTTAACCTCAGGGAGCTCTCCACTACAGAGATATTTCTGCTGTGAACACAGCTCAACCAGTAGAGTATTTAACTAGGAATGCTGGATTGCGGAGCAGATAGGTAAAACGGATTCATTTAATGTTGGACAACAACGAATCATTACCAGCAAAATAGTACCGTGCAACAAAATTTCATTTCAGAGTATTTTCCTACAGTAGTGCGGGAAAATTTCCTGCAGTCAGTCGCATTTCTAAAAAGCTTTTCGGTGAAAAAATACTACTAGCACTTTTTTCATCTGTGCAAAAAAAAGAAAAGATTCTGGGAGGAAATGCGGCAGAAAGCTAATCAGTAATCAAGGACAGTAAGAAATAATCCTATAGCATAACAACTGCAGAGTACACCGTCGCCTAGAAATTTTTGTTAGAAGTTACCTGACAGTCGATACGGACAAACAAACATATGTATGCTACTAACAACGAAGACGAAGAAGAACCGGTCTGAAGCCGATCAGATTCGAGTTGATGACGTCTTGATGTAACGATAGTGTCGACAATGACAGGTAACAACGAATGAGCCGCCACTCAGCAGAAGTAGCAGAGAATGACAGAAGGCAGTAGTAGCTAACAAGCACTGCCCCCGCCTGCTTCCATCAGCTGACTGACTGACTAACTCACTAACTCACTCACTCATTCACTCACTCACTCACTCACTCACATTCATTCACTCACATAGGCATGCACACATCTTTCAAATTGTTCAATTTAAATGGAAGCGACTCAGCGATAGATATCCTGTAATATGTATGTATATATATGTATATATGTATGTATGTATGTATATATATATATGTATGTATATATGTATGTACGTATGTATATATGTATGTATGTTTGTGTATGTGTATGTGAACGATGAAAGCCAGACCATTTCTTGACACCATGCCGTTACATCCATTAGCCTCTTCTTTGAAGCAAAATAGCAAGCTCCTCGTTTCATTCTGAAAATAAATCCTTTCTCTTCATTCTTCAATAGTGCAATCTTTTACTAGTCGAAGCCTAAGATACATACTGGACGACAAGCCGGCCCTTACGTTTTCGTCTTTCTTAGCTTAATGAATAAACTGTCCACAATAAGGTCTGCAATTTGTTCAGTTTTAAAATTTCATTTATTCTTAAATGAGGAATGCAAGAATGAAATGCTGAAATTTAAGAACATATGTTAGTCATAAAATTAATCGCTACAAAATAAGAATGATACGCCCTAAATGGTAAAGAAAAAAATTACAAAAATGAAATTTATTAAAAAACAGAAACAATTCAAAATGAACATCGATGTTAGCTAACCGCGAGTGGGATTCACAACCACAGCTATCGCGCTTCTTTTCGACGGTGACATAAGTGAAAATCTCAGTAATGACACCATAAGTGACAGAAGCATGATTATGAAGATAGAAACAGAAGAAACACACATATATACCACACATTATCGCGGATACATATAGTTTTATTACAAAAGTACACAGCAAAGCACGCGTTTGTCGCATACTATAAGATAAATAAATCTAATCAAATATCTTAATTGTATGTTTGCTCAACTTCCAGATATCGCTTTGGAAAACTATTTCCAACATTTAAGGATGTTAAGAGATTTACTGATTTTATGCATTTATCTTAATTATGTAAATAATATACATACGCTCGTTTCACTGGTGGCCTAATCAATGGTAGACGAAATGCCTAACATTATAATCAACCTTCAATCTAATAGATTCTGCGTACTGTTATATATTATTGTGCGCAGTATGTGTTATATCAATTGAAGAAAAAAAGAAAAAGTGAAGTGAGAACAGTAATAGTTCCCATTATGATAACCGGTTTTTCACTACATTCATATCGATAACCAAAAATACTTGGGAAATATTCATTATTGGCCAACTAGCAACAGTTCCCTCCAGATGTGAATATTAGACTTTCCTAATTTCTGGCTATGCAATTTTACAATAGATTTTAGTAGAAAAGTCGCCAATATTTGCAGATTCATTTTGTATTTTCGTCTGTCCTTCAGAAGACAAGCATGAAATATATGTTGAAATTAAATATTGCATTTACGAAAAAGGCAAAATGCCAACAAATAAGATCTGCAATAAGCATATATTGCACAATAAATACTAAATAATAATCTAATACAATTCAGTATGGAAAGTTTGCATGTGATAAAAAATTTGATTGTTGCCAGGGATGGTGGTTAGTGGTAACAGCGGTTTATCATCCGCTGCTATCTCGACAAATTAACCACATTTTGAAGGTTTCTATAATGTCACTAATTTTTAAATAATCATCATTAGCTTCATTCACCAAAATCTCGATTTCAGAAGCCTACGACACATTTACAGCATACTGGAAGAATACGAGGACTATTACGATAGTAGGCTTGTGAGAGTATCACCTGGCTTTGGTTTTTCAACACCTTCTCCTTTTGGTGGTAGGTTTAGGTTAGATTTTGGCTTTTCTCTAGTTAAAGAGCCTTATGATACTGTCATAATACCGTCATCAAATATTAAGTTTTCTATTGAAGCGGGGGTTTGAATGAAATATACACAATTACTTATATCAATTGTTGCCTTAGTTATTTCGGTGTTCGCGGGTTATAAGGCTGTAAAACCGCAACCTCAAGATGCATTCAACACAAAAGTTGTGATTATCGATAGTGATAAAGTCATCAATGAATCTCTTGCTCTACAAAATATACAACAGCAAATAAAAGAGCAAAGCTCTAAACTGCAGCAAGAGTTTGAAAGTTAGCTAGAAAAATTTAAATCCCCAAAAGAGGAATTTGAACTTCTATCAGAGGAAGCAAAAAAAGAAAAAGTGGAAGAAATGATGAATTTGCGATCGATCAGTTTTAGAGAAATGATAGTATCCCGTATTCAAGTGCTTTCTTCAACATTTCTAGCACTTACTTCTTCAATCAAATGCGTGGAACCAAAATCCGGAATATTGCACGCAAAGATCTATTCAGTAGTGATACATGAGAAACTGTACTCACCACTCATATTTTTCTAGAAAATTAGACAGCTCCGTCTAGTTATTCAGTTCCAATAGTGCACTTACATTTCCGTCGGCAATAGGCACATCGCACACTCATCAAGCTGATATGGTGGAAAGAATGACAGGTAGTAATGAGGATTACGCAAGCGAATCACTATCTTTCAGTGCTGAATTAATCCATAAGAAAAGTGTATGGAAATATCAGTAGAAGCAGCAGTCGAGTGTATAAAATTCAGTGAGAATTAGTCACAGCACATCACCAAGGGAACGAAAAGTACATCACAATGAAATGTTGATTCTGTCGCAGAAATGTAAACTTAAGCGATGAAGCTAGTGTCTAATATGAAAGCATCAGGTCAAGATGATCTATATTTGCTTAAATATATATCTATATCTATATCTAATCTATCTATCTATCTACCTATCTATATATATATATAATTTCTATGTTTGAATTTTATAATTCACTGCCATAATATGGCATTGGTTTTTACGTACTAACATAGAAGGATGTTCAATCAGCTGAAATTTAAACATTAAATAAATTACTCATTCCCTCTACCTTCACAACTTCAATTCACTGAACTGTAACGCTTATAGATAACAGAAGACTTCATGCATTAAATCAAGTAAAGATTTCCCAAAACTCTCAGTGATCTAAGAAAAAAAAAAGATATATCCCAATATTTTGTAAAACCATATAGCAAAATAGTACACAAGTCTGAATTTGACGAGGATGCTCCCCACCACTATCACATGTATGAACATTTCAATGATGAATAACTCTAATCAAAATTCTTTGATTTTGCAAAAATGTAAAAAATGCAACAGGGCAATTCAACATGTACAACCAAACTCATCAAAGAACTCAAGCTTTGTTGCTCATCAGCGCTACTATTCAACAAACAGAAAAAAACAATTCAACAGACCAAATTTGCCGAACTTTTTTTAATTTTTATTTACATTAATTTTAATCATTATAAATATTTTCAATTTGTTCGATATTAATCGCTACAAATGGTGTCCTCGTTATGATTATCATTCCATAAAGAAAACTGTGAATTTGTTAAGTTTATCAGCCTTATAATTTCGACATCAATTATTATTCATATACATGTCACTGTCATTATCAAGAATATCATCTTTCACTATCTAGATCGTCAATTTTAAAGTGCCATTATGATTATATATATATATATATATATATATATATATATATTATATATTATATATATATATATCATTCTATCAGCATGATAATAAATATTCGACTTTAGTTCAATGCGGGTGTAATAAGCCATAACATTGAAGAGTATAAAAATTGATTCTAGCAAAAACGAAATTGCAAATGCCTCATCCTTCCAATAGCCATTTCTTTTTGCGAAATATATGTATAATGGAACAACTCATACCATATTCTACACAGCCAAGTTTAGCAAAGTAGCCAAGAGGAACATTTCTGCTGGAAAGATTAGAGAGGAGCTTTATCCAAGCAAGTACGATGAATAAGCTAGGTTTGCACCGCTTTATTCATCTGAAATATTCATCATCTGATTACAGGTCAACAGTGTAAACTCACTCCTTCATTAAAATAAGGGATTCTTCCATTCATTCGTTGTTTTTATCATCTTCAGCTTTTTACATATTTCTTTTAAATTTAGCCTCAATTTAAAAATTCTTTGGCGAATTACCTGCATTAAGAAAAATTGTCGATTCGAACTTGAAAATCGATTCGCAAATCAATCATGTATTTTCAACTGCTTGAAATCTTATCTTACTTAATAGAGCACAGCTAGCCTAAAAATATAAGGAGCTAGCCTAAAAATATAAGTTAAGATAATAAGCTAGGGAGAAAACATTAAACTTCTCTCAACCAAATATTTTTTAAAATTAAGCTGAAATAAATCAGAAAATAAAAATATCTAAATGAATCTGTCTTTATTCTAGACTAGTCAACAAGCAGATATCATAGGTCAAATAAATGGCAATGTTACAATACATGCGGCATTTATTAGGAATGAAAACAGAATCCAAAATATCATGGCAAATACAGGCTAATGGATTTATGAGAATCGTTATCACATCCAATTCTAATCATATGATTGCATGCATGGATAATCCTAGAACGAGCAACATGCGCATGCACATGTCCCATTCAGCATAATCCTGGCCACATTAAAGCAATGTCAAAAGAAGTCCAACATTATGCGACTATTTTTTTCTCGTCCGAGGGAAATCGATTGACTTAAAAATCAGAAATTATCTAGAAATCAGATATCTATTATCATCTATTTCTGATTTCTAAGTCCAGTTCATATCAATTCAATTTCATCTTACATGCATAATGCATCTTTCAAATGATTTACTTAAGAGAACCAAATGGAGAAATGCTGAATTAATAGAGAAAACAGACATTGTTGTTAGCTCCTATTTTTGCTGATATTATAAAAATGAAATCGATGATGAGAATGCAAATTTTAAGTTATCAAAATCAATTTCTGTAATTGTCGTGCAGATAAAATCCGATCTAAATTTTAGAATTATAAAGGCATTTCAAAGTTAGAACTCGAAGCAAATAGTTACATTGCCTACAGAAGGTTAAAATTTTTAAATAAGTTTGTGAGATCATATTTACAGATTATGGTGAAAGACAAATTTATCCTAGGATTTTTAAATACAAGCATAACTTGATGCTGTTGGACACTTGACTATTAACCTGTCTATAATTTAATAAAAGTTACTAAGAGTACGCTGCGTTGATATCAAGGATGACACTTAGAGATAAAATTGAATTTCTGCATATTTTAAAAAGAAAATGAAAAGCGCTTAAGTGAAAACAATTTGAATAAAAAACTTTCAGTGAAGATATAAAACAGATCATTCTGAATCACTTGTAATCAACTGCTCTAAAAAACATAAAAGATTCTTTATGAAACCTGAATTTATCTATCAAATATAATTACTGACTAAATTTTACGGCAACCAAAGTCAATCAGGAAAGTTGTCCAAATCATGAAAGTATAAGACTTTTTCCCACCGAAGAATTTCTCTGTTGAACAGAAATTCAAGAATGTCAATATATTTAAAAAAAATAAGATGAATACTTTCCATAATTCTGTATCAAACTTGATAAAAGAATAGAAAATATCATTTTTCTGTTTGTTCCTATCACTCAACACATGAAAACTTTGGAAGAGCCAAACAATAAGACGAAATATGTCTACTTTCAAAACCATCAGAATATCTATAAATCGAGACTATTCGAGTTGCAGATTATAAGTGCAAAATACCTAATAAGTCAAATCTGAGAAACTAATGATTTTAGAATGGCTTAGCAAAATAGGACTTGGACCTTCGCCTGCAAATCGATGATGAGTTTTGTTACCAAAAGTACTGTTTCTGAAAACTACATATTTTATGGATTTCTCAAATAAACATTTAACAGAGATGCCGAAATTTCCATAATTAAATCCAAATATGTCTATATATATTGAAGGTATCAACAGAGATAAAATGGATAAATATAGTGCTATATTTTGATTAATGCTTTGTGTACAGCCAGAAAATCTTTGACAAGAATCAAAAAACTACATTGACTATGGAAAGTGATGCATATTAGGAAAATGAGAACGATAATACTTTTTGGCTTGCATGACCAACTTATCGCTAACAGAAGAATGTGCAGCCATGAAAGAAGTCAATGTGACAATCTCGGATTAGAACGGATAAATTAAGTAATGATATGGATTACAAAAATATAAGGAAGCGAGCAAAATTACAAATTAATTGAAATCCTGCAAAATGCCGTGATCATCTTCTCAGCTAAAGATGAAAATGCAAAATATACATCACCTGGAGATGAAGTCATCATCAATACTGCACCGCTGTTGCAACCTATTCATTTCATTTGCTACAGCCATCCATTCTGTGCTTTGCATGCAGCAGTGTTACCGACCCGAAAAGCTTTTTTTAGATTTTTGCAATTAAAATAGAGCAAAAGTAGAGTTGCTAATACGAGACAAAAAGTATGGCGACAAATTTAGTTCAGTTTCTCTCAGTGCAATAACAATAAATAATGCACCAACTATTACAACCGAGGCGAATTTTTTAAAAAAAATGAATATGTTCTCGAAGTAAATCTTTAGATTTCTCTTCCATATAATTTACTGATATTATCTAACCAACCTCAGTGTGATAAGAAGAGCAAATCTCATTTTGTGCTTTGCTTTATAGTGCACATTAAGATTTCTTCGTTCCTTATATTTAGTAACTACCTAGTCAACTTAATGAGCTGATCTGAGTTTAAAAAACAGAGATTTTGAGAGCAACTACTATCAATCGTAATCAGCACACTTACATAAACGAATGAAAAACGAATTATAACTACCAGAGGCAAACAGTCTGATTAGTATAACAAGCCAAAAAAAAACATTTTTTTCAGGATATATAAAACTGAAGAGAGAATGAATGAAAATCATTGCTGTTTAGTCGATAAAACGATATAGTCGATTTGTCTAAAACCGTAATTGTCTAACTGGATTGATGAATGAATGGATAACGGATGGATCGACATCTTGCGACACAGATTAACAATGTCCGCACTAAAATAACTCTGAAAAAATGCGCGCAATATATTTGTACCGTAGGTGTTCTGTTTGCTGCATCTACCAACTTCTTATCTTCTAAGCCATATGGATAATTCAGTTACAATAGGCGATACAAAGAACAAATCATTCCAATTCTTAAATAATTTTGTAATTTTTTATTCTTTAATTTTGCTCAGTCATGAAAACCACAATAGCCTAAAAAAGGATCGATTAATAGATAACTTTTTATATTGGTAATTTTTCTATTAGAAAAAGGTAAATCACCAGCTTCGTTGGTTACTTTTGCTTGAAAACACTGATATTCTATGTGTGGAATTCTTTTTTACACTCTGATTCAACAACTTTATTAGATTCATATTTTCATATACTTATTAAGCACTTAGCCGTGAAATGTATTCATTTTTTTTAATTTGAATTTAGCTTAAGCATTGCAGAAAACTCATCTTTTATATGATTCGCATATGAAGTTTAAATCTTTTTCTGAAAGAGAAAAATAGATATATGTTCAGTAGTAATAAACATAAGCATACCAAAAGAAATGTACCAAAAGAAATGCTACCATAACTACCATCGAAGATCTTTCTCCTACACAAAACTGTGACAATACCATTTAATGCATTACTAAAATAACTCTTGTTTTTCACTGATTCAAATAGCTTATTTTCCATAATAAAGGATCAAGTTTTTAATTACTATAGTAAAAAAAATTGTCTGGTAAAATTTTTTTTACATATAAGTTTTCTTTTTCCGAGAATTTTGCCAATTAGCTGGTCATATTAGCCTGAGATTAGACTTTAAGCTAACAATAGATTACCAGGCATATTACTAATTACATGACCTGATTTAATAACTTATTATGGTGGTAAAAATAGTTTATAAACTTCTTATATATACAATACCTATCAAATTGTATATATCACTCATTAACATGCATCCATTTACTTGATGTGTGGTTTTAATCATGCAAATTCGATCTGAACAAACATTTTTGATAAATGCATCATCAAATGTGCCACCAGTCATGCTCAATCATGTCAGTCATGCTCACGGTATCAATCTCACATTAACCAATCTAAATAGCAATAAGTTCAGTTGTAAAACGGAACAATATGTTTTTCAGGATATGTAATATATCACGACAATTACCATTTGCTGCATTAGCCTTCTAGCAAACTAATCTTTCTTCCTTTATTTTCGGCCGTACTTCGTGAATCTTAACTTCATTTTATTATTTATAGCGCAACAAAACATCGATGCCCTTCTTTTATTTTTTCACCCGATTCTCCTGTTTCCTTTTAATTTTTAAAAACTTTTATAGAAACCGATCTGTTGTACTATTTGTTGGTAACTTTGAAACAAGTAATTAATATAATCTAATGAAGTTCATTATCTTAATAGATAGCGAGCAGAGTGAAGTAGCAAATGCTTTATCGCATTTTCCAACAATTATTGTATAAAAATCAACACAAAATTCAAAGTTATTCCTATGAGTACTAAAATTTTTTGAATCAGAAGATGAAAATATAAATATTTCTGGAACTAAAAGTTGCAGCAGTAATAATTTTTATTCTGATGAATTCTTTAGTTTTTTAACAGCATCCTGCAATAAAAATTTGAAAATCATAAATTTTGACTTTGAAATTCAGCAAATATGTGTGAAAGTTGAAGATCTAAACAAATTTTTGAAAATTTCTTTTATTCCATAAAAATTGTGTTCAAATATTAATTCGTTCTTACTACATCTACGTACCCTCGCAGATTACTTCAAAATTTCAAGCAGGTAGAACAAAAACTTTTTCGGTAAATATAATTAGTTAACGAAACCTCGTTGTTAAACTTCGAAAGTCACATTTATAATAACCAAATTCCACTGAATCATGATATAAGAACAACCTGTATGCTCGAAAATTTCAATTAAAGATCTGAATTTCGTTCAAATATCTTCGTACTCTTAGTACCCTCCGAAATTTTAATACATATGGAAGTGCAGAAATATTTACCAGTTCCATAACGCAACTGCGGATCTGCTTCTAATGAAAACCTTATATCACCGAAAAGGATCGACAAGACATGTAGTTTTGATTTCTTTTTCTTTCAATCTCACATATTTCTTTGCTCATTTTGTATTTCAATTCCAAAAACAGAATTCCTACATTTTCAAATCGATTTTGAGATGAAGATAAGGAAGACTAGAATAAAAGAATAATACTGAAACCAAAGACAAAACAGTGAAAGAATGCTGAAAATTAAAATCTTATACGATTGCCTGACAGAGCATATTTTATTGATACATAGTACATTTGCAAAAGAATTGAGAATGATGGAAAGAAAAGCTTAAACCAAAAGATATTTTGTTATGCCAATTATTTTAAACACTAATTTTCATAATCCATATACAATAAAGATAAAAATTACGGTGCTTCTACAAAGACTGTTATCAGCGAAGCCAAGCAATAAATTGCTCAATATTTCATTCAATCCTCTTATCAACACTCTTTTTGCTACTCATGTCGTTACTGTTCATATTCTCGATATATAAATATGTACGTATTTATAAGCATCAACATATGCATTGAAATATGCATCAAAAGTCTAATCTGCAACCTGTATAATGCAACACATAAAAAAAATTCATTTCAATGTCAATTAAAATTTTCAAGCAGTCATATCACATAATTTTGGATGAATGTTGATCACAATTTTTTGCTCAACCTAGGCCAGTAGGCCGCAGACATACATCTAGTAACGCATCAATTTCTAAATTTAAATCAAATTTCTGTTTGTTGGAGTATTGCTGTTGAGATTTATTTAGATCAGAGCTGGCAAAGTCACTTAGTAAAGTATGAAGTTTCTAAAAATTTGTCTCATAATGCCTCAGTATTACCTTATCATTTACATCATCGTATAACATAATTTCTGATGATATTCAATATTCAATTCATAGAAATAGTGTCAAAGATACTTATTTACACTGTTTACAAAGGATAAATCAATAATCGAGTGAAAATCAGAAAGGACGAAGATGTAAGTAAAAGTAAAACAGCTTTGAAGAATAATGTAATGCATAATATTGATTGGATTTATACTCTTATTTTATGAGTCAAGTAAAATGAACTACTGGATGCTGTCATCAAGTGATCGGTAAATAAAAAGAATAGTTAACATTAACTAAGACAGCATTTCAACCGACAAGCTAATAATATTGATTGTTGAAACAGATGTACAATATAAAGTGAGTCGAAATTTAAGAGTTTTGTTACTAACGAATGGATACAAAAGATAATGTGGCGATTTCGAAAAGCAGCCTTTCGGGAAAATGCATGCTCAACTAAGAGATTAAGAAACGAAAAGTTCAGCTAAAATATGAGAATGCCACGGCTGAATAGCTATGCAGTAGAAGGGATCGCTCACTTACCGTTGGAAAAGTAGTGCTTGTTATTTTATCGGAGAAAGGAACACTCCGATTACCATATCAGATATTGCCTTCATTACCCTTCGTTATCATCATCATCACCAGTTAATCACTTACTCATCGTTATCATCATCAGTACCTCCCCATTCTCCTCCACTCCATTTCCCTTTATCTCTTCTAATTAGCACAATAATCATACTTCTATTTCGCTGACCATTGTTAGATGTAGAAGGGAAAGAGTGTCAACCCAACCAATGCTGCTGCTACTGCTACTGTTGTCATTTTAGCTGGGCAGTTATCTATCTGTAAGCAATAGAAAAGGTTTATCACAATATCTGTTGTATTATCTCACCTTGCCCTATTCTATTCTATCCTATTCTATTCTGCCCTTTCCTTCATCACTCTGCCATAACACATCAAAATCATTAAGATTGACAACGAAAATTTAGCACTGGGAAAAACACATATATATATGTATGTATATATTTGTGTGTGTGTGTGTGTGTGTGTATGTGTGTATGTATGTATGCCTTAAGCGATGATATTGAATGGTATGAGAAGAAACTGCTTGATGACGAAAAATGAAATAAGCTGTCCGACACACAGCTGGTAATAGTATCATGAAGGAGGGAGGAGGTACACAAAATGCCAATTGGCCAATACTGCAGCAACTACAACTGCTGCTGATGCTATGCTGGTGTGGTGCTAATGACGGTGGCAGTAGTGATGGACTGACGGAAAAGAGAAGGAGACCGGTTGGATCCACTTCTGATCTCTTGCCTGCCTCTGTGCAGTGTGAACTAGACCGCTGGTCGAAAAGAGAAATTACTGCTATTAAATCGAGCTTGTTTGTCTTCATTGCACGTACTGCACTCTTTCCCATAAAACACAGAACGCACATACACATACACACACATGCATACACCCATATACACATAAGTACGCACACATACATAAGTACGCACACACACACACACACACACATACACAAACACAACACACATACGCACGAACTAATTGAAGATTCGCGAGTGAATTCATCCTGTGCTTTGATCCTTGTTACACAGAACGTTTTACGTAATCCACAATGAAGTCAGTTTACACATGGATATATTGACGGACTTATAATTTATGCATACGATAAAAAGACTTATATTTCACGTCAGTTCAGTTCATTCAATCACGCTGATATACTTTAACTGGTGAGACTACGTCATCATGCACCATTCCGCTACATAAATTTGACATATTTCCACAAGTAGTTTTTGTGCGGCATGCTGGTTAAAAATACCATACGGTTTTACTCCTATAGGTTGTAGTCATTTTTATTAGTCTCGATGTATACTCACTATTGGCTAGTGAATGGTTAAAATATAGGAGAGGATGAAGTGTGAAATGAAAAAACCGAGCAAATTCAAAACTTAGCACCTGTGTAGCTCTTCTCATCAACGAAGTCTTCTTGCACAGCAGCTTTTCATTCTATGGAATCAATTTGTGCAGCACATCAACTCGCTTACATTTGTTGGTTGAGTTGCTAAATTATAATCCAGAAAAGATTTGACCAACGATATCTGTTCGTTCTTCCTAGTATTTCCTCTAGAATGACAAGAAAGAGAGTTGAAATCGTCTACGAACATATCCATCTTGATTGTGAAATATCCACAATTATACATTTCCAGCAAGTTCTACCTCTTATCGTCTAAATAAATAACAAAGCGTGAAAAATCGAAAACATTAATTTCTGAGAGTTTTAAACTATCTCTGGACTGTAGTGTATGTTGCAATTATAGATTCGTTATAATCTAAGTTTTGTACGTCTAATACATTTTTTAAATATGCTTTTAAATATGCTAAATTGATAACTTAATTTATCATATTGAATGTGCTCATTTGTAGCACAAAAACAGAGGTGCACAATTCTTCAAATAATCATTCGGTCAAATTCTTGCAAGCAAAAGCTGGAAGGAAGATATATAGTGCTAGAGGGAAGTGTAGATTTAATCAAAACATATTAACTGATTCGTTTAAAAAAGACACTATATATCGAGAGTGGATAGAATTCAAACTTATCACATTTAATCAAGCTAATTTGCGCAATTGCTCGGCTTCCTCCAATTTAAAACTGTTAATGATGAGAAAAAGAGGTTATGAAGACATGGCCAATAAATGCAGCTTATCCTTAGACCAGAAGTTCTTCGTAGTAGTCAATAGAAAATGTACAGATTGCAATTATTTTTCTCTGGCCTTCCATATTTTTCTATTCATATTTTGTGGCATAAGAATTCGGGCAATTGAGCTATATTTCTCTTTCCTAATTTATGAGAATAGGCTAATTTTTATAAATTCAGTAGCATATCAACTACACAAGACGGCAACATACAGATCAGCAGACTTTTCATATCAGCAAAATGATAACGAAATATCAAGCCCAATAAATTACTAGAATTACATTCTGTGATCTGCAAAAAACACTTGATTGTAACATATTTACGCATTCCTTCAAAAATGATAATGTAATCGGCGCATGTTTTTTTTTCGGGTGTATTGTCTGAAAATGGTTAGATTAATGGATGAAGCAAAGAATCGAACAAAATTCGTAGGCATTTCAAAATGAAGCAGCATAAGCATATTAAAAATGAAAATTCGTATGGCGAAATGCAAACATATGTGAAACGATTCTGCAGTTTTTCATATCTTAATGCTTTCATGTAATTTCATTTTATGGAACCTTAATTTGCATTCTAAAGTGTTCAGATTTCATGCATCTTAATAATTGAATGTTATCAGCGAGTTGGGCATTATGATTATTCCCTATCTCATAATACTTCAAACTCCAACAATCAATAAAACGTGAATCATTCACTAGCAGCAAAAATGATTAAGGGAACTTTGTACATAGAAATCAAATACTTTTCATTCTTGCGACTTAAACTATGTTTGCAATGACACTTTCAGGAAATCAACTTTTTTGCATTAATCCTTCTTAATTTTGGAACTGAAAAATTATTTCTGATTCCTCATTTTTCGTCCCAGATCGATTCGCATTCCATTTCAAAATATGTCAATTCAAATTGTAACTAGAACGAATGGAATAGATTGTGGAAATGCAGTGAATGAATAATAGATAAGTTGAAATTTTATGATATAATATACGAAGTAAGCAAATTTTCAAATTTTATATCACAGTTTCAGAACTGCAAGTTAAAATTATCAGTAAAAATATAATGCTATTAGTTAGCGAAAATAAAACAGCTGACATGAAACGAGGTTAAAATTTATCTGTGTTTATAAAATCAATATGGTTGAAATGAAAAGAGAATAATTTAAATATTCCATTATGTCCTTTATCTTTAAAAAGATTGAAACGATCGCTTTGTAAAAACACTAGAGATTAACATTAAAGAATTTCATTTGCAAATCTAAACAGCTATTTGTTGAGTGCAGAATCGCTATGCTTAACAATTAGAGAGAACTCCGAAACAGACGGAAGCCTACCAACACTACATATAATGTCGATGAGTTTTCTCGATGAATTAATTGAAAAACAAAAATGATGTAAAATGCGCATAAAAGAGGATGAATGGAGGAAATGAATAAAAGTTTTGAGAAGGAAAGAAAAAATGGGCCTGTGGAAGTTTTCACTTAATCAAGTGTTAGTATAATGTGTTTAATATGAAGCATTCGCTACTGAACAACCTGCTTTTTCAATAAAAATCTTCGTTTCATTCGAAAAGGCTCCTGGACAAAGTAAGTCAGATGATGAAAATAATGCTTTTAAGAGAACAATATACAGATGAAGGGGCATGCATCGGTAATAATCAATAGGTAGGATGAAATATAGCAAATGTAAGGATATTTAAGCGAAAGATGTCATTAGATGAAAGAAGCTATGGTTGGTGGAAGATATTTGCATAGAAGCAAGCAACAGCGGATGCTTTCTGGAATTATTTAATAATTTATGGCTATTTGATACGAAAAAGTGCGGAAATCTAAAAAAAATCGATGGTGGGGCTGGCGACAGTGACAGAATATAGCAACTAATTTTCATCCAATCCAAATTGTCTCCATGTTTAACAAGCATTCATAGGTTTAAAAGCTCAGTAACTTATTCTTATGAAAACTGGAGGAAATGAAACTTACAAAGCTTCTTCGTCTGGCAAAAAACGGAAGCAATTGTAAAGCGGTGATATAGTTATCGACTGCACATAACTTCTGCAATTCAGTGAAGAAAAAAACTGACATAGTCCAATTCCCTTGAACTAAAACAAGTCAAGCAATAATCTTTATCCTAATTGCAGTTGCTTTGTAAAAAAACATTGCCTTAACACAATCAGGACATAACCGAATCCTCTGTATTTCATGGTAATAATAAGTTTAATTCGGATATAATTTGCATAATATTCCAAAAGAAATAATTGGCGTTGACAATGGCAAAAATATAGTCATTGATGATCAGGAACTGATCAGCAATTGATGTCTACAAATGAGAATTAATATTGTTATTTAAAGAGGTGTCAGAGAATGATTAGCATAATTATCACTTCCAACTTCTTTGAAATCGTTTATTATAAAAATATTGCTGACAAAATCAAATAGATGCTGGAAAAGATTTGATTCTCACCACTGGTTGTCATTGACGGGATGGAAAGCTCAAGGAAAGATAAAAAGATAATTGACATAGAGTTGTATTAAAAAACGAAAATTCTTTTTTTAGTGAATGAATGACAGCAAAAAAGATGTCTGCGTGCTCTGTATATCATCTGGGAAGTAATTTCTCTTAAGACAGCTATTTTGGAGAATTAGTGTTCTATGGAAGAAATACGATCTGAGAATATGGAGAGCTTCACATTCTCCAGCTGGCAACATATCTTGTAGTGCGGATATGATGAATTTCAATTTGAAAAATCTCATTTAAATGTATTCTTCGATTGATATAAAGAAAATGACTAGCAGCTTTCTCTCAATGAAAACGAGTGTTTCATGGAAAAACTTCAAAGTGTGCTTTGTATTTATCTAAAAGTTACAAGAAGTAGCACAACTACGAAAATTACGCTAAGAATTAAAGTTTGTATTAATTTTTCTTTTAATGGAAATTTCTTTTCTGAAATTAGATGTAACGAAATTATTATTAGACTAAACTAATATCATATATTGTTCTGACGGAAGACACAAATTCTGCAAATTCGAGGAGCGAGGATTTTAAAAATTTTCGGAGTAGACATCATTATTTCTAGGTTTTACATTAGGATCGGAAAACCAGCTTATTTTCAAACCCATAATCTTTTTCATTTTTTTTTTTTTGTTTTTGTAAAATGAAATCGCGTGAACCACTTAATATTTTTCCCATAATTCATTAATCAGTATTAATTTAATGCATACCAATGCAAGATTTATTTGTGCACTCAATCAAACTTACTGATTGAGCTAAAAATTTGCAATTTTTTTTCTCAAAACAACGGCTAATTTTCCTCATAAATGATGTGATCAATTTTTATTTACATAAATTTGAATAAGATTACAAAATTTGCATCACTTTTAAAGCTTTTCCGTAATCCGAAGCTTTTTTGGTCTTTTTCAATTATTTACACAAAGTTTCTTCGTCGAAAATTTTCAATCTTCCAGAAGAACTAAGAATTATCATTTTGAACTTGGTAAATCGTACATATTAAAAAAATCATTTATTCTTAAAAGGGACGATGTATATTTTTGGTAAGTATTATTTTCTTTTTCAAACCTATCACATCTCAATGAAGTAATCATTGATAAAATTTCCAAAATTTCAAATCAAAAGGCTACTAAATTTTTTCTCAGTTTCACTGATAATATACTGAAGAAGTTATATGGTCCATTTTCTCAAATGAATAATATTCATGTCAAACAGCATCGATTACATCAAGTTACATTAATATCACGATTTCTTCAAAGAGTGTCATGAATTTGAAACAGTGGAGTGAAGCGTTATCAGTGAACTTTTACTTAAATCAATCGTTCACTTACAAACAGATTTGTTGGGAAAAGCGATTTACCGTATATTTCTTCTCGAATAACAGATAGCTCTCTAATTCATTCTATTTTTCTCTTTCTATCTTATTTCGAATATTTCTCACAAATGATACCCTGAGCCTATAAGCATAACCTGATTATAAATCTGTTCTAGGAGTGCATATAGAATGAAATACAAATTTCCGAACATTTAAAATGATATAAATTTTTTAATCTTATTCAAACTTATGTAAATAAAAACTGATCATATCATTTGTGAAGGAAAATGGCCATTGCTTTGAGAAATAAAAATAAATTACAAATTTTTAACCCGTTTGATTGAGCCAACGAATAAATCTTACATTGGTATGTGTTAAATTAATATTGATTAATGAAATATGGGAAAAATATTAAATATCTGAGACAAATTATTTGGCAAGCACAAACACTGCATATTTCTGAGGGATCGGATAATTATTCATGACTTTTCAGAAATCAGAGTTATTCGCGATTTCGTTTCCAAAAAAATGAAAAAATTATGGATTTGAAAATAAACTGAAATAATCTCGCAATGTAAAAAATAAAAATAATGATGTCTATGGGGGAGACAGGGAAATCGATGTCGCCTACCATATATCTTGTGCTTTCGGGTGCCTATTGCTCCAATTTTTCGACAGAATAATTTCTTAACCAGTAAGTATACAGTTATAAATACTATAATATTATTCGGACAAAAGGCGAAATGGGATCAAAGATGAGTTCAAATTTGTCTTCAAAGCATTTACATACTCGATATTATTCTCATTTGATATGAATATATTGCAAGACTTGAGAATTATAATAGTTTATGGAAACATTTGGACAATTATTATAATCAGCTTTTCCGCATAGCCACTCTGAACTGCAGCACTCTTTCTCATCCTGTTTATCAGGAAGTCGATGATTAATAAGCACAAATCGCTGTTAAAATGACAATCAGTTAAAACATGAAAGTAATGTCAGAACAAATTATTTTCAATTTTTCAGTGATTAATAAAATTTTTATTCGATTTTGAAGGATAAAAAATAATCGTGTTCGAAAATCGAAATCATAATATTATCATCAAATCTATACTACGACCTAAAACTGATTATTGCGAAAAAATTTCTTAAAGAAACTGAACGACATGTAATTTTTAGAAAAAAGATAAAAAACAAAAAATAAAAATAAAATCGAACTTAGCAAAAGTTAGAAGAGCTTGAATTGCAGACGAAAAAACAAGGTTGAATTGAATTAATCTATCTGCTCAAAATCTTAATCAAGAGGAGACCATTTCTGTTCTGGAAATACTTCTGAATGTTGGATTTTTTATCTAAATAAAAATGATTCTTCCTACCATTTCATTTTTTCTATGCTATATAAAAAGCATTGGGAGTTTCATTATGACATTTTATTAAATGAAAATCAATAATCCCAAAAAAAGCATGACACTGAGTTAAGCAGAATAAACTATATAATGATATTTTTGTAATCCTTCACGCAGGCAACGAATATTGGAATATTCATTTCATCAAATTAATGCTGGAAAAGCACACGTAAAGCGAAAACTACGCATTGTTATTTATTATTAGAAAGAATGCCCAATTTTTTTAAAAAATTTTTTCCATCTCAAATTATTCATTCAAATATGTAAATGTATCACGACAAAGATCAATTATTCATTCAGATGCATAAATGTGTCGCTGCAAAGATCGCTCTGGCTGTGAAATCACTGGAGAGTTCGTGCTTGCTTATTCTGAATTTATATTAGCCAAAATATGAAGTTTTTGAAATTGATTTAGTTTTGAATTTTGAACAGATATACCACATGATTTTTTACCTATGAAATCTGCATATACTGAACAATCAGCTGAAGCATAGGATTTTCTATCTAATAAGGATTTTCTGATGTTTACTATATTCATTAAATTTTGCAATAATTAATCTCTTAACTAAGTCTTACGTTGCGCTATGCAATTAGATTAGCAATCAAAACACAGAAGAATGTCAGGTGCAGTTTGTATTCGTAGTAATGTATTGTTTCCGTTGTCAAAGATAACACCGGTGGTTCCATTCGGTTGAAAAATAATGCTATCGGTATCTTAATACGTTGAACATTCTATACTGAATATTTTTTTTTTCATTTTTTTTGAGGAAATAAAGTCCATCCATTAATTTTGTTTATATTTTTGGTAATTGCTTTTGCCTTAGTTCGTTCATATTTTAAGTTTTCATTTCAAGCAAAATCTAATAAAGTTTGAATTTTTTAATGTGTTTTAATTCAAAAATTAAATCTCAACAAATACGGAACTACTTTCGGGTTGAACTTTGGGCCAAATTAGATCTAATAGTAAAGAAAAAGTGAAGATATGGAATTGATATTATGTAAATATTTATATAGTCCCTTACCAGTCATTTATCTATTTTCTTAACCATTAATATTATCCACTATTTTTTTTTTTGTTTTTTAATTTTTGCAATTTTCTTATCACCGCTTACTATACTTTGGAGATGTGATAACATTTTTATAACAAAATATTAAATTCAAGTACTCGGTATCTTAATACGTTGAACATTCTATACTGAATATTTTTTTTTTCATTTTTTTTTGAGGAAATAAAGTCCATCCATTAATTTTGTGGATAAAATTAGTAAATATAACAGTGATTTAAGCTTTCAGCTACGAATTCTTAAATTTAAATTCAACAATTTTTTTTTTTTGGTACTGAGAAGTTAGAAACTGGAACATTATCTCCAAATGAGAGCTTTCGTTCGATCAGTATTTCGAATTGTTTTTCCATAATACTTTTGTCTCTTTTCGAATTTGATTCAACTCAATTCAATATTTGAGAAAAACAAGGCGGTACGATAAAATGAATAAGTGGGAGAAATGATATAAAAATGCGTTGTAAGAAATTTGGTCAAAAAATCTGGAGAAATGTGAACTCGAATACATTTATACTCCAGAAAAAAAAATGAAGGAAAAAGGAAGGAATTTGAAGAATCTATTTTTTATGATATATTCTGAAATTAAAAGCAGTATTTTTCAAGCATATAATAAATATATCAACAAATTATATAGCAAAAAATTGCTAAATCTGTATGTTGAGTGCAATTTCTTAATAAAATGTTAATTTGTTCTTCAAATATCAGTAATTTTCTTGCATAATTAATAAGTTGCAATATTATTCTAATTGCGGTAAAATACCTGTAATTAATCACAATAATTAAGAGTTGTGTCGATATTTCCTGAATTATAACAATAGAAAGTGTGGCCACAGAAAATAACCATAAACAATGTAAAATTAGAAATATATTTAAACATGAATGAAGTAGAAAATATTTCTTAAGATTTTTTATAACTTACAGGAACTATATGGGATTTGATGAGATTCACATAATGAAATTAATTAACTAATAATCTTCAGTGTTTCTGTTATTAAAAGATGAAAAAATAGTCAAATTAAACGAAAATTATATATGCCAAAAGTTTTTCTTGTGTAGTATAAGTTATATAATTTCACATAATGATTTGTGTTAATGACAAATTTATAAGATCGCAGGAAATCATTTAAATTACTGGTAAATTGTGCAATTACTTGATTTCATGAAATTAAAACCAGTATAAAAGACTTTGCAAATCAAAGTTTAATTGAGAATCACTGTAGTCAACAAATTGAAATCTAATGATGGGTTCATTTTGTTTATATTTATATTCTACGTAAGTGATCTCATGATTTTATTATGCCTTTTAAAACCTCAGTTTTAAAAACATCATTCAAAACCATTTATTTCACGAACATTTTCATATTTTATATATATTGAATTGCGTAAGTTTTTAGATTGTTCATATTTTCAAAAACTTTTACTGTTATATTTACTCAACACTAGGAAATGATCGAATATTTGTTTGGACTCAGCCCATGAATTCTAATTAAATTTCAACAAAAGTATTAAAGGTTGAAGGTGAGAAAATGGTGGTTGATTTTTTATTCTTTCAATGAAAAAGAAGAAAAATATCACTTTTTTTCAGACAAAAATTCTGAAGGCTACAATTATTAAATATGTATGCATTATCCTGCCCGCAAATGTTGCAGATTACGCTATCATCGTTATTTATTCTGCAACATCATGGAAATAGAAGAAAATTACAGAAAAACTCTACAACCACAACGGCGATCTTTGCTTTTGACACATTGCATAATATTCTGCGTATGAACATCCGAGTTGTTTGAGAACGGTATCTGGTACTAGTGGTCGCTTCAAGAAGTTCCATCTAACCCCTATATCATCTGTAACTGTGTCAATTCACTCCCGACAAATCATGCTATAATGATTGCGACAATCATAGTTCAGCATTTGAAAATGATGACATCTTGCAATTCACGCAACAATAAAATCGGTATACGTACCAGATGAATTTCGCACTAGCAAAAGGATGAAGCTAATTACACGATGGTAGATGAAATAAATTTCAGAATCTCTTTCATAAGCACTGAGTAGGTTAGGCAAAGGGAGAGATTTAATTTGTGTGTATTTTTTAAATCCAACTTATCTAATCGGTATAAGAAGTTTATCACTTCTCTAATTTTTGTATCCATTAGTTTTATGATCGCTTACTTAAATTGATGTTCGAAATGACATAAATCATTAAAAGAATAGGTAATAGAAACAAAAAAAATTATTGTAAAATTGAAAAGCAAACGATAGGATTCATTTTAACAATAAAATTTTGGGATGTAGTTGGCCTAATTACCGCTATTCATTTCTGATGAATAGTTGGAAGACTAAGCCGCTAAAAAGACTTCTCGAATGACTTCATCTCAAAATTTTGCTGGACCGTTTGACTTATAATGTTAGTTAGCAGGTAATATAATGTTAAAAGATAATGAAAATTTTGGGAAGACGCCCATTAGCTTAACAAAATTTGTTATGATACAAATTTCAATTTAAGTTTTTCAATAAATCTCTATAGTAAGATTTGAAAATCGAATGAATTTTTTTCTGACTAGATTCAATTGTAGGATTCAAATACCAATGAACTGACTTATTCTTTTAGACAAAAACATGGCCTAACATGATCTTTCTAAAAGAAGTTCATAATCTCGACCGATTCCTGGGTTCTCTAGCATACTTTCACTTCCACTTTTTTCGAACAATTTTGACATCGCTGGACATTCATCAAAATAACTAATAAGTGGATAAAGAAACTGAATAAATTAATATTTTAAGTCAGAAGAAAGAACTTTGAATTATATAATAAGAACTGAATAATATAATGGAAATATTTCACAGTCCTATATTTCATACATGGAATACGTAATTAATGCTGAATAATTATATATTTAAATTTCGATGAAATTAAAAATATGTGAACAAAAGTGCCACAGCAAAACAACAAACACAACATACTATTTAGCTTCATATATGTACTAGCGTAGTTATATTTTATTAAATGATGCATTCTTATTATTTATTTGAAAATATCTAAAACAAAAGGAAAAACGATTCAGTTTAGTATTTTTTTTTTATCGTCATATTATTTAATATTTCAGGAAATAGATTAGCCGAGCACTTTTTTTTTGTTCTTATTAATTCCAGCGACTTTTCAATAGTCTTCAAGCAATTTTGTTTAATATATGATTTCGTATGAGACTTAGCGGTTCTGTTTCCATAAATAATAAACGAAGATTATTACTGTTAAAACTAAATGATCATATCGATCAAACATTTGTTCAATTTTCCCTTTTATTATAACTTTCATGTAAATGATGTGCATGCAGTTTGCAAACTGGAACATGCTTATGAAACATAACGACTGGACAATTCAGAGAAGTCATAATGGATGCAAAAATTCAAGGTATAGTTTTACTCTCTCCCACCTACGCATCATTATTCATATATTTCCTCCGTGAACCATGATTTGCAGAACGGCTCATATTTGACTATTATTTTCTCTTCAAGTTATATGGACACTGGTAATGAAACTATGTGTCTCGGGCGTTGGTAGTTGAGCGTGAATGGTCAGATTCGATTTAGATATTATCTTTTTCTCTACATTTACTTATTGATAAGTATTCAACTCAATTTCAGCTTTGGCGATTGCAATGACTGTCACTGAGGGATGATATTCCGTCGTGATTTATGCGGGATTTTTTGTGCTTTGCTCACTTATTCAGCAATGGTTTATGCCGATTATGTAGTCATAGTATGGCTCATTATACCTACGTTTATACAGAGGTATACTTTGATTCATTTCGAATCTTTCCAATAATGCAGTTCCACTGTAATAGCAGTCTTTCATCTCACAAAAAACAGTTAGGTATACCTCTCATTACGGTCAAATTTCATTAATACTATAATTGTTACGAAGACGATGACGTAGATAAAGCACTGCGTTCATTTCGAACTGTGGTATATATTTTATCATCTATTTGTAATAGTGAAGCTCTGACTTTTAATACCTAACCTACCTCAGTAAAAGCATTCATTAAGCTTTACACAAATATGAAATAAAATATGTTAGTAAAAAAAAAGTTACGAAAGGATAATTTATGGTATTTTTATTAGTAGTTGCAATTTATGGGGCGTATTACATGCAGTGATGTTTAATACAATATTATCTTTTGCATTTGCATCTCACTTGCGAACAATGGTTACGGATCCAGGTATTATACCCATTAATCGGAAAGGGTGTGTTAATTCATAATTCCTTTTCAAAAATTCAGTCAAGTATTATTTAACTTTTAGCTTATGTATTCCACCAAATACTTAGTAAGTTAGAAAAATACTAACGAAAGTTGAAATGTCAAATTAACTTAGTCCGTTTAGATGTTAAGACTATAGAATGGATGAGGGAAAGAGGAATGACTGAGAATAATTTGTGTTTATTTATGTAAATATATGTGTGTGCACATTGATTTTATCATAACTTTCAGTGCTGAATTTAAATATCCATTGTAATTTGATTGTTTATGTTTAATATTTATTTCAATGTGTTTGCAGGTTATTACGTTGTAGTGAAAATCATCTTTCAAAGCTGATTACCGATAGTGAATCTAATAATACGGACAGCGATATAGAACTGATAGGAGAAAAAAACAAATTTGTGGTGTCTTATTTAACATTTTTTTTTTATGATTATATCATCGGTCAATTTTTATGATTTTCATAAAACTGTTCAATAGCATAAAATGACATTGTCTAATTAGGCTGACTTACAATATAATGTATTATCTTGTGAGAAATTTTGAAACTCGTAATGAATTTTTTCAAGCGAAAAGATTGGACAGTTTGTACTCGATGTAAAACTTATAGACCACCACGAGCACATCACTGCCGTATTTGTCGATGCTGTGTTCGAAAAATGGATCATCACTGTTAGTTATATTTAATTTTTCAGCGATGTTCATATTAAATATGCTTGAGCTATCACTGAAATATTTTCATTACAGTCGTAAGATATGTTTCTTTTCTTTATCACCAAATGGATTTACGATATCTGCTTTATAATTCCTATGCTATAATATCTTGTACTACTCATCATAAATTCCGGAAATTAGATGAAAAGAAGATATGTGGTGATTGGTCATTCTGGTCTTCTATCTTAATCATGGACCATAGATAGAAGATTTAAATTACGAGATTATTACTTTTGAAGAAAATATCTTTGATTTTCATTTTGAGATTTTTTTTGGTTCAGCATAGAGTTGATTCAGCACAGAGTTTTTTTGGATTCAGATTAAGGGAAAAAATGAAATAAACGAATATGAAGTGAACTAATATCTCGCAGTTAAAGTGTTTATCATACTTATTTTCATATATTTATTAAATTTCACATGTTTTAAGGTCCCTGGGTTAATAACTGTATTGGTGAGTTCAATCAAAAATATTTTCTGCAGTTTCTGTTGTATGTTGGTTTATCATCAGGATATGCTCTGAGGTATGTTTTTCGAACATTTTTAGCACTGCGGATCATGCTTTTATTGATGGCTTAATGCAGAATTTTTGTTGGTCTTTGCCAGATAATTAAAGTTTCAAACATTAGTTGAAGTCTTCAACAATCTTTCCGACTGAAGAGTTTTTCATTTGGTTTACCAGCTAGGTCGTGAAGTTTAAAAAATTATTTTTTTAAAAAAAAGTACTCATTAATTCTGTTTTGTTTTTTTTGTTTTTCCCATATTTTACCATTTCAACATATCCTTATTTCCATTTTTTTACTATATAATTTACAGCTTAATTTTAACAATTATGTTTTGTAACTTTTCTTCATACGACGCTTTTTTGAAATAACATAATTTGTTTTTTTTAGTTTAATAATGACAACTTGGATGCATCATGATGAATACTATATGAAAGGATCCTATGAACAAAGTATACATCATACAAAAATGTTAATGCTTATAAAAATTTCATCGATTTTATTATTTCATGACCATAACAAATATATTAGATCTATTAAAAATTTACTATTTTTCTTAGATTGCATACAGTTTTTCTATTTATTGAAAGCGCGCTTTTTGGTTTGTTCGTTTTGGCAATTTCATGCGATCAGGTAATTCAATAAGAAATTAAATTCACTGCAAGAAGAAATATTGTATGATATTTAAAGTTTCATTTTTGTGATATGATATGATATTTGCAGTTATATTAATGTTTTTTTTAGATGCAGGCAGTTCTAAACGATGAGACAGCAGTAGAAACAGCTCAGCGTAAAGAATTTCATAATCGAGTAGTTCTGTCACATTCGAAAATAACTCTGATACGGAAAGTTTGTGGCAGTGGTATGATTTTGAAAAGTGAATGGGGAAATTATATTCCATATTTTTCTTTTCATTTTTCCTTTTTTATCTTTTTCCTAGATAATGAGATGTTCACCTTTGCTGTTTACAGCATACCTAATGAATATTGTATAACTTATAGATTATTTTGCAAACAGAAAGATTTGAAATTTGGTTTGATTTTTGATTTTTAGGACCGATGATATTGTGGTTATTACCATGCTCAACTTTACCGATAGGACGAAATGTGGTCCAACTCTCGGATCAATCATTCATTGCTTAAAATTTGATAGATACATACTTCGAAATAGTTCAGAGCGTTCAGAACTAATTTTTTGTTTTCTCTTGATATAAATGTTTTGCAATAGATTCTTGACAATATTTATCTTGTGATTTGGTGTTATAAAGTTCTAACACTAAATTGGTCAACCTGAGTACCGTCATTTCTCATAGTTTAAATGACAAGTAATGCGACTGGAAGAATGTTCGTTGAATAGTTCTTAAGCACTTTTTAAATCTTACCGCATTTTCCTTAAAATGTTGGACGCAGATGAAGTTAGTCGAAATAGCAGTTATACCGTCATATAAACTGCGTTTTATTTCTGCATCCAGCTCAGTAAAAGAAACATCTTGAACTGTTTTTCTAATCAGATGCTACATTCTCATGTCTTACAGTTGGTGCTTTCTGTTTTTTTTATGATGATAAACTTTTTATTCACTCTTATGAATTATACTACACTTATCATTGTTACATTTTTATGCATAACATGGCTATGTGACAGACTGTTTTGTTACATGTGACTGTTTTTGTTATTACTAGCTTATACATTATATCGCTACAGAAAAAGTTTCTTTCGCTTGAAATTTAAAACTTTGCAAAAAACTCCAACGTCTTATAACTATTTACTTCATTTGGACTGTCTATCTGCTTCCAATTGTACTCAAAACTACCACTACGAATACCAAGTATAAGTTGATATTTCTCATTTCTTTATATTACTCGTAAGGTTCATAACAATCGCATGCGAAGCACTGTAAGGAATTTAAGGACTTCGGGTTTTGTGATTTGTGAAACAGAAGACAGTGACGTACAACTTTAAAAATTTTCAATGCCTGCATTACATGGAAAATTTCAGTACCAATTTCTAGCACTGCTAGGGCAAGACAATCGCGTCTACACACCGTATTAGTGAAACCTCTCAAGTTTCCGTAATTTCTTGAAAACTAGATGCAAATATATCACTTATGAGCTAATAGTAAATGACTTTCAAAATATAGCGCTCAGATGAAGGATGAAGATACAATATTGTTAAATTGTTGGCTACAATTATGTCACATTTAAGACAATATGATAATAATGGAGGATGCTGCTTGCAACATCTAGAATTACGTGTTCTGCTATAAATGAAAATGTGAAAGTTCCCACATTTTTGTAACTATTGATAGAAAATGAAGACGACTGACCTATTAATGATAAATTTCAAATATGTATATATATAATTTCGTATACCTATTAATGATAAATTTCGTATATTAATTTTAGTGAACATACAACATAAACGGTAGTAACAGTACTATACTCAAAGAGAGTAATAAGAGTTATAAAAAAAATAATAATAGCAAAAATAATAATAGCAATACGCTTTAGTAGTAGTACTTGGTCGATAAATATGTATCAAATAATGGTTAAAGATATCACAACGGAAAAAAATGATATCACAAATTCAACCTGTTCAAAGAAAAATGAAAAATGTATGTTTTGGCTTATACTATCATGCGAGAAATGTTATCCATTACTAACTGGTATTCGTAAATTCAATACGAATTCAAAACAGCATAACTTATAACTACATGAAATCTGACGAGTGTATTAAAATTGACAAACACTGTAAGCTTTTTAATTCATATGATCATACCATCAGAACATGTAGTCGTGTTATCACCAATAGGGAATAATCGAATCGATATAATGATATTTTGGGCAAACTTATGATTGAAAATTTGTGAACTTATGAAATTTCAATGCATTTTTTTATATAATGCGATTCCATCCGAAATATGTTTTATTTTTTTCGGAAAGTCGAGTAGTGAACTTTTTTTCATAAAATAAGTGAAAGACTTTGAAGTCAAAACCTAAGGAAGCTACTGAAGTGACAGAGACAAATTCCAAGGCATAAAAATTAATATAATTAAATCCCCAATTATAATGTAATAATATACCGGAAAAGTATGCGTTACGGGAATTAGAAAGACTTGAAAGGACTGGGTGAAATCTTCACAACTAAATTCAAATTACTAAGAGTTGATAATTGTGTAAAAATCGAAGTTAGTTACAAGAAAGTAATTTCTGAACAAAATCTACAGCATCTTAAAGAAATTTGTACAAAACATTATGCATTCACAGTTTTATTCATTTCCGAAACCTTCTGTTTCATCAATAGCTCTATTTAGTTTTTCAGCGAGCTGTTCATAAGATCTATAAGGTGGTAAATCAAGTCTATTAAAGCAAGTATGCGAACGTGGCAACCAATTCTCCTTGCCAACTCGTTCAATGCAAAATAGCTGCGGACCTGTCGAACCAATCAATTCGGAAAAACCACCAACAGGTACTCGACAAGTTCCTGTAACAAATTGCAGAAGGCGCGAGCGTTTCTCTTGATCTAGTGAACGAACAAACTGCCAAAACCACAAGACCTAAATTAATTGCAAATGAAAGACAATAAGTCTATGAAAATAAAAGTAAAGTCAACACAGCATTCATTTTTTTTTCATTTGCTTGTCATCTCATTCGCTATACTTAGAAGGAATAAAACTGATATAAATAAATAATAAGTAGAAAACTATTCAAAAATTTATATCCCTGAAATTAATTCAAATATTACATTTTCTTCTATAAAGGAAACAAGTAAAACGAAAAGAGGAAATTTTCAGCAGCAAAAAGAGGAAATCCTAAATATATTTAATAATTCCCATTACCTTTTCGGAAAATATCATAACATATCGACTTTTCTCTTTGCATTTAATTATGTAACCGATTTGTTTAGAAAATTTTTTTATGAAAAAAGCTAATATCATTTCCTACTCAATAAATTTTAGAAGCTTATGTTACCAAAATTTACCTGTTTACTTTGTGGTGCATAATGCCTATAAACAGTATTTCTCTGCCAGTCATCAACATCAACATCTTGCATTCCACAAAGCAACAGTTCCAGTTCACGTTCATCAAAATACTGTAACCATTCAAGCGGAAAAACAGAATTAAAACCAGTGAAGAATGCCGTGTTTGCTGTTCAATACCACGATTGAATCGCCATTCCATTAACAATTCGATATATTCTTCCTTATTTTTTTCACATACTTTCTATAACATATATAACAGAAAAACCAAGTGACAAACACTGAAAATTATAAGCCAAAATTTTAACAGAATGGACTATTGATAACGTAGTTAATAAGATAATTTCACTCCAATTTGAAATCTTATAGATTATTATCAGAAAAAAAAAATAAAATCCTAGAGCACCGCATATATATATTAATTGCTAGTAGCAAGCGCAAGAAAAGACTTTTGAATCCTAAAACAGCGAGCGATTCTCAATACTTGATTACCATAAAACAAATTAGGATACAGCATGCGTACCAATTCAGCGCCATCCTCCTTTAATTCATGAGTTCGAATTTCGCCTAATAACTCATAATCAGCAACAAAGTAGAGTTCCATGTCACATTCATCCACATTGTTCTCTTTGATCCACATTAAACTGTTGTAAAATTCAGCATCAACGCTTTCCAAGTCTTTCAATGCAAACTTTTTTCTGAGCATTTTTTTATAAAAAGGCATAGTAAATCCACTATAAATAAATTTCCCATGAAAAAGAGCCTGAAAACGAACAAATGAACCAAGAATAAATACAAGGAAAAAATCCTAGCAAATAACCAAGACTAAAAATTTTTTCTCTCTTGCGAGACTATCATAAGATGAAAAGATATAGTTCTCCTTATATTGGAAAATTAAAAATTCAATTATACAGCAAAATAAATAAATTACCTTCCACAACAAAGAATAAAATGACAAAAAATACGAAAAAAGGTGAAAAAAAATTCAAAAAGACACCATGGCGATAAACCGTCCAATACATTCAAAATATTTCAAATGATCAGGATTAATAAATGAGGCAGGATTGATCTGCAAACTATAATTATTTGCTCCAGCGTACATGAACAAACAATACATAGGATTGAGTACTTCATGCGATAATAGAAAGAACCATTCCCTTAAATAGACAAATTATTTTCAAATCTTTTAAAGCGATATGAAAATGTTACAAAAACAAATAGTCAAATAAATTTTGGAAAAAATGATAATAAAATTTCTCCTTTGAAATTCAAAAATATTTGTTTTCGAAATAAATAAAAATTAATCCTATTTATTTTGGTCTCTGAAGAAACGCATTATTTTGCCCTTTACTTACAATAAAAAATACCTCGCGACGCCGCCGTAATCGAGACCTTCTTCGCCGCGGAACTGTATGTAAAGGCGCCTACGAAGATCCACCGGATTCTTTCGCATTATCTATAATTTCCTAAGATTGATTACAATATTATACATTATTTATGGTTCCAGATGATATTTTTTATATTATTTTGATCATATCAAACATTAAAAGTCACCTCCTGATATGAATCCTCAAACAAGTTATTCCGAGAAACAGCAATTTTCACATGATTTGGAATACTGTTCGACTGAAAAAAACTTTTGCTTCAACTAGAAACAATTTGATAGAGAAGATATTATGAAGTATTTGAATTGCAATATCTTCCAGAACTATTTTTCTCTTCACTTTTTTCATTCTATACTTTTCATCACAAAGTAATGAATGTGAAAAAAATTGTAGATGATGTAATGTATTAAACTTTGGCTACTAATTCCAAAAACAAAACCATTTACAGCAGTATTCCGATATATATTTAACAAATAACTTACCAGACAAAGATATCGAAATTGAGCTATTTTCCATCTAAATGTTCTTTCGAAGCTCATCGGCAACCCATTTGCACCTAAAGGTCCTACAGGCTTCCCAGTACGAGGATCATTATAAGTGGTCGACTTAGTATTATGATCAATAAAAAAAGGTACTCCTTGCTCCGTAAACCTCATTTCCCAACCGTCTGGCAGCGGTTCATCCGATAAGCTATAAAAATTTATTTCATGAGGAGAAAATTATCTCCATATAAATTTTCAGGAATATTTCAAAAAATCCAAAATTTATTTTAAAAAAGTTTAGAAGAGCAAAAAATGCAGCAATTTTGAATTTAACTAACGTAAACTATTAACAATTCCAATCTCATGCGTCACTTAACAATAACTATTTGCATTTCATTCCTCTTGCTACTCAACTTTTAAAAAAACCACAGAATACTAAAAGCGTGATTTAAATATACCCTTGAGTACGTGGGTCTTCCCATTGTGTTGTTCTATTAACATGGTTAACAAAATATATACGTCCAGTATTTGGATCAGCACGTTTTTCCCAGCCATTTGGTAATGGACCCAATGGGTCATCGTTTGATATCATCGCATTTGACTGAAACAACACTGTCACAATTCTTGATAAAAATTTTTTTAAAATGAACATATCAATAATTTTTAAATTGAAGTTACTCCTCTACGCTCATTAGTTCCAAAAAATATATCGCAAAAATATGAAAGTGAGTGATTTACAAGTCTCAACCAGCATCGAGTTTGAAATTTGGATAGAATGCTTAATCAATATATCACATTGAATGGGTAAGGCTATTGATGTTTTTTCATAAACTAGAGAAATTTTCTTCCTATATACATTTCAACGTTGTTAACTTATTATTTCAACTCTATTTTCTATCATATCCAATTTACTCAAAATGAAACAGCGAATAAGATAACTAATAAAATCATCAAAAATATAATATTACAATGCAGAAATAATAGTAAATACCATCTTAAATAAGTATATAGTTACATTAAATACCAACAAATGAGATGAAGAATATTAAAGTTCAATGTAACACCTGTAACAAATATCTTTGTTCCCACTGATGCATTGCTTGATCCCTATTTGACTGCCATAATTCACGTGCCTCTAGCATGTCGGCCGTAGGTCTCTGCCACGTAGTTGTTCTTGTATTATGATCTACATAATATACACGGCCTCGAGGATCACGCCGCATTTCCCATCTGCAAACTGTGTTGTGGAGTTAATGATAACATATATGAAAATTTCCACGGAAAAATCACATCAAAGAAGTTATGATGCCTGAAAACACATTTTTTAGAATACTAAGACCCATTACAGTAGTGTAAAATAAAATAACATGTTTTATTTCGTTTTATTAGTAATATAATGATGTTTATTCGATTTATGTTGATGTTTATTTCCTTCGTTTATAGTATGCATCACTATCGAACCAAGAATTTCATTTGAAGTCCAGAAGTATGAGGTAGTAAATTGCAGTTATAGAAATAAGAAAATACACTTCGTTTATGCGAATATAAAATAACTTGCCCAAATGGCAATGGCGTTGTGCTTGGACGTTCCCATGTTGTACTCTTTGTTGTGTGATCTACATAATATTTTCGTCCGTAAGCATCGTAACGCAATTCCCATCCTTCCGGCAAACGCTCCTCAGCTACGGCTGAATTAGCTAGAGTCTGCGAAAGCATAGTGTCTCTACTTTTTCCTGCAACAGTTTCTATATATATAACACTGCATGTTTTGAAACACGCAGCAAGCATTAAGTATAAATTTTATCCAAGGAAACCGCAATAAAAGCCACTGAAAATATACTAATACATTCACATGAATATCACCAGAATTATTCTTTCGATTAATACTGTTCGCTGCTGAGATAGAACTGGTGGTGGTAGTAACAAGAACGCCATTCGTCATATTATTCGGACAAGACGTGGATGCTTCACCGACGTGCTCTTCAGTAGTACGATCTCCTCCTGAAAATTTCTTCATTATATTATTTTTTTTAAATATTCTTAATTTCACACCTATCATGGAGAATAAAGATTCGAAACAGAAGAATAAATAAATATGGAAGATATCTGATTTTCCAAGAACTTTTCGAGAACATTGAAAAAACTATGAGGATAAAAAATCAAGATCCAATTTAATAGAAAATAATTTTGAGACAATCAAGATTTTTAAATACAAACATAGTACTTCAGTTGTTAATGAATAACAGTATGTCAAACAACATTATGAAAACTTCAATACATAAGCTTTTATGTGAATGGAAAAGTAATTTTGCATCTCTCAATGCAAATCATTATAAAAAAAAAGTAAAAAACTCGAACCAAATGACTTGACAATCTGGTGAAGATATTGCAAACGAATAAAGTAGAATATATTCTCAATGAAAGAACGTGGGAAAAGTACCATATAATCACCTACTGCGGCTGATTAAGTATAGAACGGCACCAAAAATGATAAAAAAATTACAAGTATTTATAAAGCATATCTGCGGGAGTCTGTTAATCAAAATGCAAGGACTTTCAAAAATTATGTATTTGAGGATGACAATAATGGAATATAACCAGAACATTTCCTTAAAAAGCGATCCTCATCATGTTATCAGCATGCTCAAATATTATTTGAAACATTAACACGAGTTTTCTAAAGCTAAAATACTGCATCATTGTAAACCTTTAATCACTGTTTCCCATTTTTTGTCAAAAGCAAAAAGACAGTGATACTATCCTGTCACTATTTCAAAATCGATATAATCATAAAAATAAAAACAAAAAATTTCATATTGATTTGAAATATGAAAATTGTACACGAAATATCTCGATATAAGAATTGCTCAGTAGTGGCAATTTTACAATCACTGGCAAATGATTATAATTCCTGGAATTTATGTACATCTTTCAAATATCTTTTACATTACCCTAATTTTACTTCAAAAAAAAATACTTTAAGTTCAAAAAAAAGCAAATCACATAAATTTCAGTTTCCTCCTTCATCTTTTCTTCTCCCCAATTCATATTTAGCAAATTATTAAAAGCAAACATTATTTAAAAATGATTCGAACGAAAATGAATAAATTACTGTAGTGTTGATAAGAAAAAAAAATGAACCAATCGATGGAGAAATGCAGAGAATCAAATTGAATGAGAGAAACAACAGAATTAAAAATAAATTTTGAAAAGGCTGTTGAATAACAATTTTATAGGAAAAAATTTGCTGGCAAACTAAATATATCTAATGTTGCGAAAAAACCCAGAAAATGGATTCTACCTACGAGATGAAATTCCATGGCATTCACAAAATAGAAATGATTACCTGACTTTCTAAAACTTCACTAGAAGTTACTGCTTATTCTCTTTTTATTTTAATACAAAGTAATTCATTTTAGAAGAATAACTTACACTCACCATGATTGCTTTAAATATGTAATGCATGGAATTTTTTTTTTTGTACTGCTCGTTATATAAAACAATATCGGTTCCCTTCTGCTATGCCTCTATTGGAAATTTCAATCAACAGACTATTCTCGAATCTTCGAAATAAATCATATTTTATAATTCAATTCGTTTCAAATTTATTATATTTGTAAATGAAAAATCATTCAGCGATTATTCTAATATTATAACTTTTATTCGAAACAAAGTATGCCCTTTTCTTTACTCTTATGATTAACTGGATCTGTTGATAAATCTTACGATTAAATAATGGTATTTACAAATAACTATTTTTGAAGGGAGGAACTGAAAGAATTTACTAAATGCTATTCAAAAACTATATACGAAAAAATGTTTCAGAATTTTTAGAACTTCAAATTACAGAGCATTGTGATGGGAAAAAAATGGAAAAAATGTTCCACTATGATAAAAAATAGAAATAAGACACCACAGATGATAATCATTCGATATTTGATCATGATAATCAGAACAAAGTTATATACTAGTCAATTACGTTACGATTTCATTTCACAGTATCATTTGTTCAATATTCACAGCATAACAATGAATAAAATTTTTCTGAGATAAACTCAGTATTTTAAGCAGAGCATCTATCTACTCAGATGAACCAGAAGCATTTCAGCACTGTGTAAAAAACGTTGCCAAGTAGCTGGCTCTCTGTGTAAAACATTATCTTAAAAGAAGAAACTGATCATGTTAAACCAGTCGCTCTTATTTCGATGTAAAAAACTACATAACTTTATTTTTTCTTTTACTCCACACATAACTTCCAGTTCCCATTGACAGTACTGCTGATTAAATCATACTCACCCATATTTTTTCTCCTGGGACGTATAATGGTACCAGATAATAAAATCTTCAATTCACCTACTCTTGCCATATCTTTTGGTGAAGAAAGCTGCAGTGTTATCTTTGTGTTGTCAACTGAAAAACACTGATATTACTAAAAGAATGGTGATATAAATCACCATAAATATAAAAATTATAACTCTACTCTTTTATGATGCTAAGATTTAAGCATTTTTAATGAAACTATAATTTTAATTCTAAAATGAAAAAGATCTATCTGAATTAATTGTTTAGTGAAATAACAAAGATAGGCATTCAACAAAATTAAGACAAGAAAAAAGCAGGATGAATAAAAAAGATCGCTGAAAAAAAAACTACTGCATACAATCGTTAAATATTCAGTAGTGCTACAGCCTTTTCTTTAGTCTTGACTTGTCGATAAAATTTGAATGGAGATAGATATCATGCAGAAAACTAAATCTCCATATCAGAATGTCAATAGGCTAAAGATTTATACTACAAGCAACACGGATGTAGCACATTTGAATTACCTAATGGAGGAAAGAGAAATGTAAATTATAAAAATGTCGCCACAAACTTACATTTTCCACTATCTGATTCTTTCTTGACTGCATGAGACATTTTCAGCATTTTCTGACCAATCAATGAATCTTCGAATAATTTTGATTTTCCAAATACACGAAATTCAAGAATCGATGATTCGTGGACTTGAATCTGTGCATTAAACATGAATTATATGAATGAAAAGACTTTTTTTAAGAAAAAAATTTTAAATAAATTCAATTCCATATTTTAACTTATAAAGCTACTAAAATTCAGTGGTCAATAAAAATGTAAAAAAACATATGAAATATTGGAAATGAAATCATTATCTCAATTTTACCGATCCAGAATGAACCAATTTACAAAATATTCAAGTGTATCAAACCGTAATATCGGCATTAAGAAAACATCTAGAACATTTAATAGAATAATCGAACCACAGATCAATCTTATCAATCTACATTTTACAAACGGTCTAGATTAAACTTGAAGGATTAACGAATAACAATAGTTTCTTCAGTGAATATAATAAGAACATTTTGCATATTAAGTTGCAAAAGAAATAAAATATAGAAATCCAGTAATTTTCATATCACTTACCTGCATTTGCTCATCCCACTGCGGTGCATTCGTCTTTTTCCGAACCGCAGTTTTTCTGGAAGGACAGAATCAACAATCATTTCAACATAGACATCTGGTGGCTTATTAAATAAACCGCTAACGCCATGCATTTGCTGATATTACTGTAATACATGGGAAGATCAGATATTTCAGCAAGAAAAAAAGCAAATATGTCTGTATTGTTCCATGAATTTTATATGCAGAAATGCCACGTTTTTATATGCCGAAATGTAAATAGTTCGTGCAATTTTGTGTTCCACTACAACTAAACTTAAAATCAAAATATTATGTTAGAGGAAAGCTGTCATATGCGAGCACAATATTGTATGAAGCCCGGAATGTACGATAATGTTTGCTAGTGAAGATTAAATATATGACAATTCCACATAAAAGTACATCGTTTTTCGCTTAATATGAAAAAAATCTAATGTAATTGAACTTACTAGATATATTTAACGAGAAAAGCTTTGCACGCTCATCGGTAACCCCGTTTTGTGAAGGCATTTTTATTAGCCTACTGATGATACTACACACAACCAAAACATTCACAACCTAAAACATTTCGGGAAAATTTTGGAATTCCTTACAAGAATGATAAATGAGCGAATGAGTGCTTTTAAACTATACTAATATTTATTAGCTTAGATATAGGCGTTGAATATCGATGTGTATGTATACAAAGCGCAAAAACGAAAAAAACATACCAAAATCAGCAATATATTTTTCAAATTACACTGCCTTGCACAGAAGACTTCAATAATAACGGAATAGAGTATTCAAAGATTAATAACTGATTCAATGTAATAAATAATCCCAATTTGTTGCAAACATAATACAGGCCACAATCTTTAACAATAAAAGGAAAGTAAAACGAATTAGCGAAAAAATGTCAGAAACTCGACAATGTAAAAGTAAACCACCACACTGAAATGCACTGCAATAATCACTACGATGATAACTTAAAACAGGTCATCGAAACACTATAGAAACAGAATGTACAATATATTTAAAAGTTGAAGAATGAAATTATATGGACGAAGGAAGAAGGCAGAATGATAATGTAGACGGAAGCAGCAGGCAGAAGAAAGAAGAAGAACACATTGATATGTGAGGACAGAGACAATAAAAACAGTATATTGTCGTTCTGATAGCAAAAGAAAACATTATTTATACGTTATGTATATATATAGCTTAAACCTGATGGGATGATTAAAGTTGCCTAACTGCGATAGATATGTTAATTTCGAAAAAACATTAATGGGACGATTTTTCTGATACATTTCCAGATGAAATATTTCTATAGCATATAATTAAACATTTGCTAAAGAAACTGATCGTCAGAATAAGACATCTGAAAACTTTAGAAAGACAAACGCGTTCAAAATTTAGGACTCTAACTTTTATCAAATGAAGATTGAAACTAATCTCACGAATGACTACCGAAGGCTGCAATTAATCGATTCTTTTCTTGAAGTTGAAGGGTGTCACTTTTCAACCAAACACAAAATATCCTATTCCATATTGTTTTTTTTAAATGTAATAATAATAATAATAGTTTAGATTCTTATATAAATCTTTTTGATATTCTCTAATAATTATCTCATGTAATTTTTCATGCACAAAACAAACTTGGCTATGAGGAAAATTTGCCCATCAAAAAAAAAAATTTATGTCTATGATATATAGCCCTCCTTAGAGAGCCAGAATATTTATGTTCAATCCATAGAAACTATCACTTTCACGGCCCTACATACATGGGTATGTCATAATGCTAACTTTCATTTCCCAGACGACGAATGATATCGAAGAGCTGTAATTTAGTTAAAGAAGTGATAAGATTTAAGTAATGTACATAAAGTATTGTAAATAATAACAACAGGAATAGGACGATAGCAACCAACACATATTAGCCATGTTAATCAGAAATGATGGTGGTGGAAATAGTGTAACTAAAGTGCACAATAATAAGAAGCAAAAAGAGATCATTTTTTTCCGTTCAAAATTTAGATTTACTTGTTCAGAAAGTATATAAATTACTCAAAGATGAAAATATCGAAAACTGGGATCAAGTATTTCTGCTATAATCACTTCAGTTTTCTGTTTATGGGTCGGGTGCACCTATTATTTTACAATTATCTAAGTATTTTTAAATATGAAGTAAAATATTGTCTATTAAGACCGCACCTCTTTTCATAATATGAATGCCTCGAATATGAGCAACCATTTCCTGTTAATTTGTAAGAAAATATGCAACTGAAAAGCTGTACTTCTATTTCTTCACGCCTATTAACTAACTATAAAAAAGAATTAAGCATAGTTTGGATTATGGACATATGCAGATCGAACATTGAATTTCTATGCATGACTCCTTTCTCGTTCGCCTCTACCTAATCTACAATAAGTTTAATGGTGATGCTACTACTATAGAAGCAAGTATACAATATACAATAATAAATGACGATGAGTCGGGAGAACTGAGAAAACTGAATATGTTCGATAAGCATTACATTACACAGCAGAAGAGAGGACGGAAGCTTGCCTTTCATTCGTTGCCTTCCACTCAGATATTTTTGAATCGATTATAAACGCTTTGAATGACAACTGTATATGTTGCAATGGTCGCTGCACAGAGATGGAGATGAAAAATGTTTAACATGGAAGGAGAGCAAATATGTGATAATTGTATGCCCAGAGATAAAGGGAGGAGAAGTAGCAGAGTGTCGCGTCATCACAATCCATTCGTTCATTACCATCAACTTCTTAGTTCATAAAATAGAAATGTGTTATGTGAAGCTTGTCATCCACATATTCTTCGAATGCAACAAAATACAAGCGTGACGAAGTGAAATGACATTCTTTATTATTCATTTATCCGCAATGATCGGAACGATCAGAACGGAAATATCACAAACAGATTAAAAGTGTTGCTTATTGTGATAAGTGTGATACTGAAATGAATTTTCATAATGAAAATGATGAGAATGTTAACACAGATCTCATCAATGATATGGTAAAGTGTTTATTGCAAAGAATATCATCTTTGAGAATATTGGCATAGTGAACAGAGTAAAGAAGCTAGAAGTCAGCAAATAATTGTTGTTAAGATTAAGATAGGAAACAAAAGTGCTCGAAAATAGATTCGATGATGGCTAACAGCAGCAATAAATTAAAAAGATGCGTTTAAGAGAGACAAATTAGTTATACATTCGACAATACCTTTCAAAAGTCAGCGAGATAAGATAAATCCAAGGAAGGATCTGAGATTCAAAGAGTTATCATTATATGCTTTCGCAGAATCAACAATTATTTCGAAACGATGCACTTCTAATTTCACTAGAGGTCAACATATATCATGCTAAAATATATCCGCTATACAGAAACGAATTTTTTGAGGAACCGACAGTGAATCTAGAAGTTGGTCGTGTTCATTCAATCTAATCACTAAGAGCAAGACGTACCTCTAACCGTTATATGGGATATTAGAGTACACGTTTTTGAATTTGATTTGCTACTGGAAAATTATAGGTAATTTTCTTACCTCCATATAAATAGGCATTACGAAGTTAGCAATACTGAAAACTACTTCTAATCCATATTCACACCATTAACAAAAATTCTTACAATCAAAGTGTACATAGTAATGCGACAGAATAGTGATGTGAAGAGAGGAAATATATCTCTCAAAAAGATACAATAACGGCACACATTCCGTAATATAAATACGAAGAAGTGATGTATTGGTGGTCGCACTGATGGAGCGTTTTTTGTGCTTTCAAACGGATGGATTCTTTTTCCTCATCATCGCACATGAACAGTGCGCAAAGAAAAGCGAATTATGGTCATGATGAATCATCATTTTTCTACTAAATAAAATCATTTTGGGGATGTTGAATGAATAGGATTACTTGAAACATAATGCTTAAAGTCCAGATAACAACTTCGCCGATATTGAAATACCAGTGTCATCGAGCAGAATAATCGAATTATTTTTAATGCTATGACAGTGTTACCACTCATGGCTGAAACTTTATAAATTGGAAAACGATTGAAATTGTACATATATAAAATCTATCTTATACTTAAATGCTTCGCCTCGATTACCACAATAAGGAAAAATAAATAAGAAGAAATTCTCTTCCAGTCTAAAAAAGATAAGTTGTCCAACACAACTTATTATCCGGTAAATAAGTAATTGAATTATCAGCAGTATTTTCCTGCATGCTTTGAAGTAATGAGAAACGAATTCTAAACGTCCGAAGAATACTATTCGAAATCATATACATCCGAAGAAAATACTACAGAATGAAAATCCAAACTGATGTCAAAGTATGATTCAAATGCCAGTCTTGAACGCAGTGTATTATCAGCAAAAATTATACTGATCAACCCAGCCAAATAATTTCACTTAAATACTATTAGTAGTTTTTATCTGTCATCAAAAAAATATTACTCCATACATATACAATCTCCATTAGAATTTAGCAGTTAATAGATCTCTCTTCGTTCAAGACTGGCATTTGAATAAAAATCAAGAAAATTCTGAGACCGATCAGTAAGACAACATAGTATTCATACTTCAGTTTTTTTAATGACGTCCACCACAATATCTGAAGAGGAAAAAACTGAACATTTTTCCAATATTATAATTTCTAACATATCGTTGCATCTTTTGCAAATATTTAAAAAACATCACAGTGAGCTAGTAGAGATAATCGTAACTTTTAATTCAAGTTGGTCATTGTTTTTGAAAAGGAAATAGGGTGTTGAATCCATCAATTTGTTCTAAAAATTTCTAAAACAAATTTTGTTTCCATTTTCTCTCTGCTAAAAGCGAAATTTATAAAAACTTATGGTTCATCCTATTCATTTATTCATCTATCTCAACTGTTCTCTGAAAAGAATTTGCTTTTGGTAGTAAATCTAATCTGAATCACTTAATGAATAATAAACTGTAAATAGTAACCTCGAGAAATCTGTTATAATATATTGATCACAGTAATACGTAAAATGTCGAACGATACCTATCTAAATAACTGAAAACAATGAAATAAGCAAAAGTTTATAAGCAAATGATTCATAAAACATGCGAAATTAAGGGTAAATAAGACATCAAGAGGAAAAAGCATTGATGAACAATTGAGTCACTGTGTCTAAGTAGATGGAAAAAGTACTTAAATATAAATAATTTCCCCAAAATGTATGAATAACATAAAAAAACAATAATGAATAAAAGTTGAAACTTTCCGTAGAAAAATTTGCTGGAACAGGACCCAATAACTATCAGTATAAATTACAGAAAAAAAAAAAAAACATAAATAGATGAAATATTCATGAAAAATGAATTCCAAGAAATGAAGAGAGGTAACCACCACTGTAAGCGGAGTTTTGATAATGCTATTATAAGTTCTCACAATGGCAGTACTTTAAGTATTAATATCGCTAGCATTCACAGTTCTGCACTGATCACTGGCCCTATAAATTTATTATTCATTAGAACAGTTCCACTCCAAATTTATATGAACAACAATGCGTTCCTTTCGATTCTTGGCACTTTAATATTAATACAATAACTTCAAATGCAGGATTATATTCGATGAGCTTTTGCCATCAACGATAACAATATAATAAAATTCAGCGTGATATGTATAAGCGTATCTTTTCCATAGTTATTTTGACGACGGATATTATCAGAAATGATTGTACGGAAGAAATTGAAAGAACGAGCTATTGAGATTGAGAGATATTTTGCTTATTAAAACAGTTGTCCTGTAAAAAATTCATAAGAGCCAGAAACTAATTGCTGAGTATTTCACTCTCCCAAAAATATAATTAAAAATATGGAATCAAAAAATTCGCTATAGATATATCACGAAATGATAAAAGAATAAATAAGAACAATTATTAAATTATTAAAATTGCAGTTATATTTTCGATGTGCTATCATCGTCACCACAGAAAATATAAAATATGAATGCTCACAAAAACTTCAGCGAAGTGCAAGAAAAACGCACTCAGTAACAAAAAGATAAGTAAAATATTTTTAACCATCCACCAACTTCATCTTCATAAGCAACTAGCAATTTGTTGTATATTTCCTGAAAATAGGATCAATGAATAAAAAAAAAGATCGCGCGAAATTTGGTGACTTGGTAGGCTTCCTTTTAGGAAGCGTCGCATAAAACATGCTAGATTCAAAGTAAAAATATTAAAAAAAACTAAGATTAAATTGCTTCGATAGCAAGTGAAATATCAATAGAATTATCGTGACTAGCAAAAGAAGGTCAAAAAGCATGCACATTCAATATTCGCTTGATATCATTTTTTCATGTTTTATATCTTTATCAAGATGCTTCTTTATTTACTCTTTCCGTTTTCTTTCTTTGATCTAACTGTTGAAGGATTACAAACAAAAAAATCCCGCATATTTTAATGAAGATATTGATTAAAAAAACAAATAAGTGCTAACAGTTGCAGAAGCCTGTTCTATTAGCTCGACAACTCTTCCACCTAACATGCTTAATTTGAGGAAACTCTTCTGCTTCTTCCGCAAATCAATCAGGATCGTTTTACCCAAAAGTGTTGGTTTATTCATTTCTGTGTATAAAACTTGCCATTCAATATTCCAGGAACCAATCATATCACTTTTCCTTACATTCATTGCACGTCTGCAATCATTTCTTTGTAACAAATATAAAAAAATTGATTCAATTGTATCAATTAAAAATTACTCGCAAAAACCGTAAATGGTTGTTTCAGTGATTAGTTGTTCTTTTCTATATGTCTTGTACTTGTAACACATGACAAACGCCTATATCCGGAAAGTATACAGCAGAAGAAATAGTATTTACTGTAAAGAAAGGTATATGCAGTAAATTTCAGTGATGGACAAGTTGATGTAACGTTAGGAAAATTTTTTTTCTCATCTTCAGAAGATGAGAAAATAAATTTTCCTTCTACATGGGAAAAACCTTCTATTGTAATGATACATTACTCAACATCCACAAGAACTACTCTTAACATTTCAAACTTTACTAACTTTTAGAAAATTCACCAAACAAGTTTTTGAAATTCTAACCTATCGGTAATAATAAATACGCTCTTCTCAGAAATTGGTGCATGCGCCAAAAAATAATCGGTATCAGTCACAGAACCGCTATCAGCTTCCTGAATATTCTAAATATATACCGAACGATGTAAAGACATTAGAGTCCTTTTATCATGCAAAACCATAAGCCAAAAAGGCAATTTCGCTAAATACTTCTAGTAACTCACTACTTTTTACTGAATACTATCAGTTGAAACAAAATATCACTGATTTCATTATATAATATAACAATATAATATTCAATACACATCATATCGGCATGTGCATATTGAAAGATCGACATTTTTCCGAATTTATATGTACAAGCCTGAAGAGTCTTTCATCCAGACACTCAATTCTATAGATACCAAAATATGATAATAAATGAAATGCTTCCTCAAGTTCGTAGAATGGAAATATGGTTAAAATGATATATTTAGCTTTATATTCATTAGGAAATAACTTTAAAATAATATCTATTATGATTTATACAATAGCTATACGGATTTTACGGATATTATATGAATTTTTGGTCAGAAAATCTTGTATATCAAAATCTTAAACATCTAATGATATTAATGGATAATTAGATTTTAGTCTTACACGAAATATTTGAGCTCCTATAGCAATTTTTTGCCTATATGGTCGTACGATGTTGTCCGAAAAGATGACTCGTGATGGACGCAATCGTTTCATATCATCAATTCCAACCGTTGCACTAAAATTCCAAATTTTGATGTATCGAATCACATTTATTTGCGATTTGTTTTAAGTGTGTGTCTTCGAGCTCACTGATTCAAACAAGGTATCTAGTGAAGAAAATAGCACTAAAAAATATCCACAAATGTACTAAAAAAATGTCGTCTAGTAGTTTGAATGTAAGGGTATTTTAAATTCATATTCCAACGATAAATGTTCAGAACAAATTTACATTTAGAAATTGGCATGCATCAACCACTGTGCACAGCCTAATACTTTAAAGAAAAATTACATAAAACAATTTCTTAAAAAAAAAAAACTGACGATTTCACAGCATCTAAAGTACTGCTAGCAAAATCAACAGCTCCTGATAGAGGGCGTGTGATGATACCAACCAATCCAAGACTAAGTCCCTTTGCAAAACCACTAGCTCCGCCAGAACGAGCGCCTAAAATTGTCAGTAAAACAAGAATTTGTTTTGTTAATTAATGATACCGCATAATGTAACATTCGAACCACTTGTAAAAATGTTTTTAAAATGTTAAGACGATTAGATTTTTGAAAACGGGCTCCATTTTTATACAAATAAATATAAATAATAAAATAAATCACTCATTGTAATGCACTCTTTTTTTTTTAATTCTATAAGCACAAATCAAAAATACCTGCAAGTGGCTTGGAAACAACACCGGTGACGCCTTCATAAAGACTTTGTCCAACACCTTTAGCACCGCGAGCCACACCTTCCCCAATTGTCTTCGGACGGCGATTCATCATTTGTTGCCGCTTACGCTGATATTCTTCATCAAGAGTTAATGCAGCTACACCCTAAAACTCTTAATTTTTAGTTAAAGAAGAGAAAACATTTTGTAACAGTTATTTTGTTTCGAAATTCGTTTTTCCTATTTAGTACAAACTTACAGTTTCGCATATAAAAATATTTTCCCTTAATGTTTGTAGATTTACTCATAAATCTCAAATCTTATATTTATTTAAAATTTTCGATATCAAATTACATTTTCGACTCTCCAATTTAACTAAAAACACCACATGTTAAAAATGTTCATGAAAACAAAGAATGAAAAGATACCTTTCCTAAAGTGCCAGCGATTCTCGAAACTGCTCCAACTCCACCACCAACTGTTGCACCAACAAGCCCTTTAATACCTAGAGCGACTCCCTCAGCGAACTCTTCTGGTCCTTGAACGGCTCCCTAAAGCATTTCTGCGAATGGAATAAAACAAGTCCTTAGCTAACTCTTTCGGAATTTTAAAATGAAATAATAATTTTGATTCTTTTTTCTATTTTTAAAAATCAAATTTTTTATCCATTAATGTAGAATCTTTATTCCTTCAGCGTGAACCACCACTTGAAAACAGGAATGATTATAATAATAAAAGCTTAGGAATTCCAAAACTAATAGCAACTTTAATCATTCTTGTTTTTCAAGTGCTATCTTTTTGGATTGTGAAAATAAATTTCAAAAATAAGAAATATATCTAATAATGGAACTGTGTTTCACTAAAGATGAAAAAGCCTCCGTTTGACTTAAGATGAAAAAAAAACCAAAAAATTAAGATCTAATAAAAATAAGATATAAAAACAAATCACATCAACAATAAGATAACCTGGAACGGTTGATAAAAGAAATCCTGTACTCCAGATGAAAGATCCCGAACAAGTCCAAACGGGTTTCCCAAAATGTCGAGACCCAGAACAAGTACATAAAGCTGCTTAATGATCTGCGATGTGTAATGCCCAGTTATTTCGCCTTGCAACTGAGAGATTGTATAGAAAGCATATTCTCGTTCGAAGAATGCCAATCTGTAGAAAAAGTTTACTGAAAACAAAATCAAATCAGTAACTACAACAACCCAGAAATAATATAGAAGAGAGCTAATTGAATAGCTGTAATTTGTGCACCATATCTCCCATAAAAATCATTTCTATTCGTAAAAGCCTTATACCGGACCTAAATAAATACTTAGACGAATAATGTAAAAAAATTACAACTGTTTGCAAAGATTGAACAGTTCTGCTAAAATTTTAAAATTATGGAAGCAAAAACCGCCATACTTAAAAATAACATCTTGAATCTCGGTCACTGTTACACCAATACTTTTTAAGAAGACATTGACAAATTCGGATTGAATTGGCGGAATTTGAATGGCTTCTTTTGATTCCAAAGCTTTATCTTTCACTCGTTTACCACCAGAACTGCCACCTTGTGAAAACGACAAATGTATCTGCAAGGATTTTATTCGCTACCTAACTAAAACAAACAGATCACAAATCTCTCAATATCCTTTCCCAAAAAATGGAAATATAGCGCATAATATTCTTATTTATGCTCATCCCTTTATATATATAAAAGACATCTTCATTCGAACTTAGTAAAATGATAACCTTTCTTCAGAAAAATTTCATAAATGATTTTTTCAATTACAAAAATATCATAAAATACTCTAAAATCTTAAAAAAAAATTGCACACCATAAGTGGAGATATATGTAAACTTTCGTAATATGCTGCTTGTTGAGAAGCCATCGTCATTCCCGCAATCATTTCTAGTTGATTTTTCGTCATTTCAAAATCTTTTACAAAAGTTTCTTTCTAGAAAGGAACAACAATTCACAAAAATAATATAATATTCAATCTCATTTCATTTTGCAACTTGAAAATTTGCAAATACTACTAAATATTCTATATTGTAATGAATTTTACGTGCTCATCATGTTATGCAATATTTCTGAAAAGCTTAGGAAATCTTCAAACGGTTTTCATACAAGAAACTAAAATTCTTTATGATCAATTCAGGAATTTACAATCAAGCAAACATCATCGACAACACATTTCACTACCTGTAAAATTTTGATAGCAAAATAGAAAAATGAAAGACATTCACTTAACTCTTATACTTTGAAGACAAAAAAAAATTCTAACCGTATACGGTTTACTATCAGCTTGGGAGGATATTAATTCCAACACTGGTTCACAAAGCCTTGATCAACTTGCACTGCGAATTCCTGCACCAAAAGATGAAGATATTTTATTTGAGCAATCCTGCTATGTTCTGATTCTCGTTTTATGTAGCTTAATTCGCAAAAAGGTTTCGGAGCTGAAAATTCTTTGAAAAGAAATGAATTTCATTAATCAGGATACCAGTAAAATAATCATTTTCATCTATTTCTATAATTAAAATAAAATGCCGCGGAAAAACATAAGCTTTTGTGCATCAGATCTCATAAGAATTATCGGATTACAAATCAATCTTTGGCAATGTGAAATAGTTTCCATTACTGTTGTCGTGAATGACAGATTTCGGTGGTGGTACAACTGAGAGTACGCATGGAAATACGCATGCTGGTAGTTGATTGTCGATTTGTAGATGATTTAGCTAAAAAAAAGGGTAAACAAACCAAAAGAGAAAAATAATAAAACTCCAGAATGCACGATAACATATTTTTTTTCAGATTCTACTTTTTGTAATATCTGAAAATTTTGAAAATTAAAAAAGTATTATGGATGAGATATAATTTGATATTATGAAATACCTGAAAAAATATGATATGAAAGATCTGTTTTGGGAATGAACATACATAGAGCATGAAGTCTATTGATGTCCTTCCAAAACCTAAGAGGGATCTAATCAGAGATTCTTCTACTCTTGGGATACAAGATAAAAACATTAAAATAGTGATTACCGATAATTAAATATTTTTATATTAATTTATGCAAAAATTACATAAGTCCACATCAATAAAAAGAGTGGGATAAAAAGAAAAAATACGGAAAGAACAGAGAAAAGATATACCTTCATATGAAAGTGCGATTGGTGAGGGGTTTGTCTATATTGCATCCAAAGACCAATTTGAAATTGTCGCCGAATGTCAATCTAAACAAAATAAAAATTTTGACAATTGATGAGGAATTAGAATTCAAAGTAAACTGTCTCTATTTGCGAATGCATCAAAAAAAAATACCCAGTCCTTTTGTTTTCTTAATTTCATATGTGTGAAGTCAAATTCTAATTTGTCCATCATTATTGTTTCCTCTGAATGATCTGGAAGCCATGACTGATAAGTGTGTTCAATTATTTCCATCTGTTTAACTGTAAATGGTCTGGAAATAAACAATAATCACTAAAGATTCAAACCACGTGTTAAAAGTGTAAGTGATGACTGTTACTGTTATTTGATTTGTATCTTGCCTGCTTATTTATTAATCTAATCGACAGAACCATCATTATCAACAGTTTGATTCAACTGTTTAATGATGTAATCCTTAACGCTTAACATGAAAGCATTGTATTTTTGAAAATCCATAATCTGTTAACTGACTAAATTTCTGCTGTGATCAGTTGCATTAAAAATTTTGATTTTAAACAGAAGTAATGTATAAAAATATGCAGCAAATTGGCATTACTGCATATTTGTATTCCACTGTAAAAACTGAAATATAATTTCAAAGTAAATAAGAGTTATCTATGAACTAGACCATATTTAGAGAAGTGAAAGCAAAAATTATGGAACTGGATAAAGATATCCAAATTTTCTAAAATTTCTAAAAGAAACAAACTTGAATCGGTTTTTGACAAACTGTTCCCAAATAATACTCGATGATGCGATACACATATATGCGATTTCTTCAGTTTTAAAATTGTCTACTATTGAAATACCAATACCTTGCAGAGATATTTCAAAAGAGAGTATAGGAAGTTCAATTTCATACGCTTGATATGCAGTAGTCACTACCGCCACATCATCTGTGAATAAATATATACGCTGACGTCCATCCAAAAATGATATCTAAACAAAACAAGGTTCAAAACCTTCGGATCTTAAGGAATTAAAAAGAATTGTTCAGTGTGAGAGATTTGTAAGAAGGACGCGAACAATACACAAGGGATCGCTCCTAAGGCAAAAAAACTGCAAAGAACATATAAAAATGTGTTACTATCAAATTCAAATAATCAAAAAGAAGAATTCTATAATCTTTCATCAAACACAATCTTTACAAACCTAATCAAATCAAATCAAAGAATTTCGCAATATTTACCCAATAATAACTACTACAGTCCGATTTAGACGTTTTGTAATCTTCGAATGCATTCCTGATCAATTCATCCGAATTGGTGGCATCACCACTTTTCCATTCTAATGCACGGTCACGAATCACATCTGTCCATGTAAATGCACAACTCTCCCATGGACCCAGCATTTTCTTTGATCGAGCGCCTATATATTAGAAGCGAAAAACTCAAATGAAATTATAAGGATGGAAGGATCAATATGAAAATGACAACACGAAATCAAAAATGAAAGAAATATAGTAAACATATAAATTTTTACCTTTCTGACTAAATTCTACCGATTTTTTCGTTGCGTTCATTATGATAGCTGGAGCCATACCCGGTTCAAACGATTCAAATTTGATAATTGAAGACGATTCACAGACTGTGACAGTTACATACACACCAAGATACTATAATTTTACATTGATTAATAAAAAAAGGTAACAAGTTCAAAAATATGCCGAAGCATCTGCTAACCCTGTTAAATACCTAAATATACTTTTCAATAACAAAAAGAGCTACTAGCAACGACAAAATCTTGACTACAAGTTCGCGAGAATAAGTGCCAAAGTTATATCCATCTGTTATGATGCTTTTCTTAACTTGCTAAAAAATCAATTTACATCGTTATCGATCCGACAGAATCCATCAAAACTTTTAGTGATCGGAAATAGTATTGATTCCTCTACTGTATCACCGTATCTGACAACAGCATATTTCGGATTTTCTTTTTGTAATGGCCAGAAACCAATGCACTATAAAAGTTTCCGAAACCTTGAACTGGAAATAAAAAGTAGTGGCACATGCTTAAAATGAATCTAAAAAATAATAGGAATTTTGTTAATCACCGAGTTTCAAACTAGTCTTACAGTTAAAGCATTATTAACAAAAAAATCTGGAGAGATGGATCTATAGAACAGAATGCATCCATTGTAAAAATCAAAAAAAAAAGTCTGAAATGTACAAAAAGCAGAGTGTGATAGGAGAAGGATGATTTTTTTTTGTGTGAAAATAAACTTACTGCCTGGGGTGTAATTAGGACCCAATTTTGCGATCCAAATTCTCTTATTTCCAGTGGAAATCGACTTGCATTGTGAAGTAGATAGAAAGGCAAGAATGTAATTACTTTCGTTAAACCCGATTGACACACATTTATTTGCAGTGAAATACTCTGCTCACTATTATTCTCATCTTTACAACTAATACGTCCAGCATTTCCGACTGCATCCAGCGGGAATTCATTCGTCCAGCAATTTCCGAATAATGATAATCTTGCCTAGAAAATTAAAATTCATTTTTCTAAACAAAAGAATTTTATACATTGATAAATCATGAACATTTAAATTCAAATATTTCCTTATAAATGAGGATTTTTAATAAGTAGTGACAAAAAGAGCTGGGAACAACTAAATAGCAAAAACAGCCGTATTTCTTTGTAGCTTCTTCCATAGGAAAATGCATTTTAATATTTAAATATTATAGAATACATGAACAAAACTGACGTAAACTGAAAAATCGATAAGCAATATTTAGAACAAATTAATTCTAATATTGGAACCTATCGATAGGTAGGATGATACAAACTGCTTGATGAAATAATCTATTTTCATCGTACTGTATTCAAAATGGAAATTAAACAAACAACCTAACAAAATGAGAACCAGAAAGCAATTGAATCAAATATATTTTGAGAAATAATTCAAGTTAATGAGATAAAATGTTATCAACGCAAAATCTAATATTGTGAACAGATAAGTTTGTAGAAATTAAAAGAAAAAAATAAGATTAAAAAAAGAATTCAAAATATAAAATCACGATTTTTAGTCCCTTGATTGTTTTCAGGGACAATTATCTAAATTTCTTAAAACTTAATACTACAATTTAAATGAAATTTTGATGAAAATGAATAAATAGCTGTAACGTTACAACTATAACGTTATATTATTTCTTCGTCAATCTCACATTGTTTTGATTCTCGAATATTTATTTCAAACTTAGCATAGAGGAATGAAATCAAAAATTTATTTCAGATAATTATTCTCATTGGCTAGCAAACACCTCTGAAATTTTAAAAGAATTATCACCTTTTTTTTGGATAAAAAATCCTTGGCATCTAGCGCAAGCAAAACCGGTTCGCTGAATGGTTCTTGCATTGTCGCACCACAATACTATAAAAAGTATGTGAATAGTTTTTCCATGACAGTTGAAATAGAAAATGCATATTTAAAACATCAAATATATTGTTATTTATTTAAAACTTAATGGATAACAAAACGAATCAATCTAATTATAAATCAAGGGATTGAAATCTAAGAAAAAAATGCTGCAAAAATAAAAAACGGATAAAAGAAATTGGTGAGTAATCATAATTTTTGCTATGAACGAAGGTAGAAAAATGAAGTTTTGCAGATATTTAGGAAGTGAAACCATAAGTTGAAAATTCTCCATTTTTTCCTTTTCTCTTCCAATTCCTCTACCTACCTCTATATCTAATTGTACAATGTAATGAAAAAAGACGAGACTGGAAATAATTTTATCATTGCAAAATGAAACTGATATATACCAATCCATATTTAAATATTATTTTTAATAGAAGTAATTTCGTAATGAAACAATAAAATTATCCAGTCACAAGCTTAACATAAACTTGTAATTGATAGCCCACAACGTCTGCCTAATAAATAGTTTCTATTGCTGAGATTACAATATGACCTTCGGAGAGAAATATGAGATGACAGCGAAAGATAATTAACAAATTAACCTGGTCCTCCATTCCACTTTTTTGACACGGTACACATTTTGCAGTTTTTTCAATTATACCTTCGTTGCTTTCCTAAATAAAGCATGTTTATATCATTCTTAACCAAGAAAGCATTTACGGAAGTATGGTTATGTATTATTATGGTTTTAGCAAATTCTGATTCTTATGCTTTCTGCAAAATAGAAAAACAAAATGGAGATACCGCAAAATATGACAGATCATAAAACACAAAAAATATAAAAATCATTACCGCAAATTTTACAGCTCTTCCAGTGTTATTGACGAACCAATAGGGTGCGTACACTTCAGCATCAAGTCTACGGTGGGCAACTGTCCAATGAACGCCAAGATTCTATAATATATCAAATTGGGACATTCGAGTTTGTTAAGTAAAAATTCTATCAGTAAAATTTAAAAGGTGTTTCCAAATGTTTTCATCTGTATCTTCAAATATTGTAGAATAAACCATTTAGATGCCGATGAAATTATACTTACCAAAATTTTCTCATCAGATGTAAGTGTAATGACCATTAGATCCTGGCGTTCCACAGGGAAAAGCATTTCCGCCACATAGGTATCTTCATGATAATCTACCTAACAAATACTAATCACTTTTAACCATCTATTAAAACTTACTAACCGAATACTTTAAAATATAAATAGTGATAATTCATGATACACGGGAACTTGATCAAAGAAATTAAGTGGTTCATACAAAAGAGTTTTCTCAATAATCGTATGACAGTAAAGATACTTCAAAATTAAGATTTTGTCCCGGAATGACGTTTAGAGAGATTTCTTCACCACCGGATAATTCTTTCAGTATCTGAAAAAAATCGAAATTTTCAATTCTTTTTAAATATTTCTTAAATGAACTGACCTATCGTTTTTAATTGGAAATATTTATTTCGATGCTGATGTAGTAAATAGTATTGATGGTCTTTCGACTGCATGAAATATTACTGTTTAAGTAAATCAAATTACCGAAAATAAGCTTATTTAATATAACGTACTGGGAAAATAAGTCGAAGAGGAAAAGGTAAGAAGTTATGCAGAGTAAGAGGTGAAAAGATATGCACTATATAACTGCTGTCATCTAAGCATCTGCTTCTTTCTGCTTTTAGTGGTACTTCTTCAATAACCAGCGCTATGAATAAGCCTTGTTTCATATCTTCTGACAAATCGCATCGCACTATGTACCGCGCTTTGTCTTCAAACTTTTTCCAGCAAACTGATTCATTGCTCATCTCATAGCTGAAATAGTAAAGATTTAGCAGATGAATAATAACAAATAAATAGCAGATGAATAATAACAAATAAATATAAAACAAATACATCAAAAACTGACGCATCATCTCGAGAAGGTCTGATAAACAATTCGCCAGTAGCTGTGTATAATAACGGCATAGCAATATCAAACGGTTCACTATCCGTTTCTGCGATTCCACAGAAATCAAGTCTTCCGTCACGCATCGAATGAATTTCGAATGGTATGTCCAAGTGATTCACGAACTACGATCAAAGACATGTAGCGACTTATAGAAAATTTATTTGCAGTATATTTAAATAAGAAGAAATACAAAAATCACAAAAATAAAGAAATAACAACTGATATTATCTTTTGAATGAAATGCACACAAAAAAAAAATATTGCATTTCCCTGATCGGTTAAAAAGGTCTTAATAATGACATATCAGAATATTTCTTAAGCATTTACAAGTCCAAAAGATAATCTAACTCGATGTTTGATGATCTTGATAAATTCTTACCTGTACTATAGAATGAAGGTAAATAAGTCGTCGCATATTCTCCACTTTTGTTTCTGCAACCACTTTCCATTGCTTTCCATCATCGTTTTTCACTGGGAGTTCAAAAGTTCTTGACTCGGACCTCATTATGTTTATCTGTTTTATAAAATGAATCAATAGTAGAAAGAAATGCATAAGACATACAGAACTAATTATCATAAATATATAGTCCGTGGATAAGTGTTGAAACCAAACATGATAATTATAAAAAAACTTACATATCTTTCTGCATTTATTTCATCAAAAATAAGACGCACTTCCGCTTTTTTTGCAATCTGGTTCTGTGTTAGACTTATCTTTTCAGTGGAATCGACAGGAACACTTAAATCGACAAAAGTGCACGGCGTTACGTCAACTGGTTGTCCCTCGATGCTGACCTATAAATTATTTCAAGTTGAAAAAGTAAAAATAATTAGAAATATTTCACACAGAAGGAATGCGAATATCTTTCCTCGCCCATGTCTTATATGATCAATCATAAGTGTTCAGTATAAAAAAATCCTAATTAAAGACAGGAAAGTTCTTATTTCAATAGAAAGAGGAAAGCAACATAAGTATAACAAGTGAAAAAATTTAATCAAATAATAACTAACAATTACTGTTTCTGTGTTTCCAACTTTTGTCGAAATGCCAGCATTATTTAATATCAAATATTTACTATTGCCTGGCAAAGTTCGCACCATAGGTGGCGAAATCAGTTTTGCAGCTCTCTCGAAAGAATCCATGAGACTATGAGATAATAAAATCAATGATTTTGTTACTGTTATATTGAGCAATTCGGATGCTTTTACATTAATTGTTCTTTGTGGTATTGGCAGTGCACCATTCACTGATAATTCGTCTTCATTATGAGTTCGCAACTACAAAGATTATGCATTCATGTTATTCTTTCTGATATAATAAGCTTAATATCACCAAATCTTTTTTCTTTTATTATGGCCATCTTGATGAATGGATAAAGTTTTTTTGTGCAACAAACAATGTTCCAATGTAAAATTTTCTTATTCTTTGCAAATTTTAACTTATTAGGAGCATAATATATTTGTAATAATTTGCAACTTATTAGGATGCATAATATATTTGTAATAAAAAAAATAATACACAGTTAATTAAGTTTAAACAGAGAGATGAATCATAATTTCTTTGAAGGATGATCAAAAAATGGCTCAAGATATAAAATAATATTAATTAACACAAGAACTAAAATTTACATATTACCTCAATTTTCAAAATCCAATTCTTCCAAAGGTTGTCGCGAACTTCTACGGGTTCGACTATGGGCTCCCAAACGCAAAATGTTTCATTGTAATATGAAATCTAAAACATAAGTTAAACAAATCCATGTCCAGCAAAATCACATTAATAAAAATGGAAATTAAATGCAATAAACGAATAAAGAATAAAAAACTCATAAAATTACCTGAAATTGCATGTCGGCATCAACAGCCAATAATGTACTCCACTGTGACGCACTTATCATTACCGAACTTTCTAAAAGTACCACTGGTACTGTTCTGTTGTCCACACCGGCTTCCAAAGTGACAATAAGTGAATCCATTGTTATAGTGGCCTGCAAAACTTCAGTATCACTGGAAAATAAAAAACTTCAGGCAAATAAAACAAAAAAGAAGATATAAAAAGTTTGTGAAATAAGCTGAAGATTTCTCTGATTAATACGTTTCATATCTTTCTCTCTTTTTATTCTTTGTTTCATTTCATATTGACCATTAAATTTTCTCTCATATACCAGGTGCAAAATCATAGGATATTTTTTCAAAAAATTATTTTTGATATATTTTAAAACATTTTAAAAAAAACATCTAGAGTAACCAAAACTACCTGCTGTTCATGACTGATAGCAGCAACAACATCAACCGCACATTCGAAATCTTCTTGTTTTTCGCCCAGCACGTTAAACCACCAATGCTTATTCCTATTGATTTTACGTTTCTCCCAATAATTTGGATATTTTTTAAGTACTTGCTTTTGCGCAGTAAATGAATCCTCCTGGAGAATTTTTATTTTTTCTTAAAAAAAAAGTGAACAGTATATTTGCTACTTTTCTTCTCAGTCATTTTACTATCTGCATGCTTTCTGACTCGTATCAAATATCACGCTCAAATTATCCTGAATTATTGCATATATTAAAAAAGAATTTCTAATACGACGTTAAATGAAAAATCAAATTACTTTCAAGAACTAACTCTAACATTAGCTGCTGATAAAAAATTTGAAGAAACAGCACTTAGCAAACGGATTATAGCGGGTGAGATTTTCAGATACAACTGTCCAATATGTATTATAAAATTTTCACTCATCATTTTTTGTTCCGTTATTAATTGAACATTAATATCGGTGCGTTTTAATACCTAAAATATTGAAAAATAAAGAGACACCATTCTCTTTGTTTTTCGCTTTAACTTAATTAAAAGTCTCCAAAAATTAAGCTGAAAGAAAAAATATCATTAAGTAGAATGAGAAACATTAAGTAAAAAACTTATATTTCAATCTATTTCGTTTTCTTTCATGAAATTTCTTAATACCTGGTAAGGAACCTGATCACGTCTCGATTCCAAATAATAAGTACTTAAGATTTGTAAATTTCTGATGCCACCGACTATAATTTGCTTTTCACAATCCTATAAATAATTACAAAGTTTCTAGGTATTCATAAAATTCTCAAAGCCAATCAACATTGTAATGTTTCTACTGATTGATCCAGCTTTATTATTGTGTTAAAATGATAACCATAAGATTTCATACAAATTTTTTTATTCAATGCATGAAACTTTACCGGGTTTGCTTTAAGATCGACGTTAAACGACAGAATTAGTGCTTGGGAATTTTCAAGATTGACAGCATCTTCTATCAGAACAATTTCTGTTTCATGCATTGTGCAGTTCATTATTAATGTACCTATAACTTATCAGTCAAAATATCCAAATTCCGTTTTTAAAAGTAAAACAAATCATTATTCTAATATGCTATCGAAGTAGTTGAAGAAAATAGATACGAATAGTCCTGATAATTTGTAACAAATTAATTAAAATCAGTGAACAATAAATTACGCTTTAAACTTGCTTGCTAATTGACAAGTTGTTTTATTTTGCTAATAAAATTATCGGTCTTGGAAAAGAAATGCAAAATGATCAGTTTCAGAGGTAATTTTTTTGTGCAGACTAACCTGCTGACGGAAATGTTTCCACTTTTTCCTTATTTTGTACAATATTTGAAACATTTACTTTTTCAGCTTCTCTTGCTAACTCCTCAGATGTCTTCCTCACCGTAAAAAAATTCATCAGGGCTCCTAGAAATTCTGGACAAAGACACAGGAAGAAAGGCGACGATGCGAAGGTAACTGCAAAACGTGATATTTTTTAGAATAGCAGCAGACAGGATGAATCTTTTTTCTTCATTTTATGCAGTTTTAGAATGGGATATTATCGGTTTTTTAACAATTTGACAAAAATAATTAAATTAATCCATGATAAATGCAAAACAAATTTACTGATTTTGTCTCCTTTTGCAGTAGTCTGATAACGAGCAGCAATAAATTCTTCTTGAATTTTTCCAGCGATATCAGGCTGCAAATTATTTTCGAAATTTCTTACAATGTTCTGTTATTTCGGATCTTTATGCTCGAAAAATAAAAAATTTGTAAAGGGATGTGAACATTAAAAAGTCGAATAATCTTAGAGGTGTATTTTCTTCTTTAAGCATAAAATCAGTGATTAAGTTCCAGTTTTTTTTTCTCTCAAAAATGTTGCAATTCCAATTTCTTTAGTATTTAAGAACCAAACCGGTAGTTAAAAAAATATGTTTCGAAATTTTAACTTATATTATGTAGCGTTACAAAAAAAATTAACTTCATTTAATTAAAAAAAAAAAACTTTACTTTTTTTCAGTCAAAATCTTAACTGCGATTACTTCATATATCATGAAACGCTACAAAAAATTAACTCAACCTTTTTATCCAATAATCGTCGCATTTTCGTTTTTTCTTTTCTTTCGTCATCCATGGTAAACGCTTTTAAACTGACAGCAATGTCCAATTCGCCATTTTCCGCTTTCGAACCGCTCAATTTTATTTTCTTTAATCTCATTGCTGCAAAACCTGCTGCTGTTTTTCTAGCGATTTCACCTTTTGAATTCTCCTGAATGGATAACAATGATTTTAATTTAACGAAAACAGACAAAATTTCATTCATTAAAAGTATTTGCCAATATAGTTATCAGATCAAATGACCAATCTATCTACACATTGTCAGATTCTTCAACAAAGAAAAACCAACAAAAAAAAAAAAAAAAAAAAAAAAAAAAATTTGCTAGTGAGATCATTAACAACAGAAAAAAATCATTGTTATTGAAAAAGAGACTGCGATGTGTCAAATTCATTAACTAAAAAAAGAAATCTTTTTCAGGTACAAACCAAATTTGAGGAACCGCGATATAAGAGTGCAGCAATTTCGTCTAGTTTGAAACTAAAAACAAAAGATTTCGCCTTCGAATCATTCAGTGGACTTCCACCAATTTCTGTTATAGCTTTTCCACTATATTCCTGCCTTCTCTCACCAACATTCCTTTTTCGTCGAGTTGAAGAATTTACAGATGGTAGTGGCTCCGAAAATAACTCATTTCCTTCCGCCAAGTTGCCACTAACTGTTTTTAGAATCATTGCATAATCTTCTTCTGGTCATGCCGATCTACAATTTAGGACATAAAATAGCTGTGATTATAAAACTTTTCATCTACTGTAAGATATTCTGCATTCGTTCACAATAAAAATATACTAGCTTCTCATAGTGAAGGCTGGGAATGATCATTCAAAAATTTCATTTTCGTCAAGAGACTAATCAAACCAATTTTTTATTAAATAATTTTCAAAGAGCCTGAAAATATCAAAAATGAGACTCAAGATTATCAGTAATATTTGTTTCCATATAATTCGATGCCTAGACTATCAATAATGATTCCAAAGACAGCACATCTAAGTAAATCAACACAGAGCATAAATAATTTCGATATTTCGATTTTTTCTCTACTAGAAAAAAATTATTACCTCAATAAGGGGCAAATGAGCATCAACGAGCATCTGAGGGGCTATTTTATACCATTCGAAAGACAAATTTCGATAAACTAATAATGAAAATGTAACTGGCTTTAAAATTTGGCAAGTGGATAATACATCTGCACTTTCTTCCAATAGAAGTGAACTGAAATGTAGATCATCTACAAGCTAAATAAAACGAAGGTGCAGTTCTGATACAGAAATTGCAACGTTATTTGAGAGCATTATATCATTTTCGGCAAATGATTTTTGGTTTCCCATTTAATCATGGATACTTTACGTGAGATTTTCAAACAGAAGAAAAAATGCAAACTTACATGCCAAAACACACATCAGTTAAGTTGATTTGCATCGAATCAATAATTGCTTTGCGCTCATGCTGCGCTGCTGAGACTGAATTAACAACGGTAAGCTTACCTAAAAAATTTCTGTTTAGAAATATGTATGATCAAAAGATTACACCCATCCAAACCGATTTTAATGTCTAATAGATTCTGTTTTTTGTTTTTTGTTTTTTTTAAATTGCGCAACAGTATTACATTAGATGTGCCAACCACTACTATATATTTGAAAGCTTACAATGAATTTTATCATAACTCTGGAATCCTACACGAAAGCAATAAAACTCTACCAAAATCAACAAAGAAGGCATTCAAAGACATAGAGTTTTTTGGTACTAAAATTGTCGGTGCTGCAAGTTCAATATCCAAACCAATTCTCAAAGCTGATTGTTTCATAAGATGCTTAATTTTTTGTGCAGCCTGTGATGCCTTTTCAGATGCATATGACTGCGCTTGTGCTGCAACTTGCACTGCTTCAGCTTGGAATGGAGCAACAAAACGCTAAAAACAATGTGGTAATGAAGAACACAAATCAATCAAAAAGTGGTTTTATCTAAAAAGCCTTTTTACGTTTAAAATTTAAAAATGGTAAATATTCAAAAATCAGACACAGTAAGCTTTGATTCTAAATCGAATGCAGAAAAACATCATGTAATTATTTTTCATTGCAAAAATTGCTGCAAAGATATTTTCAAATCAAAACAAGATATCATAATGCTACCATACTTTTTAAAAAAAAACTCGCAATATTTTTTTTTACAACAATTTCATGTATAGAACTTTATTCAAACTAAGCAAATAGTTTACCTTCATTCTCTCAAGCCAAAGAAAAAGAAGCACGAAACGCATACGGGCAAAACGTCCTTTAATAAAAAAATCGAGATCAGAGGGTTGCATATGCTTTTTCTCGATTTCGGTACGATTGTATTGTTTGAAAGTAAATGATAACACCTCTTTGTCTTCTCCACAAAGTGCCAACAAATGTTTATAAATTGTTGTTCCAGTCCGGTCTTCCATTGCTATCGTTCTGATTCCACCTTCCATCTCCATTGTTCTCTGATCATGGATGTATACACAAGAAAAGATGTTATATATAAATTAAAACAATGCAGAATAAATATAATAGTATTAACTAGAAATTTTAATTATAAAAGCAATTAGTATGTTTATAAGAAAAATAAAAATATTATCTCAAATATTCGTCAAAGAAACAATTTTTTTTGTATGGAAATTCCTTATCAATTGAAATAGACTCTAAAACAAACCATACGCATTGTTACAGCGACTTTCACAACATTGATGCTCAGAGCCGTATCCAAGCATTTTGTTGAACCAACATAGATTGATAAAGCATCAAAAGCAGCATTTATATGCATTTTGGTGATGAAATCATTTCGCGTTTGTGCCAACTCTCGTTCACGTTTCGCATAATTTAATTTTAGCGATTCGGATGGGGAAAATCTCATTATACTGCAAAATATTCAACAAATTCAGGTCTCTCTTTTGCTCAAGAGATTTGAATATTTCTTGTGTTCATACACTCTATAAATTTTATTCAAAATCAATTCCCCAAACTACAATTATTTTCAGAAATGAAATCAATGTAACAATAAAGACAGTTCCTTTTTATCAAGAAAACTACAATCAAAATATGTCTATTACTTCAATGCTAACATTTTTTCATTTTTTTGTTAGCATCAAATGCTTCATACTATCAAAAAATTCATAGAAGTAAGAACGGAAAATTCCTGAAATTTATGCTAACCTCTGTTGACTTGGAGATCGCGAAATCAACATCTTTTCATGAAGCATTGTGATATTGCCCATAGATATTTCAGTATCAGCTTGGTCTTGCGTAGCTTTTCCATTATTTTGAAACTCAGCAATTTTCGCTTGAAGAGTTTCAAAATATTTCTTCAGACTAATTAAGGCATCCTTAATTACAAATAGCAATTGTTTTCACTTCCAAGATATCACTACATAATTAACATCTTTTGCCATTTATAAATATTACATTCATTTCATCATTACGATAGGAGACAAAATAACCTGATGAAGAGACACAGTCAGTGCTTTGAAAGAAATCTCAATCGCCTGTTCCATGGAATTATACTCCGTTGCAAAGAATGGACTTTCTTTGTTTGCCTAAAAATAATTATAAAATCCAAAAAAATTGCAGCTTACATACTGCAAGGATGTATTTAAATGGTTTAATTTCGGCTTAAAAAATGTAAGCTCATTTATGTTCTATAATGAAAACTTTTTCGAACTTATACAGAAAACAACGTTTCGTATACCTTTCATTTTTATATTGTTTACTCAACGTTGCTGTGACCTAAATGGAACGATGTGAAAAAATAAAATTACAAAATATGTCAATATGTGCACAGTACTAACCTGTACGTACTTAAACTGAAGCAAATTTTGATCAATATTGTGAATACTGTCAATAACAAATAATGTATTACGTTCGGGAACCAAACTTTTATGCTGCGGTTGTTCGATTGTTAAATCACCTAAATAAGCAACCGCAACCATATCAAATGTACGCATCTGCAAACCACAACCCAAGCGTTTAATATGTATAGATAAAAACACTGCATCCGAAGTGCCAATGACAATCTCGACCTATAATATAATGCCAATGAAAAATGAAATGACATTTTTCCAACTTCCTGTAATAAATTATAACTTTTTCATTTCCTAAATCTTAAATTATCAGATTAAAGTAAAAAAAGCAGAATAGAGAGTGACGAAAAAAATGGTAATTCCATAAATTCAAAAATTGCGGAAATCAAATAAAAAAACAAATCTGACCTGTTTCAATGTGAGATTAACTTCGAATTGGATTTGCTGCACATCAGTTCTCTTCTCTTCTTGTTTTTCTAAATCATTCTTTTTAACTCTCAAATGTTCTCCATTTTCTGAAATTTCACTCGCCTCCATGATAGCGTGCATTGTTACTAGATCTCTGATTCTTGCTTTCTGAAAAAAAAGAAAAAAAAAACAATTATATTTTATAACATTGAATAATACAATGTCGAAATTCTAATCAAGAATATTGCAGAATATAAAAAATGAAAGAAATAACTGATCACATAACATTTCTTTTTTTCAAGATACGATTATATTAGATGAATTATAGCAGGATATACCCCAGCAAGAGAGAAAGTTGTGCCCAAAGCACTGATTTCCTTTTCTGGAGCAGGAATCGGAATACTTAATATCAATTTTACAAGTTCCAACAAACGTTCATCTGAGATCGTTATGATAATATCAGGTAATTCACCCATTACCTTTATCCTGAATACCGCGTTCTTAATCATTAGGAAATGTTAAACTTTTTTCATGAATTTCTTAATAATGAAGAAAAAAATATGTTATTCTAAACAATAATAGAATAATAATAGAAACTGAATACCGAAAATTACTAAAGCTATCATAATTAAACATGAAAAAGAACTTTTATTTAGTGAAGTATGCTTCATGATACAGAAAAACAGGAATATCATGCATATGTAAAATTTACTTGGAGAGCTGTAAATCGTTAATGGATGACTTATGAAAAGCAATATTTAAACCAGTTGGCTGCAATAAATGGAAATTCGATTTAGATTTCAACTTTGCATCCATACCACTTTTGTAATTGTCCGAAAATATCATTTGTATATCAGTCAATTTCACAGAAAATTTATCGTAAGCACGACTTAGCAACTTTGATCGGCGCTCTGTTTCCTGCAAGTTAACAAATCGTTATAGCAAAAGGCAATTTTTTGATATTTTATAAAAAATTTTATTGCTTTTTTTTTCACTTCAATTTTTTTTTTTTTTTTGATTTTTGATAAGTTCCTGAAAGAACCATTTGCTTCTCAAATCTATTTCGAAAACGATTACTTTAGTAAAAAAATTACGACAAAATATAAAATACGTTTATGAAAATTCAAATTAAGGTCAAATATTGAATAACTATAATAACACAACAAAATAAAGTACATGCCATTCTACTAAGAATAACAAAAGTTAAAATGACCACGGAAACCAAATCATGCCTTTGTTACAATGGAAAAGATTAAAAATCAATAATATTAAAATATTGAAGAAATAATCGAACAAATGTGGTCGTATCAAACCGACTTTATTATTAAGTAACGATGCTTCGACAAATGAATCATCTTTCATCGTAGTTATTGTAAGCAAACCAAGATCTGCAATCAAATTCCGCTTTTCCTCGTTGAATATTCCATTTTCTGAGACGATAATTGTCAGAGGCGCAATCCGTATATCAAGCACTAGTTTTGTCCTAGCATCCACAACATGAGCTAGTCCCGTAAGCGAACGTGCTTTAACATCTTCGTAACGCGCCATTGCTGCTGCTGTTAATCTAAAGTCCTTTTTATTCAAATATCACAGCAGATATTTTTCGAAATATAAAACGACTTATTTTCTTTAAACATAAAAAAATTTTTTTTATTATAAAATAATTCAATAAAACTACGAAAAACAAAACTTTGTTCAACAAAATTATAAATTTTGTTTATCTAACATATCTTTTATTTCCGCATTTTTATCACAAAAATCACTAGGGGCTTATCATGTTTAAATAAAAAAAGTATGCACTAATAGGTGGAATATATAATAAATAGAGTTACTAAGTATTTTCTACCACAGAAAATCAAAAAACTTGCTGATTTAGTCGCACACTTTCTGGAGGTCTTAATGATTCGATAGCAGTGTTAATTGCTGGTGCATAGTATTTCATAATCGTTGGCGCTAAAGCGACTTTAATATACTGATCATATTCAACTTTATCACGATTCAAAGGATTAGTTTCGACAAACACTGTTAACCAATCAATCGAATCATCCTGCATGAACAAAACCTGTTGTCCGCAACCATCTATCGCTACTTTTTTTACACCACTTTTAAGACTGCAAAACAAAATTGTTTTAATGGGAAACTAACAATTAAGTTAGTATCCACAATTTCAATTCATTTCCTTTTTTCTCCTGAACACATTATTGTTATTTATTTAGTAGCACAGAAACTCAACAATTTGTATTTTTATTTCATCTGTCTTTTTTCCTTAAAATATAATTGATTTACTCACTTGATAGCTTGAGCTGATGCTCGATGTTCTATTTTGGTACTGATTATGGAAAATTTCAATGTCAGTGCATTTTCGATTACAATCATGAGTATGTTCAAATTAGCTATAATAATATTTTCCACAAAGTGCTTCGGATAATCAGTTGGAGGGGTATTCTCCTAAAAAAAAAATGCACATTTTGATTTCCTTTACTTTCATTGAATCTTTATATTTATGTTTCAAATAAAAAGTGAGTTATCTACCTGATAATCAATAGCATCAAACAATTTAATCTTCTCCTCTGTAGTCAAAGCCTCCTCAAACTTTGTCATAATATCACTTGACGACGCTATATTTCCCTGTTTGCTGCCACCACCCCACCTGAAGTACACAGAAAACATTAAACTTATTTTCACACCAAACACTAAGTTTTATTTCCTTTGCTTCAAATTGAAAACTTGCTGAATAAAAATAAAAAAATGGGATACTAATCGAATTCATGCATAAACCAAAAAAATATGATAAATTTTACCAATTTTTAGCCCAATTTATCCATCCCTGTGGTTGATCTTCCAATCTCTTCATGCCACGCCTATCGATTTCCATATCAGCTTGCTGTCGAGCAACGTTTAAATTAAACACATCAAGGTGCTCTTCGGTTTCCTGCAATCAGTTATAACTTGAATACTTGATGATATATCTAATTTATTGTAGCATGAAATGCTATTAAAAACTCGAAAGATAAAAAATACAATAAATATCAAATTTGATGCATCAAAACATTACAAAACTGGTTAATTGTTACATTAATTTATTCCAATTTTGCATCATTCTAAAAAGTGAAATGTTTCAATTTTTTGCATTGCCCATTTCAAACTTACCATAATAATATTTTGATCTTTGCTACTAAGGTTTTTCTCAGTTTGCTTCTTGAGCCAAGCATCTTTATAAGCTCTTATTAATTCCCGATGTTTTTTCATTCTATTCCAATTCCAGTTATTTCTTTGTCTTCTAACAATTTCCTCAATAATTGCATTGTAAGCAAAATGCCACCTAAATAAATAAGTTTTCAAAATACGGATAGATCTATATGAAAAAAATAAAAGCTGCTTCACACCAAATCGCTTACCATTTTTTAATGCACAGAACGTCCAACCAAGAAAAATTCAGTAAATTACCATTCCCTGTAATGATCCTTGTAGTCATTCAAATGTGGTCGGTACTTAAGGTACTGAGCAGCAGTTCTGAATCTTTCTTGTGCTTCCAGCAACAATAATAGATCTTGATACTGGAATTTACTAACTGCAATAACCAATGTATCCAAATCCAGAATAAGTTTGATTTTCGGTATCTTCCAGTTCGAATTATCTGTTTCAGGTCTCTGATTTAATGCAAGCTTGATTTGCATATTCACTGGCTCCAGCACTACAAGTTCAATTCATAATAAATAATATCAAGCAAGTTCTTATAAAAATTTGCAAACTGCTCATAACAAATACTACAATATGTTGAAAAATTTCTGTTTCTTATGAACAAAGTCCAAAAAATTAAACATATAACAAGCAAAAGATAAAATCAACATTCCAAATCATGTAATACAAATAAGCCTAGTAATAACTTAATATTAATATATGAGAAAATTGACAATATCAAAAATTAGTACTAAAATTTAAAAACTTTGATATTAATTCTTTCAAATGCTACTGAACGAAAATATTCAATTAATTTAATATTAACAAATCCACCAAATATTTTTGGAAATAAATTAGCGTTGAAGTTCTGTGAAAAAAACGATTTTGAAAATTCGAATCAGACTAATATCAAAGACTTACTGTACTTATATTCTGATGGTTTTCTGTTGCCAATTACGATGGCGTCATTCATTCTTTGCAAAACAGTAGCATTATTATTCAAATCAGATACTAATTTAGAATTAGAATTCCAATAAATAGCAAAATTTTTCAATGATACTAATTTGTAAACAACTTTCACAATTTCCTTGTGTATAGTTTCATTCCAATTTTCATCAGTGGTCTGCAAAATGCGTTTTACATATAATTCAATAATTCGTAATATGCTTTCATAAATAGCTTAGTTTAAATCTATATTCAATCATTTTCAATTCGGTTCTTAACATAAAATGAAGAACATCAATGTTATTAATATCTGTTATAACTGATAAAAATTTTTTAATAAAAATTAAAACCTTTCTTAATCGAAATAAAAAACTCAACTAAAATTTATCGTACTGTGAAGCATTAATTTTTCGTAATGTAAAACACAGAGTGTCAACAGATCATTATATTGATTTTAACAAAACCTTATTCGAGTTCTTTTTTAACTTTGTAAGCAAAAAAAATTTCGTTATGCAAAATATCATACTGCCAATTCGAAAATTCGCTCATTGACTTATCAACCTTGGCAGAAATAACATAGTTTAAGCTTTATCCTATTTTCCATCAAATACTATACTTTGAAATCGATTCCTTCAAGAGTAGCACCAACTACAAATGGACGGCTACGATGTGAGTACTTATCTTCGTAGCGAATGTGTATATTACGAATTGTTATCTGTAAGTTCTTGATTACTGTAGCAACGAATTTTTCCGCAAATGTATCAGAAGCAAGATCTGGAGGCTCTGAAAATTTGTAAAACTCTGTAATTAAAAATAAAAATGTAGCCTAATAAACACTTAATTCTCATACAAAATGATATATGGACTTAAATGGTATGCTACCAGTAATAATACCTGTAACTTATGCTTTGTTTTATAGTCGCATCTCGAATTAGAGCATTGTGGGATGAAATTCATAAAAATAAAAAAAATTTCGAAACTCACTTCTTCGGCGCTTCCTATTTTCTTCAAGCCTCATAAGTGCCTTATTCTTTTTTTCCTTTTCATGCTTTTTTGCTTTTCCTTCATTGTATACGATACCTTTGTTTGGCACAACAATTAAATTCAAGCCTAGAAGTATTTCAAGAATAATTATGAATACAATATAAGTTTAAGCAAAGATCGTCCAGAAACTGAAGTTTAATATAAAATCTAGATGTTTTCTGAATAAAAATAGTAATAAACAAAATATGAATTTCCTCAGCATTAGCTTCACTTTTTTGGCTGTGATTAAATTTCTTATCATTAAGATGCTCGCTCCTCTGATATTTATTCCTTTAAAATTTAACACTCATTACTCCAAAAAAAAGAAAATTATCAATGATAATCAGCATCCGTTTGAAATTAAAAAGAACATATTAAAAAAGAACCTTCGATGTTAGCAATAACTGGTTGACGATATAAATCATTCCATGGGATTTTCAAAACAAGTTTTGTAAGACAGCCGAATTTTAATTTCACTGGTAAGTCAAAATCATCCAGCGCTGTTTCTTTCACTTCCAATTAGTTAATTTTACATCGCCTAGAATATTCTGTCTTAAAAATGACAAAGAAAATGCTAATTTCTAATAGCAATTAAGGAATGATTATGCTCATAACACTTAGAAGTCAGGAGTTTTTTAATACATATACTTTAAAAAATAAAAGAAAAAATATAATATTATTTAACAAAAATTAGACTCACCACCCCAAATCCCAATATTCAACTGTGACGCATCGAGATTGTTAACAAAATTGCCCAATATACGATTTAGAACTTCGACCACTATACTTTCAAAAACCATCACTGAAAAATACAACTGATAAACGATGAGTTCCGTAAAAATGAATAAAAGAATAAAAGCTTAAATCGCGTCAAAATAGAAAATCAGTCGGACAAAGAAAAGCAAAATATTCCGAACTATGTTTTTTCTTTTCCGAAAATTTGGTATGAATTATTTCTTGGTAATAATTAATCGAAGATTTTTATTCAAACAGCTTGACTAGTGGATACTGATCGACAATATGTAGTATCGAAATATCATAATGTCGGATGAAACGTCATTAATCTCTCTGATTAAATACTCATAGAACAAAGAAAAAATCATTTACACACATGCCATTAAGCAGTATAAAATGAAGCTAAATGCATAACTATCGCAATTGTAGAGCAAGCGTTCATCTGGTAAACGGAAAAATAGTAATTTTCATTTTCATAAAATTAATTCAAATGAAATCAGAGCAAGTTAGAGAAATGTATTCATACTCCATAATTTGACCTGAACGTATACATCAATACTAGAACAGATATGGAATAAAGTCTTTGCTGCTATCTTCAGAACAAACCTTTTCTACAAATAAGCATAAGCGAAACAACATATCTAAATCACAAACTGATCACATATTTGAGAAAAGAAAATGTATTTTACGATATGATTACATACCTAAAAAGAAAAAAAAAACAACAATTACAGATTTAGTACGGTTTCTGCTTCGATTTATCATCCAATATTGAATTAATGAGTCACTTACGAGAATCAGAAGAAACGGAAATTTCGAGAAACCATTCGCTGTGAAGAAGCATAATAGTTGTTTGAACGAAGCAAGAGAATTTAATAAGTCTAGCAATAGCGACGAAAATTGGAACATTTTTGAGGAGTCAGAGACAATCATAGAAAGATGAGGTCGGATAACGAACTATGTTTACATCTTTTTCATCCTCAATCTTCCATTTCATTACTGAACAGCAGCAGCATATCAATATAAAATGTTCGGAAAAAATAAAACGAAAAGAGTGCCGGAGATCGAGACCATGACTTTCTGATTTGACGAGAATGATACTAGAAGGTATTTCATAGAATTAATCAATTCACTGTGTGAAATCCCTCTCCACTACAAATGGTTTCACGGCAAAATTACGAAAATTAAAAGTATGAAATAAAAAACGTGGCTTAAAGAGGCCGAGGTCACGAAGTACATCTGAACTTTGAGAGGAACACTGATAGCACTGTTTCACTTCGTCCGACAGTGATGTAATCCATGAGAGCTCTGATCACATTCTTGGAATAACATTCTCAGATTTCTTGGAAGAATTACTGACCCGGCGTCGTTACAAATATAAACAAGTTGTAACTCGAATTTTAGACAATAAATTGGTGCTGAAAGTAGACTGATCAGAAATGATCATATTGATAAGTTAGTTGAATTCATTTATGGAATTATTCGATTAACGAGTAGGTTACTCTTAATGCTTGCTTTCTCAAGAAAAGTCATAGAGGCATTTCAAAAAAAAATTAAGTAATTTCCATACTGTCCAAATGCCTTATAAAGTAAGCAATACGCTGGAAATATTGTGATCTAACCCCTCCACTTTAGATGCGAACAAACTAGAAATTCTAGATTTATTTTAATGAACTACCATAAGTGATATATTTTAATTAGAATCCGAATATTTTTATTTCTCTCTTGCACTGTGGAATGATAAAGATTCGGCAAACCCACAATCTACCTATTTAACCTGTTCCAATGAATAAACAAAACTTTAAATTATTGTTTGAAATGAATTCTCTAGTGAAACATCCAAAAATGATGGCTTTTTCTACAATTTCATTTATTTATTTAAAAATTATTCCTGTAATTCAACATTTGTTTTCAGTATGTCATCGTATATAACGTTTAGATATGATATCTCGACAACAAATACTTAAGTATTGACCAATAAACTGCAAAACAAGAAAAAAACATGCACGACTTTGTTAAAATACATCAAAAGCAAAGTTGCAAAAGCAACAGAGTAACCAGAAAACTTTAGATTCGAAAAGACAAAACAGAAAATAAAATTTCAGGATTAAATCTGATCAATTTTACTCTATCATTCAAATCACATAAAGGATAAATATTACATTTATAACAATATTATACGTGATTTCGAGTCAAGAATTTGTTGCCTATACTGTGCAAAAGGATTATGAGAGTTAGGAACATCTGTAGTGACAGCATTATTACTTCTTGATGTGGTTAGTTTAAATTTCTGAAGCAATGAAATGAAATCATCCGTTTTGCTGAACTGATCATCAGAATTCGATGGATATATGTGCGATACCTGAAATTGTTATTCTTCGTTCATTTCTGATCTTGTTTGCCTTAATTTTTATTTTCAACATTCTTTCTATTTATCATCATTGATGCTGAACGCTGCTTGAGTTGCTGTCAATATACATTAATAGATTACTTAGAATAAACTGCTTTAACTATTTATATTCTCAAATGTTAACATCTTAAATATTGACCAATATAACTCAGCTGATCTTAATGTACTTTCAGTGAGAAAAATCTTATATTATTTCTATAAAACTTTATTTTAACATGGTAAAGGATGAAAAAAAGAAAATTACTGAATAATTTAAAATAAAAAATAACTTCAAAAAAATTTTGTTGTCGCTAACATTCACATTTAATTTAGAAAATCCTAGATTTTACAGAGAAACATGTTTCATGATTAAAATTATGTGATCTGCGACAGATATATTTTTAAATAATGCATGAGAAGAATCGAAAAAATAAGTCTCAATAAATTAAACAGTGAAAAAAGTTGATCTCATGCAGATAATACCCCTGTAGAGGAAGTGATTGCATTATTAATGCTGTTATTCAACTTCGAAAAAGTGACATGTTCAAACTGTGATCTTGCAGAGTAGTCAGCTCGTGATTGGAAAACTGACGCCACCATATTCATCATTCTTCTCCTAAGTGAAAAAGTAATATAATATTTGCAGGGATCAACAAAAGATATCTCAAAAAATGTAAAAAAATGGAAAAATGAAAAAACGATACTTGTTTCTATCAGTTCTTCTGGACTTGCTTAATACTGGAACATAAGAACAACTGATAACATATCCAGCCAACGCCATTGTCACTTTCACCTGTTCACCAATTGCTTGAATATATTCATCCGCTTCATCTTTCGTTCTCAGTAGAATTGCAACATTGTTAAATAAACGCGTTTTAGCTGCTCTCCAGGTGAATAATTCACCTGATTTTGAGCATAATCTACAAAACTGCAATTCATTTTTCGAAAACAATATAAAGTAATCGATCTATGATTTTTCATGAAAGCTGAATAATGTGAATAATAACAACGATATCTTTAAACCATCTTCGCCTCTAATGCATTAACTATTCAATCACTCTGCGCTTAATTACTGGCTACAAAAGTTTTATTTGATAAACCTTAAATTAGTTCTTGATATTTAATAAACCTTAAATGAGTTCTTGATGATCTGCCTAGCCTGCCATATTCTAAGCCTTTAATTTCATCGAAATTGATGCGTTTCACATCCGACAGTTTCGTATCATCATCATAGGAAGCAGCTATAAGAGCCGTTCTGGAAAATGATGCACTAAAATGACATATTTTGGAAAGAAATGAATTAAATTTTGAAGACGAACTTTGTCAATACCAAGACGCTATCAATCTGGTCAGTATTATTTGATCCTTCGACCAAGGCCCATCCGCCAACGAGTATTTCTTTCTCAGGAAGAATAAAAAGGATTGCTTCTCTCACCAATCGGCCTATACTTTCAACTTCTTCTTCATCTTCTTCACCTTCAAATTGTTTTCTTTCCGATTCGCCTGCATCCAAGAATTTTCCTTGAAATAAATAAATTTGGAAACTGAATAATCATCAACATTATAATTGTCACGTATTTTTTTAAACTGTAAAAACAAGAAATTAAATAAATGATAAATAAAATACCCAGAAGAGCATCAATTGCAAGTTGTCGGTTTGTATCTCTCATGTGAGACAAATAGTACCGCGAAGCTGAATTATATCCATCCTTAACCATACCTATCAAATTCCGTTGACCACTTCGCGTGACGTCTCCTTTCAATGCATCTGTACCGGCATACTTCAAAGACATTTTAATATTTCAATACTAAAAATACAACTGAAGTAAAAAATGTTGGATTCTACATGTCTGATTACCTACTAGTAGGTTGAGTAGAAAATCAACAAAAAGTTGATAAACATGAAAAAAATAATCTGACTCTCAAGAAAATTTGAAGCATAAGAAAAAACCATACTTGTCTCGAGATGGCATCACCATTATCAGCCCACATCGCTTGCAAAGCTTGAATAAGTTCGATAGGAGCACATGTTTGAGGTCCAACAATACCAAGTTTTTGTGTCTGGACTAGACATAACGCTTGTGATATTGCACACTAAATTCATTATTTATTTGTACTGATAATAAAAAATATGATGATAAACTATAATCGAAGGATGACAAAAAGTTAAAAAAGGACTATTACAATATTTGTGCTTGTTAACTCTATTTTCATGCTGTTAGAAATCAATTTACGTAAATATCATCCCAATAAAAATTCTGGATTTCTATTTTTTTGATTGGTATTATGAAAAAACCTATAAACTATTTTCGAGTAGCAAATGAATCAAATTAGAAGGGCTCCACCTGTACAACATTAGTCCTATCCAAACAATCTACACAATTTGTTCGAATAACGCCCTGTTGCTGGCATACTATTTCATCAGATTTATCAACCCAACAAAAACCTATAGTAGAAATTTGTTCCGATAATGCTGAGATCAACTCCGCAACCTGAAAAGAACATATGCATTTCATTTATTATAAAAGATTAAAAATTTGCTCATCAATTTTATAATAAAATAAACACAAAATCATTTGTGGCGCGGCGCACTCATTTTCTGTCAAATATTAAATTCAAAAGGTATATAAGAGTAGTAAACCGCGATTATCTTATGAAAGCGAAGTCCTCGACAACGAAAATGAAAATCATATGTAAAATAAACAATATCTGGTGAATTCATGTGAAGAATATGTTGCAGAAAGCTTACTGCAAGCTGCATTTCTCTGCAAATAAAAAATAAATTGACTGGGCATTTTTACAAATCAGCGATTTTTTATTATGAAATTATATATGAATACTATCAAAAATATACCTTCCTCTTTGTTCTACTAAATTGACAATTGTTTAGAGGTGTGCCATAAATTTCTGTCACTTTCGTAACATGCTTTTTAAAAGCTGGATAAGAATCAGTGAAGGTCTTGCTTATCACAAGTGGTGGACGATAACGATAACCTTGTTGAGTCCAAAACACTGGAACAGATCCTCGTATCTGAAGGTGTTTAATTTTAACGCAAATATTGCACACTACAATTTATTAAATGTAAAATAAATATTTTAATGTCAATATCAGTCAATTTTATCAGGTAAAGCATTTTTCTCATTACAATTAAGGTTTACATTTAATGCTCCTGAAATTACAGCCTGAAAAACGGAGACCTGCACAAAAGAGAGACAGTGGCCAAAAATTGTTAGTACTACTTCAGTTTCTACAAAATTGGCAACATCACCATCTTCATCAATACCCCGTTTTAGATAGCGTACACCAGCACAATTTATAGATCGCCTTGATATTAGTGTTACTTTCAATTTCGTTTCAGCCTCAACTGATACTTTCCTGACATAAAAATTTTCACGAGTTAAATGTATAAAATTCGATTATTTCAAAAAACGATTTTTTTTTAAAAACTCAAAATTTCTGAGTAGTTATTTTTAATTAAAATACTCTTAATAATATAAAAAATCTTACATTTTCACGAAGTCAAAAACAGTATGTATCTTATCACTGAAGTATAATAATCAAGTGAAATTTGTTAATTTTCTAAAAATTATTAAAAGACAATAAATTTTGTATCATTCTTTCCAACTACCACAAATCAAGAATCAACCTTTCAGCGACAAAGCCTTGACATACTGGAATGATCCATTCCTCAGTTCCTGGATAAGGTAAGCCATCATCGTCAAAAAGATCAGAAAGCAACGCATAGTTCCAAAAAAAGCACTTATTCGTACGCTTTGTTGAGAAGTTACTATAATTAATGTTTAGTTAATGCAGGTCAACTAAATTGTTTTTAAAAATTTCACACAAAAATTAAATCAACCTCATTTGTTTTTGTCAATAAAGATTTTATTATATCTAGCAACAAATTATCAGAACATACAACATCATTATTTGGCTTCACTAGAAATAAAACAAAAAAAAAGTCAAGTTTAAGAAGTAAAGTTTTGTACCTTTGGGTATTCAATGTGATATCTCTTTTGAAACAAATGTAGAAATCACCGCCATTAAAAAGTTGTAGAATTTCACCAATCAAACCAACCGCATTTCCTTTTCTCGTAACAAAATGTAATACCTTCTTCTGTGACATTTTAATTTTTCCTAATTTCAATGGAGATATAATTGGCTGTAAAGGATTTGTAATGACTAATTAAAATAATGTGGGAATTACTTAAAATTATTATGTAAATTTAGTAGTTTTAAATCTTATTTCTTGCTCCACATAATGATCAAAAAACGTCTAAATTTCCGATCACATTAGTATCAAACACGACAACGCTCTAGTCACTGATAAAATTTCAAAAATATTTCACCTTATAAGGCAGATCATCTTTCTCCACAGGTATGGCAATGACTCGATCAATGTGACTGATTGTATCCTGAAATATTTTCAGCATTTAAAGTTAGATTCAACTATTAAAACAAAACCAAACAACAATAAAATTTTAACAGATTTAACCTGCTTGGTTACTGGAAACAAGAAAAAAGAGGATGAGCCAAAAAAACACCATGAAATGACATCTTTTGGATGCAATTGGAATGGGTAGGTCTTTAGTCATTAAATTCTATAGTTAATAATTTACATTTGTGCAAGGATATGTAGCTACTGGTGTGCATTCAACAACGACTAGTAGATAACAGTCATTTTCTATCGAAATTTTACCGATAAAAGCAACGAACTTGCCTAATTCAACAGCATCAACAGATTCTGCAAAAAAGCAAAAATTATGTAGTTTTTAATTCTTTATAAATTTAATTCTAAGAAATAAACAAAAATTAATTATAAAATTGAAAAAACAAAGTTGTAAAGAATTTTCTCATTCGAAAAAATGATAAGGACAGTTGAGATCTGTGAACTGTCCTCGCATATTAAACAAAAGAGAAACATTTATTATGCAGACAAAGCCGTAATTCTTCGATCTGTAATAACTCCATCCCAACCAGCAGAGTCACTGAAATAAATAGAAGAACAGGCGATTTTACGAGTCTCTTACAATCACTCGGTATAGTTTGTTTGATCACAACTAAATAGCGAGTTAAATTTTCAAAAAGAAAAGTAAAAAAAATAAAGAATGACGAGTAGAAAAAAAAGTAATAAGCCCAAATCCCGAGAGATGAAACGGGGGAAGGGTAATAAGGCTTAAAAACTTTTAAATTCAAAGTAGTGAACAACGAAAGTTAGAACAAAATTGATGAAAAAAATACCGCCGTATCTCTTGATTATAGAATAGACAGTATTCTGCAACAGACAGAGATGCTAAATGATGTAATGGTCCAAACGGCATCTGATTTTGGAGAATAGGTCAGAGAGTTATTATACCTTCGATCGTGCAAACTGACAATTTCATCGTTGATTTGCAGCATTTTAGGACACAATTCCCGTGTGTTAAGTAAAGACTGTTTGTCGTGCCTAGCAATATCATTTCCTTCTACGGACTAATTACTAAAGAATCAATTAAGTGATCATTTCCTGAAATAATTACTTTGTTATCTATATACCTTTGACTAGCAGATTTACTGACGAAGTGATAAATCAAGTAATAAGACCATTGGTGATCAAAGAAATTAAATCGGGAAAGAATCAGAAAAGCAGGATTCAGTGATTAAAAAAATAAAACTGAAAATGCCTGAAGAATGTAACTAAATATCACATCTGCTCTTGAATTAACTTGTAAATTTGCAATTCGTAATATTATTGTAGCCGTTATAAAGCAGATGAATACTGAAAACATTTAGACTTTTTTCTTCTTCAGTGAAGTGCTTAATACGCGGAATGTTCTGGGGACATCATTCAAGTACAATTTAACCAGATTGATAACGGTGTCTTAAAACATCAAATAATAAAGTCACTGATGCATATATATCACTACTGCTCTGCAAACTTCATACGATCTCCTCGTATGATTGTATAAGAAAATATAACAGCCTCCCATCAAAACCTTCAAGTCTCCAGATAGAATAATCGAATGAATTTTATCGCAATTTGGAGCCAAACCTCAACGCATATCCTGCTACCAGACTCGATACACTTAAGACAATTATAATCCTTTTTGACATAATTCGTGGCGACCTGGAAGGTCGTTTATTTCTGGACAGTGGCATCATCCGAATCCGCTTTACAAACCTTGTCCACAGAACCCTTGATCGCTTAGCATTTTTCTTCCAGTATATTTTCGTTTCAGTTACTTTAGTAAGAAACTGCTAGTGGTAAATGTAAATTGATATAGTGATACTCGTTTTATTAATTCTTCGAAGAAAAATAAAAGCAAATTAAGATTTCATCTCTTCTTCTTTTTTTTCCCAGTCGGAGTTTGCAGTTCAGTTGTTACAGCAGTCGATAGAGATTTTTGCTGAAAATTAATGAGCAATCACAATAAAAAAAAAACAAATCAGAAGTGATAAAATGTATGTTGTTAAGATTTCCGGTTCAATTCTTTATCGACAGCGATATTATACAATAATCTAACAGATAATTTCTTTTTTCTTCATGTAAATCGTGGAAAAATATGGAAAGTGTTTCGACATTAAAACTTTAATGCGCATTAAGTTACATTTTTAAAGGATTTATCGTTTATTATTAGAAATGATTCCTTCAATAGCTTTAGCATTGTTGGATAATGCTTGAAAACTATGCAATTAATTCATAAATCTATTCAAACGTATTCTATTTCTTAATGATTGCAATGGTCCGTGTATGTACTGGAAGCAAAGCATGGTTTTCTTTATGTAAAGTTAAAAAGGTCGATAATTTACAAGGCGATAAGATCAATAAAAATAGATGCGAAAAACGAACTTTATTTAAAATGCTGACACTAGTGAATGAATAGGCTGCCAAATCGCAGAGTTCTTTGGTAGCAAGTATATTCATCAATCCTACAGTTCCCACCATTGGAATATTCAGAGCTCTTGAAAGAGCAGTGTTTAAACCGGAGATCGCATATACTTTTGTGTCCGGTAAGCTAGAAATTATAAAACGAGTGAGTAGAAATACAAAGATGGATGTATCCAAGTAATGTTCTTAGAAAATTTGTGCAAGTATAAGGACATTATTATTATAATTGAGGTAAACAGAATGGTAAAGTTATGCAGTGATCCAAAAAATATATCACAGAAACATCGCATTGTATATAAGACACTGTGACACAATAGAGTTTACCACTTATTCTTAACGAGAATCACAAAGATTCAAAAAAGAATAACATATTTGTAGCAAAATGCTGTAAATCCCGGATATGTTTCGACTGTTTGCTAAAAACTTGAAAAAGCGGAAAAAATTAAAACATTGAAGGGACCAAAAGGGGAGTGGACAGTGATATTTGAATTAAATAACATAATTCTCGTACCTGGTAGCATATAATCCCAAAGTAGTTGCAACCGATGATGGTTTAATTGTGTTTGCATCAAAAAATACTGCTGACAATACATTCCTTTGCATATTACGTAATACCGAACGCATTCCAATCAAAGCGAAAGAAGACTATAGTTTAAGATGATAGTTTATATTATTAATGTCTCAAAATTTATGCACGAAATCTAAAGAAATAAAATTCTTGTAAAATAGTTCTTTACCAACAAACATATAAAGTATGCGGAACAGATGAAAGTGACAAAAATGATGCATTTTTTCAGTTCCTTCACAAATCATTACGCTTTTTCCAACTATATTGTTTTAAGTTCTACATATTTCATTTTATCAATGAAATTGATCGAAGAACTAACTGAAAAGCGCATAATAACCTTTTGAATAGTCTCTGAATTCGCTTTCATATTATGCATATCGTTGTTCCCTCTAGAAATGTATCCACCTTTTGTTTCTTCTGGACCACAATTTCCAAACTTCATAATTTTGTGCTTTTCATGATTTCGTACGGTGGTCTTTCCCAGCCGTTTAAAACCTTTTTCCACAAGAAATTTAGCCAGAATGTTCAGAAATTGTTCTGATATTTCGTGAGATTCAATGTGCCAGTCAAATTTTAATCTACATTTCAAATATGGCTTGTTGCTTCGGTATTTTTTCATGCTAAAATAGCGAACATAATGTTTTTCAATTTTGTATGATCTCTAAGCATTTTAGGATGTTTTAGGATGTAAATTAAAACAGTTTGAATTCATCCTATTGGGTCGATCAAAACTAAGTTTTGGGAAATGAGGCAGAACTCAATCTGTAAAAATGAGCACAATGCACTTTCAAATGATGGAATAATAACTGAGCACAGAAATTACGGAAAAAGAATTGTCGGAAAAAAATCATCAAAGACAATAAAAATAAGCTAAAATAAGACTCGAAGTACTTTCTACTAATCATTAACTGGAACTTTAATTTAAAAAAAACTGTCGTGCGCCAATTAAGCAGATAAAATGTATTATATTGAACAAATAAGAAACTATTTATTTAATACATCAAAATTTTCATTTCTTAGATTTCGTATGTTTTAATTTTTGACTTTCTAGATAATGAACAAAAATGACATTGTAATACAAGAGTGAGATCTCGCAATATCAACATTTACATGATGAACTGCCGACGAAATTTATAAAACTTCTGTCGAATAAGTAACTGGATACAAACAAAAAATAAAAAGGTGTTTAAAAGCTAATAGGACATCTATTGCTTGAATCTGTCAAATATATAAACAATTGCCCTGACTTATCAAAAATGGTGAAAAATGTACACAATAAATACGAAATTCGACTATTTCCAAATGAAATCTTTACCTTATACAAGACAAATGTAAATATACAGGCCATAAATTTGCTAAAAGCGATTCACATACTCTTTTAAGATACTCGAGAAAAAAAAAGAACGAAGAAAAAAATGATTAAGCTTTTAATCGTTTCTAGTTCATGCTGTATATTATTAATTTTCCTGCTTGGCCGCACATTAATTTTCGATGTCGGAAACTAAAGATCTGAGCCAATAAATTCATTAAACATTTTAAGTTCCCAAAGAAAACAATTTATATCTGATGTATCTTCAAATTTATAATTGATTCCCATAAAGATCAACTACCTGATGTATCTTCCAAATCCATAATTGATTCCCGTAAAGCAATCAAAAGTTCTAATGCTTGTTCAACATTTCCACCAGTTTCTTCAAGAATTCGCCTATTTTCTTCAGTATTTGTGAAGCCAAAATCAACTAACTGAATCAATTGTGAAGTATACCGTGTAGAACCAGATGCTGAGAGTGTACTAGGAAAATGATGCGAGTTTCGAGATGACGATGTTGAAGACGATGAAATTCCCTGATTGATTCTACTTCCTCCCACATTCCTCATTGCTTGTGCAACTGCCTGAAAATAAATTTCTACACTCGAATCCTGAAAGCTCTTAAACAATCAAAACTTCAGTAGAGTTTTAATTTTCCATATTTCAGATATTACAATCTTATCATTTGCAGTAATTCTTAAGAGAAAATATAATTTTTTTCCTAAAAAGATGAAGTGAAAAATATTTTCCTTAAATATAATTTCGAAACCGTGTTTCTATTATTATCCAGAGATCATTTATAAAATTCAATTTTAATCAGTGGCAGGCATGAATATGTCCTTAACAACTTCTTGATGGACAAATTATGATTGAAAGTAATGCAACAAAATGAGGATAATAAAAATAACATTACCAATGGCAAATCATACCTCTTGTAGACAAATTATGATTGAAAGTAATGCAACAAAACGAGGATAATAAAAATAACATTACCAATGGCAAATCATACCTCTTGTAACATTTGTGGAGTTACGATAGATGCATAACCTTGTCCAGAAGGTGGTGTTGGATTATCTGATATTGAAGCACTTGAACCGGAATGCGACATTCTGGGCGGTACGTTAATGCCACGTAACCAGTAATGTATTACATTAACTAATATCTGAAGATGTTTCTGCAATCAGAAAAAAAAAAGAAATTTTCGGTCAGTTTTCAAAAAAACATTAACAAATAAGAATATAAGGATGATAACACAAATCAAATAATACTTATTATTAAAGAGCTCATTATAATGTTTTACAGTTGCTATGAAATAAAAGATTACTGGATGACTGCGAAGAAATGTGTCTTCCATGTTCTGCTTTCCCATAATCATGGAACTCGAGAGAATAAAATCTTTGGACACTATTAGCGCCATTCGATCCTTCTTCAGAAGTGGGAATTCTTTTAGCAGATCTTCCATGAAATCGTCTCTATTCATTTCATCAATTATCTGTATATAGAGATTTTCATTTTTCTAAGAGTCAAATATTAAAAATTTTGATAAATCCTTCTCTTCAATTTGTTTCGAAATAAAATAAAGTGTGTCTACTGCTGTATATTCTTGTTTATAAAAATCAAATTATCAGGGTTGGAAGGAATCAATACTGAGATTATGATTAAAAAGGTTTATTAAAAAAGACATCAAGTTCACGACATCTGAAATCTTTTATTGTAGAAAAAACTAAGGAACGAATAAATTCGTTTCAAATGAAAATAGCTACGCAATAAAAAACCTGCCTTTTCGCGACTGCGTTTAGAAGCTCGTAAGAATTGGAATTTTTCTCTACATTCTTGCAATTTTTTATTATCCAGCTGTAACTTTGGCAGAGAATCCAATTTGGAACGGATCATAACGTGTAGTGTATACTTATTTTCCATATTCTTTATATCACACAACTTAATATCTTCTGCCAATACTTTTCCAAGAAATACCAAATCTGCAAAAAAATTATTTATTTCTTCATTTGAAATAAGCAATGAGGGTTTACTGAAATTGCAAAATTTTGCCCTCAACAAAAACGTACAGCATTTTGAGCGCCTTTCTGGATCACTCACAAAGTCATCTAGTATTTCCTTCACATACTTTTCCAGACCATATGAACGCGGTGTACAATCAGTCCCGATTTCCACAAGCCAAACATTTACCATTGTGAAACGAAATATATCAAATCTGAACTGATATATTTTAAGATGTATAGAGCAATTAATCATTATACAGATAGGTGGTTTTATATATTACCATCTGCTGGGCAATGCAATACATTAAAACACACTGTATCAAATAAGAGTAAAATATAAGGTCTTGCAATAAAAAGACTAACTGATTTTGGGATAATAAGCAAATATAACATAGGTACTGAACTTCGACAAAAAAAATGCGAACATGATGGGAAGAATTTATTAAATAAAGAACATATAACATTATACATCATACAAATTACTGAATGATCTCTAAAATTTTTTGGTTTAAAGGGTTTTCTGGAGATTTCTGCCACTGTTTCTTTAGAACTTGTTTCAACTGTGAGAGGCGATATGTAGGGTATTCTTCTCTCAAACGTGGTAGCATTTTTTTTTCGAATTCCTTGAAAAAAAAAAAAACTCAGGAAAGTACAAATGAAAAGCATATATAAATTTCCATCTCAGTAAAATTTGTAAAAACCAGAAACATTCTCTGCTCTTGGAAATTTTCAAAATATTCTCTGATTTCAAACGCCAACTGTTTTTTTTTTTCGTTCCTCTTACGATCACCATTCAATATATTATCTATTATCATCTATCTTTTTTAATTACAGTAGATTTCAAAAAAAAAACGAAAAAAAACCTGATAAGCAGCTTTTAATCTTTTTTCGGGATGTCGATCGATAGTCGGTTTTCCTATAGACAGTATACTGATTGCTTCCGTGACAGTTCGAGCAGTTTCACCGTCTATCTTTAATAAAAATCATTATAAAATTCAAGTGGTAAAAGCACCAGTTTTTTTTTTTTTTAAATAGTTATGCCATATAAAAAATAAATTAGTTTTGTAATACTAATCGATTGATTAACAAACATGATACAAACGAATGTCTCATCATTTACGGAAAACGAGTACATAATTTGCTTAAAAAAAAATTCAAAAAAATGTAGAAATTGGTCAGTAAACAACTGTATTATACATAGGATAAAAGAGTCTTGAAACTTTACTTTTAAAACTTAAAATCAGCACACCACCAGAAGTATTTTAAAAAATACCTCTAACTGGTTAACGTTTTCTTCAATTTCTCCTTCTCCAGCTTCTAAACGCTGTTCTTTCAACAAGCGTTCTTTTTCTTCATCGCGTTTTCGTTGTTCTTCAGCACGCCTATTGGCTTCAATTGTCGCTTGTGTGATCTAAAATTATTCATAATTCTCCACAGAATAAACACTGTTAAACTATTCCAATTAATTTACTTCGTTAATCAATAATCATGCTTAAACTAGCATATTCAATATTGTTTTTCATTATTTGCTACTGAGAAATATGTCTTATACTCCTTAATAGTGGCTGAACTATTTTAAGATACGGACAAAGGATTTTACGAGAGCTTAAAAGCAATGAACAATACAAAATTAATGCACTGCAGTTTTTTCGGAATTTCAAAACAGCGATTTCCTGTGCATAAAACAAACCTTAGACGGTACGACTGCTTTTCCTGAGAGTGTCATCATTTCCTCATCATGTGCTACTCGATTTTCATGCTTCCTCTGCAAGGCTTCCATACGTTTGCGTTCTGCTTCTTGCTAAATATACGAAAGTTTAAAAAATTCAAACGTTAGATATAAGTTCTTGTTAGTTCTTTTAAATTAACGTCGTCTATAATAACCAATATAACCGATCGGCTGTGATGGCTGATGTTTGAGAAACTCTGAAGTAGACTAAAAACCAACTTTTCTTTGTTTACGTGCAACGTTCTTATCATCATCCTGCCAATAAGCGTCTTCTTCAGCTTTTTTCTTCCTCTCTGCTTCTTCTTTCTTTGCAGCTTCCTTGCGAGCTCTTGCTACCACTGCTTTCGTATTTCCACCAGAGAATTTTTTTGGCATTTTCAAAAATGATGAATATCATATATGCGAGCAATCCTGATAATTATATAGTATCGATGTGAAGATAACGCATCGCTTTTAAAGTTGAAATTTGAATCAATCATTATTTATCATTGGTGATAACATTGAAAAATCAATGAACTGTACATCATCGTATTTTTTATCATGTAGTAATCGTAAGTATATCCTTTGAATCATCTTTTGGTTGCCTGCATATGCAATAGTTCGTGGATATATCTTCCCTGAAATGATACTACTCCACAGTTTCTGCTAATCAGCCTCTACTTGTCTTATTTATCTGTGTCTAGTAATCTACACTTGGCTAAATAATTAGTCTTAAGATTAAGATATCTGTTAATTATTCATGCTTAACTCTTGAGTAAATACGCCAACGTAATCACGCTTCTTTAATCTTCATATCTCAGTTCGTAAATCCACATCCATTTCCAGAAAAATCCTCTGATTTTAAAAATAAGAAAAATCAAAGAGAGAGAGATAATTCTTTATCCAAAAACTTTTTAAATTAAAACTGTTACAAGTCAAGAAATCAAATATTACCAATAATTACAAAAATGAGTCAATGGCTTGGAAGTCAATTCCTCCATTAACTTCCAATCTTTTTCATGCTAATAATACCACTACATTATATCAATATCATACTAAAAATTCTTATCATGGTAAATTCTTCAGTCTATCAATCACTGAGATGACAGGTCTAATAGCGTGATGAAAAAGAATAAGCAAACACAATGGGTTAGATATCATGTGCAGTGTTAATATAACTTACACTAAAGTTATTAACGCTATATAAAGCATAAATGAAAAGAATTAGAAATACTCAAAAGGACGTAAAACACAATGAATTAAATAAATAACAATGAACACAGTCAGATCCACCAGCACACCAAAACCACAAATAAATACTAATCACCGCGTAGCATTGTGTTACTTTCGTCCTATCATGACTTAGGTGTAATGAAACTTGCCATTCCAAAAGATTTTCAATTCGCGACTCTTCCTAAACAAAATCTAATTGTTCAAAAGTTAGCTGATTTCTATCTTTCGAGGCTGCGTGTATTAAACACAACGTCCTATATTGTCATATATAAACGATTTGAAAATTTACTAAGATTTTTACTCTCCCTAGATGCTACTTATTTTAAGCTAAATCTTTTGTTTTAAAAATATAAAGTTCAATCTTGAAATATCAAAAAAACAGAAAAATAAAAGAAGTTATTGTGAAATATAACTTCGTTCGTTGAAATGTGGCATTTTATGGAATCACTAGATATAAATTTATATAATGGAAACAAGCAATAATAAACGTGAAATACGCAAAAATTTATATAATGGAAACAAGCAAAATTCCACACAGTAATATATACTACTAAATGCAGAATTTTTTTCGAGGAAACAACTTAAAATGAATTAATACAAATATTGGCATAGATTATTTTTTTAATTGCCAATATTCCCCTTAGCACCGACCTTTTTTCAAAACATCAAGAATTTTTAGTTCGGATATTCAATCTTGGCTAAGCCTTAGAATACCCTCCACAGCCTATTGTTCTTCTATTATTGTACTCATTTCCAAACGTTCCTTTTCCTTATTTTTAATATCAGATAATTAATTTTAATTATGAGGAGCGTAACTAAATATTTGAGTGATCACAAAATTAGCAGTTTAATTTTGACCAAACTATGCTAATATAATTATTTTTGCTCATTTTCATCAAGAAAAATTAAGCAAAAATTTTCCAAATAAATTAAATAAAAATTAAAAAAAACTAAAAATAAAACCAAAAGAGCAGAAAAGAAATCTTTTAATTTATATCTTTGATATTCGCTCTCACTTCATTAACGTCGAGACGCAATTGCTAAACAGACTAAATGATATGTTAATTATAATATATTTCTTTTTTGAGAGAAATAACTGATTACATTATCACATTATTACGAAGATTATTCCTATATTCCTATTTAATCCTTAATAAATAATGTTCCGAGAAAGAACAGACAAATCGGGAAAAGAGCACAATTTATATTCGAAATTTGCTCAACTATTAAGAACATGAGCATTGAGATTTTTTTAATTAGTCATTTCCCATGGAATAGCATTTGATTTTTTCTAATGCGTTCTAAATATTTTCTTTTTCGTAGTGACGGATGGAACATTTCATGGAATTGAAAACATCTGAAAACAAGGATTTATGCCTTTTTATGCGAATTATTCTGAATTTTCTTTTTTGAACAATTACATTCTGTAACTGGAAAGTATCGCACCAATCTAGAAATTATTCTGATAAATTTCTTGTATAGCAAAATCATGTCCAGATTCTTATAAAATAAGCGATGGCTTTCTATTTGATTTTTTTTCTCTTCGATTTTCCTTGAATTAATTTCGAAAATCTCTTTACTATTAAATAATGAGAAATATTTGGAAATATAGTACTACAAATGCATTACGTGTTGTCTTCAGAAGAAAACATCACATATTGAGAAAGTGGCAATGATATTAAAAGTAGCGTAACGTTATGAAATTAATGAAGAAAAGCATGAAGGAAGGATTGAATAAAACCTAGGAAGAATTACAAAAGCATCAAAAGATCACTGTAGATTAAAGAGTTGCTTCCATACCCTGAAAATCAAGAAATGGTGATTCATCATACCATCTTCTTATACGATTATCCAAACAAAATGGATAATCATATAGCTAAATTCATCATCCAGAATGCAGAAAGAACATATAAAAAGTTAAAGTAAAGCTAAAAGTGATGTAGAGATACTAATAAAACTGATTTGCTAGTAAAACATGAATCATTCATGTTTTACGATATTTTTTTTTACGATAAGCTGTTTTACGATATTTCAAAGAATACGTTTTTTTTGAAATTTAAAAAGAAGATTTGTGAAGTTCAAAAGATATGTTTTGTAGCTTTATTTTTTAATTAACATAGTATGGTTTAATATATGTTTATATTTGTAAATTTATATTAAAAAGTTTAGTTTAGGATATTCGACATCAATTTGTTTTCTGGTCACTGTATTTAACAATCGATTACCAATTTATATTTCATCCCAAAATTTCGATTCAGTGAATATTAGCTTAGACTGTCAATGGTGAAGGAAACCAGCTTTTAACAATCAACATATTTTGTAATAGATCGTACTTGCCCATAAAGAATAAGAATAATAAGATAATATAAAACGACTCTTCTATCTTCTACTTTGGTCATATATCCAGAACGAAGAAAAGCAAGATATAAGTCTAATGTTGTGCATCATTTTATTATTTGAGTCTAAAATTCTCTCTATATTGTGCATATTATATATTTTCCTATCTTATGGATTTTCGAGAAACGAGGCCTTCATTCAGCTGATTTCTTTAACATCGAGTGCATTCCACTTCCTGCTGTTTTTCAACAGCAAAGTAACAAATAACAGCAAACGATGGCACGACAGTTCGATCGATCAAGTTTACTGAAAATAATAAAGGCATGAAAAAAAATACTACCATAGTGATATGGTTTTAAGCTGTTTATACAAGGCAAGATAATGAACCAAGACAGCACATTATCTGATAAAGATCCAAGCAGTTGTCCGACGAAATAATGCATATATTCCTCGGATACCTATCAAATTGGTATGTGCTTTTCGTTATTTCCGCTACTGTGTCTACTTTTTTACCTTTTTATTATTGTTATCTTGCTAGAATGTTGCCAATAAAAATTACGGCGAGTTTGACTGATAAAATGTAGACGAAATTTGAAAATTAAACGATCTTATCCTGTGGAATTATTCTGTTCCATAAAATCTAAATTTCTTTTTGAAGAGAGTATTATATTCTTTTTGTGTTGCAAAATGTTTCAAATTCAAAACACTGCAGCATCTCAGATAGGTAGCCGAGTAAATATATGACAAACGAAGTAAATTAGGACATTTAATTATTAGCGTTTCAGCAGTTAAAATTATCAGCCGACAACATCTTACGTTAAATCCCGACCAAACAAACCTCCTTAATAAATTTAGCGGAACAATAAGTGTCAGTTCTCTTGTTTAAAAATTTTGCAAATGGATAGGCTGTCTTCCAGAAAAACCTTAAAATTAAAATGTTGATTTTTCGAAATTTCTTGCAATCAGAAAAAACATATATAATAAGCGAAGAACAACAGAAAGGGATGCATTCTTCGAATCAGCTCTACCTAGCGAGAAACTTTCCTATTTCATAAAACTCTTCGCGCACTTTGCTATTTCGTTTTTATTTTACTCGCATATATATTTGCTTATAAACTGAAACAAAACCATAATGAAATACTACCTTCCTTAATTCCTCCTGCATTCTGTGATTCATCCTGCAAAATTTTTATGCTAATGAGCCATAAATGAGACATCTCTGGAAATACATTTCAGTGCAAACGATTGCTCCATTATGAAGAATAGAATGACCAGGAAAATTGTGCAATGGAAATCTTCATGATTTTTTTGTGAAGTTGTGCGCAATTCTCCATTCCGCAAATAATTTATTTGCGCAATAACAGCTTAACTCAAAATTTAAAACATCGAGTCAATTGCACCATAGCATTGAATTCAAGGCGAAATATTTATTGACCGTTACAAACTTTTGGTAATTCTATTAATGCAGCATACTGCAATGCAACATATCAAATTTCTAACTTATTGGATTACAATAATAAAAGAAACAAGTTTTTAAAGATTGCTACCTGAAGTATTTAATATCTCATTCTTGGAATCTTACCGAAACATTTTCTAATCCTCTAGCCGTGAAAAAATAAAATTGTCAATCAACTCGACAATCATAAAATACCTATGTGCCCTAATACCATGCCGTTATCGGGAAATCCGGAGCAAGTCTCGATCAATATTTTGACTGACTAATTCAAATATTTTGTTTTCTGATATGTTCATTTAAAAAAATACAATATGCAGTACTTTTTCCAATGTATTGATTTATGTGTGCTTTTGTTCCAGGAGATATCTACCAACTTCATAGTGACCTCCCTGGCCGCTCCGCCGACATTGTGTTTTTCTTATTACTTTTCTCACTTTATACATTTATCGTGCTATTTTACAAGATCAGTTTTCCGCTAACATTGTACTTACATTTTATTGTGCCGGATAAACGGTTCTATTAAATCGCTCATCAACAAATTTTCGCAAAAGCTATTGCGATATCGGAGAGAGTTGCAGCCTTCATAATATTAATGAGATAAATATAACTAAATCGCATGATTTTATCTTTCAAAATCTCTTCCTTGTCTTTTAACTTTTTCATTCATGAATGGTCGTATCACACTTATAATTCCAAAAAATATTTTAACAGCATAACATTCAGCAAATAAAAAAACAATTAAATGGCAAAGAAATCGGAAAGATATTTTTTTTTTTTTGGAGATTTAAATGGAAAGATGTTGAGAGAAGAAAAAAGCTTCTTATAATGAGATGGAGATATGATAAAAGCAAAGTTTTTATCAGCTTTGTGATTTTCAAAACTATTATCACCAGAAATCAGCGAAATAAAAAAATTCTGAAAGAGGTTTTCCTTAGGAAATAGAGCTATTTTGATAAAATTTTCAAAATATTGAAACATTAAGAAAAAAATATACGATTTGCGAAATCCTTTTCCGATTGGAAGACAAAAACATTTCGAGGGTTCAACAAAAACTAAAAAGGAAGAATCGGAAGCAAGAACATGGGACATTGTGGAAGATGCAGCAATACATAAATAAATCAATTTTCACGAAACTTATGAACATCAAATTCTGAATGCACTACACTGTTTCATAAGGCAACAACGCTCCGACTAATTTATTGCTACGAAGGAAAGTAAAAATAATAACACAGTGATCTATCTATACGGGTTGGGTGCATATAATCATCATTAGGAAAAGAATGGATATGAAGTTTAACCAAGTTTTCCAGGTAAAACTATATAAGATGAGACGGTTTTTTATCTTCAAATTCATATCCACAATAACGCTGGACATAAGTGACACTAGATTATGGATGCATATTAAAGAGCTGAAATGATCTACTTACTCATGTCTCCAGATCAATTATCGATGGCTTAAAACAGTGGATTGGTGAATTCACAAATGATTTCAAATAAGATAAGCAAGCGAAAATGAAATGCCCAACTTTCTTACCCTTAATGAAAAAAATTGAAAACGAGAAAAAAGATGTTTCTCGATCTTCTCATTATCAATTAATGCATAAGTAAGCTACTGATAAATTTAAAAAATAGTACTATTTAGACTACATTCTTTAAAGCAAAAAAAAAAAAAAAAAAAAAAAAAACAATACATTTAGGAATCCCAAGTATATTCGATATATATGATTTCAAGAATAATGCCTAATAGAAATTTTCTACTCTTTCTCAAAAATTTAGATTTGGCTAAACAGTGGTTTAAACATCAAAATATCTTGCTTACTTCGAACTAGACAGAATTTTCTAGGAACAAACGACTTGGCTGTCAAAATTTGCTAAAAGGATAGGTAAGGCGAGCAAAAACATTCTTAATAAAGAATAAGTTTATAAAAAGATAAAACTAGGTTTAAAAAAAAGATAGAAATCACCAGAGAAGCATGAAATTAATGAAAAAATATGGGATGAGTATATTTTAAAAAATTAGAAAAGTAAATGATGAAAATGATGACGCTGACAGAATGCGAGATCCAAATCACAGAATAGCGTTGATTTAAAAAATTTTAAATGAAAATATTTTTTACAAATGAAACTTCACCAAAAATAGATGTATATTATTAAGCTAATTTGGAACAATAATTGGTGATTGATGACATAAATTTAAAAATCTACGTTAAATTTTACAACAAAAATTAATAAGCCGAACAATCATAGTTTGTATCAAAATGATGCGATATCAAAAAACATCAGTGAAAACTATGACTGTTTCAAAATTATTTTATTATTTACATACTAACAAATCAATGTTTCTCATTACCAGTTCATCATGTATTATCCTTTTTTAATGTAGAATTTGAATTATCAATTAAATAGTGAAGACCCAATGTGAAATTAAGCTCCAATCTGAAGAAACTTTGTATATTTTAAAAAAAAAATATTTCAGCTAAAATATTCTAAGAATTTTAACTTGAATTCTGCACAAGGGCAAATAAGGTGGCGACCAGTTCGATTTACTTTTTATTATAATCAAAAATTATTTTAAATTTCTGGTTCGATATATTAATCATACGGAAATTATATTTGAATTTAGACATAATCTGAAGTTTAAACTAAAAATGTTTGAATATAATGAATTATACTGAATTTTCAGAAATGTGATCAAAATCGGACTCAGAAATCTCTCTATCAAAGTTTCTTTTTTAAATTTCAATTAATGTAAATACATGTTTTGTTAAACAAGTTATGGAAATATACTGTACATAGAGCATAAAAATTTCAGAAATTAATACAAAAATCAATAATTGAGTTATTTCAATAAAATAATTATTGCTAACCGAAGAAAGCTATTACTATTGTATCAGAAAACAATGGTAACAACAATTATTATCAAATAAAAATGCTAAACTAGCTGTATACAATAATAAGAAATGGTAAGTAAAAATGTAAGCGAACATGTGAAAAAAAAAACATGTTAATAAATAATGATGTAAGAACCACAGAAATTAAAAAACCGAATTGGAAAAAAAACCGTAATTGGAATGAAAGATTTTTGTCTGAGAATACTTTTGGATGAATAAATAAACGAGCATTTGACGAACGAATGTTACCCGTTCATCGAATTTTCTGAGTTCACAATAGATGACGAGGATCATGAATTTTTATTAAACTGTTTTACCAAGAAATACTTCACGTGCAGCCTGATGTTCCAACGTATCACAATGAGCCCGAAATTCGGTCTGAAATTACATAAAAACTGCAACAAATTTTGCAAGACAGCAGAAAGTGATGGATAATTTTATTATAATCATCATTTTTCGGAGTTTCAATGAAAAACATAAAGAACAAAATATAAGAAGAATATTAACCTGTGTACCAAATCTTGTATTACAAGCCCGACACTGGTAATGAGTTTGCACCAATTTGAACACTGAATCACAACCCTGACATATTAGTCGTTGATGATTTTTCAATAGCTGTTCTTGTTGAAATACATTGGTACACTGAGGACATGCCCAGCCAACCTGAATATCAAATGAAATTGATATGTTTAGGAGCTATGAGAGTTGAAAGTATAAGTTAGAAAATCAAGGAAAAAATAACCTCACTATCAATACTGCCAGCGCATTGGAAATCACGTAATGGAAGTACAGCAACCAGTTGCTGAAAAGTTTTACCATCTTGCGTGAATTTCGATGACTCGCAGCCGGAATTCATATCCATCGTAATCTGCGTCATAACACTTTCAGGAATTTGAAGCATCGGTATCGGTGTACCCATTAAGTTTGGATCATACATCATTGGTGCTAAGCCTCAAAGAGATTACAATACTGACAGAACTGTAGATTAAAAATAATTCGAAGTTCATCCTAGTGTATTTTTTGAGATCTCAACAAACTTAGCAACTTTATATAATTTTGCTTCCAAGAATTCCTTTTATTTATAAATCCATATTTTTCCTTATTTATCTTATATCATCTTCTATACATAGATATTAATGTATAGACAAACTTAAGATTACTAATACTCTTTACGCAATTGATTTAATTTTGGGAAATCATCAAGGGTCTATTGCATGTAAGGAAATTTCATTTTGTTATTAACTTGTTATTGTAATCTGACCTACCAGTTGCGATTATTGTGCCTGGTCCTACGGATCTTGCAAACTGAAATTATCAGTTAACAGTTTTCAAAAAAAAATCTGTAAGAAAGGAATTTACAATGCTGATATATATACTAACCCGATCGAATACTATATAAGAAATTATAAGGAAAATGCGGCATCTTATTGCTTCCAGGATTTGAATTTGATATGCAGGATGTTTTCATTGTTCGCCGATCTCGTATAGCTTTTATTCTACAAATTATGATAACCAGACATTTAACATCAGATAGAAAACGATTATTTGAAAACAAATGGTTTTATTCCAGATTGAAAAAGAATTAAAGACGTCAGAATGATAAAAGGAATTATTATGGAATTGTTAGGAAGAAACCTTGTTCGTTGAATATCATCCTTATCAGTCATTTCTGATGCTGCGTTCAAATCTGTTGATCCCTCTGTTTGAATAATATCTACTTGGAGAAGTTTTTTAACGCGATTAATGTGATCATTGGTGAATATGTGATCATGCAAAGTAACAAGATGATCATAACTAATACCACATATTGCACAACAAGTCGATGAGCAACGAAGTAATTCGTCATCACCTAAGAAACTTTTCAAATATACTTAAACAAAAGATCGATTATTTTCTTTTCCACCCACAGGTTTAACTTTAAAGCATATGATGTTCAGAAGTACAATGTTTAGAATTTGTCAATTAATTCCAATTCTTTTACTTTATCTGGATTGTTTAGCTAAATTTCATGTGAAAGAATTTCTTGATCGTTCGACATTTCTCATAATTCTCATTTTTTATCTTTTTCTGCATTTAAACTTTTAAAAAACTGTATGACTGATGATAGATTTAATACGCTTTCACAATTAAATAAACAATCCTACTCTAAAATAACAGACCACTATGTGAGCGCGACTTTCGCTCTTTTGCTCGAGCGTTTTGAAACCATACTTGTACAACTCGTTTATGAAGACCGATTTCGGCCCCAACAAATCACATTCATTCATCGATGGAGTTTTATAGCTCATGAAGATGCTTTTCATCACCTGCAATTTTTTGTGTAGAACAGACAAAATAATATTTAATTCGAATATCGAAACTCTGGAAAAGAAGAAAAAAGTATTATTATTACACTTACATGAACTTGTAGTGGTGTCAAATGAGTTCGATATCGTTTCGAGCTAACCGGGCTTCTCTGAGTCTCAAAACAGCCAATCCCAGTAGCACCTGGAGATGCATTCTGATAGTGTTCACTAATATCCACGTTATCACTGTTATTATCATCATTATCCGAATGAACAAATGAAGGAGATATTGATACTGAATCTTCACGTCTGAAACTTTACACTCTTTCTGTGTCATGCAGTAATCAAAAAATATAATAAACTTAAAAGCAACTTATAAAAATTTTCAAATTCTTTCCAAAACTATATTTTAAAAAAATAACAAAAGGAAATAATCTGACGAATGTAACGCTGATTTTTAGAGTAAGTTCGACCATCGAAGAGATGGAAATATTGAGACAACTCTGAAGATTAGTTTTAAAAATGATATGTCAATCAACACTTTGCGACTATATATGTCAACACTTTGTAACGAAGATTTACCCATCTCCATTGGTGGTATAACTGAGATCAAGCGGCGAAAGTTCCGATTTTTTCGAAGCGCCATTGGTTTTCGACACATCTCCTAGTGAATCATCACTTGTCAATGCTGTAATCGTTGGTACCTGTAAGAAAATTTCACTAAATTCCATAAAATTATGGATATTCCATAGAAATTGCCCATTCAATATATTGTTTTTATCCAGCTGGAAGCATTCTCTGAAACAACTCAAATTTCCCGGTTTCAATTTTCTATCGGTATTCACATACTGCGATATTTGAAAAATTAAGTAGTAGCAAAGAATATGCATTTTCTCACATCTTCAGCGTCCGGTAATGAATCGACATTAATTGATGTATTGTTAGCTTGTTCCGGATGACGATTCGGAATATGGACAATCAATGAATCTCGCGAGTGAAATAATAGGCAACAGAAAGGACAGCGTTTATAGAATATCGCTTTTTTCTTATCCCTTACCTTCTGAACGATGAGAAGATTTATTAGTTCATGCTGATTATCAAAACGGATGCGCCTAACATACACCCCAATCTTTCTTTTTAACTAAATTTTTTGCACAATTTGCAACAGTACATCACATTACAATAATAATAATAATAATAGTAGTAATAGTAATAATAATAATGATAATAATAATAATAAAAACTACAGATGCCTCTCATATATGAATAAAAGAACTGCTCGAATATCCAGACTTCTATATACTGTAGATTCAATTTCTCGAAAGAAATTTAAGATATCATTTCATTATTAAATAAGATTAAAACTATTTTAAAAAAGTTTATCAATTCATTTCAAAGTTATTATGAATAAATTTTAAGCCAAAATTAATAAGTGAAAATAATTCAGAAATTGATAAAAATTCCAAAATGGATAAAAAAAAGAAAGTCTTACCAATTTCATGGATGTATCTTGCAGTTTGACTGGTGCTTGTAATTTTAAAAATTCTGTTTGACTGATATCAGTAGTAGTTCCAGATGATACAGTACCGATAAGCTGGGCTAGTGCTCCGCCCAAAGTGACTGCTTGATTAGTTGTTGCAATGGATGTCGAATTCAAACGTGATGCATCGCGTAAATTCTCCAAATTAGTTTTTTCGTCTTCACTCAAATTCTCTTCTACAGCCTGTAGTAATAAGGATAAACATTTCTAAACAGTTCACTTCAAAAAAAGTTTGGAATTATAGAATCATTTTTGATTAGATAACGAAATAATTCAGATCAAAATATTAAAGCAAGGCTTTGTCAAAATTTTTCCCTAATTCAATTGCACTAATATCATAAATATACTTTATTATCCTTTTGTTGCGCCACGCAATCATCCTTGTAGCAAAATTTCTGCTGATGTTGTATCAGTTCATAGTACCGTTGAAATACTAATTGACATCGTTTACATTGAAAATTACTTCCCGGTGTTTTCATAAATCGATCATCATTGCTTGATGTTGGTTGATTTTCATATATTTTTCGGGCCTAAAAAAGATTTTCATGCTAAAATTAAAGAAAAAGCTCAAGTAGTTATTATTAATTATATAAGGAATATCAACAAACAAACTTCACAATGTTCCATTTATTGGTTAATAACTTGTGAAAAACAGTGTTTATTATATACCTTCTGTCGAGCATTCTGAAACCAGACAACAATAACTCGTGGACTAAGTTGGAGCTTTTTCGATAAAACTTCCAAATCATCATCTTTAGGATAAGCCTGTTTATCGAAAAATTGTTGTAATGTCCGCAGCTGATAATCGGTAAAACGAGTACGATTGGCACGACGCCCGGTCACTGAATTTGAAGATGGCAAACCTCGAAAAAAATTTGATAAAATTAGGATTTTTGAAACTTTTAAATTCCAATCTATTAATAATTAAGGAATTCTCTGGTAATATTAATCATAAATATTAATTATTATTTGCATATAAAAATTAAAAATCAAGATTTCGTACAATATCTTCTGTCATTATTGAAACCTGAGGATTAAATCTCTTGAATTTTGCTCCACATAAAATAAGAAAAATACTTGGTAATATGGACGAAAGGTTCCTCTCATCGTGCAAGAAAGTGGCGAAAGGATTATTACACGTTGTCGGTGTTGAATGAATCTGAGCAATTTGAACATTTGCAGCAGATACTGAATTTCCTACATTATTCATATTTACTGAATTTTCAGATGTTTGCAACAGTTGTGATTTCGATTCTTCTTCTGTCTAAAAGTAAGGAATTTTACAGCAATCAATCTTCAAAATGCTCTGATTGGAAGCACAATTTATTGGAAATCTTATAAAATTACGATGCAGTCGTTTGATTGTGTGTCATTTTGCTACTTTTGTTTTCTTTAAAAATCAAAAAAGACTTACTTCAACTTTAAGGGTAGTTATCTTCGTTTCGCCAGTTTTTTCGTAAGTATCTAAATCAATGCTCATTTGTGGCGGAATATTGAAATTATATGGAGAATCCTTGTCACGCTGCCGTTCCTGAAAAATAAAAAAAGTATATTAAACAAAAAAAAAAAAGAAATCTCCACTGGGAAAATTGAAAGACATAAACAGACTCCGTAAGATATTTAAAAAAAAAAGCTCATTTTGTCATTTCTCGGACATTACGTGTACAAAATCTTTTACAGATTTCTAAACTTTTTTTTTTTTTTTAAAAATCATTTGAAAATTATTCACTCGTTGGCAATCAAATGAAAATTGAGTAAATGCATAAGCTTATCATCCTAATATAAGTTATTACCTTAAACAGTGTGTTGCGGAACCAGTTTTTATAACTTTTTCTGGAAGCTGCGCTTTTACAGACATTTCCTTTATCTGTTGTTCACTGGGTGAATTATTGATGTCAAAATACTGCCGCAAAATTTTCAACTGGTCATCGGTGATCCGCGTTCGAGCTCTTTTAGCTGGTGATGCGATTGGGATTGCTAAAGACGAGACAAAAAACTAGATAAAAAAATGGACAGTTAAAAGCTGGAAGATAAATGAATACATAAGCCAAAGTATTAATAATTGTTAAAAAGTTTCATTCTCTAGTCCTGCTTTTGCATTTTCTATTTCGTTAAGATCTTGAATATACCATGTGGAGCAGCTGTGCCAACATTCTGTGCCACGGAAAAAAGTGGATTTGTAAAAAAGTCAGGTGGCATCAACGGTATGAAAGGATTTGGCATAAACGGGAATCCAAGCATACTCATCATCGCCAACTGATTATTCAAATCAGGTGAATCCTTGGATGTTGACGGCCGAGGTGTAGCACCGGCTGAACTGGATCGCATATCCTCTTTCAACTTCTTTGCCTAAATTTCACCGGTTTAAATAAAACTGAAATTCCATATCAATTTTTTAAACACATTCTATTTTAATTTATTAATGGTCACCTCCCATATGGGGTTTTGTATCGTTGTTCAACTCAAAAAAAAATTTTCCAATCTACATTTTAGTAAATAACTATTACTCAAATAATGATGAAATTCATTAGGTATCAAAGATTTTTGTTTGTCCAGGAAAGCAAAAGAACTCTTTCTTCGCATGGAAGAGCTTTCTTTCTCAGGAAATTGTACAAAAGTTAGAAGTTTTAAAGTTTTCAGGCCTTATGACATTATATAATTCTTAAATCATATCCAAGCTTGCGCAGATTTGAAAATTACTTATTGGATTGATGTTTAGATTTCTTCAAATGACAACTAAGACGCAGATACCTCGAGTATATACTTATCATCCTCATTTCTAGCTGAAGTCGCTTCTGCTTGGATAAACAAACATTCTTGATCAGTATTTAATTCAGCGCCATGACTACTATCAAGTGGTAGTTCATCTTTGCCCAACGTTCTTTTTTTACTTCCAGATACTGAAACTGATGTTATGATGGGTACCGTGACATGCTGTTGTTCAACATTCAAATCACTCTCGTCATTCTCCTTTTCTTCACTTTCATCTAATGTCTCATGCAGTTGTTTAGCAAATTTCTCAATCTCCATCGCCGGGACAGTATTTTCGTGCACCTAAAATAAAATAAATTAAAGTAATAAATAGTGGAATAAATGTTTCATAAATCAATTTCAAAAATTCATATATTTTTAATTATATTTTTTATATTATATGAAAAATGATATAGTTATTACTTTAAGAAGTAGAGGTAGAGAGAAAAACGAATAATGCTAAGAGATGACCAGGCATCATGAATAAAAGCCGAGAAGAAAGCACTTGTGCAAATAAGGGATTCAGAGACACAAAGGTTCGATGTCAAATGATGATTGATTATTAACTAACAAAATTTTTTCTCTACCTCTTCATAATGAGCTTTGAGTATCCAGATACTGCTGAAGATTTTGTTGCATTTTGTGCATTCGGCATGGCTTAAATCTGGAATCGTTTCGTCTGGTACTGCATTCAATTTACGCCGTGGTTGTTCTAGACTTTCATTATATTGCATCACCAAATCGAAACCTGAAAAGTCTGTGCTTGAAGTCAGTAATGCTCCTAAAATTTCATCACTACAAATATTATTTATTACTGTTAAATTGTTTGTTCAATTTACAAAAAATCAAAGTAAAAATTGAATAATGGGAAAGGAGGAGAGCATATATAAATTTCAACAATAAGTCAGTACAAAAAACAACTTCAATTAAAAACAGCAACCCAGCTAACCATAGGTTTCAAGCATTTTGCGAAAAGAAGCACCGGTACGAGGAGTTCGTTCATCATCGATGGATGTGATAGACTGTTCACTGGTTGCTTTTGATGTCATTGCAGCAACATCATCAGTTGATATTGGCAACTGTCCTGCAAGATATTTCGATAAAATTTTGGTTACATATAGAAGAATGAGAGTTAAAGACGAGTATCTCGAAATTATACAGTTCGAGTTTAACATGAGCTAAAGGAATATTTCGCTGCAATTCCGCTGATATCGCGAAGAGAAAAAAAATATATGAAGAACCACATCCAGAGTAATTTGCTATTCATTCCTTAATGACAATTTGGTTAATTTTTAAATGGAATGAGAAGAATCATAAAAAACAATAGTGCTTTTCTATGTCCTAAATTTTGCCGGAATTTTAAATGAAAAAATCTAAAATGGATGAATATACTAAAAAACATTACTCCATGTATGTTTATTCCCTGACGATTTTCATATCGTATGATAAGAGAAAAAAAATCAAGAAAAATAGAAGTACGGAGCATCTCGGAAATTTCCGCCACTTATTCGTAGAAAGAAATCAGTGAAGAAATCGAATCTGGTCACTATGATCCATAAAATCAGCTCAAATTGATATACAAAAAAAAACAAAAAAGACAAAAAAAAATTTCAAAAAACAAAAGTTCTGTATTTAATATTTATCATCAAAAGGAATAATCAGTAATGCGTTTTCAAGTACTTCACTAAAGATGGCTGTTAACTAATTATCAAAAACTAACTCAAAGTTCCAAACGGGGCGATAATAGACGGGAATCCAGCAGCTATGCTTGCTAATGTTGTCTGGGCTTGGGAAGTTGTAGCTCCTGGTTTATCACTGGGTAAAACGGTCTGACCAGCGGATGCTATCGATAGAAGCTGCGCCATATTTAACACGTTGATCATCGCTAACGCTGACTGTTGTTGTTGCTCCAATCCATTCTGCAATAGTAATGTTCTTTTCTTTTTTACATCTTTGAGGTTACCATGTCGAGATTTGCTATGTTTTTCCATTGTTTAACGTAAAAACAATGTTAGGAGAACTTTAATTTGAAAAAACCAAGATTCAGGAGATTGGAAGCTTAGAATTACTTGTTACTGAAAATATTTTAAAATTCTCGCAAGTTTAAATGAACAAATTTCTATACTGATATAAGCTGTTTGATAAGAAATGAAGTAACATCGAAATATTTCATAGATATTTAAACATATCGCTAGAATGAAATATGTGTTCTATTCTAGCAGTCGATTTTTAAACTTTCTTCTTTCCATAATTTTCAGTTATTTGAGCTCCATTTGAAAATAAATTTCATTTAAGGAATTTACTTCAGTTTTGGAATGATTGATTCAAATAATTTCTCTGAATATACTGCAATCAATAGTTCATCATTACATGTCAATTTAAACTTGCGAGAATTTTAAAATATTTTCAGTAACAAGTAATTCTAAGCTTTCAATCTCCTGAATCTTGGTTTTTTCAAATTAAAGTTCTCCTAACATTGTTTTTACGTTAAACAATGGAAAATAGCAGAGAAGGGGAAAAGGAGCGAGATAATATCAGCCCTCAAAGTCAAAATTTTGTCAACTTTTTGAATTTCTTCAAATTTCTTTCACATCTTCGAAGAAGCAAACACAAGAAGTAGAATAAACAATAATAGACTACTAATCATTGGGACGTGCTTGGCAGAGATAGGGCAAACTGATCGAATCACCAACTGCAACTATCTCTGCCCTCTTTCAATACATCCACACACATATATATATATATATAGAGAGAGAGAGAGAGAGGGAGAGAGAGAAATGATTTATCATTTATCCGTCATAATATACGGTAATCATTCTGATAGTTATTGTCCACAAGAGAATGAAATCGAGAATATGAAGAATGCGGAGAAATTATTGAAAGAAAATGACATGCATTGTAGAGAGGCTAAAATCAGTAATGATGGAGAAAGTTTGAAACAGTATGAAAAGTATGTTACTGTCAATAGGGAAGGAAGAGAAAAAGCGATGAAATGAAGCCTATCGAGCAGTCACAAATTCCTCAGTTCAATGGAACGAAGTGATATATATGTAAGCGACCGACGGAACTTCATTAGTAGATGCTGTACGCTAGCTTATCATCGCAAAAGATGCGAGATATCCGCTAGTTGACTAACCGCAATTGCGAAAACGAATATTTTTAATGAATACAATGCTTAATTTTAGACCAGGAAAATACTTTTCTTTAGCAGTAAAAAGATCAACCGAAAATTGACAATAACATTTCGCGTTAAAACATCACGAAACTTTGGACAAAGAACTAGCGAACTTTCGGATTCAGATAAACTTGCTGAGTTTGTCACAGAAGCAAGGCGCATATATGCACACTTGCATAATCAGGATTCATTTTCATATAATATAATGTTTCGCTGCAATGAAATTTAACAGTACAGAAGTGAATAGTTGGTATTTAAGATTAAAAATGTCTAAGTTTATCACATGTGCAGAAATATTAGAAAAAAAGAGGAAAAAATCAATAGAAAGGCAATCTATCATCAATACCAATCACCTATTTTCTCAATTATCCAATTTGATCAAGACATTGAGAATTAGTAAAAAGGATAAAGAAGGAAAGATGTACAGTGAGCAAAAAATACAATAATAAACTCAATGATTAATTCTCTAAACTTACTTTTCATCATGTAAATCAAAACTGAGATTTACATCTATAAAAAAATCAATAAAAGGCAGGATTATATTATAAAAATTATTCTGAATACAGTAATAACTCTCGCAAAAATTATACGAAAACTTCCGGAAGTACAATGATGAGATATGATATCATCAATTAATTCTTGAAATTTTATGATCCATTGTTTTTGAAGATTATAATATGCTCTATCAAAGTAGATGATTTACTATAATCTCTCTTTTTTATTACTATTTGAAATATTATAACTGCATCACACGATACTCAGAGTTGCGAAAATCGACAAAAAATATGATAAATCTAAAATGATACAAAATGAAATTTGCAAAATTTTGCAATACAAGAGCATAAAGTATAAAACAAAATGCAATTCAATCCCAGATATCATTAATAGGTGTTGAGATTTATTAGCTTATTAGCTTACACACGACAACTAATTAACTAATTTATCAAATCTATCTAAAAGAAAGCAGAATATACCTGCAATGAGTCAGTGGTAGAATCATGTTTGGTAGCTAATTCAGCTAATATCGTCTGTGCTGGACCACCTGGTTGCTCTACGATCGATTTGCAGCCATCAATTTCACCTTGTGCTAGGAGTTCAGCTATTTTCGTCAAGCGCGACTGATGTGCAACTGATCTAAAAAGTTGAAAATGTGTCAGATGTTCAAAATCATATACATCAGCATTTTAATCCAATAATGATAATTTTTCAGTTAACGTTTGCGTAAATATAATCTGTTAGATCAGAAGAACAAAATATCAAAGTTTTCAATCTGATCAAAATTTTCAAAAAACATGATCCTTAAAATTTCAATTAAAAAAAACAAGCTTTAGTTATAAAATAATGCACAGCTTCTTAAAACTTTATAGTTTGCAACTGCAAAATTTTAGAAAACAATAATTATAGAGTACAGGAAGTGAAGCACTTCCATAAAGTTCACTTGCAATTATACATTTATTGTATTTACAGTCCTGAATACCTTATATGTATATCTAAGGTAGAGCTCTGTCCATAACCCAATTTGCATAGATTACATTTGAACGGTTTTGGGCCTCCTTGTAACGAGTGAGAACTAGTTGAAGCTTGTAATGCTGCCAAAATCTGAAAAGAGTGCTGAAATCAATAGAAAATTATTGAATTAATTTATCATGTTCAAAAAACAAACGAAATTAGAATAAGGAATCAGAAATTAAAACGAAAAAAGAAAGACAAGTAAAAACGGAAAATTCTAACCTGCGCACTAGGTTGAAAGTTGTCCGACTGTTCCTCAAGCATTTTCTTAGCCTTATGAAGATGTGTTACTGAGTTATAATGTGTCAGAAGTTGATGCTTTTGTTCAAAATTTTCCTTGCACAATTCACATTTGAAGGGCCTGGAAGCGCAAATCATGGCTTATTAGTTTTTTCATTTCAACAAGATTCAGGTCACTTCAATTTATTAATTGCTATCATTAATCATAACAGTATATATCAAGCAAGGATTACAAAAGTGCATGATTCCTGGACATAAACTTGTTCATTGATATAATTCCTGGAATCTTTCAGATTTTTCCAGAAAGTAAGTAATCTAAGTTTTTGAAATTAATGTATTTTCGAAGTTAATGAAGTAGAAGTAACCTTAAAAAATCAACATGACTGGTCTCCGTATTATCATCGACCTTCGCTTCGGTTGACTGGAAATTGGTAAGAGCTTGTAGTCGGTGAAGTGTAAGTTTTACCTGAAGCGATAATTTTAAAACAAATGCCCAAAGCCACAGCCTACACTATTTTGATTTTTGATAATAGAAAAATGCATGTTAGCAAATTCTAGTGGAATGTTACTGGAAAGCTTGCGATTATCCAACTAATTAATATCATGCAATTAGTTTGTCGAACAGATAGATACCAGCAATAGCAATAAAAGGATTTCTATTTCGAATTGGTAATTTGAAGAAAACAGCAGATAAATAAAAAAGATGCTAATAAACTGACCATTGGTGTGTTCTTGTGTATTGTGCTTTTTCAGTAATTCATGAGAACGAAAGTTTTGATCACATTTGGTACAACGGGTGCTGGTCCGGAATGTGTGGTGCAAAGTGTGATTGGCAAGACGTTGTTCGGTACGAAATGCCAACGAACACTGTGAGCAATGATAACGGTAAATTTGTCGATCCGTTTTCTTTTTCAAGCTATAAATTTATCTGCTAATTCATAATAGAAGATCATAAAATAATATCGTGGCAACGCTAACAACAATGACAATCATAATTATGATGATAAAGATAACTGCACAGATAAAATATTGTTACTTCGTCGACTACTGATTTGAATTGAATCCAAAATAGTGAAATCATTAAACTACAAATTGAAAAATCAAATTTAATCATGAGAGTAGTGACAACGATAATAAACGCCATTATTAAGCGTCATTTCTGAAATCAGTAACAGTTGGAAATGAGCTTCTTATAGTTGCCAGACCATCAATGAAATCTACAAGCAATTTCCCACAAATGAATCATAAAGAGGTAGATATAAATTAACAATTACAAACGGCCAAACAGACTAACAGAAAACCAGTCGAAGTAGACACTCTGACTACAAAATGATACAATAAATAAATCAAAAGTATGAAGCATCACCAACCACATAAACGGCTTTCCTTTTCTCATTAGCAATTCCAATTAAACTCCAAACCAGAGGCAGGAGGAGTATCTCTTGTGATGTTGAACCTCCCTTCCCCCACCACAGCTTTTATAACAATAATTGCATCAACACCAGCAAGTGAATTTCGGATCGTTATGAACTATTCGATTTTGTGAGTTAATGTAAATTCAAAAAATTTAAATTCGAGGCAATTCGAACAATCAATGCTACCATCTTGTGATATATAAGAGTAAGTATTTTGGAAATTAAATTCCTTAGTTAAATCATTCCAGATATAGAAGTATAAGTATTTATCGATCATATATGTATTAGTTTTTCATAAATATTTTAGAAACTAAATACAAACAAAATAATTATAAACTAGCGAATTCAACTTTACATCAAAAATGAGGAGCATAAAACGATAACTAAAAAACTGGGACCGAAAACCGGCAATCAATCTAATTATAATATCCAATATCTTACTCTTCTGGAAATTAGACAGTTGAAACAAATCGAAATATTAATAAGATTTTTTTTCACCTCTTCCAGGGTTTCAAGCATACTTCTAACTCCAATTTGACAGGGTTACATTAAGATAAAGAAAATGAATTCAGTAGATGTAAAAAGACCTATGAGATTATTTTTTTTAAAATTTATACTCATTAGACAGACTACTTCAAAATTGCTTTGTACCTTTCAATATTTACTGCTCGAAGAAAAGCATTCGCAAAAAAAGTACTTTATTAATTTCCGGATTTAAGGATTATGGAAAAGAAAAGCATTCCCTCAATATGAAGAAAAAAGGATAAAGGGGAAGCCAATTTTTCAAATATGAAACAGATTTGGTAGCAACAAATTGAACAATCATTCCTCAACTTTTTTAAATTTATAATTTCAGCACTTATCTTCTTACTTATTTGCAGGATTCAACTGCAAATAGTTTGTTAAAGCAAATTTATTTATTGATAAAATGCTCTCCCAATCATTCTTAATTCTAATGAATTTAAACTCCATTAATCACTAATATGTTTGCTTTTATAGTCTTTCGTTTTCTAAATGGCAAAAAAACAGGAATCTAAAATCATATAGAAATACCGTTCTCAATGCGATTATTTTTTGTAATAATGTTACCACACAGCATCATAGTGATAAAGATTGAATTATTCTAGAACTAGACAGGAAAGAGATGACTACGCTAACATATACGATGTGAAATTTGAATTGATATTAATGTTCGATGATAAAAAGTACATTGCGATTAGCAGAAATATCATTAAAAAATGCAATTAATTTTCTCCAGTACTTGTTTTTTACAAATCTTAAATTTTTTTCCTGAAAATGCACAGGTCTCTTTACTATCATAATAATATTCTTATTTTGTTACTTATAAAGCTCATGCATTTTTGACATAAGCTTTCAAAATAATTCCTTTAATTTAATTAACCAGTGTTAGTATTTTTGATAAGATTATATGAATCGATCGGTATTTTTCCTAATTTCTTTCAAACAAAAGGTAACTATTCAAGTTATTCCACAATCACTAACAGAAACATATATATATATATATATATATATATATATTAGTATTATTCTAATCCTGACTTATCACAAATAAAAAACATTAAATTCATCCATTGATTATGAGGAAGAGATTCAGGAAAAAATTACCTCTTATTAAATGCCGAATCGTTGAGTAGATTAGATGGCGCAGCATTCAAAAGCAATCGCTCAACTGCCTCTTCTGCTATTTTATGCTCCTGAAACTAAATTTTAATATAATCTAAAATCTGTACTCAAAAAAGTGAAATTAAAAAGAACGATTATTACCTGTTGCAGCTCATAGATGTTGCAATTATGAGCAAGTAGCTTGAGATAATTCTGCAGTCAACAAGAATGATATATTTTAACGATCATCATATGATGAATAAACATGGAGGTGATATCATTAAAACCTTGTAGCATTTTGTCACATGAATAGAAATCAAACAGCCGAAAATTCGCCGTGCTGTCATTGCTGGATGGTATATTAGTAAAAGATGATTTTATTCGTGTTCAAAATCAGGTTTTTGAGCTTAGTACACAAATAAATTACCTCTATAAATTGAAATTTTGCTCAAGTGGTTTATTCATTAGCTTAATGGAAAATAAATGAAACTGGTGCAATAGTTGCTTCTACGGAAACTTAATTGCACTTCTCTCGCGATACAACATATTAAAAGAAAAGTAATTGAATTTCATTTTTTGATTTCTTCATTTTTTCTTTTAAATTCTAATGTCATTATTTAAATGTTTAATTATCGTAACTTAGTACAATAACAGTATACTTGAAATTAACGCATGATGTTCGCTATTAGTTTAAAAATGTAATTCACGAACTTTTTGGAGGTGAAAAGATCGTCCAATCATCATTTTTTTAGTTTAGTGTAAATAAAATATCATTGAGATTTTCTGTTGTTTCCTTATGTCATTTTATTAAAAACGAAGATTTATTTTTCTAAATTTTAAATAAGTTCTAAAATAAATAGATCATGAAATACTTTCATGGCTATAATATATCAGCAAACAAAAACTTCGTGCAATAATGCTATACTTGAGACAAAGTCAAGTTAATATTGCAAAACAATAAAAAAATTTTTCCGTTAAATGATTACTAATAATCGAAGCAGTATTTATAGTGATTAGTGATTTTTCAAAAGGAAACCATTGTTTTTATTGCTATTACAATTATGGCCACTGTTTCTAAACTTCTAAAAATAATTGTTTAGAAAAATGAAAATATGATGCAGCCAGAGATTATTCCAAACACCTCTTAATTATTTGTGAATGTTCCGTTTGCGAAAGTCTCCGAGCCTTTTCTCCGTTTTTTTTGCATTTCAAAAAATCAGAATAAAATTTTTAATAAAAAAAATTGGGATAAGATTCTTAATAATTTTAAAAGTGTCTGATAGTTTTGAACAGCTTGTATTACTGTCATATCACAACAAACTTGTGCAACTAGAAAATCTTAGTCTTGAAAACTGTGTTGAGCTTGAAAGAATGTAAGTTCCTCATATATTTTACACAATAATCTCTCTGATATATGATGAATTAATTTCAGACATTTAAAAATTATTCTCGGAACATGAATAATTTAAGGAGAGCAAAATAAAATCGATTCCATTCAGTGGATCACCACTGTTACACCTTCACATATTAGAAAGAAATTATTCAAATAGATTGGTAAAAAGAGACTTACCTCAGTAAGATGGTACGCAATTCGATACATTTGCATGGACAGAGAGGACACAGTTCAGCTATCGTTGATTCATCATTGATCTTCGATGAATGTATCACTCTCCTGTGCTCACTAAATTCTGTTTTCGTTTCTGAAATAGTATATCAATCTAAACTAATATTGATCAGTTTGAAAACAAAACAGAGATAAAAAGAGTCTATTTGGTTCAATTCTTATCCAGTATATTGTGCATTTTTAAAATTAAATTCAATCAAACGTAAATATTGCCTGATTTTCAGAAATTTTCAACATATAAACAAGCTTAGCTATGAATTAATTTTTTTTTTTGTGTTTTTTTTGTAACCGGTAATCGATAATCGTAGAATTTTGTAACCGGTAATCGATAATCATAGAATTTTGTAACCGGTAACCGATAATCATAGCTTATCTCTTTTATTATTAGCGTAAGATTTCGTTATAAATAAAATTGATATCTATTATTTCATAATGCAATTCAGCTTTCGGATCAAAAAAGTTCATATCCAACCTCTGCAGAGAAAAAAAAATTGCACCATGATTAAGAATATCTGATGGTTAGAGTTTGACGCGAAATATGTTATTATGATCGCATGTTCGAAATTACTGCATCATTTTACTATGCATTCGGATCAAGACTTGATAATTAAAAAATTTGATTGCAATTCGAACTGAACAAAGATAAATAAAAGATAATTGCTTGATATATTTTGGAAATTTTTTTCTAAATGAAAAAGCATCAATTAAGAAATCAAAAGGAAAGAAATATGTAGAAAATAAGAGGAAGTCAAACAGAATGGAAAAGAAATTTAGAAGACAGTATAGGAAAGTTTGATCTATTGAAGGGAAACAGTAAAATTAGAATATATTGGCTGAAACAAGCAAAGAAGCATTTTCTAAATTTAGATCAAAGGAAACAGCCAATTAGCATTCCGATCAGCTAAGTGAAAATCTCTCAGGTTTCGATATTGCGGAACAAAAGCATTCACTGTGAGTAGTAACAGCTTTCTTCTTCCAATATCTTGTTCTAATCAACCTTAGGCTCCTTAATATAAGATACGCAAAACATGCATATCTCTAAAATTGGTCCGAAATTTGCTACAATGACAATGCTACCCAAAAATCAACTATTTAACAGTGTATTCCTTCTTCATTTCATTTTCTTACATTTACAGAAAAAAAAAACCTGTAATAAGCCTGCGAAAGAAAAATGCTTCATTAGTTTCAGAAGCAGTCATCATTTTGTTCTACTAAGACAATTTGTTCTTCAAAAAAAAAAAACTCTGAGAGAAAAAAAGAAGAGAAAAAGGATTTGTTGCTCAATTTCCCTGTATTCAATAGACTTATTCTCTAAAAAAGAGAAACGTTAAGAAGTTACTGTAGAATTAAGTGTCGTAAACTGGAAAATATGCTTAAGATTAACATTTATATTATCTCTTATTTCTAGAAAAGAATTGTTTTTGGCCAACTGGTGATAAAAATGATGAAATCATTCAACACAAGAATGATCTTCGCCAAGCGTCAAAATTTTCATGCGAAATGTTTCATTTGTTTTTCTGTTTAGTTCTAAAAAACTGTTCCGATTTGTGAACCAAGCAGACAAAACAAAGACTAAACGATGGCTGATTCTATAAGGATATGATAGTGGATAGTGTGTTAGAGTATGAGAAAATATTAGGAGGATATTAATAAGTTTAAAGCTCAAACGGACATTAAGATAAATGGTGTCGGATCGAGAAGCAGTTTATCGAGAAATATGATGAGTTTATATTATATAATGGAGATGATATGGTCCCCATGTGGTGCTAGTGCTGCTGCCTCTGTATGTATTTATTCAATCAATGCAAAGTGGTTTTGGGCAATATGAAGCGAAATAAATAAATTGAATGGTTCACACTGATGGTGCCCATTGAATCGAATAGTATCAATTTGTATATTTATCTTTGATCAAAACTTATAATACCTGTCGAAAGAGATTCAGTAGAACTCTTTTCTCATGACAATCCACGAAAAGTCAAACGATGTTAGCGCTAAAAAGACATGGTGCTCAATGATATTATTAAAAGTAATCATGAACCTGGATCTTGATGACTTCCCGCCACCTCACTATTTGATGCAAAATGAACATCTGCAAGATAAAGTTTTTACGCCATCGAATCATTGTTGTTAATACAACTACGGTTATCACAACGATATCTTTTTATCGGCTTGACCAGATACATATAAGCATGTTATTTTAGACATTAAAGTGTTATGTCGACAGACTCCACATACTTCAGGTAGGCTCACAAACATCTTGATTTCAATTCTAATCCTGCATCCATGTCTGTTTTCTTGCATCTTCTGCAGACGAAGAGCGTTCAGTAAGTGTACATTTTTCTCGTCTACACTGCTGGTTGGAAGAGTTGGCCGATGATTTTCAGTGTCTCCATGCTGTCTAATATATCGAACAGAGTGAAACAGTTTCGAATTTTTTTTAAAGAGATGTTAGCTTATCGGCTACATCAAAAAGTCGCCAGAAGTTGCCGCTAAATTACCGCTATGGCCGAATAAGAGAGTTTTAAAAAAGGGTCGTAAATTACAGTTCTTTTTGAAGATCTAGATGTCAATCTTGTATTATTGCTAATGATAGTACAGAAATAACTTTCTTTCATAATAATTACTGACTTTACAAACTCTAAACTATTCGATTGCTTACAGAATTGTTTATTTGACCGATAAAAAATTCGTCCTTTTTTAATGCTACGATTGAAGGCGGCAAAGCTTTAAGAGTTTCGAAATATGAAAGCCAAATGATATTTTTATCTTTTATCATCATATATTCCTAAAACATTTCGAAGAAATCTCCATAATGTCTCAAAATATGTTTTTTTAATCTTATTCTAAAGAAAATATTTAAAACAAAGCATATTTTTGAAAATTTCAAGTAAAACAAAATGATATTAACCATTTTTGGTCGGTTAATAATCCTTGCAATAAATTCTGTATTCTCTCAAGAAATTCGCCTATGATTACAACCGTAAAACTATGAGGACGAAAATGATACACCGTTTCGTCTGATATAATTAAATATAATGTTCGTAACGCAGAAGATAAGCATGATGAGAATGGAAAAAGGAATGAAAGGATATAATGTCCTATGAAAAGATTAAAATGAAAATTCATGTACTTTACTTCAGCAAAATAACTGCTCAAAAATCAAAATCGCAAACTTTGGTCGCAAAATTAAAGCAAGAGAAATTAATTTGGGAGGCTAAAGTTTGTTGTAGAATACCAATTTCAACGAGCAGAAAAATTATAATCATACCATGCCCTTCCATGCCCTTTTTCCACTTTTACTAATCCCAGTTCTCTGCGTTGTAAACAGGGTATTTAATTAAAGAATAAAAATTTTTTTACATAGTTAACGAAAGGATGAAACATGAAAGAGCGGAAAAAAGAAAAACCTGTACTTGTTTAAAAGATCGTAATTAGAGAAATTTGATTTCTACCACTAGATTTAATAATAACTGTTTTGTGTATCTCTTTAATTTACATTTCTTCAGCTATCTTGCAGCAAAGCTTTTCATGATTCTATGATTAAGTTTGCGCATCATCTAAATACTGGAGGCAATAAGAAAAAATTCAAAAATATATTGAGATATATTCCAATAAGCTTCAAGTAAATTTAAAAGAAATGAACTATTAGTGGATAAAATAAGCCTGTCAAAAGCATCACTGATCATTCAAAGGATTAAATGAACAAAACAAAATATTTTATGGCCAAAACAGTATGTCAATGACTGCTAAAAAACAAAAAATATTACAATAACTACGCAAAGTCTTGATAAGTTTGAAGATTTTAACGGATTCTTGCATAAAAAATATACAAATCTAAAACAATAACTTAATAATTTGCTATTCACGAGCATTTGAGTAATAGAGTTTACATGCGCTTGTTTAAATTTTAAATGGTATTATAGAAGATCGGCGATTATTTTGAGTGCGCTTTACTCATCAGAAATATTCAAATTGTAAATCTAATTTTTATACCTCTTTGCTTCTCTGTTTCACAGTGAAAACGGTTTTACTCATGCTAACAAAAGCTTTTTCCGGATCCCTTCCAGATTTCTTGCTAAGTTTCATATTTGATTTGAGCCACAACAAAAAGGAAGGATTAGCATTCGGAGATGAAATATGGGATGTTACTTCATAGTCAAGCACTTAATCGCCGTATGTAATCTATTATTTTCAACTATTAACATAATACGGCGAGAATGGATGGGAAGAAGTCGGGAAGGGATAGTTGTGGTACAATAACATGCATGCACAGAGGCAATAAAGTCACAGTTCTCAAGTTTTTTCAAAAAGAGGAAAGATGCTTCTCTCATTGACATTCTGTGGGGGAATGATGATGAAGCCTGGAAGACGTTCTTTTCTCACATTATACTGCATTAAATGGTGATGAAGGGCAAGGATTCGTTTTGTAATCAAATGAAAAAAAAAGATGAAATCAGACTTATGTTAGACAAAACAATTCAACACTATTCTCTTCCTAACATTGTTCTATCATTCACTCGGAAGAATTACAAATGGAACAATATTTAAGACAGACAATTTTCTGGAATAGTAAATACTGATCGACTTAATCTTATCTAAATTTATGATGCTACCGTATTCTTATTTTAATCTGAAACCAATAACTGTTCGCTAATGCTTCTCTATTATGCTATGTAAAATGTGAAGACAAAAAAATTTACTGAGAAAATGCTTCTAAAGAAAAAAAAACAAGATGGTGAGAGTATTAATAAAAATTTAGTGAAGTGAGGGAATAAGTAATAAAATCAAATTCATCCTTGAATAAAATTGAAAAACTTTTGTACCAACAGAGTTGAATCGTTCAGTTGACTTTTCTGTTTCCATCTGTAGTACTGTCATAACTATCAGTTTAATAGTATTAACAACAACAACAGTTGAATTGAAAGCAGGTGAATGCACAGCATATATACATCTCTATCATAATTTATTTTGTAATTAAGTGCATTCCAAAATTATTTCGAATACGTTACAAAAGATTTAGCAGAAAGCAAGATAACTTAAGAGACAAGGCAATTACTCATTATCGATAGTTTATATATGAAATACACATGAACAAAAAATTTTGCTACATTAATAGTGAAGCATTAAGCAGTAGTGAAACAAAGCAGTAATCTACAGTAACTTCAGAAAATATCAGAATTATAATTATGATAATAATAAAGAAAAGAGTAATGCTAATTTTTAATCCAATATTGAAAAGAATTATCAATGCCTTCGCTTTCCCAGTATATTCGATGAACTACTATCGATCCATAGATAAATCAATATCTGATTCTTCACAGGTAAAAGGCAACGTTACCGGAAGATTTGTGCTACATCTACTGCAGCATAACATCGGAAGAGACGCCATCAATTTATTCTTTTCCTTTTGGAGAGCAATGGAAATGATCGAAAAGTTGGAGGAATCATTTTCTTCAATTTTTTAAATAAACTTGGTTTAAATTTGAACGTCTTCTAAAAATTTAAATAAGTTACCGTTAAGCATAAATTTGTGTGGTCTAAACTCATTTATATTTATAATATATCTAAGTAGTACAAAGAGATGAAGGATTTTATTCTCCTCTATTCTTAATAATAATATTAGAACTCTTTTTATTCGAAACAAAAATATGGGAAAATCGACGAATTTCTTTCGATTCCGTGAAGTAGTTCATAAGTATATTTAATTTCCATCAGATAAAAAATAACTGACTCTGTTTATCTAAACATTTTCAGAGATCTAGGACAGATTTCTCAAAAGCTTAACAAAACAGTGTTGAAGACGAGAACGGGAGAGAAGATAATGTTTAGATAATAATTAAAAAAGGAAGAATTCTTCGACTCCATTCATTCAATACAATGAGACAGTATGACATTTTTTGAAATATATTATTTGAAATGATTATGACTGTAAAAATATCATATCCCACCAACCAATTTGATTCCTGTGTAACTTAAAATGTTCATTCAATGTTAAGAAATTATTTTAATTTGCCAAACTATGCATGTTAATCAAATCTATAGTTACAAATTATTTTTTAGAATACTTTAAAAAAATCTTAGACACGTTGGACAAATCTTGAAAACTAGAAAACTGCTGTTAAGAATGTATCTGAATGGTTAAACATTACAGTGAACTAACCGATTTCAGTGAACTCGAGTACTTCTCGATAATCTTCATAATCCTTATCAGAGAAATAATAGTTACAATCACAAATGAAAACATTATTAATAAAAGATGAGAATATGAAATTTAATCAAAGAGGAAATGAGTAAACAGGAAATTAAAACACTTCTATACAAATGGAAGTGATTAGTCATATTCTTATCAGCTGTACTTCATGCCTCTGATAACATATCATGATAAGAAAAGTTTAACCATTGCCCATTGCTTATTGAATCTTTGGTTTTTGTGCCTCTAATACTTTCCATAATTTAAAAAAAACTTGAATATTTTAATAGATATGCAAGTCAAAAATACTCGGAAAGAAATAAATCTCAAATTATTATATTCAATAGAATTCAAGATTTTGCAGTCAACAATTCCCTAAGAGGATTTATTCTTTTTTGTTAAGGAAAATTTATTTAAAAAACATAAAGCACAAAAAAAAGTCCTTGATATTTTTAAATTGCGGCCATAATTCCGAAATATATTTTAATAATTAGTAAGAAAATCAAAACTTGTAATTTGTTGCCATGGTGAAAATTCATTCATTCGGAAATCCTTTGAAATTTTACGAAAGAATCAAAGAGTTAAAAAAAAACAATCAGCAAATTAACAAAGCTCCTTAGTTTCTTTGAAAAACATTCGTATAATCAAATCAGGTATGGAAAATTTCACCTGAAATGGAAAACGTTACTGGTAATGAAGTTGCAGTGGGGACAGCAATATGTGGCTTCATTCATGTTAAAATTTTCTTCTGCGTATTTCTTAGCTTCATCCTCGTCCACCGTGCCTAAAAAATTAACTCTCCGAATTTCTAACTAACATTGGTTATTTCAATTAAAATATTCAAGTTTTTTTTAAATAATTGAAATAATAACGTTGGTTATTATTTCAATTATCAAAAACAAATTTTCTAATTAGCATTCCTCTTAAAATCCGATTCAGATTTAAAGTATTGTCAAAGATTATCAGCAACATATGAATGACGAATCTTCATGGAAAAATACTGTCTAGACTCGATATTAGCTTACAACTATATTTTTACTTCGAGTTCTATGTTTTGATTGTTCATATTCTTTTGATGGATTTAGTATGCTCTCCTTCATAAAGTATTAGGTAAAAAAGTATGTTTTGATTAATTAAGTAACTTATGAAAAAATATAAGTCGAGAGAACCTAAGAGAACTCAGGAGAATATTCCTTAAAAAATGGTTAAAAGAAAAGTTTCCCACTATTTTTTGATAAAGAAAGGTGAAAGAGTAAGATTACTGAAGAGAAAGGAAATTCAACGAAATAGACATTTCTGGGGAAAAAAAAAACATGGAGAGACAATGAAAATATGCTGATATGCCCTGATGATGGGAAAAGAAATGTTTTTATAGAATAATCCGAATGGAAAACGCATTGATCAAAATTCCGTGGAACGGATCACCAAAATACAATCGACAATTAACTGCTTATGACCAATAATATCAAGCATGGTGATCATAATATTGTAATAATAGTCACAGTGACAGAAATAGTATCAAAGACAATGAGTAAAAAGGCCAGTCATTGGTTTCTAAGTGTTACTGCAGATATAAGACAAATAAAATGAAATGATACGGTACAGGTGACATTTCTTGACTATGACGATCTTTTCTCCTCTTTTTCTCTATATATTTTTACATCTCATTTCTCCATTTTTTGTCTTATTCCTTTTTAGTTCAATAATCCCCGAAAAAGTGACCAAAACTTTTTTGATCAAATATTCGGTCTAACTAAAAGGTGGATTCTGCCACTCGTATGATGATAATACATTATGGAAAATCAAAAAATTAAACGAAAAAGCTTAATAAGTTGGAATTGTTTCATAATGCTGCAACACTATGCCTAAGACAGAGAAGTTGTCGTCGGAATTTACGCTTTCATCACTAACAAAACATTTTATTTTTGCACAACAGTGTTTTACCTGCATAATGAACTGCAAACATTTATAACTGGATATCATTGTTTTCTTTCCATTGAAATTCATTATCAGTTTGTGATGATAAATAATGAGTATTAATTCGCACATATTAAAGAACGCAGAGGCAGTTTAAATATCTCTTGACAACTTAATTATTTTACAACTGTCACCTATTTTCCTAGGTCAATAATTAACTAGTTGCAGCTTCATTCACTGTTTCAATGTACCTATTTTTTTTAAAGGCATAGCTATTTTGCTCCATATGAAGTAATGTCGACAGCAGGTGCACTATAAAGGAATGAATAATTCTAAACTAATGATAACAAAAATTTCAAGCGATTGATGCACTTCAACATACAGATTGCAAGTGCATGCAATAAGGGTTGCAATGGTCCAAGAACTGATGACAATTTCGATGGTCATAATAACCTGCATCAAAAGCATAATTGTTAGTAGCATTTTTTACTACTTACTGATATTTTCTTGCTGTTTACAATATCAACAGTGATAGGAATTAATATAATGCATTTTTCATCAAGCAAGTAGAGGACTGAAATAGCAAGGTTAAAGATGCAAAAAATATCAAATCTTTATTTTGATGCATTTTACAAGAAAGGTAACTGGTCGTTTCTTTCTTCAGCACTATTATTACCTCTTGGCATTTTAGATGCCGATTATACTTCGAGACAAAGAGAGATTATGCTTGCCAAATGTTTCATAAGTATTTAACATAAAATCTTTTAAAGATAATAGTAGTACTAGTAGTAATAGTAATAGTAATAGTAGTAGTTGTAGTAGTAGTAGTAATAGTGGTAGTAGCTGTTGCTGTTGTTGTTGTTGTACTAATTGTTGCTGTAGTACTAATTGTTGTTGCATTAAAAGTGAAGTCAAATATGGTATAAGACAGAATGGATGAACGAAAGAAAAGAGAGATTGAGTGGTTGAATGGATGAATGGATGGAGGCGTCAGGAATAAAGTAAGATTAGTGAAATATTGTGCTGCCTTTAAGCGACTTTTTTGAAGCTTAAGTAAGGAGCGGACAAAATGTTCGAGAATTTGACAGGATTGGCCAACCACTGGCTTCTCGAAATGAAGAGAAATGTTCGAAAAAAGGCACTGCAAATCGCAATTTCAAACGTTTGTATAATTATGTGAATGTGAATAGATGAGTATATACATATATATATATATGTATGTATGAATATGGGTGCATGAAGGGTCGTTCTCATCAATTGAAGTGCTAGAATGAACACAGAAAGAAGAGCCAAAGGACGGAATGAAATGGAATGGAATGGAATGGAATGGAATGGAATAGAATAGAATGGGATGGGATAGGATGAAATAGGATGGGATGATAGGATGGGATGGGCAAAATGCTTTGCTTTCAAGGGTAAACTCCTTGCACTGCTTCATTTCATGTCATTTGGGAAAAGTCAAGGAAGATTTCTGGCAGCTTCATGTCTCTCGACTAATTGACAAAATGTAAATTTTCTGTGCACATCCGTTACCCAACACGCCGAAAAAAAGAAGAGAATGAAGAGAGCAGAAGATGAAAATGGTGGAAAAGACATGAAGGAAAATGACTGAACAGAGATAACAAAGGAGGAAAAAGAGAAGTCCTTGAGAAATTTTTGAAAAAAAAAAAACACAAGACTGATGAGTTCAGCTAAATGAAGAAGAGAGTTATGTTGGTGGTGCTAGGAAAAAGCGTTACAGCCTTTAGAATGACTGCTGGGATAAACACAAATAATCGCACTTCGAAAATGATCCTTAAACTGATAGCCGTAGGCTTAATAGGCCTAACAGTTAAGCTAAATAAAGCCAAGCTAACATGAATGAGTTGGATAGGCAACAACCAGTAGCAGTAATCAGATCTGCGACAACTGCAGTCAATAGACTATTCGGAAAAGAAAAGTAAATTCATTTGCCAAGAGCAATCTAAATAAGCTTTTGTAATCATGCATAAATTTTGTGCGCTGTGCATGCAGCGTCATCGAGCCGTTAAACCTGATTTTAGTTGGACGATCGAACAGCTTACACAAAAAAAAAAATAGAAAGACGACAAGCATATCGATATTGCTCGGCGCTACTGCTATTATATGAGTGCTACTGCTATTGCTATCATTAAGCTTATAAGCTTTAGGCATTTATTGTTCATCACACAAGTAATCAAAAGAACCAAATTTAAAAAACCGCTAAATGACTGAAAAAGACTTTAGGCTACTAGGCTACTAGCTGAAATACTAGAAATGAAGACGAAGAAAATGTTTCGTCGTTGCATGCACTCCTGCTATCAAGTAGGAAATATTTTTACCCATCAAATTTTTGTAATAGTTTGAGCCCGATATCAGATAAATATATCCCTAATGAAATCATTACTATCAATCAGCATAGATATTTCAATCCGATAAACAGTGGAAGCTAAATCATTTTAGGAGAAAGTAATTCTTGATAAGATTCGGGGACATTAGTTTCAATAAATGCGAACGAAGGCAGGAAAAGAAAAAGGAAAAAAATTTATTATCATTCATTCGGGTGAAATTAATATAATCATTTTAAATTCCTTTTCTTTTTCCCAAATGAAAATTATTTAAAAAGAATTTTATGACATCGATTGATCGATTTCATAGAAGCTTCCATTACAAAACTTCATCCTCTAAAACTTAATTGCGCATTCGTTTCATTCTATATCCTCTAATGTTTTGATCCAAATAAGCATGAAGAGAATGATAAGAATTAGTAAGCAAATAGGCGACAGACGCATGCACGGAATCATTATTAGCATGTGCGACAAATTTAGTATTAGTATTAGTATTCTCCTTACGAGTGTTAAACTGATACAACCAACTGTCTATTTCTATTTGAAGTTAGGATTGTTATTAAACAAACAAATCAAGCATCTCTTCCATCATGTTTAATAAATGGAAAAGTATAAAAATCTCAGTTACATTTCCCCTTCAAATTTCACGAAACTCAAATTCGTGCGATCAAAAATATTATTCGACGAAAAGTTTCTCTCATTTCATTGAAAGTTCAGCATTCCATACTTGAATCTTTACCGAGATTCTTCAACTGATTAACGGTAAAATCAGCCACTAATTTATAGCAATATCAAGAACTGCAGAGCAAAAGCAGCTAAGATAAATTAGAATCTTTATTACCAAATTATAATCAGTAAATTAACAGCACAGAACAGCACATTTATCATGATATGAAGTAAAATATCAAACATCCTTCTTATTTCAGTTTAGTACATCAATTAAAGGGAGCGAATAGAGAGAGGAAAAGGAACAAGAAAATGTACACTAAGAATAAAATTGAAAATGTTGAGCGTATCATATTTAAAGTAGAAGTGTTGAACGCATCTGTCAGAAATTTTATTCAAACCGAAATTTGACAAAAAAGAATTCTGATTAGAAGTTTTACGGTGATAATGCTGACAGTAATGTGCTGCATATGCATTTAGAAATCTCTTTTAATCACAATTATTTTAGTGTTGAAATAATTCAAAAACTGTCTGCACTTTTCACATATAGTTGGATGAAATTCATTGGAATGGAAACTAGAAAACAAAATTTCTATGAAAATAGCATCAGTGAATGTTAATTATGACGATAATAATGAACAATAATCAGTTGCTCGATGAGCATAAATTGATGTCTCGATTCTTGTAGTAGTATCAGAAATAATTTAATAAAATCAAATCACAATATCTGCAATGAATTTGACGTGATTTAACAAAGACCTTATAAGCAAATGGCGCTACAAGTGATAATTAAATGAACGATAACTAATAGTAACGAACACTTCTTGAAATCAGTGCTTAGATATATAAGAAGTTTCTGGCTGCATTTTCACTGATCTATCTAAAAGAAAAATCAGAGTTTTCTTGAGGAATTACTCCAAATCTCCAAATAAAAATTTAAGATCCATGTTGAAAGTAAGTGATATAAAAAAATGAGTCCAAAGATATACTATTCAGAAGATTCGAAAGTTTAGTATTATGTCTAACGACGGTAAAAATGGCCAAAGAAACCACGAGCTAATAATAATGATGGCAGCAGTGAAGATAATCGAATTGTCGTGATCATTAATGAAGAATTCAAATTTCAAGCAATCATCCATCAATAACTGTAGTATAAAATGTCCCTTTACAATTGTAATGCTTTTGACTAATGGTGTACAAATAATTTTCATCCATTTCAATTCATCGAATTCAATATGATTGAATAATTGAAAAGGGTACCCTACTTCCACCTAAACTCTTTCTACTCTTTTCTCTATTCTCTGCCACTGTATACAGCAAATTATTAAAATCATTACTTGCTGAGAGAAACAGGAGGAAGTGAAATGAGCAGTACGCAAGATAAGTGACAATCGAAGAGACAAACCATACTAAACTTTAAATAGTTAAACTATTATTATTGCTCAATTACTGAATCCTTCTTCGCATATATTATGCGATGCAATTATTACTTATAGCCAACTGATATATCATGGAAGAGAAAAAGAAACGAGTAGAAACAAACTTATTCAATCAAACTTCATAATAAATGTAAGACTTGCGAACTCGCTAGGTACAAAATGATAATATCACATAAATTTACAGTATAATTCTGGTCCTTCATCGAAAAGATGTCATCAAATTATCCAATTCTTCCTCATTGAAAATTTGCTTATAAATGAAAGAAATGACTACAGTAACAATCTAATTGTTTTACATTAGATTTACTCATTCATCTGTCTAGAAAGAAAAAAGACTACTGATTTCAGCAGTTTAGCAGTTACGTCCATGCCTTTTTCATAACATGTAATAATCCAAACATAATATGTCATAATAAATTTTTTTGCAAAAAAATAAACTTTTTCTCATCATGAATCTACCACTTACATCACAAAATAGAACAAATAAAACAAATGATTTGCTCAAGAAATTAATTTTGAAACAAATATTCTATAAAAAAACTGGATTAAGTATTTCGACGATGAAATTACCACGGCCATATAAGAAAATTTCATATTTGTCTATACTATTTGAAAAGATCCTGGCTATGAATTAAAGAGTATGGGAGTGTTGTAGCCCGAATATTAATAAATCATTAAAATAACAAGGCAAATGTTTCAATCGTCAGTTACCAATTAAATTAATATTTGGATACGAGTAAAAATAATGAGATAAACTATCTGTATATCATGTAAATAATCATAAAAAGAAAACATAATCCAAATGCCACATATTTTAAGCAAATACCATTCGCTGAATCCAATCAAACTATTTTTATCAAGGTGATTTAAAGTAAAACTACAATCCTCAAAAAATTTTTCATGAATTAAGACTTAAAATCGATAATAAATAAGTTTCCATCGATAGATAAAATTGTTCTACTTTACCTTCAATATTTTCAGTCAACTATGACATATAAATATTTCATTATTACCGTAATAAAAGCCTATTATTCTACTTATACAACAGAATAAACTTGAGCAATTCATCATAGGCAAATTTCTGATTATTTCTCCAATCACTTCCAAATCCTATAATGGTGGGCTCTACGCTTAAGTATAATTATTCCTGTAATATAATCTTATAGCACCTATGAACTTGTTCTCATCTTTATTCCAACACGGTAATACTATACAAGAGTCAACAGTTAAAGTAATTTGTTTTCATAAAGTAAACAACTTCAAAGTGAATTCTTCTATTTTAGCATCAGCAAATTCTTCTGTATCAATTGCTTCTTCTTTTCTGACTTGATAATTATCATGTAAATCTGCTTACTTTTTAAATTGCAATTGTGATTTTAATTGCAATACCACCAACAAAATCAGGCGTTGTCCAACATTACCTATTAGCATTTTCTGCTTCCTGATCTTTCCTATTTCTTAGCATCGTCCTCTCAGAAAAAACGATATATGTTCTCCCGCAATTTCGATGTTCTATTTCCATACATATATATATATATATATATGTAAGTAATAGTACAACACGACATTAATTGTATATGACCTTCACTAATCATCTCATTTTTCCCTTCGTTTATTTTATATTTTAATCTTTTCTTCTCTTCCATTTATTGTCTTCCTTTCCACTTCTTGCTTCTATGCAAAGTTCACAGATCTTTCTTAATGTCGCCGACAACATCATTTTGGTTCTTTTCCTCATTCACTACTTTAGTTACTTCGTTCTACCTCACTGAATCTCTAATTACATATCAAGCAGTCTAAGAAAGTTGGAAAAAAAATGTGGCATTTGAGAAGCACAAATGAGAAAAAAATAGTAAATGCAATAAGCACTAATCGTTTGACAATGTTACAGGAACTATTATCCTTTCCTCCACTTTAGCAGCCTTTCAATCATACCTTGACACAAAGCAGTCATAGTATTTACAGTGCTTAATGAGCAAATAAAAGAAAAAACTAAAAAATATTTCTTTGAGTTTATTAAACTTAAATTGAAATTATACATAACGAAAAGAGGATAAAAAGTAAACCATTAAAATCCTTTCAACGTATGGATTACGTAGAATAATTCAACTATCAAAGGTCTTTTTTTGCAAAGTTGAGAAATGATCATTCATTTATAGCTGCTATATGATTTTATCAGTGCTATAGAGATAGGGAGATTAATAGATCGAATAATTCTAATGATCACATGAATTCTTCACTTAGAATGGGTATAGAAGTTAAAAAGCACGACTGAATAATTGCAGCAATAATTATGCATCTCTTCGGACAAATATGCTTCACAGATGATTCAAGACATAAAAGATCACATCAACTACATGCAATAGTTCAATGACTATTTGTGATTTATAAAAATAAAAAGCTCTTCAAACAAAGAATATTTCAGAAATAAAATATTATGTATCTAGTCAACAGCAATTTTCATTTACAACCATTAAAAACGATTTCTGTTACTTAAAAATTACTCTCTAAATCATAATAATTTCAGAACTATGAATAATCCTTATTTTAATGGAAATTTAACAATCTGGAAAAGAATTTAGAAAACAGATCAAGAAAATTAGTCGATCAATTAATAACCTTATTTAAAAACGTTAAATAACTTCTGATGGTTGAAAATGGAAAAGTTAAGCTATCGAAAAAAAGAGAAAAAAAACTAATTCACAAACAGAACAAATATTTGATTCGACAAACTGAATTATTGTTATAGTTTGGGAAGTTGTGGTAATGCACCTGGCAATAGTACCTATACCGTTCTCCTTTTCATCATACAATCCATCCCAACATTATTCGTCATAAGCACCAGCCTATCCAAAGCTATTCATCAACGTTCATATTTCCATAGCAAAAACTTTTCATTGTAACCGGAAATTTATTTATTTATTCCCACCCTTTCAAAAATCTATGGCGATATTATTCTTTTCAAAGAGTTTTTACAATTTTAATCGTTTTCATATAAAATTGCTAATAAAATCTGAAAGATATGATCTTAGATTTGTATGTCGATTTTATGTTATCATAGTCTACAATTTGTCACTGGACTTCCATTGATAGTATTAAATTAAATTGAATTTATGTTTTCACCTACCTAATTCACAGATCAAGTGTAAGATATCTCTAATACACAAATTCATGTACATTGTTCGTCGTTTCGCTGCCTTTTGCATTTATATGCATGCTAGCATGTGTTTTGCAAATATTGCAAATTATACAATTACTAGTTATAGCAATTACATCCTCAGCTTTGACATTGTTTTCTCGGAAACTTAAAATTAATGTTTGGCAAACAAAAATTCGAAGTATTTGCAAAGCAAAAGCAAGTGAAATTTTGATTTATCTTAGAGAAATTTCTTCATGAAATGTAAATACAAGCAATATTAATTTTTGCCAAATATCAATTTAACGATTTGTGATTCATGGCCTTTCTACGAAATGGAAAATTGCAGACAATAGCTGTGATATGACGATGACACTATATTTATAATTGCTATAGTTCTGCGACAGCATGATTTCTTGACCTTATATTAATGATGCTAAAACTGCCAATATCTGTTATCGATCACTTTTAAAAACTACACTATTAGCGTTGAGGATAACCTATTAATAGCAATGATACTAAATGTAAAATTTTTTATCAATAAGTCCTAATTCACATATCTATACACAATTCCATTAACAAATTAAGGTTTAGATGAAGCAAGGGTTTATTGTTCCTCTAGAGGATACGACTATTATCATAAATTAAATTTTGGGATTTTGTAAATTGGATGATATAAATTATGATTAGGATGCTGGGAATGAAAAGGACAGAGTGATCATCTATTGCTTATTCATTCCAAAGATTTTGTTCGTCATAGCCAGCACTAATTTCAGTTCGCTAATAGTTATATTAATTTAATCTCGGCAGGAGGTACATGGTACTATTTTATTCATTTCTCTCCTAGCTCGGATCATTTATTTCTTTGTTATTCATCAAACCCATTTTCGTTTATATACATTTTCGATAAGTGATTTTGTGGAATGAGGAAGACAAAAATAGAAGATAGTTGCTTCCAATCAAGATCATTCTAAGTTTTAGAGATTAGGGATTAATCTTTTTCCTCTCTTCTATATTTCCAATCATCTTTTTGATTCCACAAGTTTCACTACCCCTCAGACTCAATCCACAATTAACTACTAACTAATCGCAGCACATCGAAAACTAGTTTATTTTAAATTTCAAAGCATCAACTGTAATCAGCTCCTTATTAACTGCACATGATCGCAGATTATACTTGATTTTGGGGGTATCTTCATATTATTTTTTCCATAGCTATTATAAAAATATTTATTTCAAAATAAATTCTTAGGAAAGTAAATTCTAGAAATGATTTTCGAAAAAACTGCATGAAGTTGCATATAGTAATAAAAAACTGCAAATAGTAGTTTGTGGTCTAAAATTTTTCCAAAATAAGTGCTGCCAAGTTTGGGGAATGAAGAATTAGTAATTAGAATATTAAAATGATTGTATTTGAAAATAATAGCGGTAACCAATAAGAGTAATTTAGTTTACTAGTCTTTTTAGTTTACCAGTTTTAACTTACCTGAAAATTTCTTTGATGTAACAGATATCAAATAAATTAACTTTCCAAATTATAAAGCACTAGGCTCCAAAATGGGATAGTACACTAAAAAGGTTATGATAAAGATTAGTGGAAGAGTTTTTCATGTTATAAAATTTAAAAAAAAAATGTTCAAACAAAATAAATACCATTAATATCTAATAAACCAGATTATCATTGGTCTAATTCTATTTATCCACTCTAATACTGTTCTAATATATAACATACTTACCGCAGCAAATCTCAAGATTTAAACTTTCGTGTTCTGCTCTAGTACTCTCCACATTTGGCGGATGCTGCTGCATGTGCTCTGAAACATACATCAAATAAAAAAAAATTAACCTGTTTCGAAATCTAGCTGCGAGAATTTTCATCATTTAATCAATAAAGCCTTTTTAATCAAAAAGCCATATGCAGAATGGAGAACGTCAAGGAAGAGAATCAATTCAGGCAGTTTAAATAGATCAGTTTTTATTTTCTATTCAGAACTTGCCGATAGCGTCCGCGGTATCAGTTGTTTCGAAAGAACAGTGTCGACATTCGAGAACAGTTTCAGGACTCGATGGCACCGATATTGCTGTAGTTGGTGCAGAACTATTACCCGGCGCGCTTCCAACTTCACTAGACATCGATGCAAGTTGCGCTATCCGAATAGAGTGTGCACGACTCTCACAATGTTCACGCAGTGCCAATGGACTGAAAAAAAATATTTCATTTCTTTTCGAAAGTATGAATTAAACATACAGCAGCGAATCGACCAATAAAAAATTGCCTTTGTTATATAATCAGAATATATATCATTACAATCTTAATAAAACTAATTTTCCATAAAGTCTAAGGTAAGTGAAATTAAACTTATATCGGTATGATTTTATCCTTGAAAGCAATCTTCTTGATTAATTGTATTTATATAAGGAAACTTTTTCAATCTCGAAAATAAAAAAAAGACAAGATTTTCAGTTCAAACTTATTATTTTCTTTCGAAAGGAGTGGAGATGAATATCGATATAAACTTTTTCTATATTTTCTTTTAGGTCTTCACATCAGTCTGAGGCGGTAAGATGTCAAGTTTTCAATGTTTAAATGAATATAAAAATACGTGGTAAAAAGATATAATACGAATTGATCGACGTAAACACTCTTTCTGTTACATACGCAAAAAAGAAATCTCCTATTATTACTTTTTCTTTACCCCTTCACTCCTCCTTTCCTTGCGATCTTTATCAGCTTTTCCACAGAATGATTCATTATCAAAACATGAAAATGTCTCAGATCATTTTCGCTTTTTATTATAATTTATGCAACATATTGAAGGGAAAGAGCGGAGCAAAAAAATCAAAATTGCTACAAAATCATAAGATTCGCTCATTTTAATAATCATCTGCCATATCAACTCTGAGAGACCATTTAGTTTTTTTTTTTTTTTATCGTACTGAGGCAATTTTCTATAAATGCGGAAAACTGCCTCAACACAATGGAAAATCACATGGGATATCCATAAATCCTTGATTCTATAATGCATTTTTCCACAGGATATGATGAGTGAGACAATGCTGAAGGAATTTCAAACATAAAACAAGGGTCGAAAGAATATTACAAGAAATTTAAAAGAAAATTAAGAGAAAATTTACCAAGACAATATTTCTTGACATGCGCGACAACGAACCTGTACAGCACTTTTGGCGGAACTAATCCGACATAATGCTGTCGACGCCGATAATGATATTCCGGTGGTGCCACTCTCACGCATATGATTCATCTGCAATAAACAAAAAATAATGGATTTTCCATATTTGAATCCCTTTTGTTATATGAAAAGCAAATGGATAATGTGCCACAATTATAATTTGCGCTTTGTGAGAAATGAGACCTCTTGATATGTGTAAAAAAAAATATGAAAGAAGTTAGTATTATTTCAAGTGAACAAATTGCTATCACCAAAACCTTTGGCAATAATGGATGGAAAAGATTCGTGCTCTATGTAAAATTAATTTTATTATGCAATAATTCGTAATACTTTCGAGAATAATTTTGGAAAAAAAAACTATATGTACAAATAATGTTACGATTTCTGAACTATAAATTCTGTGACCAATGAATCGTTGAAACAACGATACTGAGTACAGGAGTCAGTCCCTAGCTTTCCTATTGTTCCTCATCTTAATTCTCTCTCTCTCACTAGTGACCACAATACCAACAATTTCTTCAGGCCATCAAAATATATTTAAAGTTTTTTTTTTTTCAGTCGAGAAAAACAGTTCTAAAAATATTCGGTTAGATATGTATGCTATGATATGAAATGGAAAATATTAGAAAGGTAAGCAGTGATAACAAGCTGATGCATAAATGTAAGCTCTCTGTACAGACTTCTGGTGATGGTATGTAGGTGATGGTAATGAAGGTTTGAAGACAATTCGCTCATTTGTAACCAAAATTGGCCAATCAGCGTTAGCGAAGAGCCACGCCTTCCCAATAGCAAATGAATTAGCCATGTGAGAATATAGCACCGCCCATATTTGCCACAGTAATTACTACGACTTTATGAACCAATTAATGGGTGTTACGCTTCGTTAACGAATGAACTGATAACTAAAACAAAGAGCTTTGCTTCGCATAAAATGGTACTGTATAAACCACAATATACTGAGAAAAGAGTCAGTCAAGAGTATCATATTCTTAAGCACTTGGTCTCATGAGAGATCGTAAAAGTTCTTCACGATATTCATATTAACGCTAATTATTCTGTCTTGTTTTGGATATACAAATAGCAATCAATGAATCGTAAGCAGATTGCAAAGTAAAATGAGATATTACAGAATCACATAGATGAAGCTGGCCGAAAAGACAATAAGCTAAATTATGACATTGTAAGCAGAGCGAATTGTAATCCATCCATGCGACACAAAAGATGTTAGAGCATGAAAGTACCTTAAAATTCAAAATTTCCACGATACATAAGTATATGAACCATTTTCCCCTTTTCTTTCCTCCTTTTTTGCTTCTTATCTACCTGTCTCTCTTCGATGACAAATGTTTATACTTCAGTGGTACAAGACTAGCTCGAAGCGCCAAAAAAAAAATCAGTCAAATGAAAGTTAGGTCATAGCAATGTGGTACAACAAATGCTTTCTAGCCGCTAAAATTTACATAAATAGAAATGAAAGGGCTTGGATCAGTGCCATTATTCAACTTTTGTAGTTTTTAAAATATAACTTTCTGATGTTTTATTTCATTTCTTGTATCTACACATTTTATTCGGTTTCCTACACTATTGAGAAAGTTTCATAAACTAGAATGGTTATGCTCACTACATCATCCTCCATTGTATTAGTCTTAAGTTTTCACTGATCGAATAACAAATTTAATTCAAAATAAATTAAAGTCAAAAGACTGTTCACCAAACAAAGTTCACCATATTTTAAAACATTCATAATCATCCATATCACACAATTGGAAATCACAGCGCTCGATAGAATATGAAAGCAAAAGTCCCGGGCAACGCATTTTCTAAAGCATCAAAGGCACATTTGGCCATCAACTTAAGAGAAAGGGTAGAAGATTGGGAAGATATTAAAATTAAAGACAGTACGTACGAAACAGGATAATCTCCTTTACCTTTCCGTATTAACTTCCTCAAAAAGCTCATTAGAAAAGTATATATGGTCAGAAAGATGGAGAGCAGCAATTAATGCGGAAGCATTAACCCAAGGGAGGACAATAGTGATATTTTCTGGTTAAGGTACTTCGATGATGGGTCGTTTCTATTCGTAATTACTAACAATTTCTTCCTCTTCACTTCTTGCCATTATCGATGTGCTGATGGCAGCGATCTATTATTTAAAGATACGCTTAAGTAGACCACTTTACTACCAGTTAATTGCAATTTGATAATGAGCAAGAGTAAGGGTGACGCTAGTATTTACTGAAAAGACCTATGGACAAAAGTCATTAGAGTCATTTTTGAAAGCAAATTTAATTGATGCAAATCATAGATTGAGCAGTAATTAAGTAATGTAGTAAAGTATGTATGAATTACAAATGAAGAGAATTAAAAAATTGGGATGATAGTGCTGATTAAGATAAAGAAACATTCACGATCTCTACTCAGAATCAGATGAAAATCGATAAAAGGAAATGGAATAAAAGCATTGAAATGAGCTAAAAAATAATAATACAATATAAACATACAAACATTAATCACAATATCCCACAAAATTCGATCTGATTGCAGTGAATACAATCGAGATCAAAGTGAATACAATCGAGATCAACAATAGGCTGGAATGTTTTACAGACTTCTAGCTAAATTCAACTGAATTGAAAGTCTGTGTTGTATAATTAGTTTAACTATTATTAAGAAATATTTGTTGGTTTTGGAAAGGAATATTTTATCATAATTAGTGTGTTAGTCATAATGCTTATTTATCTCAATGATCAATAATGTCGATGATAACAGCAGTTATGCATGACGTTAATTATACTAATACTTTAATCTGCTAAAACAGAGACTTCGAAACACTGCAATTGCTGTTTGTGATTACAAACAACATAAGACTGAAGAATGAGCTACTGAGAAAAATAAATAAATAATCGTTGTGCCAACATCGACTGATCGTGGGCCAACTGATGGGTATTGTTACTGCGAAATATTCATTCACCGGCCTCAATATGATTGGCTCTGCCGGTGGAATAACAGGATATTGTATAATTGAAAATAATATTAACAGTATTTCGTGTCACCAATTATTCTTTTCCCTTCCTTTTTGGTTCCCGTCATTTCTCTTACTTCATTCATTCTCAAATTAAGATATTCTATGAATCAAAGTGAAAGCGAATTAAAATGTTATTTCTAAAATATTTTTCAAACTATTCCAATGTCAAAAAATATGCTTGTGTAATGAAGTCGTCACATCAACAATTTCTTCTTCTTTAACTTGTTTTATCTATGCCTTTCTCCATCAATTTAACAACACATTTGTTTCCAAAGTTGACGAAGAGTTCATCGTTACAGTATCTATCCCAGCCACTTGCTAGTAACTCTTACAAAAAGAGACAATCTTTAAGCTGATCAAAGAATAAAAAAAGAAATTATGCCCATCAATACCAAAGGATATAACAACAAGAGATGAAATAAACAAAGCAATGAAAGAGTATTGTGATGATCAATTATAGTATTAGCAGGAATAGGAGAGAGAGAATAAGAAAGAGAAAGAGAGAAAGAGGGAAAGGGAGAGATGAATAGAGGATAGTGAATTACCAGAGAGGATTATTTTTGTTTTGAGTGGAACTTATTTCATCAATGAATAGCAAAAATATTCCACAGCTCTGAAGGAAATGAAGCAGTTGACTTTCTTCCCTTTCAACTTTTAGTTAAAGACTGCTTGCTACATGTCATATTTGCTATGCTAATAGAGAGAACAAATGTTGTGCAAAGATTAGCTTGCTATATGATTCTTCTGTTGCAATTACTACCACAATAACAATACTTACTGGTTTATATTTGTTTAGCAATTTCGCAGTGATAACTTCTACTTATTAGTTCACTCACACTCAGATTAAAGTTAATGCAATAGAATGAGAAGCGAGAGGAGACGGGGCGGGATTGCCGGAATACATCTAAATGGTAGTAAATGGAAGATGCTAGTGGTGAAATTAGCTTACCGACAAAAAGCATCTTCATCTCTCTCTCTCCTCCCTCTCTTCTCCCCCTTTCTTTTCCTCTCAAAGTCTTATTATTATCATAAATCGAATGTTACAATATCACGGCGCTTGAAGAGCAACAGAGAAAAAATTTTTGATTCAATAATAGGCATATTTATCAACAGTAATATCATAGGTATATTTCAGTACCTTTAATGAATCTTTTCATTCACACTGCAAATATTTGGCACTTTTCGATACAAAAAAAACCCCTCACATAGCAATAAAATATGTGTTTCTTTTTATATTGGCCGATATCGCTGATAGCTTAATGAATAGAAGCAATGTATAAATCTACAAGTTCTAAGCAGTAATTTGTTAAGGAACAATGAAATCTGGAGATATGATGATTCATGCAGAGCGCCAAATCAGGGAATATGATGATTCATGCAGAGTGCAAATTTTCTACGTCTGAAGAAGATCTTATAGTTACTCCATCATTCAACATAATATGTCTGTCTCTGATATGGAATAGACAATTACCTAAATCATATATAGATCTCTAAACTACTAGTATCACATTTTTTCCTTTCTGATAATATTTGGAAATATCTTCTGGACGAAGTTCTCTTTGAAAATGATTGCAGGTTTTGTTCTGCATACGATATTTTCACCAATTATCATTCTACAGACTAATCCAATCCTTATTAATGTCTTCACTAATTATCATCTATAGATTAATAAAAAAACTAATGATGATCCCCTTAAGTTGTCACTAATTTTTTTAACTTGCTTTACTACGATGGATATCAATAAACATTTCTAAATTATGAGAACTTCTGTCTCAACGTCAAATCATGATAAAGAACGAATTTTGTTGATGAATGAATAATTTGAAGGTCTTCGGGATGTATATTGTTCAATCTCTGTACCGTCACTGCTCGTGTGTCCTGTAAAGAGTTATAATTAGGGATGAGGCGAATAGGTCAATGGCCTTACGAGCTCCTGCATCACTCCGCACTATGGCTGTAAGCGGTCTGTGAAAATTTTGCGCACGAAAGAAACGATGGCAAAGCAGCGAATCGTTTCTCGTCTTCTTGCATTCCCTTCTTCACCTATTATTGTAATATTTTGAGGAAAGAAGGAAGAGGAGGAAAGAGGATCGAATAATGCGTAACAATTGGGGAGATACGAAATGATGGGAAAATGATTCTCAAACACAATGCGGGCATAATTATAGGAACGCAACCTACCGAGGTCATTCATTGCTACTACTGCAATTGCTACCAATTTTAATTTGAAAGGCATAAAAAAGTCAATGAGGGAATTAGGATTACGGATCTCCGACCTGCTGGTGGCGGGTTTGCATTTCGGATTCACGATAATGATTCGCAAAGCTTATGTCAAAATCAGCTGCGAAGAGATTCATACTGTTGCTATATAGGCAAAATTTAGGAGTGGTCTTACTAAATTTTTCTTTTTGTAAATTCTCTTTGAATTCTAAAGTCATATTTAAACAAGATTCTGGAGTTTTTAATACTTAGTTTTAACATAATCGATATTTTGGAGAAAGTAATTTCTATACTCTCAGAAGAAGTTAATTAATTTTTCTTGCAATATGAATACGGATTGAAGGGACACATATCTAACCAATTATTTTAAATAAGATTCTATAATATTTAAAGTTTTTCAAGCATTTTTTGTTCATTCGAAGAAAAAACATACGGTAGGACATGCCTTAGATTTAAGATTCATTAAAAAAATCGGAGACTGCTTCATTACATCTTTTAGGATAATTCCAAAATTTTCTAAACTTATCTGTAAAAATAGCTTTCCGTTAGCAAATATTTAAAAATAGTATTTAAATGATTGAGACTAATTTGATTTTTGCGATCGTTTAATCTTGAACTCATTTGAATGCATGATCAATTATTATCCAAACACATTTTGCATGCTGGCCAACATTATTCAAGTTTTTCATATTCGAATCGAACTTTCAATTTTCATGGAGTCAAGTCGTCTTGAAAGATTAGGATATCAATTTTTAGATCAAATTGATTAAACAAATAAAAATCCGGATTTGTTAATAGTCTAAACACTAAAAAAAAACACAAATAACTAAACAAAAATATCATAGCCTGCATCAAGCATAATTATTCAGAAGAACATGATTTATTTCATTCGAACGTGAAAATTAAAATTTGGTAGATTCAGATTCATAGGTGAAGCATGAAATTTGAGAGAAGTATTGAGAATTCATATGTACAAAATGTCAATCTCTTAGCTGTTCCATTTTATAATGGATACTTGAAATTAATCATGGATTTCGTCAAGATGGGTTTTCAACAGATACTCATACAAAATTGGTGATAGCATTAATTATTTTCAATTATTATTTCAACAAGAAAAATTTTTAGAAAATTTCCCTTCTTCTCAAGAAGAGATTCCTGAAGAGAAATATTAAAAAAATATACATTATTTCGCTCATAGGAATTAAAATTCTTCTCACAGTATCCATGATTAATACAGTCATAGCAGTAATGGATATTGTCGCTATCTTTTTACCTCGAGGAAATATCATCGTTACTACCAGTGAAAGAAATGAATGACACTGTTTGATTGCGAGGAAATTAAAATGATGCAGAATTTTCAAGGACATCATAATCTTAATATTACTAAAGATTTAGTAATAATTAGTAATAGTTTAAAAAGAAAACGAAGTTAACTAATAGAGAAAAGGATTTTATCGCATGAAGATGATGTAGAGCTCAGACTAAATTCTGCTAGCAGGAATACTTGTAGCCTTCCATTGTAAACCCAATCATCGTAGAATCCCATTCATCCGAATAGCTCCGTGATATAGTGAAGAGAATAACAGGATACATCCAGTATTACAATCATAGTCAGTCAGTTCTTTTATCTTCTTCCGTCGTCTAGGAAGGAATTGTTATTCAACAACTATTCTCTAAGTACCATCAAAAATAATCATGGAGACACTGGTGACAGTTGATGAGTAAGAAATGCTTGCTGGCACATTTCGAAATGTCAAGATGTGCTCCTGTCGATTGAAGTAAAACTTTAGGTATATTATATACAGATATGTATTACCTGTCCATCTCTAGCTTTCTCCCTCTCTATATTGTGAAAAAGGTGTGAAAATGAATGCATATTTGTGTACGTTTCTCGGCCCACTTTTACATATGTAAATATATGAATATATATATATATATGCGTGTGTGCATGCGTGTGTGTCTGTATATATATGTATATGTGTCTGTGTGTTATGTATACGTATGTATATATGTCTGCGTGTGTGCATTTCTACTTGCCTCTATTTTACTGCCTGTAGTGTTCGGTTCCCGAAATGTGTTTGCGGCGGAAAACAATGGAATATAATATGATTGGCATTATCGATACAAGGAAGGGGAAGAAGTAGCTGTAATGAAGGGTGGTAGGGTGAATGCTGAAAGTGAAAGGAATAAGTCGAGACAGATATAAAGTCAGCTGAGAACGGAACAGGTTCAGAGGTTAAATATTTCAACTAGTCAAGATTGATTTAGCAGTGAATAACTGCAACAAGAAGATCGATCTAGCGAAAATCAATCGGATACTAGATCTTATGAGGTGCAAATGAAGGATGTATATTCAAGGAAACTCAGAAATAAAAAGGAGAAGGAGATAAATTCTCAAGCTTGCTAACTTCGCTACAAGAATGCTAAATGGAAAGAAACTAATGTATCGCAATTGCAGATTTAATGAAAATGTTTAGTAATGTATGGTATCAGTAAAGGATAATGACAGAAATAAGTGAAACGTGAGATATTTGTAGAGCAATAATTTTGATATTCTAATTAAAAGAAGTTAAGTTTCCTTATGAATCTTTGTTTTCTCATCATTCTCCCACGTTTATATATCCTTCGCAAATTCACATAAGCTTGATATTAAATTATTTTAGCTAAAATTAAAGTTAGCGGAATCTTCAGATTTCAATTCCAATCTTGAACACATGCGAGTAAACACATATTTCTTCTTGTGACTGTATAGCAAGCACCATGAAACACAATGACTGTCAGAATAACAATAACAGTGATAATGGTAATGGCAATAGCAATGACATTAATGACAATTTATGTCATTTATGTCAATATTTTGAAGTGATATTTTAATGTTTGGCGAAATGTATACAAGAAGATGCCTATCCTACTCATGCCTTATTATTTCATTCCCTCTAACGAATATGAAATTTTGGCAGCTTTCAAGACAAAGATATGTTGGATGTATCAGAGCCAGTTCGATTAGAATTAAATGTTTGTAAGAGAAATTATTGACATATTCTTTTCAAAGGAATCTTAATTCCGGAAAATAAGCTAGTGGAAATCGCTTTGAAGTAATAATTTTATTAAAAAACGAGCCATGATAGATTGACCAAATAAATTCAAGAAAACAATTTATCGACTGTCATCGCGGAACAGAGGGAGCAGAATTTGATTTCTACCTCTGCGCCCACTAATCGTACTGACTGGCGGAAAATCTCTCGTGATTTGTTTGAAATACTTTAGTTTAATGACATAAAGTAATATTTTCAAGCCTAGAATACATAACATTTCAATACTTTGATCTGTACTATTTTAGATTTTTTTGAAGTTTAAATGTACAGTTCATCTACAAATCTAGAAAAATAGACTTTTATTTGCAAACTTCTTTAAAATTATCTTTTTCAAGGAAAAAGATCATGTGACAATCACTGTTAGTTATATTCGCAAGAAACCAAATTTCGAAACTTCTTAAAATACCAGAAATGAATTTCTAAGAAATATAATAGCTGATATGCACTTTGTAGCTGTTCATAAAGTTCTTCAAGTTCTTTAAAATTTTGAAATTTTTGATTGGAAATAAAGGAATGCAGAGGAAAGAGAAACTACGCATCAAAGAGGGTATCATGATTTTTGGCATAAATCAAGCATTCCTTTTCAACAATTATCATGCAATTTAATCTCATTTCTTCCATCCTCCCCTCTTATCAAGAAAAAATTTTGTGGCACGAATATAAAACTCAATAAATCTTCCACCAACACTGCATGATGACGCCTTTTTTGGCAAATATCATATTATTATGCATGAAATTAAAAAAGTCTTAATGCTTCACTTATTGTTTTCTCTATATATTTATTCTCTATATGTTTTCTCTATATATTTATTCTCTATATGTTTTCTCTATATATTTATTCTCTCTACATGATAAAATATTTATTCATAACATTTATTTATTTGTTTATTTTCTTAGTTGATTATCTACCCTATCATTCTTATTTGCTTCTTTATCTTCTGCTTCGTTTTTAAAAGTACATCTATTTTATGTTCCTAACAAATATTTCGATAATTTGCTCTGATAAACTTCGGAAAGCATCAATAATAAGACAAAGCTAAAGCACACATATGCGGATATTTTACGCTGAAAGCAACATAGAATCAAAATAATCGCAAAGATAGGAACTATAGCTAATCAATGAATGATTAAATGGAATCATTTATAAAATGGTACCATTTAATCGACAGGTTAGAAATGGACAATTTTTGGCATTCATTACAGCAATGAGTCGCAGTGCTACCAAATTTCGCTAACATCAAATTATTTAATGAATGAAAATTGAGACTGTTTTTCATATACTGCTGCAAGCAATAGCTGATTGACTAACGGCTCTGTGTTTTCCGATTACTAATTGTTGGTTATAAACCAACCTGACTTATTGAATTAATTTGGATCTAGAATTATAATTCACTGACCATTTGTGTTCGCTGCACATGTTTGTCAGTCCTTGTATGCAATTGGAAATTTGCTTTCAAGCTTGTACTATACGGACATAAGTTACAGTGATAAACACCCTGTATCACAGAGATATCTCCAATCACCGGATGACTTCGATCTTTTTCTTAAAAAATCATTTCTTTTATTTTTTTTAAAAAGACTGTCTGTTTATTGTCAGTTCCTATGTAAAGGATACTGGCAGCTCAAAAGCGGAAAAATTTCACAGAAGCTTTCCATCAATTATAAAAATTAATAGACAGAAGTTTAAGATACTTCTCTCATTTATTTACCGTTCTGGAGAAAGTATTTCATTCACATGTTTTAACCAAATATTAGAAAATATTAGAAAAATTCCTCGGAAATTTCGAAAAACAATTTCGGAATCAATTTTTTTTTTGGACAACTTAACTACCTACCGATATGTTCAATCATTTTAGAAATATTATCAGTTGAATATGTGGAGCAAATCATGCACTGGAATAAATTCTCTGCATTCAAATCACTGCTTGAAATTGCTATCGTATTACCTGAAGCATGATTTATTTTCCTGGATAATAGAACAAGTTTGTAAAAAAAAAATAATTCGAAAAACATTACACTATTCACATTATTACTTCTCCTTGGCAAATTTGGATAGAAATGTTAAATTTGAAATTTAAATGAATACCTAAAAATATTTTTTTCTAAATGACTATTTTGGTATGGAGAGCACAGAATTTGGAATTATAGAAACAAGAACTTGAACAATAGCTTCAACTATAACTGATTAGATAAATAAGTAGCTAAGCGATTAACTGATAATAAATACCTGACCTGTAATTGTAGGTGGCATTTCTTGCACAGCGTGTAAGTGCTTGTCACTTTGCATATGTATGCTTAAATTACCCTTCGTTGTAGTGCTATACTTGCATATTTCGCAACGATATGGTTTATAGCCGCATGAATAGCTTTCACCACGAGCCAATCGTGGATGTGGTCGATTATGTAAGCAAAAAATGCATTTCACCTAGGAAAATAAATTTAGATTGTTTATTAAGGATCGCGATAATTATACAAAATCTAATTTTATACAAAATCTAATTTGGAGATTTTTACTTGAACCAGCAATATTATAAAGCGTTGTTTATGTAACAAATCATTGACTAATCTGATATATTAACTATAATAAGAGGAAGTCAGTTTAGGATTTGAAATGAAAAAAAATGGACTTAGAATCAAGTAAATATATCATACCTCATGATCCGCGTGTTTTTCCTTCATATGAATCTCTAATGTTTCTTGATATTTGTAGTGCCAGTTGCATTTCGGACATTTCAGTGTTTTAGAACTGTTCCGAGCTGTTAGTGTTGTAGCAGAGAAAACCGATGCAGATGACGAAGAGCCGGGCATGTCTTCTGTAAAATAAAACCAATGATTCACAACTGCGACGAATAAAATGAAAGATAATGTGACTGACATTTAAAAAAATTGAAAATCAACAGTACTACATGATGCTGAATATCGTAGCGAAGACCAGCAATAAAGACAAAACCTTAGAATTACAACTCTAAGAAATTATGGCTGAGTAATAAGATCAGAACTAATCTAGAAGAGTATACATAGATTTAGATGACGCCGTAATTAAAAATCAATTTTTTAATGAGTCCTAAAATCTGTTTAAGCGACAATGAGAATCCAAACAATTATGTTTAAATATGACTTATTGATCCATTTTTAGATCTCTGGTGATAGAAGTTTCATATGGTCTTCTAACATAGATCAAACTAAAGAGTTTCCAATCTGATGAAAGCATAAAAAATATGTATTGCTGCTATTGAAATACATTACCGGGTAACAAATTTTACACTATTTATCATATATTTCCATACATTAAATCATCCTACTATTTAATCTTTGTATTTTCATATCGTTACCCTGAAAAACAGTTCAAATCATTCTTAGGATACCGTTCTTTCATTACATAATCTCAAGTGCCTCCGATTAGTGGTTCTCAGCTTTCATCTTTATCTTAATTTAATGATATTACGATCCTTAAAATCATTAGCCTGCCGTTTTGATCTTTTAATATTTCTCTCGAAATCGATCACTGCAATCATTTATCATTCATGTCATTGCTAAATCCCATTTGTGAATTAAAATTGTTGTTAATCTCCCTCTACATCTTTGTTATTCTGGTAGCTGCTCATCATATTTGTTTATATTAACTGATTTATGGAATCACAAAAAAACTAGTCTTAAAAAAAGATTAGTCTTCAATGAGTATTCACAGTTTCTGTTGAAATAAGAATTAAATTCAACTGGCACATACCGGTTGTACTAGTTGATGCCAGTCCTTGTGAGGACCCGTTCACCAAATTCATCGGGACACGTTGCAAAGTCCTCTCCGCCGTAAAATCGATATCCGTCGACAAAATCATTGTCCGTTGCAAAAGACGATTCATGTCCATAATTTTGCTATTGCCGTCAGTTCCTAGTTCTATTCCGGAACTATAAAATATTGCATTTGAGAATGGCAACAAACCAAAAGTATTGCAAATTATGTAAATTTTTTGGATATTTTGAAAACTATTTTGCATAATTCATAATTAGTCTCTATGTCAACGAAAGAGTTGGAAGAAAGATGGTGAATGAAACGAGAAAAAAATTTCAGAATGAACAAACAGAGGATAAGATTGGGACGCGGTATACTGTGGGTGGAAAGACAAGGCTCAATCTTAGAGAAGGAAAGAGATGGGAAAAATGTATCTAAGAGCATGTAAATTTGCTTAGGCTTTATAGTTTTAGGTATGTTACCTATAGTTTTAGGTATACTACTCAGAAAATCTTGCACCCTCAATTGTACCTGAGATATATTAATTATTAAATGTAAACTATAACTGAAATATTTCTTAGCGTTAGCAGCGTTCAATCAATTAACAATTTTCAATTAAAACACTACTGTTTCGTGAAGCTTATTTTAATTTTGCACAGCTCTTTATGAATGATGAAAAGGTAATCTTTATGAACAAGATAATCCAGAAATTTTTTGCTCCATTTTAAAAAATTAAATTTTGTCGAGTTTGAAATTTAACAGAATAAAAAAATTATGCAGCGAAGGAGAAATGAAAAAGATTGGCCCATTGCTAAAACTGTGAATTTGTTCAATATTTCAAGATATTCCGTTTAGCAAATTTTAACGAAGTGGGATCAATATACCGGTTAGCGCCGATACTATGATTGAAGTGTTACTAACATTGAAAGAAATACTCCCATTGGTGAAGAAATTACGAGAGTGAGAGAATGGAAATTAAATTTTTTCTCTTAAAATATTCCATCTATGAAAAAGGAAAAATAAAGAAATTCGATCTAATAATTATCCTCTCTTACAATTTGCACGATTCTTAATTCGCAGTCGATCATTTTATCAACTCTTTAATGAGCTTCATCCCATCCCTTATGTATAGAATGAATATCTATTTTAAATGTTAGTAAAAATCAACCGTTCAATGGATTCCAAATCGATAGAATATGTTTGCTTCTCGTCAGATTCGGTACTTGTTTCAGAAGAGCACTTGAGCTCTGCTGGAGCTGTTTCAATCTGACCAAAACATCTCTCAAAGAGTACCTGAAGCTTTCAGATCTTCATTTCTTTCTTATAGTTGTGTTTTTAGCCTTTCTAATATAAGGCATAATGGATTCTTCAGTATTTCTTCTCAATTAAATTGTCTGAAATAATATCTCAATTTAGCTTAAAGCTTCATGACGTGAATCGAAACTACATAATAATATATATCGTGAAACTTTTTTAAGAAGTTTAGTTCGACGTTCGACAATGAATTCTTTATCAAAAAGAGAGCTACTGATCAATATTTGATGGAATAAGATTCGAAAAAGTGACTCTTTGAATACTAAATTAAAGTTTGTTAATTTGACACTAATTTTTTTGAGGTGCTAAGAGAATAAATATGCAAATTGAAAGAGGAGAGGATTGAGAAGAGACTGAATGTTTACCGACTGAGTGCGCTGGTGCTAATGATGATGATGGCTTAATATTTACAAAAATGTGAATATCTCACTGATCGAAGCCATTAGTCTGAGATAGTGTGTCAGTGTGCAAGCCAAAGGCACTGTATAAACATTACCAATGCTTCACACATGTCGGTGTATGTTTGTATGTTTATGTGCATGTGTGGTTTGCGATTGTATATGCATTTGTGTATGTTTGTATATAATGTGTGCATGTGCTCGTGTATGTATATGTATGTGCGTATGTGGTGTGTGTGTGTGTGTATGTATGTATGTATTTATATGTGTACATGTATACACGTAGTGTGTTTTCTGTGCGTCCGTTTGATTGTTTTGATTGTCACTTATTCAATGAGGAAGGGAACCAATTTTATTAATGGTGATCATTTCAAATAGCCGGATGAACGTTTAAGCAATTCACATGTTTTAACAAGATTCTGTATTTCTATAATTTCAGAGTAATGAAGTTTCATTTGCCTTTCAGTTCATTAAACAAACTTTAATTTAATATGATATGACTTATTTCGTTCATTTCTTACTAACTAGCAAACGGTGAAATGTTCTCGTCGAATAATACTTTCAAAATCCATGAAAACTTAAAGATCAGTTGTGAAATATCCTATAACTTCATTAGCGCTGGAAAGTTAGCTTAGCTTGCTCATATTTCTAGTTCTAAAGTCAAACATTTTATGGTATTTAAATATTCATCACAAATACTAAAAAATCGTGCCACTGAATTCGCTCGTTGGGTTATTTGTTTTTCTAAAAAACCAATGATCCTGCTAGTAAGACGTTGAAAGATTTATGAAAGACCTAGTTACAATATGTGATATTTCTGCGTGTTAGCTCCACAACTATATATTTCGTTTTTCGAGACTATCGTGATTGAATCCGTTATTTCTCACAAAGAATTCATAGAATTTATAGTAATAATAATGATAACGACAATTGCCTAGTTATTACATTTCATATATCTTTTAAAAAAAGTTTCACTTTCTTAGAGGTTCCGGATCAGGATCTAGAAATGAAATTTCAAAATCTGAGTCAAAAACTGGTAGGCATGCAAATGAAAGTTAGATGTAATAATAATGATGATGATGACGACAATGAGTTGACAATGGATATGTTATCATTACGCAATAATTACACATATTACTGATTCCGCTTCGAACTAGAAATAAACCAAAACGAATAAATTTTGAGAAATATTTCTTCCTCTTATTTGTAAAACTTTTAAGGATGTTGTGGAACAACAGCTAAGAAACTATCTATCACTAAGCGAGAATATCAACGTTCTCTAGTTCAGGAATATATAAATTGAAAAGCAAGAAAAATATAGGAAAAATAAGAGCAACGTAGGTATTTTCAACCATTACTTAATAGAGAACATCACTGGGATCCAGTTGGGCGTCATAATTCATTGCTCAGACGTGGCTTGTGAAAAAAGATTCGTATTATAGCAATTAAACATTTTTTGTAGACATAAATTAATTTGAATACTCTTTAAAGATTGATATTTCAACAAAGATATAATTACAACATTCGATGCAAAATATACCATGAAGATCAAGTTGCTCGATAGAAAAATATACGCAACTATATATTATAATTAGCAAATAATTATACATTTCTCCATTTCTTCTTTTCTCTATCAATATCCATACACGACTGATTATTCGTGAAGACAATAATAATAAAACACACAGAATGACCAGAAACAACGACGATAATAAAAAAATACAAAATGGCATTCTAGAGCTACTATTTGGACTGTAACTTTACACTAAATAACCTTATCAATATATGAGTTCTAAAAAATATGTCTAGTCGGAAGTCAAATCAAAGATGCAAATACTTACGGCAACACACCACTACATAAACTGCCAATACTATAAGTTTGGCATCAAATAAAAGCCGATATACAACATTATTCCAAATTATACGATCCACGAATATTGCAACTGAATATGGCCGAAATTTCTTATTTCTTGTCAAATTACTTCCGTTAAATGCAATGTATTAATTTCTGGTACTTATTACTGTAGAAACTTCACATACCGGATTAAAAGTACGATTGGAATTTGCAACACTTATTGCTTCGTTCTTATTACTGTTGTTGATATCGTCACTAATGCTGCAGTTCTTATTGTTGGAATGCGGCACCGAGTTTGACCTCATACAATTTATACTGAAAAATTTTAATCTTGACGGCATAATCTGATTATTCGAAGTTAAAAAAGAGAAGCACGACATCATTATAACAGTTAAAAAAGTTAATATATAATAAAATTAAACAGCATAATTGATGAGTTCCAATAGAATCATTCACATTATCCAGTTCATATAAAATTTTTTTTGATAACAAAATAAAAAAATTGTGGAGAAATTTAGAGAATACACTATGCGATACAATAGATGAATAAGATTGAAGTGAAGAAGTGAAACGAAAAATTATTCACTAAGTTAAAATAATGAGGAAGGCTTTAGGTACTTGAATAAAAAGCAAAATTAAGAATTTAAGACTTGAAATTGAAAGTGGCAAATAATCAATCTAATGCTAGACCTAATCAGCAGCTCAGCTATGTATAATAAAATAATTACTCGTCGAAATGGCTTTAATCTTATTCATGCACCACTAACTTCTCTAAAGTCCCAAAATTACCGGATATTAGGCTGAGGTGTTTATAGTGAAAGCTTTCTATCATCATCCTTTCATTCTCCTCTCGCTTGCAAATATCATGATTACAGATCTAGCACACCTAACTCGCTCTATCAGGAAGTCCAGTTAGAGCATCCTGAAACGGGTTAAATAGGACAGCACGAACTCTGAATGGGCTTATATTTGTTAAGAGAAGGCAAATTTGGCCTAAATTGCAATCAAGCGAAGCAGTCACCATAATTATTTCAAACGGCTTGTTTAGGCTTCGGCTTCGGCGGCCCTCCTTTTTCGCTTTTTAGTTAAAAGCTTCCAAACCGATTATTGCAAAAATTTTTCAATGGATCTAAAATACTTTCCTCTTTCTAGTTCTCTATTTTACCACCAATCAAACTTAACAAACTATATTTCTCACCGCATCTTACTTTTAGTTCTGTTAGCTCCCATCGCGCCTTCTCTTTCCTTCCCTTATCTTTATTAGGCCCTAATAGCGCATTACCGTAATCCTGCATAAACTATAAATACATGCACACATATACACAGACACATCCACAGACACACACTCACACACACACAAATATATGCATACATTACATACACACCCATATACGCACACACACATACACACACACACACACACACACACGCACACACACTATATATATATAAACATGACAGACAGACATTAATGAATATGTGTCTAATTTTCTCCTAAATTTTCAAATTTGAGCACATACACACAGGAAGAAATTAGCTTACTCGCTTACCACTCGGCTGCACTTCTCCGATATAAGCTATTTTGAAAGGAATAAAATTGGGGACGTAAAATTGCCAAAAATTTCTTTCCTTTTCTCAAATATGAGCTAATAAATTTTGTGGTTTTATCGGACAAATTTAAACATAATTGCTTAGCGAATGTGGAATTGTAAGTAATATGACGATGATAGAACCGCAAGCAAGTGCTTAATTAATAAGCTTTCGTAGCTTTTTTAGAAATAGATTAACGAAATAGCCAATACTCAGGCTTAAATGAATTTTGAGCCTTATCATGAAAAACATCTAATCTGAATATATTTCATTATAATATAGAACAATAAAAGCTGAAGAGTGGTGAAAATTGATGTGACAAATCTCCAGAAAGACAAAATTGGCCATCGATATCACTTTTCTTGTGTGGGATTTTCCAAGATAGCAGAAATGAGCAGGGATGCGCGCTAATTTGAATGATAGACAGTTAATCTGGATGCAATTTCAAAAGGAAACCTAAAAGAGAATTTTCATTGCTACAGAACTTGATTTCTGTGGCAGCGAGCAGTCGCAACAGTTTTACTTATATACAAATTAAATTTCTCGACAAAGAACATTGCTATTCAGTAAACTTCAGCCTTGAAATAACAACAGCAAGAGTTGTGGAATTTAGAATTGCATTGAAACTCACGAAACTGTGCTAAAAAAGAAATACTTCTCGAGAGAAGAGTTAGATCAATTTTTTCAAGAAACCGCAAGAAAAAAAATCTTTGAAATTACCACCATGACATAAAAGCAGCCTTTGTTACAACATGATGTGTAACAGTGGTAATCGAGTGTTGGGAGGTTAATATTCAAATACAAAGCTCAGTTTTTTTCTTTGGACATTGATTAAAACAATAATTGCCGTGGCATGGAGCTTACCTAACAGCGCCATTTTCCATGTCTTAATAACTATGATCAAAATTGGTATTTATGAAGTATTATTTAGGAAATTTTCAAATGGTATACCGAAAAAAACATAAGTTCAAATCTTTTCCATGAATCCATGACTTGATTTTGGAGAAAGCAACTAATGCGAAAATACATTCGAAAATACTCATTCGAAAGCATGGAAGAGTACTGAAATGGAAGAGTACTGAACTCTATTTTTTTAAATGACTCTCATTCAAAGTTTTGGGTTATTCGGACTCTCATGTACTTCCATGTGATACAAAATTCTGGATTGATATGTGAAACCTGTAGTTCTGATTTGCACAACTGCTATTGTTAAAAAGAAAAAATTTTTAGAGAGCGAAATAAAAATATTTATATTTCAACACATTTTATGATCAACTGCCTTTCACCCCTCCTTCAGTTAAGTTAGACAATTCGTATTGTATAATAAAAAATAGAAATATTCCAAAAGCAGAAAATTTTTATTATCGCATCTCTTTTGTATTACAGGTTGAATGCCATAAAATGCAATAATAATTATAATTCCTTGTATTTCCCAGAAAAATAAAATACAGAATAAATTTCCTTAGGTGCTATGTAAAGCAGACTCCCTAATTTATGCCTTCTGCTTACCATAAAACAACTGTAATAAAGAAATATGCTCTTATCATGATACATGGATTCAATTTTTCGCTCATGCCTGTACCTTCTAAATCAAAAAAACAAATCCCGCGATAGATGAGCGGAATGCTTAATATGTTGAATATTTAATAACGTTAATAACTGGGTATTTAACTATCGAACGAATTAAATGAAATCGTTTGGCTATTTGACAGTTTAACCTTGTAACTTTAGAAAGCTTATATTTTGAATTATGCGTAGATGGAAAAAATGGATTCTGAATAAAAGAAAAGCTTTAAAATAAATATTCAGCAAATAGTATTAATTACCGAAAAGACTTTGATTTTGCTACAATAAATGAAAAATTAAAATATGTGAAGCATATTTTAATGTATCTAGGGAGATTACGGGATATGAAATGCTTAACATTGTCTGCTTTTCTAAGGACTTTGCTTTTCAGCGTCATTCTTTTGATAACTGAAAATAATCCTTATTTTGCATCTGTCACATTCCATAACAAATCGCAATAAACCGGAAAGTAAAGTTATCAACGCATCGGAATCACAACAATGCTTAATCATTCATAAATCGATGACCTTGCTACTTTAAAGAAATTAACCACACCAAGTTCTAGCCATTCCATTTAATTCAGATTGCAAGAACGAGAAATTCGATGTTTTAATCAAGAAATATGAACAGTGTCTTTCTGGCTTACTTTCTCTCTATATTTTTATCCTATCCAGCTACGTTACGAAAACTAACATCCAATTATTATATTCTTAAAAAGCAACTTATTTCCATGCGAGTATCAATAGCCTTACTTTCCATTTCTCTTAATATTTCCATAGTGATTAATACAAAATAGATGTTACACATTTTTGACAACTTAAAATTATTCGATAAGCAAATGACGCTATTGTTTTGTTAATTTTAGAATCAGCCAAAAATTTAGTGCAGGAAAAAATAAATTTTGGCCCTCTATTCTACAAAAAACTAATTTTCATAATAATGAAATCCGAAATTCATTGTGTTAAAACATCCCACTATGTATTTCAGATGTCACGGAAATAATTCAAAATTGTTTATAAGTCGAATATATTTGTTGTGAGTGGCAAAGTTTCTGTACCATCATAACTATAAAAAAAAGATTAATTTGATTTAATTATAAAAACGTAAATACGTACCTATCGTAACAAATTCTACCTTAATAATAGATTCGTCTTATTGTCTCCTATAAAGAATTCATATTCATTAATTTAGCACAACTATAAAAATGATCTTTAATAGTGAAGTCGTTCCAATAACATATAACAATAGTTTTTGTATTTTACGGGAACGGAAAGTTGCAAAAATATTCAAAAATTGATTCATTAAACTAGAGATTGCATTACGTACGTAATAAATGTTACGTAAGTAATTTTTACTCTCCTTATTTTATTTATAAAGAATTCTTGACCATATTCAGGAAAGCTGGAAACTTGAACTTTTTTGAGTGCCATCGCTTATGAACACTCGGAAAAAACAAATTTTCAATTTTTAACTTTCCACTACAGTTTTTCTAACTTTCTAATTTTACCTACATATATATTGGTCTTTCCACAATAAATTTAAAACTTAGATGCTTTAAAATCGCATAGACATTTCCCGATAAAATGAAATTTTTTAATTTCTTTACTGCTCTTTTACTACTGGCCGCCACGCATGTGTTTCGATTTTTCAGATTTGCAACTTAATTAAAATTAAAGCTGGAAAACAATGCTTTCTTAATGACCCCATAAAAAATTGTGGACAGAAATATGTTTCTGCATTTATTTATAAATGTACTCTAAGTCACAGCTACACAGCTAACCTTCGAAAAATCACTGGAAATTTCATTTCCTTAAAATCATGCCTTTTCAACTTACCTTTATTTATTAAATTAAGAAATGAATCTTATAATTAGGTAATGCCTTCTCTAAATTCTATAAATTTTGATAGATTTTCTGACTTTTTCGCTTGATTAAAAGAGAAATTAGAAATTCAAAAAGCACAGTTTTTCTTATTGCAATAGTGTCAATAAGCAATTTGAAGTTTTTTAGCTAAGATCGTCAATACAATGTTGGAGGTAGCATTGTGACCAGAAGTTAAATAGAGAGTTAAACGATAACTGCATTTTGTATGGAAGAGCAATCGATTGAATGAGTTCGAAAGAATATTTCGAAGCTAGAATTATGAATTTTTTCAAAATTGATGCATGGAATGCCGATCTATTGGTTAGCTATCATTAGAAAAGTACCTTTGTGATATGATTAAATTTACACTTGATTCTACTATTTTTCTAAATACCTATAATAAATGCTTTATTAAGAATTAGATAATTTTTTATAATGCCGGTGAGTTATCAGCTTCCAAATATGCTGAAACAATAATTTAGAAGGAGAACATATTTCTGAATGTAAATTTAGATGAGGATAGCAATATCAAAGAAGAATTAGAAAATCATGAAAGAGAATTGATAAATGGCATCAAAATATACATTATTGAAATATTTTTAGTTCTTTTGAATAATAACTAACTAATACCGACATTTCACAAGTACTAAACCATTAAATAAAAAGCATTGTAGTGGAAGCAGAATCCTGAAAATTATCATTCTATCAAGTCATGTGTACTATTTATTGTTACCTTTGTGATATGATTAAATTTACACTTGATTCTACTATTTTTCTAAATACCTATAATAAATTTGTTTATATCATTTAGCTATGAACAAAGTAACTTAAATTCAACTGAAAGTAACTCATATCTTCATATAGAATCGTCGGTCGTAGTGTAGCGGTAATTAATGCTGAATGCGGCTGTTAATTAGTGATAATTAATTTGAGTGTGTATGAGAGATGGGGTATGCATTTGCATGTCCACAACATGCACACACGCTCGCTGTTGCATGCACGTCTATTTGGAACTCAACAGCTGTATTTCAATTGATTAACTCAACTGGCCAAATGTTATATAGCATGAGTCAATTAAGGCACGGTAGGTTATAAGAATGCAAAATGTTGAAAAAATGGTTCTAACCAACTGCAATAAATAAGTATCGGTTTATACATTTGCAGTTGTTGAATCGTTTCGAGAATGGTGCAAACTACCCTGCAAAAAAGGATTGATTTATTAATGAAATTTCCATTTAAAGATTCCAATACTTGAAAACCGATTATAGCAACAATAATTTCCACGATTTGAAACTGAGATGAAAATTTATCAAAAAAATATTTGTCAACAGAGCTTAATTTTTAAAAGATGTGCCATATGCAACTGTTCAAGTTTCCTTGTTTGTTCTCGAGCATTGTCCACAAAAAAAAGCCGATGACAATGGAATTCTTATAAAGCAAAAATCAATATCACGAAAATGCTGTAGACAACCTTGATTTCTATATACATATATATCACATATATAAGTACATATATAGCAACAGCAATAGCAGAAGCTTTCAAATTAATTACATACTTTCTCTTTCTAATTAAGAAATTATTATCATTTTCTACTTCTACACAACAACTGCAATCTCAATTACAAAGGATAATGAATTTGGAAATAAAAAAACAACAGAAATTTAAAAAATACATCATACAACAAAGATTTGAAATTAAAATAAAGCTTCATCTTATGATTAATCCCAAAGCTTTAGACAATTAGATAGTTTCGCGACCAGTGATTCCATGTGTAATATAAATGATGCAAGAATGTAAACGGATTATTCTTAATCGAGTCTTAAGCTGATTTTACATGTTGCATATGATATTTGGATTTAATATGAATCTTCTGAAAGCAAAGATTTAAAAAAAGTTTTTTTTCACAACACTAAGTCAGGTAAATAATAGAAATGAGGAGAGGCCGATGTGAGTTTTGACGACTAAAGGGACGAAAAAATCAAAAGATGAAGTAGATAGTTTATTATTTATAACTAGGCTTTAATACTAAAAGTATGATGAACTGATTCGAACATTTCATCGAGGGATAAAGATTAGAATCAATCGGTTGAATTTAACAAATTTGAAATATCAACAATGTTTTTCGTATACCTCTATCAGATTAAGCAAGTAAATTATTCAGTGCTTGTGATCTCTAAAAAATTTATGCAGCTAAAAGTTGTACGGTAGTACGAGTGAATAACAGACAGGAAAAACAGTGACGAAGTAAGATGTTCAATTATTAAATTGAAAAAAAGTTCCAATTATTCTAAGCATATTTTAAAAGTTTTGTTACCTTTTCAAATACTCGGCTCACTTTTGACATAATTCGAAAGTTGCTTTAAAATTTTTCACTACTGTATAAATTTAATAATGCGAATGAATTAAATGAATAATTTAACACTAACTTTCACAGACTTTTCTAAATATGAATGATAATTTTGATAGAAGCAAAATGAGAGGAAAATTATAAAAAGAAGCATTAGAGAGCAATTCTCGAGCAACTCAGTACTTTGCACGAATAATTTCAAAATTGTTGATTGAGGTCACTTAAGTTAGAAAGCGAAATAAGGAATGAATGAGTGCATATGCATCAAGAAGAGAATTTCTGAATGTAATTAATACGGAGCCAATTAAGATAATGCAATTTAGTCGAGGAAAGCAATCATCAATTGCTGACTCTGCAAACTATAGAGGTGCATGGTCTAGAATTCGTAAACCTTCCAGTTCATCTATGGGTCCTTACTTTCCACAGTGCTATTTCTCTTGCTCGATTAAAGTAAAAATTAATTCGTCACATAATTCTGTGATACTTTTTTAATAATAAATTGCCATCGGAAATATACTGTGGCAGATCGATGTGCTGTATTTCTCAATGCTGTATAGCGTACATTCGCTGTAATACAATACGAAGAGCAAATCTCATCTTCAGGAAACTGAAATCTTTTGATTAATAAAATATGTACTTCAAACTAAACGATGATGAAGAAGTAGTATTTGATATGTCATGCTTTTTGCAAGCTTCTAAACTACTTCTTTTTCCTAGTATTCAGTATTTATCGATTCTATGATAGAAGAAAATTAAATTCACAAGATATATTTTTAAAAGAAGTGCTAAATTCGCAAAAGATAACTTCTACCACTTTTTGAAAAGCGATAAATAATAAGAAACGATTCTCTCATCATATTTAAGATATAAAAAAAAAGAAAATCATTCTATGCTGTATCTTTTGATAGAGCCGACATAACGGCGGTGTTATCAAAAAATATACTGTTTTTGACAAATGTTATCAATGAAGGAAAAAACTAAACTTTAAAGCAAAAAAATTATGATTAATCTATCATACATTGTTAAGAAATATTTTCAGCATAGCATAATTTCAAAGCAATATTAGAAAAAGCTGACCTCATCTGTCATAAAAATGAAAATAAGTTTACGGTGAACTGAAGCACAATGGGATATATTTCCTATAGTTTAAAGCTAAGAATACACTGAATCTTCAGTTGACCAATGAACACCACCGATGTGATTCAGAGCACAGTTAACAATGGATTGGAAAATCACCACAACGACTTATTAATTAAATGATGAAGAGATTGCACTTAGGAATAAATGGCTACAAACGCCAAAAGTTGTTCATTTATTTTGTACATTAACTTTTCACAGTCTCAAATTTATATAAGCGAACAATAAGGAATTTTTGGATGAATTATTGCAGAAGAAATTTGCATCTGTCATATGAAAAAAAAGGAAGAAATAAAGAAGAGAAAGCCCGATCAAAGTAATGAAGTTGTATGGAAAGCAATGAGATAGTGGAATGGGATAAGCACGGCAGTGAGTTCAATGAAATTAACTGCTTGCACACTTTTGCTGCTATTGAAATATCCGGGCCAAAGGTACAAAGTATATTGAAGTTGGATACATCCTTGAATTTTATAGCCATTTACTTAAGCATTTCTGAATATGTCTATCAATTTTAGACAGAATTTCAAACAAAAACATATTAAAAAATTTTAAACAAAAACAATCATAAATGAACAATATTCATTCATTTAAATTGAGATAACATTCTGATGATCACTTATGCCTTCATACATCTCTCCTCTTTACTGCATTTCAATTTTGAGGATTCTGAATTTTGCTGATATTCTCTATTTAACTTCAAACCGTTTAGAACGAAAATTCAAATTAATAAAAATTCGTTTTACGTAAAACTTAATGCTCTAAAAAGTTTGAAATGAAAAAATCTCAAAAAAGCTCTCAGTTCACTGTTTTAACGAATATTCAAATTAGATTCAATAAAATGATAGATTAAGCAATAAAATATATATGATATACAGACATATAATCGGTTTTATGTTGCGCAAAAAAAAATGGGTTCCAATGAAAAATTACTTCAGGGAAAATGAGCAAAAAACAGAATTTAGTCGTTCTGAATGGTTGCTCAATTGGTCTCTACCGAAATTTCGGTTACCAATCAAAGTCACCAAATTAATGAGAACAGTGCTTTACTCAAATACTCAAATATCCATAAGTTAGTGTCACAAAGTGAAATTGACTAATAAGTACTGATTACAAAACATTCATTCTGGACTAACAAAGTAATTTCGGCTTTCTCTTGTAGTAGCTATTTCGGTGAATGTCATATCAGTAACGAAGAATACGAAAAGAATTTTTCTGCTACTTTGAAAGTAGCCACAAACTATTTAAACATGAAATAAGGCTTATTATCTCACACATATCACTCTTTATCAAACCATATTCCATGCTGATTGCAACCTAAAATAATTTCCTAAGAGTAGTGTATCTCATTAACTGGTTTGAATGCCTGATGAAAATCACTGATAAGCCAATAATAATCGTAAAACGTTGATAAAATCAAAATTTGGCGGATTTTTGCAAAACGAATTATATTCATAATTCATCTTTTAGCATCACTTTGTACGGCAATTGTTCGTTGTGAGAGTAAGTGTGAGACAAAATTGTTCCGAAATGAAAACATACATAAGTGCAATCTCAATAAATAGTTCGCTTACCCACTCATCAATTCGCTTTTGATGTACTCTGTTGTAAAAACTTTATCGGATGTAGTCATATTACAAATTAATGCATGACATTAGACATTCATACTTAATTCTTTCGGCATTTTTTTGATCCCAGAGATTTTTCTGATTCAAAAGTTGTTTAAACAAAAGGTGTCTGTCGATCTGAGTGGAAAATCAAGCGGAAATTTAGAACTTTTTTGCCTTAATAATTAATATAGAAAATTACAAGGGTGAAAAAACAATGTAATCCTGAAGTATTTTTAAAACTTCACTAATTTGCTCAGAACATTTTAATTCCAGAAAAATCAACAATTGAAAATACAAAAAACAAAATTTTAAAGCTTAATATGATACACTCTCCACTATTTTCTTCAAGATTTGTTTCGGTTCAACTTTTCTGCTGTCCTTTTGAGAATGCTCCGAAAAGGGCTAGAATGGAAAAACCAGGCTTCATGTCGAGGTGGAGAAGTGTGAAGAAAAGCAATACACACAAAATAGAGCCTGACAAAGATGGCGGTCACATCAAAGTGAATTTTTTTTAACCTCGATAGACATACATGTATATATGAACAGACGGGTAAACACTCATATATATATATATATTAGGACTGAAGGATGTTGGACCAGCGGATTCAAAATTTTATAAGCAAATTACATATGTTAAAAAAATAGCTTTCTGTGGGAGGGTGCAGAATGAGAGCGCATTTCAATTCTTTTATACTTCCGCTCGATTTAATTTGCGATATGCTAAAATTTGATGATGCCCTGTGAAATGGCACCTCAACACTCTCTCCACTATAACTGCTTTGGCATATTATTAGCAAACTTTAAGTCGCTAAATACAGGATGAAAGAACATTTGTCAAAATCAATGTCAAAGATATCTCAGACATCCCAGAAACAATTAGAACTCGTCGAAGAAATAATATTTAAAAATTATAAGCCAATAATGTGGAAACATATGAATGTGCAATTTGACTTATTCGTATAGATAAACTGTCTTTGCATGCCGGTGCTGATTTAAATGCAAGCTGCAGCTGCAGTTTAACTAATAAACTCTTAAAAAATAGTCTAAAACCTTAACGTTAGGATGCTTAGAAATGATTAATATCAATTCTAAACGATAATTCTACAATTCAAAACGTTACTTCTAATATTATACAAAGATAACTTCCAATATGATAACGTTATCGAAACAAACATCCTTTGAAGTCACTTGTTGTTGTTGTTGCAAAATGCACTCTTATTGTTGGCATTTTCGCCTTACATTTGTTATAGAAATTTAATGACAATCAACAAACCATTGTTCAACAATATATATTATAACAAGTGTCGCATTATCTTAAAGCTTTTCCAAAGCTTTAAGATAATGTAAGTCATGTCAACAATATGATAAGATAGCTACAATGATTACTGAATGGCAGGCTATAATAGCGATTGTTCGAGCCTGAAAACGTGGAAATTAATTCAAAATGGTTTGAAGCGACGAAGTCCTCATTTCCTCGTAATCAAAGTGGAAATGATTTAATGGGAGATTTTCGCTTCAAGTGAAATGAGGCACCTCGAAGTTGCCTTCTCACACTGATTAAATAAATAATCAAATCAAGCCTAATCCACTTGAAGTCTTTTCTCATCATTCTGTTATTGCTTGTACATGAAATCCTAAAATCACTTAATTCCTCTCATTTACTTTGCAGAAATGAAAAGCCTGAGAATGAATGGAGGGATCTATGGAATAACAGGCCCTGATAATAAATCTCGGATAGAAGATGAAAACGAAAACACCGATGGATTAAATAACTACTAAATGGTTGATTCATTCGTCCTGTTCAAGCCTTTTTTTTGCCGTCCCCCTCCCCTCCCTCACTCAACTAAGTCGAATTAAAAACATTAATTAAAAATCATCACACCCCGTCTCTTCCCACATCTCCCGCATATAAGGAGTATGACGATGCGCAAACAACGATGAGTGTGTGTGTGTGTGTGTGTGCGTGTGCGTGTCTGTGTGTGTCTGTGTATGTTTGTGTGACTAAGGCTTCCTGCATGCTTACAGACAGTAGTTATTGCATGTTTTCCTTGCGAAGTCATCTCACAAATATGAGCGCGAATTCAAAATTCATTGCTAGTTAAATAAGCGTACAACAGATGTTATACAGTTGTCCTAGCAAATAATTCTTCAAATTTCAAAATTTAAAAGCTTTGTCATTTTAGTGAAAATCAGTTATATTTTCTATCATAATACTGCCACAGTAAGAGCTCTTCTGATCTTATGATACAATTTTTGGTATCACATAATTTCATCTTTCTTTTTATTCTTCTCTATATCTGTTGTAGGTGAATTTAAAAATTTCAGTCTTTTAATCATATCTTATCCATATGAACTATCAAAAAGAAATTCAAATTAACATTTCATTCATCTGTTAATTGATTCATCAATACAACAGACCATCTGCCTTCCATTGGCCAATACAGAACATTATTCGTGGCTCATTTCAACTTTCTACCTACATACCTTATGATGTTATCAAAGCTTCCTAATTCCGTCTATGATCAAGTTTACAGGGTAAGTTTATTACATTTAGAGAATTAAATATAGTTAAAATATTCATATTGAATTAACTTTAGATTAGAAAGCTTAATGTAAGGAGCATCGGAATAGACATATGACTTAACAACTTCTAAATTTTTTCAAGATTCTCATCATTTCTTCCAACATATTAAGAAGCAATAACATATAGGAATTAAAGCGAGGAGGAAATAAAATGGGACACTAATGAGACACAGGCATGCATCATAGATAAATATACACAGGCACACACTTGAACATAATTTTAAACCCTCATTTGAATTTTCATAAAAGTTTTGAAAAAGATGGCAATTATTGCTGAAAGACTGATTACAGAATGGTTAAATTCGAAGAGTGCTGACGACATGTGTAGAATAGATGGAGTAGTGCAAGGCCATGCCTCTGTTTCATTAGCAATCAGACAAGTTTTGATTAATAATTAGGGATAGAGCGATTTGTGGAATTGAATTATGTCTACCCATGTGTATGCGCGGGCCTAATTTGCCCAAAATCTTTTTCCTTATTAGTTTTCCTTTCAAATGCCAATTGATTTAGAAAGCAGCGAAATTAAAGTTTTCGAGAATTCATCCCAGTGCTGACAATAAAGCAATTTATATTACTTAATTTTTAGAACTAAGAGAATTCCTTATTTAATAAGAAGAATTTGACAAAAGCCAAATTAAAACTTTTGGTAGTGAGTTATCCTTGATGCAATTTAAGAAATACGTAATCCGATCATCCGGATAACAACGTTTCCAAATCCGGTGACAGTGAATTAATTGTTAAATAAGGGAGTTTTTTATGCATCTTATCGGATTTCAAATGTGCTCCAAAATATTTTCACAGTAGTATCGAATAACAATTTACAACAATGTGATACAGAAGAGACTTACAACAATGCTTTCCATGAAATTGCAGATATTGACCGGATTCTTAGTATCATTTGACTTCACTTATGAGTTTTCTTATTTACGTGAAAGAAACGATGCAATTGGCACACAATGCATTCAGAATTAGATCTCTGAATATGAATCCATATATAAAAAACTAAAATTATTTTTAAGAGAATAGTAAGAGTTAGAAAGAAAGCAATAGCTTTGGCGATCGGTGATTAATCTTCATTAATTGAAATCTATACTTAGGAAATTTTGTACGATGTCAAAAAATTCGTTGTTACTTAAAAATAAAGACCACTTTCTCACGTCATAGTATTATTACATATTGTTGTATTCTCTGAATATCTTAATTTCTTTAGAATTATATTAGACATAATTTTTTGATATAAATGAAAACAAAAAAAATTATGAATCCAAGTATTGTATTTTGACTTGACTCGATGTATTTGAACCATAAACAAGATTTTAAAATGGCAGAAAAGCTTCAGAGGTGGTGAAATAAGAAAATAAATATTAGAAATGGCAAATTAATGATATGAAAATTGAGGAGTATGGCGATATGATATTGAACTTCTATCTGTTCAGGAAAATAATGGAAGTTGAAATGGAAGCAAATGGTTTTTCTTATCACTTAGTAAATTTAGGTTTTTTTTTTCCGTCAAATACAAGATATCGTGTCGAGAATATCTTTACATCACTATCATCCAATATCACGTAATTTAGATATGAATGTTTATAAATTAGTGAATAGATAATAAAAAAAAAGCTTTACATTTCAATCAGAAAAAAATTAGTTTTTATTGATAGCATTTCTGAATTATGATCAGATCAAAAAAGATGAAAATGTATTTTTACATAGTAATTATCCTCAAAGGAATGTGCATGTTATTATATTAGTAAATACGTTTTCGTTTCCAATGATCCGAGCCATAAGATACATAAAATTTATCAAAATTCAAATGACCCATCTCTACTTTACATCTCATGTAATAGTACTTTGCTTCAGAGAATTTTATTGATTATATTTATGACCATTACAAATCATGATTGTGGTTATAGTAAAATCTTCCATTCTTTTTCTCTACTACGTTATGCAGGCCAAAGGTTTCAAAATTTAACTTCCCAAATCTTTGCACAGGACATCAAACTTAACATCTTTTCTTACGACTATAAAGCATCACTTATATTGATATTGATTATCAGAGTGAACTTCTCTATCATCTACAATTCCCTTTTCAAATTATATCACATAATAATAGACTTAATAGAATCGCTGATGAAATAAAAATACTCCCTGTAAGCTGTGTTATTTTTCGTTCAGAGCTCACACTTCTCTTTAGTTGAATAAACAAACAATTCCTGTAGAAGATCAAATTACTAGAATAAATATGCCACTCACTATATCATTATTTGACTTTAGATACTTTGATATTTACGATATTTCCAAATAATATAATAAAGATAGATTGATGTAATTATATTATATTTCGTTCAATTTTTCTAATTTACAAGTATCGAATGTTTTACTTCATCTCATAGCAATATTAAGGAAGAGATTTTCTTTTTGTGAAATTTCCTATTCGGCTTTTCCATATTGTTTATAATTTTTAATCACAGAAATTATCATTCTCACAGCAAGTATTTTTTAGTATTCGAATATGTGTGATCGATTTTAAATTTAAAATCAGTAGTTTTATTAAAATACTATTCATATTTTATGTCATTTTCAAGAAATTTTCAATAATTTCAGCTTTCTTCTAATGCTTTCAAGTTAATTTAGACGCAAATAAGTTTCAAATGATCTATTCTTTGCTTTTATCTACTTTCTTCCCTAAAGCAAAGTCAAGGCTTGATTATTTCAGAAATCTTTTTTCACTATCGTCAGTACGTTTGCGATGGTCTGATTATATTTTAACAATGCATTCGATCTCATCATTTTCAGATTCGGCCACCACGCAAGTTACTTATAATAGCTTTCATGTGCAGTGAATCATCTGATCGGAGTACAAGTTCATTAATATAATTGCTTTTCTTCTATTCTTTTGATGTTTTTCATTATCGTACAAAGAGTCACCTGATCCAGTAGCTGGATCACTTTATCGAATTGGACAAAAGCGTCATGTAATTTGATTTTTCTCATAGGTAGTAGTCACTGAATGCGTAGCATAAAATAGCTTACTAAGCTATGAGATCCAAATTAATTCTATCGTATTATCAGTTTTTCAAAATTTGATGGACGAGTTTCACTTGAGTGAAGCTAATTTCTTTTTTTTACTTTCGATTTTATACCGCTATCTCGATATTTAGCTAAGATTATTTTTAAATATTGGATCAATCGAATATTGTCCTTCACTTTATAGAAGCTTTAAATGTCCATAATCGGAAAAATTTAACAATTTTGCTTAATTTTAGCAATGTTGTTGGAAGTTAACACAGGATAGAAAATAGATTTTTAAACTCCAGTTAAAGATAAAAATTAATTTTAAAACTTGAATTCAATATCATTACATATATTGCAGAGCAAAGTGTTTTACAGCATAGATGAAAGCAACGTAAAATATTTAGATGGTGAGAGATGAGATGAGGTTTCAAACCAATTCGATATATATTTGTTTATTTATGCTTACTTTAAAACATATGTTCGTAACACAACCAGTAACAATGAGCGTACATTACCCCTTAAAACGAATCATCGAAAATTGTTGCAATTAACTTTCTCAACACCACAACTTAAATTACATGTCTACATTATGGCCAAACTCAAAAAGGACAATTGCATTTTTGTAAAAAATATTATTGAAATTTATGAGAATATTTAAATATTTAATCATAAATTATGGATTATTTAAATAGTGAAGATTCACGTGTTATCTAAGATTATCCTAGACTGATCCGCATTTATGCATTTGCATAAGCAAAGTATATCAATAGTCTTATGTGATTATTGGTATAAATTTTACAAAATGAATACTATTAGGATCCACTGGCTATTTAAAAAAATAAAATTTTAATTAGAAAAATCAGGTAAACGCATAAAGGAAAAAAAAATGGGACTTTAAATATGGTTTGTTAAATTCGCAGAATATATTAATAAGTCTATAATTTAAACGATAATCTTTCATTATTCGGCTTGAAAAAGGAATTTCGAAAATGAAGGTCTTATCATTTAGATTCTAACAGCTTTCAAGGTAACAACAGGAAAATGATTTTTAATTTCTTAAAAAAACAGAATGAATAGAGAATTTGTTCAAAAGAATTCGCTTACTACAATTCAAATTGAATTTAATCCTTTTAATTGATAATATCAAACTCAATTTCAAAGCTTTATTTTTTAAGCGTCTTCTGCGTATACAATATTAGCCTCTTAGTTTTCACACTTTCATCATCCTTTATATAAAACGCAATTTAACAAGTATACATTTATTTAAAATTTCTTTTAGCGATAATCAGCTTATTTCAATCAATCAACCATTTCCCATTTACCTGCCATCAATATCGAAATATTGGCCTTCAACAAATTCAAAACTATCCTACACTAATTTTTCCTTTGGATAATGATAGCAATCACTTTGGGTCCGTCTGAGTGCTGAAAATATTTCTCAAGCGCAAGAATCAGTCAAACAGTTATTTGAAAGGAAAATTCTTTTGTTGTGGCTAATTTTCCAGTTAGCAAAAAAGAAAAAAAACTATGCAGAAAGATCTTGTTGTTTTTGGCCACACTGATCGTAAGTACTATGGAGAAGAATAATGCATGGCTGAGAATTATATTCTATTTAATTTTGTTCTTGGCAATTGAAGATAGTGACATCGACGTTTAGCTTAACTGCTGACTCTGCAATGATCAAGTACTAACAAGTAGTAAAGAAAGTATGCTCAATAAGCTAAATAGAAGAAAAAGATTAAAATATAAATGTGACAAAGAGAAATAAACAGTGAAAAAAAGCACAGAAATGATAATGAGTAAAAAGATCATTCCTGCATATTCTATCTGCTTATCAAATGCTCCATAAAGATTCAAGTTTTAATTTCATCTGTATCTTCAACTACAAAAAGGTTGAAAAAAAAGTACTTCTTCAGAAGAGATGGAAGGATTAATATGAGAATGTCCTTCATCCCACAATTACAACCACCATTATCATCCATTTCCCGCAATATGCAAAAGGTCGATAGTCCTAGCGGAGAAGGAATCGTTACCAAACAAAATTTAGCATTAATGTCATGTCATTGTCGAGGTTAATTACCGTTAATTAGTGAGCCGGCAATTAAGCAGTCATACAACCGTCTGCTTGTCTGTCTTCTTATTATTCGCTGCATTGCACCATCTCTATCTCGCTACTCTACTCATCTATCAGCCAGCTATAAAATGAAATCTCTAAATTAATATGTAAAATTGTTCCTCAATTTCTACTTCCTATTCATAATTAATGCCACTTTTGTGAGCATAAAATTTTTGGAATCATCAAATTGTCTTTTATGAAAGCGCAGTTAATGGGGTAGAGCTGTCACTAATTAGCTTAGAAGAATTGCTTTAGGAGCTCTTCTGATCCGTGAAGGTTAACAGTAGTTCCATGAAGTTTCCAGACAGTCCATGAATCCATTTCGGGGAACTTTTGAAAATCACAACAGATTCCTTCATTGCATTACGTGATGCTAGGATTATACTAGTTCCTTTTTCAGGAGATTTTGTCTATAAAAAATGCTAAGATACGTAAAAAAGCTTTTTAAAATAATCACTGGTTTACAGCGATTATTCGTCATTTAATGCAGTGTAGCCCTTTTAAGATAGATTCGAACGTACGAAGCATCATTTATCAAATCATTCCTTTCAGTGCACCTGCTAGTTAGATGATTTGAATCATCTGGACATATCTTGCATGCATATTGTATCGAGGAAAAACTTGAAGAATCCTGACATATGCTGCACTATTACTAAAAACTAAATAAGACTTTTCACATCCCGACAATTTATCCAGACCGAGTTTAGTGTAACGTTTTGAATAATTAATGAAAAGTATGCGAGTAATTTCGATTACTATATCACGGTCGCTAACTTTGCTCAAGTGTCTGTCGTGTCTCCCACTCAATTCTGCATCTAAACCTATCCACTCCTCTAATTAAAAAACTAAAATGAAGTGCAATTAATTTGTATAGCAGAACAACTACCAAGAGGAAGCGGGAATGATATGAACGACGGAAGGATAGGCAGACAAGAAATTAAATTTTTAATTTTATTTCTATTTAATATCGATTTTTTAAATCATTCGTTCGTTTTCTCCTTTTTCACCTCTTCGTATACCCCTTCTCCTCTAAGAGAGCAATTTTATTACCGCAATACACTCAGTGCAATTTTTCCTTTGTTTTGTCACTTTACCAAATTAAAAGCTTGCTTGCAGAGAGCAGGAGAGGAAATGCATTTTCTTTTCAAACGTAAGTATTTATTAGTCAGAAGTGTAAAAATAAATCCAATACGGACGTCGTGGCGAGATCCGATCTAACGTGATAAACTTATTATCGAGAGAAAAGAACGAATATCCAAAGCATATATTTTTTCTACACAGTTCGTGAATGCAATGACTGTATTCAAATTTCCCTTTCTTGATGATGAACAAAAAACATTTTGCGCTCCAAATGACCCAAGTAGGATATAGTGTAAAACAGTTTCATAAAAAAATTTAAATCCACAAATGCATACCTATATCGTATTAAAAAAATCGGCTACAGAATTGTGAAATATGTAGCAAACAAAAAAAGAGAAATGCCTGAAGATTACTGGGATGTCAAGGAAGGAGAAAGAAATAAATATAAAACAGTAAACAGATAGATCGATGACAGGATAAAGAATTATTGTCGCATGCTTTGAGGAATTCCATCAATTAATAATTAATGATTAAAATGATTGACTGACTGATCAATGGATAAAAAGATGGAGACGGTAACATTCCTGGTATTGTCCTATATTTGGCAGCATACTCTAATACTGAATCTTTCTCAATTAGCCTCATGTCAGTGTTAGTTAGTTATTCGTTTTTGTTATATTTTGTAGGAGAAAGATGATGCAATCCAATTGAAAATTAGAAACAATTTTCGAAAACAATGAACAAAGCAGTGAAATGAATGCATAAAAATGTTAGAAAAATTAACTGATTCAATTATAGCCAAACTTCAGACCTAAATATGACAGACTATTCACAGGTATTTAAAATTATGAGAGATTTTAAAATAGTCAGATTTTAGGATGCATTGATATCCAAATAATTTAACTATATCCATCTCCTAACCAGGCTATCTGAACATTTAATACGCTGATAGATTACCTGAAACATTCATGTAAGACTACTTTTAGTATAAATCTGTCATATGCCATATGATTTAAGAATCCATTTTTTATTGACCAGAGACACTATAAATCAATATTCTTTTTTTTTAAGAACACGTCACCTTCTCAAAATCTGATTTTATATCAATCTTTCTATCTTCTTCTATGAACATAGTTTCTTTCTCGATCTTACTTTTGTTCTCGAAAATTGAAAGGAGAAAAAGCAAAATATTTAGGATTAAATATGCTAATATAAAGTTCGAGCTATTTCAAATATCAAAAATAAGAAAATGCAAAATCCAAGTGGTCGTTTGCTGTTGTCGGCATCAACCATTAACTACCAGTCGTTTGTTATCGCATTAATGCTTTCTTTTTAATTCCAAACTAACACTAAACTCCTCCTTCATCTCAATATCGTTTAACTCAAGCACACCGTTAAATCAGCAGAAAACGAATAGTAGAAAAATGAAATTCGAAATGCCAAAAAATTTCCTTGGCTGCTTATGTTTGATAATTTTCATTCGCTCATATCAATGATTGAATAATTGTCAACAGTGAGGACTAAATCTTATCCTTCGAATTACTGCTTAGTTCTGAAATGAAATAAAGGTCATGGTTAGTAAATTTTGTAATATTTATTGAATTTCTGGAAAATCAATACTTCATTTCATTGAGAGTGACTCAGTAACCAAAGAATTGCAAACTACAAATGATTATTCAAATTTGAATTCTGTCTTCGATGTGAGTCCTCGTTATAAAAAGTAAACAACTTCAACTTTTTTCTCAAAAATTCTGCTAAGTTATATTTAAGTAACTCTCATTGCAGCGTTTCATCTTGCATTATTGTTATTTTGTTAAAGCATTATATTATATCCATTAAATTATTAATTATGATTAATGTTTAAAAAAGGATTTATTGGTTGCATGATGAACTGATTCAATCAAAAGCAAAATAAATGGAAATGATGTGTATCATTTATTCAGATTTTCTTTCTCCAATATATATTCAGCTCAATAACAGTTCATTTTTGTAAATCATAATATCCAATCTTTCTCTGTTATCAATGATCAAAATTTGTAAAACTAAAAAATTTTTCTTTAAAACGATTAATATGACAGTATTATAACAACTTAATTTACAATAAAATATATTCATTTTAACACCGATTTAATCAACTTGGTCCCAGTTAAAATTTCTTGAAACTTGTTAGAATTTTCCAAATGCTAAAATCCAAATGAAAAGCCTATCTTATGTGATATTATTTGGTAAAAAAATATAAAAATTTTTCAAAGAACTGATAATTTTCATATTTTGAATTATCAATTAAGTTTTATATCTTCTGTTTCTAAATAGAGCATGTTTGTTTGAGTTCACTCACACAGACTATAAGTCATTTTTCTAGCTTATCACATTCACGGATAATTTTTATACTTCAAGTATTTTCCATTGTTCATTTTCAGTGTATCTGATTACCAATATTTACAATATTTACAGCTAATTCAATTTAATTTAATTTAAATGAAATTAATATTCTGTGAATGAATATAGATCTAATTAGAAAAAATGCTAGTAGGATTCACAGAATACAACGAAGCTTCCTGCTTTTTCGTCAATTGATAAATACCTAATAATTTTCAAAATTATCAGATATAAATCTGAAATAAGAATCTGGGCAGTTGATATATGACATTCTCGAAATTATAAATTCATTTATAGTGGTAATTTTAGCACTTTTTTTTTTGATCGTCGGATAGTAAAGAAAACTAATATAATAAAAAAGTGCAACATAGTTAAGTCTGAATTCACTAATTATTCTAAAGGATATCTTTGAGAAAATTAACTGCTTTGGAAAATCTTTGAAATTGATCTTCAGAAGTATAGAGCTGAATTTGTCGGAAGTGCTACTTCCGTAAGTTCAGTTTTCTTTTTCCACTGTCATTCTCTGAGAATCTCGAAAAGACAGATCGATAAAAGCGGTAAGTGTAAATTAAACGCCAGTTCTGTCCAATTAAGATTTTAATTATCATATTTATTTAAAAGCATATACTGAAAGATTAGAGCGCTCCTTCAATATATTGGAGAGCTGGGATTTTCATACCTTATTCTTTGATAAGATAATCGTAATTCTTAATTTCTTCTGCCAAAAGAAAGCTACTTTCACTCGGTTTTAACGATCGATCATCTAATGTTTAAAATGAAACGAAATTAATGATTATAAAAGATAAAATAGAATTTAGAAAATGAGTTTGTAAAAAGACTATCTTCAGATTATCATAATACCTTGGAAGTAAAGTATCGTTGCATACAAAACAGATAAATTGGACTTATACAATTAATTTAATAATTTAGGGATAAGTATGTCTCCAACAATCTGCAGCCTATCACTCAGTTGTCCTGAAATTGAAAGAATCCGCTATTTATTGATGACAGTGCCGGATGCAACTATTTGACAGGCCTTTCAAGCAGCAACAAATAGTCCATTCTGCACATCTATTGGCTAAACTATCACTTTACCTGTCAATTTTAGTGAAAAATTATGACGGAATGTTTTCAGTTTGCTTGGTATCTCATATTCAGGCATCATTATATGCATTAACATCTCTAGTATTATTGAATTTTTTTTTTTTTGGGGAATAAAAATTAATTAAAATAAATTTTTTGAAAGCGATGCGTTTCTGAAATAGTATAAATGATATATAAATAACACGGTTCTTGAATAGGTTAGTTTAAAATAACGGAAAATTCTAAATTTTAGTCAATCATGGGGCAATATTCAAAATTTGAATTATTTTCTTGCTGACCTCATTCTTCTCTTCATCTTTCCTGATATATTATCTATTTTTGAAATTATAAATACTCACTATTCTCTAAACAGTGCAGAAATATTAATAATAAATATTAATAATTTTTTGAAGTTAGCTTTGAAGGATAGAATAAAAGAAAGCATATTTTTGAAAGAAAAACATTCATTTAATCAATTGTTTTATATTAAAACAATACAAAAGTTACTCCATATCAATTTTGTGCTCATAAGTTTATTGTTTAACTTCAAATTCCAATCAAAATTTGTAAATTTTAGATTTCATTGTTTGTTAAAAGTGAAGAATACTTATCTTTGGAAATGATAAAAGAATACTTTTCATCTTCACTTTTTTATAAAGATTTCATACGCCACTGCAACCTCCGTGATGCAAGAATGACCAGAAAATTGATTTGAAATCAAATTGACTATTTTTTAGCCAGCAATACTTTGTTGATTTTACGCTTACATAAAATAAGTTGGATCTTCTCGGGATGTTGGAAATTTAGATCCTAATAATGCTCAGCTCATGAGTGTGAGTTATGGAAATCGGAATTGAAATATAAACATTCAAAATAGTTCTTTACTTTTAAAATGATTTGGAGGAAAGTTCCTGCTCACTTGTCATTACAAATAACAAATAATAATAATAATAATAATAATAATAATAATAATAATAATAATAATAATAATAATAATAATAATAATAATAATAATAATAATAATAATAATAATAATAATAAAGTGATAAAAGCTTAACAATAAAAGGCTTTTTCGGCAATATATTCTATATGAACAATTTAATTATAATTTGGTACTTATGCCAATGACATAGACGGATACACGCATGAACAGACATACGAACATGTGCTTGCAAACTCTTATTTTCGCTAATTTATTTTAATTTTCTGTGCAATTTCCTGTGTTAATATCAATAATACTAGGCAATTATATCACCAAATACATAAATAGGCATGTATATTAATTAAGACTTCATATTGAGCTTTGCTCATTTACTCAGTCCTGTCTTGTGAATTACCATTTGTTACAAGTCTATCCTTTTTGTCGATTCGGCTGAATGAAACAAATTAAAATAATCTTAATCGACTATTCTCCTAATCAATTATCATTTAGGAAATGGACAACTTTCAGTTATTCGAAAAAATTTAAAAGATTTAATGTTCAGAGAGATAGCTAATATCTAACATAACGAAGGCAATTACTTTACGAGTACAGTCATCCAAAACGATGAGACAGATAAAAAAAAAAAAATGAAAACATAATAAAATAGAAGACATATGATAAACTCGTAAAGAGAATAACTAATAATGGATGACATAGCAAGTGTTTAGTTTTACTTCATTCATTAATTAATAGGTATCTATTAAGCAAAAATTAGCTTAATTAATAAGTACCTATCAAGCAAAAGGGACCTATACTCTCAAATACATACTAAATCAAATGGACATCTGGTTAATATATTTTATAAAAAGGTAAATTTTACGATAAAAATCTGACTTGCTGTTGCTATGTAGCGTATAGCATTTCTTTAAGATGAAAGTTAAAGTTTTGAAAGACCAAATTTGATAAATGTCTCGCAGAGCTCACTTGAAGAATTATAAATATCTCTTTATCATACTATCATTTTCAGAATTAGACTCGATTTAAATCTAACTTTTTAGCAATGGCTTTTTAAAAAAATTATTTGGAGAGACAAGGAAGTAAAAACAAGCCAAGTTCGTTTTAATATTAGCCACTCATTTCGTTGAATACTTTGTTTTTGTTTCAAGCCAATCTCTTCTTTTTTCTCCATTCACACCCTTAATTTTGTATTCTTTGGAAGAAAAATACATTATGAAAGTTCGTCTAGAAAATCAAAATAATAATATTTTAATTAACAATAAAAATAAAGTCACTAACTCTGTCTATCATCTTTTATTGGTCATTTAACTATTTATCGGTAATTACATATGCCTTGCAATTATATGCCATTTTTTTTATCCATTTATTTGCAGATTTGGAAACAAGTGAGCATAGTAGTACTATAATTCAAATCTTATGTATGGCTTATGAAATGTGATGGAAAATTAATGAGCTTGTTCGATTGCTAATGGTTCAAATCGCTTGGCTTAAACTAGCATCGGCAATTACGATATCCGAAAATTTCCTCGTAATGCTCCAGCATTCTCAATCTTTCTTTATATACTACAATAACTGCTCAGTACAATTTTATGAAAGGAATAATGGATGAAAATTGAAATAAAATAAAAGTTTCTACATAACATCCGTCTATCAAACAAGCTTTTCAATTTGCAAAAATTGAGAGGAAAATATAAAATTTAAAGCAAAGAAAGTAGCGAATGAAGAGTTGTTCATGATGAATGAAATTACTGCTATTTTAATTAATTGTGCAAAAAATTGTGTCCTTACTTTAATAGTAACTGCTTACTCTATACCTTTTCCATCCCGCCCTTTACTTCTTCTCCAACCTTCGTAATAATTAATTTTCCTCTCCTCTCTTTTTAATTAAAATGAAAAATTTTCACTCGCTTATTTGATTCATTTTCGTGCACTGCCTATGCAAAATTAAGTGAAGGTAAGAGCGCGTTATAACAGAGAGAATTTGGGAACAGCAATAATAATTCTCTTTGCTGACTAGCTTATTTGGCCAAAAATGATCAATTTAAGAAATGAGCGATAATTAAATTTTCAAGCATTTATATTCTTTCCCCTTTCTTTTTCTTCATGTTTTAAAACAGTAAAATCAAACATCTGCAAAAGCATCATTTTTTTCTCCTGTGGATTTCTTATGTTGGTTATTTTAACGATTTAAGATTTTAAAGCAAAAATATTTTATTGACAAAAGAAGGACAGTGGTGCGACTAAACTATATAAGCATTCAGAATCTCAGCAAACATCATCTCACAACAGTTTATTTCTCTTAAAACCAAATCGACAGTCATTTTTCAATTTAAGTTTGCAAAATTTCTTTTAAAATAATAAGACGAGTTTTCTGAATAAAATAAGAAACAGTTTCAATATTAGGTATGGAGTAATTAATGTTTATGAATACACCTTTGGAATTTAATTTTGGATCATGCTATGTGTCCGCTAAAATTCCGCAACTGTTTCAAAACTTTGTATGTGTGATGTAGCACTATTTGGCTTGAAAAATTTCGATAATTTCTGTCTGCATACTTCATGCTAGTGAAAGAATGAGATCTGCTAGGACATTATTGCCAGAAAAATGTTAATGACAAACTTAAAGTCAAGCAGAAAGCAGATAGTAAGAGACACCAGTAACAAACTAATTAGAATATTTGTATACCGCTAGTCGCTTTCAAGCATCAACAAAAAGTTAGTTAGAAAAAAAAGGCTTCTGCACACTCTCAAACAAACATATTCAGTCCATTTGGCTGAAATGCGAACTGCTTGTAGTGTCATTGCTACTGGCTAGTTCTTAATGGGTTAGTCGTAGAAAGCGCATTGAAAATGCAGAAATTAATTCGCCTAAAATGCAAAATTATTATTAAGTAATGAATGATTGAAATAGTGGTGCTAGGAGAAAATGAGGAAGTTAGTGAAGCAACAAATAATAGCTCGAGACATTTTTTTCAATTGCAATGGCTCTATCTTGTCTTGCAAGTAAGAATCATGCAAGCGATGACTATCACTTCAAACGTGCTGAATTAGCACTGAAAGTTCAGCAAGTGCTGATATACGCTAACACTGTGATGCAAATAAGTATTGTTCTTCATATTACGTCATCACTATTGCATACATGAACTCTACGCTATTGCATGCACGTATATATTTGCAGTGTCAACACGTTGGTTTCCTGCAGCATTGATCTAGAAAATGAACGAAAAGGCCGAACAGCGTCGCATAAATTTATTGTTCGAAAACAGAGATTTAAATGAATTTCAATGAAACCAAACAAGGGACACTTCAGCATTTTAACCAGCACTATTATGAAATTCCATTCACAATATAAATCTTCATAAACATAAAAGAACTTCATTTCTTCTACATGAAAACAAGTACTTACAAAGCGATACATGTTACATCCACTGCTTAAAGTTTGTCAAGATTGCGAGGAAATCTAGATTCATCCATTGCAGAACTATTAAAAAATACCATATGACAAAGATTAAAATTATAATCATTATTTTCTGTCATCAGCGTCAACAACTTCAGAAATATTACGAAAACCATCCCGAGCAAGGCATTCTACCAGTTTCCGTCCTATAATTGGAAAACCTGAAAGCAAGCAACTATAAAGTCGAAATTTCTCTGGAATTTTAAGAAATGTTTGAAAAAAAAAACCAAATGGAATCGAAAAAAAACGACAAAATTTAAAACTCATAACTTTTCATTAGTCGACATATATCTTGTTGCTTTTAACAAAGCAAATGTAATATTTCCAATAAACCATTTTTCAAAAAATATTTAACTACAATAACGAGTACTGTTGTTCTTATAAATTTTTACACATTAAAGAAAAAAAAGGGATTCGAAAGGATAAGTTGGGCAAGTTAATTTTTCTTTTGTTTTCCTGGTTGCATCTCCAATGTTTCTTTTATAAATGAACTGCAAACTGAAGTAACAGTGTAAACAAATGTTGCCGACAATGTTTGTACCAATAATTATGAATTTTCATCATTCAAACCTTTTTTTTGATATTTTTTGGATTTTTTTAGGGTTTTGATTTTTTAAAGCAAGGATGGAAACTATTAATATTAAAATTATGCTAAATTTGGTTGAGAAAAGGATTTGACACTACAAAAAAAACGGATCCGAAGTTGAAAATTATATATATAATTTTATATATAATAAATAAAAATTATTACACATGGAGAATGAATCATTTACTCTATACTATTATAATTTCGCTCCTATAACAAATGCTTCAATAGTTAAAATAAGATAACTGTTATGAAAATATTGAAACAAATTTTTTTCCTGAAAGCAAATATCAGATAATGATAAAATACATTAGCAGCCAATAAATTCAATAAAAAACAGCTGAATAACCACAATCCAAAAAATGACCATACCATGAAATAGTCAATAATTTAAACATTTTATGTAAAATGTGTAACACAAGTGGATTAGTACTTGGAAGATAATATGAAATCAATAAAATTTCCCATTATACGGTGAACAAGAGATAGGAGAGCAATATCGAATATAAATTTTCTCTTAAAAAATGAAACTGGGTATAGTTCAAACGTCTATAATTTTATATCTTACCTTGATAAAGAGGCAACGAATAAAGCTGTAAAAGACTTGAATTTCCTCATATGCATCTTCACTGACTGATATACCTTCACATCCAATAATCGAGATCTTACCACATGATAAACTATTGAAACTTATGTGAATTAAAAAATTCTAGTAAAATATAATACAGTATACTAAAATGAAAATGCTAATAATTTCCAGAAATCATAAAAGTATAGCTATATTAATGAATTAAATTAAAGTTCATTCACTCATTTCTCATGTTTTGTACCCAATTTTTTCTTTCAAAAAATATTTGAAAAATAATTTTTAAAACAATACCCCAATAATCCAATTCTGGTTTTATATTTAAAGACCTATAAACATTACGTATACAATCTTTGCTTAAATTTCGCAGTAGTCTGCCATTCAAAAAACCATCTTTTTCCAACACAGTTCGAAGATTTTTCGGATGACTGGTGGTGGAATACGAAATTATAATGCCATTTATATTATATTGTTTGTTTAGAGCTATCTTCAAATTATTATTTTATTAACAGATGAATTCATGCAAAACAAAATTTATTGACAGAAGAATTCGTACAAAGCAAAGTGAAAGAAAAAAAATTCTGTAAATAAAATACATAAATCTAGATTGCCATTTTTGATAGAAATAATTCTCCAATCGAAGCTAGAGTCAAAAAAAAAACATACTTTAATTATTATTTCCAAATGTGTGATCGGTAAATCACGTAGGATTTTAACCAGAATTTTTGGCGGAGATTCACTGATCTCTATTATTTGATTGACAGCAGAAGCAATTCCTTGTAATGCCTGAAATATCATTTTGTTATAATAAAAAAATTAGAACAGAATAATAAAATAAAGAAAAGATATACTGACAACTTCCATATCATTGACTGTCTTCAGACCAGCTTGGCTGCCAAAATTCACCACCAAATAATTACTAAAAGGGGCAAAATGGTGAGCACCAAGATTGTAATCTGTTTTAAGTCGATTACATTCCTGAAAAATGAAGATTTGACTTGTCAGAAACTCATTGAATAAAAGGTTAAAAAAAGTATAACATTTCATGCTGTGCTCATCTGAGAACTAGTCGTCTGCTCTTGCTTTTGACATTTATATATATTAACAGCAAACCAATACCATACAAACCTACGGATTTCAAGGTGGGTATTTTTCTGATTCATAGATTAACTTCATAGAAACATAAATCTGATTCGATCCAAAGAAGAAGAATGTATTAAAAGAGACAAACACTTCTCATTTCCTATAAGCCCAAAAATACTGTCAAAATGGGGTTATATCCGAGAAAGTTGTGACACTCAAAATTGCAAAAAATTTAAAAAATTAAAATATGAAAACAAGCAAATATATATCAAGTATAGGCACAAAAGATATGAAATTGCTAATGTTATTCAACTCCTTCTCTAAAATATACTAAAAACAGTGTCAGAAAAATGTATCAGAAATTTAAATTACGAACTGCATTTCTGCCAATGTTTATGCAAAGCAAGACATAGGCATTTCGATCATAAGCTTTTCTGACAAATAAATATGCATTACCAAATCCTGCACTTTTAAATTTACCGCGACCTATACATCCCTAAAATTATGCATAAATAATTTTACCGGAGATTTTAGAAGATATGGAATTGTTCGATGATACTAAATTTCCTCAAAGTCAAAAACGTTTTATTACTTATTATGAATCTATATAAAGAAACTATACAAAAATTATGTAAAACAATCATTTATTAATTATATTACTTCTATAGAAAAAAAATTTTTATTCTTTTTCCATTTGAAAAAATTCCTATTTGAAATTTTTAAGTAGCTTTATTCAATAGTTAAAAAAAAATTCTAATATCGTAGAATCATGCAAAAAATCGGAATGAAAAGTGAATTTTGAAATTCAAAATATATCATTCTTCATCAAATGTCTATTAACTTTAAAATTATTACTGAAGAACAATAAACTTCGTTTATCTACGATCGCACTTTTTCCTCCAAAAATTTTTTGCTTTAAATGATTTTACTAAATGAAATTGGAAAACTCACTTCATCTCTGGATGAAAATTTAGCGATAGAATCTGAATCATTATTCTGTGGCAATGGTGTTACTGTACCTACTTCAATAAAATCAAAAATGCTTTTTCGTAAACCTTCTATTGCTTCAGCATCTAGAAAAAAGAAATTGGAATAAGGGATTCGTAACTCCAAACAAGAAAACTAATGTATCTGAGCAAGATTTTCGAAAAACTAATGCTTTCATCTAAACAATACAACTATTAGCAGTTACTTCCGTAATATTCCAATTGTATCTTTGACAGACTAAGAGCATTTACAGCATTTAGTGAATGAACTGTTTACTAAAACATTTGAAGAATCAAATTCAGGAACTCTTGCCTTTGTCAAAACCAGCAGCTAATCCAACTGCATTCCTGAACTGCATATTCATTACATCACAATTAAGCTCCGAGTATTCCCGATAACTGTGACTGAATGGCGGTAATACATGATACTTTGCCAAATAAATATTAAATTGTGCTATCAACTCTGGTCTTAATATGCAATGCAGTAATAGCATAAACTGAAAATTTGAACTCTTGTTATGAAAATTCTAATACTGCAAAGACAAGACAAGATATTTCTCATAAATTTTCACTCTCCTAACCAAATTTTCACTCTTCTAAACATAAGAAAAATATTTACTTGTTTCTGTTGAAAGATCTCATTTCCTGTGATATAATCTATGAAACCATATAGCAACGTGGAAGATGATAACATAATGGTAATTGATTTCGCAATATATCTTAAATGGAAAGAATTTAACTTGGAAATCGTCAGTTGTCAATTTTATAGAAAAAAAATCTTGATTAGTTGCAAAATATAGCTTAATAGCTCTGAAAGAAATTCAAAAGCGCTTACGCTAGTGATAATGTCGAATACATTTCACTCGTGATTAAATTCCTGTTGGATTGTTTCTAAATCATCAATAAGACGTTTCAACTATAAAAAGTAGAAATTTAGATTAAAAAGAAGAAATGAAGACTGCTCGGTTACTTTACCATTTGCTCCTACTTCTCCTGGAGAAGTGAACCAATTTAGAAAAAATTTAAATATCGTATTTCTTTTGAAGATAAAGGAAATATTCATATATTAAATTAGCAACGTACTTGCTTAATAATATCTAGAAATTTAAATGCTTATCTTGAACTTCAGGAAAATTCAATTACTTCTTTCTCAGTAAATTCATATGTTTTGGTGGCACCTTTAACAAAATATAACGTAAGCACAACTATAGGCCTGAGACTCTCCAATGCTGTACCACAATCACAGACCAACTAAAAATTATATCAGTTCACATAATTTGAAAAATGTATTACTTAATTGAGACGAATTTTACAAAAGAATCTAATTCTATACTGACTTTTTTTTTTTTTTTTTTTTTTTTTGGGGGGGGGGGGTCATTAAGATAAGTCAACTCACAATGCCCAGAAATCTGCAAACAATTCTGTAATACACATATAGATACAGGAAATATACTAATGCCCATTTCTTTCAGAAAAAAAGCTTAGCCTTCCTAGTGTATCAAAATATTTTGAATCTTTTCAAATTTTAGCAAATTCATTAGCAATATAAAAACATTAAATTTACTTTAGCACTCCAACTGAAATCGCGCAAAAACTTCACCCCACTTCGTCGAAAACCAATTACGTCATTCGTTGAAGGATTGTTCATCAAAAACAACTCTCCAGAAAATTGTATGCAAATGGCTACTACGTAAGATACAAAATTTTCCAAATCGATCACACCAAAAAAAAAAAAAAATCAGCTGAAACATTTAATATTCGCTTATCGATTTTTAAAGGCTTTCTTTTTTGCTTTTCAAAAAATTCCGAATTTACATTCATCAGTAGGTAAATATTACAAATATATATTTATGATCATTATGCCACTGGCATACTATCATATTCATAAAAATTTTATTATAGGCAAAAAATATATAGAATGATTATGTTGAATACTACAAAATAAAATATAAGTTTATTAAAGTGTTTAACTGAAGTCTAAGAAGCAACAAAAATCTATTTCTGCACTAATAAAACAATCAGTTAGAATAGACATACCTGGAAACAATTAAATCTCTTATCTAATGCAAAAAGCAAGCCAAAATATGACAGGTTCACTGAATATAAAAAAAATATTAGATAATGTCGGAAGAATAAATATTGTCATTATTTTAATAAAATTTTACATTGTTGAAAAATTCAAAACTCGGAAACATTTCTACAGAAGTGTTATGCATAACGTTTAACAAAAAAAAAAAAAAAATTTACCTCTATATGAAAAGAGTAAGGCAAATTTGGAAATATGATAGATAAAAATAAAGAAACTAACTAATGATAGCATAAAAAATATTTGCCAAATAAATTAAAATACTCAACTAATGGAAACTTTTCGATGGGAATATTTTCTAAAGCAACAATAAATAAGCATTTGAAAGTAAAGACACTTGATTTTTGAGAAATATGCAACAAATTCGAGAAATGTATACAATGTTTTCATGAAATATTATCATTAAGTGATAAATTCATGCTTCAATACAGATCAAGGAAAAATCATTGTAGGGCACCAAAATGAAAAATATCGATTAAAATTATGAAAGTTAAACTAATATATGCACCTGAAGCTTTAAAAATTCTAATGAAATGCTTCAATATTTTATCAACTGAAAAAAGCATAGAATAAGATATGAAATTTAACTCCTTCTATAATAGAAAAATTAATAAAATTATATATTAAATTTATATATCAATTTTTTATCTTTAGTGTAAATAGTTTCACCAATATGTTGTGAAACAATGCGATTAAGTAGATTTCAGAATGAATTTCTTATCACTCAACTTTTTCATCTATTTTTCCAATTTCTTTCTTTTCTCCATGTAAACTTTATAAAAAATATTGTTGATTTAAATGAAATATAGCAGTTCAACCTCTATATCATTTATTTTCTTTATAATAGAATAAAGCTTCACAAAACCAGAAAAAAAAAGCATGGACGATCTTCCAGATAACCATTGTTCATCAAAAATTGATTTCGATATTTACCGAATCAAAGAAGATGTTTACTAGAAATTGACAGTTATTAACTCAATTGTACTCGAACAATACTCGACAGCTTTCGATAATCTCGTGAACAGCAACCAGTTCGATTTGCTGGAGTATTTAAATCAACTTCACGTCCAAAATATTTTATTAAACGAGGATGCAATCTAAAAGAGACGTATGGAGCGTTATCAAAAAAAAAAAAATTCTTTTTGAAAATTATGTTAATACTGAAATTTTTCAGAAAAAGAAACATGCCTAAATTGGAATGTAGCATCTTTCGGTTGTGGCAATATTTCTGAAATTAAAACATTAATAAACCTGGAGAAGTCGAAAAAGAAAACAGATTTTAAACATTAAATGCCTTTATTTTTTCTTCTTCAAGTCTGATAGACAATGAAAAAATATTCTTATCATTATGCATTACGAAGTGATGACTTAATTATAACGCACTACTTATTTTAATCTCAAAAATTTTTTTTGCTCCAGTATTCTCTTATTAAAAACATTTTGGTAAACAATGAAAAGATATTCTTATTATAATATATTCCAATTCTTTTAACTCACGACAAGATAAACTAACAATTTGAATTCCCTTTAATAATGATATGCAAAAGAAAAACTAGGATTCTTTAATATTTTAAAAAGAGGAAGAAATTCCTACAAATCTCCAAAGAAAATTACGAACAAATGGAAACGATTTTTGCTTGAATCATAGTGAAAAATACCATTTGCTACTCTAACTTCTACTATTACATTCGAATAACTTGTAAATGAAAGAAAAGAGGAAAAAAATAAAGGAAGAATAATGATTTCATTTGAAAATTGAAAAAATGACAATACAAATAAGCAACAAAGTTTTAATCCACAAACTTCCGGAATAAAAAATCATTTTAATAGGAACTGCAAAATTGAAGAACCAACCTCCATCCAAATTCCACGAGCCTTGAGCATCAATTACATTAGAGGAGTCATTAGTAGTTATATGTTCAAGCAAAGAAGCAGGAGTGAATGCCCATCGAGCAACTCGGAAAACATTCAATTTATTACCCATCGATAAAACACTTTTTGGTCCACTCATAGCAACTTTTCGAATAAATGACAAATTGGAGCACCGCGAAATTCGTGGAATTAGAGCTAAATCCATGCTTCCATCACCAATGCCAGTGAACGGAGCCAGTCCATATTGGCGTAAATGGACTAACACACGGCACTACGCAACAAATGATATGGGAAAAGTCAGTTTGCAAATGAAATGAATAGTTCTTATCAGCTTCAGCAGTCCTGAAAAACAAAACAAATCACAATTCACGAGTAAATTATTGTTTGATAAAAAAGGTTTCACACGCCACTAAATTTTGCACTCACATCTGTTGATATAAAAATAAATATAATCGTAAAGACTCCTATCGAGGGTACTTTAAATAAATTTTATTTTTAACTTCGCGTGATGAAAATGCATCGCCAGCTATTAAACACATTTGGATTTAAACGATAAGAAGGAAAGAAAACAGAGCACCTACGAATGCAAACAGGTGCAGGAATAGTTCAAGTGAATGACAAATACCAATGTCAAGCAACCAATATGAATATACTTTTTCTATCCATTATTTTTTGAAATTTTTTACGGTTTTTTACATTTATAATTTTTTACAATTTAAAAATCACTTGTCACAAATGAAGCATGGACTGGTACATTTCGGCAAAACACTTAAATCGTTATTTTCGGCAGCTTCCGGAATCAAGTTAAACGATACACGACCGAAATAAGCAGGATTACGGACTGTTGTTCGCAAGGCTGAAACACGACATAAAATGAAAGTACATGCACCAAGCATATTAGAAAAACTTACGAATAAATAAGAATACAAAATTTAATCTCATCAAACTTTAAAACATATCGGAATATTGATATCTCAGAGGTCCCATCCATCTGTATCTCTCAGAATCGGCCAACACATCACCAAGCCAACCATATGAGATTGCATTTGCAGATATCCGCATGAGATCATCGCCTCTATGGACCGTGCACACATCTATCGAACATTTATTACCTAAAATAGATTATAAAGAAATCTAAGTATATGAAAGTTTCTATTAAAAGATTAACGAAGGCTTGTTCTTTGGTAAATAAGAAAGTTTTCCAACTTTTTTAAAATCATAAATTCTATTGCTAGTCTCCATTTTTGTAACAAAACGTATTCAAGTCTGGAACAAGAAAATAAACTTTACGTAATGCAAATAAGAATATCCTTGTTTTTAATTCAGAAAGGAATTTCCAAGCAATCTACCGAGCGCAATATGTATAGCAGCAGTTGGACAATCATCAGTGCCATGAACGGAAGAAACAATAGAATTTGCAGAACCAGCACCAATTATACCAAAACGCATTCGAGGTGTAGTTAAAACATCAATGTTAACATCAGATATATCTTTTCCCACTTCTTCTTGTGTTCTGAAAATTTCAAAATATTAGTCATAATTCAGAAAACTATGTACGATGGAAATCAGTGTCCAGTGAAAAACCGTATAATTTGAAAAACTAACCTCATTTCATGCTTTAGAAACAAATTTTTATTACTTTAGAAACAAATTTTTATTACATGTTTGCACTCACAGAAAAACGTAAAATGTTCAAAGATAAAAACATGCAGTATATAGATGTCATACAAGAGAATAAAAACAAAGATGTGATATTAATTATAAAGATTTAATTTTGCACATAAAAATAGCGCGCTTGATCTAAAACAAGAACAAATATCTACTAAGCATATATTATGGAACAAATAATTCTATTAAAATAATCTTAATTTACTTAAAAATTTGATTCAACGTAAAGTGCTGTCTATTTTTATAATGATTAGTTCTCTTAGAAGTAAAAGAGTTTTGAAAAAGGCAAAAAAACCTATAGTGCTGCATACATATTTTATGCGCATAGATTGGCTTTAGGAAATGAAAAAACCTGCAAACAATAGCAGAAAGACATTCATTGAAGAGGCCATTCACCACCCACTGAAACAACACCATCAATCTTTCTCCAGTGTAGGAAATCCAGCTGTTTAAGGTAATCAAAAGCGTGATTTGCTCGTTGTGTCATTATTACATCGCAATGGATATCAGCCATTTCCAAAATTTTCGCTACCTGAAGTCCTCTATTTTAAAATTCAACTAGTCGTGTTAAAATATATACATTTTGAGATTTCAATTTATATTGTCAAACAGTAAATTCTAGAGGACAACAACATTAATAGAAAGCCATCAAAATTTGGTAGACTATTTGACACAAGTAATTTCAAAAATTTAAACAAATTCATCCATCGAAAGGACAGTGTTTTTCAAAAAGTAAAAATAATAACAAAAAACGTAACTGAATGTATGAACGATAGTGATCTTTGCAACTATAAAAATTACCTCTTTTTTTTTTGGAGATAAAATCAAATAAATCTTACTTGCTCCGAATAGATTTTTTTGGCTTTGCCTTTACCACCAAATGGATTTACAAATATCAGCAATGTTTTCGGCCTTTGCTCCAGTTCTAAAGCACAAAGGAAGAAATTTTAAATAGAAATATACAAAAGTTTCTTGAAAAAATATTGGAAAAAGCCTTTTATTCATTTGCCTTGGGTCACTAATTTCCAAATGAATTTTCGGCTGCAGTAAACTAAAGAATTTTACATATCCTGATTTAAGGATTTCAATGCCATATACTGTATACCACGAAGAGAAGAATCCAGAACATTCAACCATAGCTTTTTATCAGTTGTAGTATCAAATAAAGCTATAACTGTACGGATACGCCAGTGACGTTTTGTTTTTTTTTCAGCAAAATAGAAGTACAAATGATTTGGAGTATCAACTTGTCTTGCATTCTGTAAAAATTTAGAAGTGACATACATTTTATTAACCATATAAATGGAGGAGGAATTCTAGCATCTTTATTTGAGAAGTTGAATAATAAATAATTTAGACTAATAAGATTTCATGTTTCCTATTTGAAATTCTGTATGCATATATATATATATATATATATATATATATATATTGAAGTACTGAATTTACTTTACTTTTTTGATTCGAAAAAAGTCATTTAAGTTTTTCTTATGTTTTTCTTATCTAAAATAATGAGTAGTCAACAGAGGATTAGAAGACATAGTCCGAGAATCATACCACACATACAACAAGATCAATTCAAAAACTTGTTTAAATATTTCACTCATTGCTAATGTGTGTTATTTATTATACTCATAATAATTGAGGAGATCATGAGTACAAAATATATAGTGAGTTATGGATTTTTTTAATGGATTTTTTAATGGATTTTTCTGAAAACATTTGATACGATTTTTGAAATATTCCTGCTTCTAAATGCTAGGTAAAATGAAAAATTAATCTGAAATCCATTAGTGATTCTATATCGATTTCAACAAAATAATAACATTGCTTACTTTATTCAAATCGAATGGCAGTCCTCTTCTCATGATAATTGGTGTGCCGCGTACACAAATTAATTCATTTAAATCTTTCAACATACTCTGTTGTTTCTCTTCAGCACCTCTTAAAACTGACTAAAATTTTATATTGGAAATTTACCTGGATTTTCTATATCCTGATGCTCTTTTAATAAGAACTAAATTGCTGGCTGCGCAGAAAGCAATAAAAAAAAATTTTAATGAACGAAGAGCAGGAATGTTTCAAATAAAATTCGGATCAAACTCACTCAGTTACTGTGAATTTGATGAATTTCCTAGAGCGATCAAATACCACGCGGTGATGCTTCCCATCCGTCGAACGAATATCAGCAACCATTACAGTGTCAGTTGATCCCTTTGCCATATTACTGTCATCTGCTGGGAGCTGCTTCTTCAACTTGGGCTATAAGACCTGCAAATGAATGCATAAGTATAAGAAGCGAATTTTTTGAATTCTAAATCAACTTCTATGAAGTTAGAATTAAAAAAGCTGAGAATATTCACAATAAACAAAACAATATCTTTTCAACTTTTCTTTTTTCTCTACTCTGTAAGAACACTTGCTAGTCCCTTGAGCTCTATTCCTCTAGAGTAAAATGATAAAAATGAAGAACATCAATAAGCGAAATGACCATAGACAATATAACAGACAAGAAATGTGACATAGTTACCTTTCTATTCGTTCACCGATTCTCTTCCAGTATTTGATTTTTTTTTTATAATTTCAGTTGCACTTCTTACCTCCTCTTCATTTACACTGGTAATTCTCCCACAAAAACAAAGCAAAAGGACAATGAGGAGAGAGAAAAGGCCTAGACGATACAGTTAGTGAACATTAGAGACAGGTGCTGCTGAAGGGAGAGCAATCTATACTGCTTATGCATGCACTCTTTCTTATCGATTCATCGCGTTACATACATACTACGATCTCGTAAAGAATAAGTTGAACTTTATGATCTGAGATAAGGCTGTCCTTCATCTTGCGTTTTTTTTTGTTTGGGCAGATCAATCCACCCATCTATGTGTTGCAACAGCGAGAATTACTGTTGACATCGCTGGTGATGCTCGATTTTCTTTTTCTCTTATATAATCGTAGTTATTCGCAATTACCTAAACGACATACTGCTGGTTCTCTTGCAGAAAAACAGCATTGATAGAATGATGTTTAGTAATTTCGGTAATCTTTAATTTCTATGTCATTGCAGTTTCACTCTTTCACTCTCTCATTTTAGCGATGTATTTTCAATCTATAATCCTAAATTCATTCGAGAAACATCTATCATTAATAGCACCTCAAATTTCCAGATTGTATTTAGTACTTTAACGTTACCAGTGCGACCGTGCAAAAAAGTTTCAACTGGACGTGACAAAAGCTCGAGAATATCATGCAAAATTGCAGTTGCAGTTCCACTGAAGACAAATTACTGACGAATTGTTTGTCAGCTCTTCGAGGTAGATTCATCTCGAAATACTCTTCCAACACTGATGGAAATTATGAAAATGAATTCAGAGAGCAAAAAGAAAGTGACATGTAACTGAGTCAGCTGTTTGGCCCTTTTATGAATCTGTGATTCAAGGGATGCTAACATGGAAACAGATGAAGCAATGTAACTTTACTGCATTAATTGCATACGTTTATAAGTACGTCGAACTGGACTGTTGATCTGATAATGTAAAATCCGTTTCAGTGCATCCTCTTTCCTAATAAATTACTGATGATTTGGATCATCTTAGTTAATCAACAAGTGCTTTCTTGAAGATATTGTGAAGCTTTTCATTGTATCATTACTCTCTTATTCTAATAAAACACTAGGATGTGCTGAAGCGATTCGTTCAGAATTCTGCATAAATATTTTCTGGATTATTTGTTCTTTTCGTTATAGAGGTGCAATAGGGCTTGCAAATCTTTTAAAAAGTTAAACAACTTATAATATTTGACATGACCAGAGAAGTGATGCTGACATGATTTTCTACAGTATTTAGTTTTATATGATATTCGAGATTTGGGTATCAATGACTTCTACGAAATCTTCCATTCCAAGATTTATAATGATCTTAAAATAAATCCCATTATTAGATTTCATGATGAATTTAAGAGTTAAGTAAGTTTTCTCCTCATCATGGTAGAGGGTGATAAGTTCAGCACTGTTTGTAAAGCTTCAAAATTTGCACACTGATTGATCATGATTTCGGCTTCGATGTGAGGCGTTAAAAAAATGCTCTAAAGAGAAAATATCGTAATTCCAAATCGTTTTCCTGAATGTCTTTGGGAATTTAAGGACAGAACATCGTCTTTTTGCTATTTTATCCACCTTAACCTTACTGGATATGCTGCGATCCGTAGCTACTGTATTGCATGATTTTCGCTACAGTATTATGATCAACCAAGCGAATTAATGATATTGCTACTTAAGAACTTTGATTTTTAGCATCAATAATAATTTTTTGAATTTCATTCGTCATGTTCTCACTATTAAAGCTTTCATGTATTTTAGCATGTTAGCGAATTACTCAGAGTTTCAGAATCTTCACCGCACCACTGAAACAACCGTTTAAATGTAAAGTAATTATTCTAATTTGAGGTTCATAATTCAAAGAGAAAAAGCATTCGATGTAGATAGTTCTGTGACCATCATTTACGAGAGTGAAGAAGTGATTAAGATTGAGATAAATAAATTCTAATCAATTCGGACTTTATGAAGCTTCAACATTTGTTAGGTTTTCAGGACACTCGTTCAAACCACCAATATTGTTCACTTTTTAACTTAAATTTTGAGGAAAGAAAAGTATTATACTCCCTGTTATTATAAAATATATTATGTATGGTTTTAGTGAAATCCATGCACAATTACTATATTTTCAAGGAACGCATCAGTTTCTGAAGGAGGTTTTTCGACATCTAGTTAGTGAGAATTTCTCTTATCCATTTAATTCATTGTTCTTTGAATTTTCTTTGCCGTACATGATTTTAAATGGATAATATCTTCCTGTCATCGCATAGCAATTCATATGTCTTTTGTGTAATTCAACTTGAAGAAGCTGGCGTTGCAACAAATATCTTTGAACAAAATAAAATTATCTTATAGTCAACAAATCATAATCAGACTATCTGGAGATTTGTTAGAGAGATGATATCATTTGCCTTTCATAATTCCAATCTTCTTAGTGATAAGATGCTAAAGTCAATTCAGTATTAGCAATAATTTAAAAGAAATTGACCCCTAATGCAGATTAAAATAAAAAGTACTTCGTTTGCACTATCAACATTCATTCTTTTCTAATATGAATTGATAATTCTGTCGGATTGCATATCGACCTTCCGCGTTTCACACCACTGTGTCAAAAGTTTGGCGATTTTTGTATTCCTTAGTATTGCGGGCATTATGGATTGTGCGCTCTGATGCGTAAATTACATTTATATAGACAAGTGATACTTAGAACTGCCGTAATTTACTTTTAGCCAGAACTTAATTGTTCCTTTGTTCATTTGAAATTTCCTTTACACTGGGATTTGTCTGTTTGAATTTCTTCATTCTCTTTTATTCCATTCATTTATTAATTTAAGTAAATCTAGAATAAGCTTCTCGAGCTTGATAGCCTTCTCTGTGGCTCTGGAACACTTCCTTTAAAATATCTGCAAAAAATTATGAGAATCTAATCCTTCGAGCATCAGGATTTGGGAGAAGAAAATAAAGTAAAAAATTGTGAAAACAATCCACTTAATTTTAGTGTTCTGTTTTAGATGGAAAAAGCAGAAGATGCAGAAATAACAACAACGATGGAACAAGCTCTCTCAATTTTTGAAAGACTATCATTGAAAGCGGGTGATAACAGAGATTCCGAGGACAATGCAAACAATAGAATGTCTAGAATGGCAAAGAAACCATCCAAAACTATGTATTACTGTCAGAAGGCTCAGCAGCCATCAACAGCATCGGGTTATATTGCTAGTCTTTCCAAGGAGTAAGTTTCTGAAATTGATTTTCACCTTTACTTCATATAGATCATAATTATTCGCGATAAATTAAGAATTTTAGAATTTGTTTTTGGTTTTCTTCATTTCAGTCTTTTCCAGAAAAAAAATGTTGCATAACTGAGACTAAATAACATTTTTCTTCAGCTGAGAAATACAGAATAGTTCAGTGGACTTATAGATATCTTAGTAAATGATTTATTTGATTTTTCCTGACGAAAGCGAAAGAGAACAAGAACTCTCTTCCATCTTCTTTCTAACTCTCATTTCATACTCATTTAAAGATTTTTGGATTTGTGAAAAAGGAGTTCACAATGCTTTTTGTTTTATAGATTATATTACACAGTCATAATTATATAATGATTTTATTTAATACACAATGTTAGCAATTTAGTTCTAAAACTATTGTGCTCTTTATCTTTATTTAAATCATTAGCTCTATATTTCCAGTCGTACTCGACATCGTTACAAACCATATTTATTGCCTTTAATGAGCAAAAAAATCGAGACGGTTAAACGTAATTTTTGCCTTGGAGAAGCTTTGGGGTATTAAATTAGAAGGTGATGTCGATGAGCTGCGACTGACACTATTAGAGCAACCATCCGTTATGGAAAGGTTAATTTCTGTTTATTCATGAACAAAATTGCTAATTTTTATTTGTTCTAGGACTATTTAAGATTTGCAAGTTATAGTAAAAGGATTTCAATTTAAAGTTGAAAATTTAAATATTTACATAAACGATAGCTTCTTGACTTTCTTTGAAATTTTATTGACTTCTTACGTGGTGATGATTCGTAGTCCTTTGTATTTATAGAATACTTATTTAGAAAAAATAAAAATGCTCAGAAATTTATAAAAAATTTCAGAATTGTTCTATTAAAAGTTGATAATTTTGCTTCGGAATGGGTTTGCCAGTTTTATATATAATGTATTTATTTGTTTTTTTTTCACATATTTTTTTAATTTATGTAGGAATAAAAGTTCAAGCTGCTCGGTGGAAGCATCACGTTACTCACCATGGGATTTAGTTGACGAAGGTGTTGATGGTGAAGTTGCCGAGCTAGCGGAGTATTTTAATCAGTTTGTTAACATCTGCTTAAAAATGTCGGCACTGGCTGAAAGTATGTATGCATAACTTGCATTCAGCAGTCTTAATTAATGAATTAATGATGTGCCTATTGATAAAAAGACAGATCATTCAAAAGACTTTTTATCGATTTCGATTGAGTACACCAAAAAATGTGTATATGCTAGATATTGTTTTCAGTAGAATCTTATAGTTCTTTGATTGATTTCTTTAATTTGCGTGTAGCACTTAGTATATATACGGTTAACATTAGCATATAGAGATTTGTTTAAGGCATAAAATCCTCACGGATTTCATTCTTATTTTTTGGCACTTAAAAATCTGGTCTTTATACTACATATTTATCAGAGAACAAACGCGCCGTGGACCACACTTCGACCATTTTCTAGTTTTTTATCTTCTTTAGCCTATATTGGCCTAATATATACCCGCATCTTTATATAGTTAAATTTTATTTCTAATCAAAGTGTTGTTTGGGAATGCAAACCTTGCAGAGATAAGGATCATAAAATGCATTTATGTCTCCCAATTAGCTTGTGCCAAAAGCGACTTACTGTTGTAAATTATAAAAATGTTTTATATTTGTATATTTATTGTTTTTACATACTGAAGAGAATCATTTCTCAAAACGCATTTTCTGTGAACATTGATTTATTGATAATATTGTTCAAATACAATGCTATGTTTTCGAAAGATAGTTCAGCAGTTCATATCGCCAAGTTTTCGTGTTCTATGACGAATCAATGTAATGCAACGTTTTAATGTCTTATTTATCTTTGCATTGATAAATAGTTCGACTCTGTCCGTATACAATTACATTGTAAATAAATTCCTTGCAATTATAGCTTATTCCCCCAATGTTACATGTTCATCATAGAGAGTGAAAATTTCCACATCATTGTTCCTTCTTTCATGTTCCTTCTCTTTGTCAAGATTACATTTAGCCTTTCATCAACCCTTTATTGCCTTTGCATATTTTTGATTGAGATCTAGTTAGCATTTCACATGTTTAATCAAGCTCACAAATCCTTATATATATATATATTGATTTCATGGTACCTCAAGGAGATTGAAAACTTGAAACAGGGCAAAAAAAATCAGACAAATATTCGGTTTTTTGATAGTGGAAAAGAGAGTTCATCATTCGAAATAATTTCTTCATTTTAAGATAATATATAAAAATCTCATGCAAAAAAATTTACATATTCTGAGTATGACAAGAAATATCAATATCGGCATTACGTAAATTTTTGGTGCTATGTATGAAAAAAAAATTTTAATGAGTGGCTAAAATCTTCATATTGCTCCACACCGGAAAAAATGAATAAAACTCAAAATACATGACAGAAGAATAATATGTAAAAAGATGAAACTAGTATTCAGAAAGAAGCTCGATTTTTGACTGTGCTTCGATGACATGTTTTATAACGCTCTAATATTACATACACATTTATCTCGAAAGCCTACCTTTTTAAGCCATTCAAACTGAATAGAATGATGAACATCTAAGCTTTACAAATTGATTTTTATAATCTATCATTAATTGAAAATTGTTTTAATTCATATATCACACTATTTATAGAGAGGGACATCCGAAATCTGGCAAGCTATAAGCGAATTAGAAAATCATCGTTTTTTGGGACAGTGGCGAATAAAAAACAAGTCAGATGCGTGGAAATAGTTCATTTTTTTTTCTCGAGACTCTTGTCTTGGTCATCCAAAACTATAACTAATACCATGAGAATATTAAAAATTGATTAAATCACTTAAGAAAAAACTGAAATTTCGAACAAATGACATATAAGCTATTCTTTCAGCGCTGACTACGATTTGATGATGATGTTGATGAAGTACTAGAAATGGAAGAAAAGTAACGATTATAAGTGATATAAGGAAATTCAGGATGGCGTACAGGTACTATTCGTGAACCATCCGCAAGCCAGTTGCGAGGACCCAATACATCTCCACCATCTTCACATAATCGTTCTTCTAACCATGCCAGAAAACGATCTTTTCTCCGCCCTGTGACTGTTTTGTGTTTCTGTAAGTTAGAATTTGTAATTTTTTCTTTTTACACATGTTCACAAAATCTAAAATAACTGCTATAAGAATCTTCTGCAGATTTCCAATTAATATTATTATTAACGCTTAAATGAATGAACAAACTATTACCTTTAATATATACTGTTTCGAATCATTTTTCTTATTTCCGTTCTTACGCTTTTTACACAATTTTTTTTTACATAAAAAACAAATCGTGGACTTACATCCATCCCCCTTCGCGGCGCTCTGGCTCTTATCAGCAAATCCGCTGAACCTTTAACAAATCGCATTTTATAATTTCCAGCTGGAGAAAACAATGCGCTTAGATTTTCATTCACTGTAATATTCAACAATTTCTCCTCCTGCTTCAGTTCTCCATATCCATCTTCGTTTTTTTTATATGTTTCATCATCCTTCTTTCTGAAAGTGATTGCATTAAGGAATATGAATATGAAGCCATTTAAACCGAGGTCAAGACCGACAAATGTTCAGAAGGTGAGCAAGAAAATAATTTGTTGTGAGGACAACATACTTGTATTTGTCCATTCCGGCTTTGATATATTTCATAAGAAATAATGGTGGCCTTTCACTAATAGTTTCGAGCATCTGCTGTTGATCTTCAGGATTTAATGCCGATGTTGACGGTCCATTAGCAAGACTCTAAAGGAATCGTATATTTTCTGAGTATATAAGAAAAAAAGATCAAAAATTAATATGAAAATTATATAGTATATTATGCAACGTATTCTGCTGTTGCACGAATATCACGCATTATGTTATAATTAATGAAAAATCTAATAAATAAAAGATCGAAAATTTTGTTGAATTATTTTAAAGAGAATTAGAAGCTAAACCTCAACATAATGATGTACATAACGGCTCCATTCTTGGTCACTGTCACCTTTTTCTCCTTCCTCGGTGATATCACTATCGATCAGTTCCATCGTAACACTTCGAGAATCATGAAGAAAAAAAGTTTTGAAGCAATTTTGGTTAGCAAGCACTTCCTGTGCAGCCCGTTCATAAGCATCATCAATATTTTCTTCATTTTTGTCTCGACTGTACAAACTGACAGGATGCTCAAAACGATACTTTTTGTATAGATCCATACTAGCAATGTTCGCATCCTCGCAAGACATGTTTTGCAATTGTCGTGCAATTGTTATAATAATTTTATCCATTGTGAATGTTAAATAAGCAGCTGTTCCAAACATTTTTCTGAAAAAAATGACATTAAAAACTTCTCTTCCTATTATTTTAAATAGCTTTATTATGTCGCAAAATATTTCAGTTAATTCTATCATTACTCACCTGACATTATCTTCGAAAGTGACACTATCAATGAGACCATCCAAAAGATTTTTGACTTCACTGATTAATGCAGTATAATAGTTAACCGGACTTTGACTGTCTGGTTTCAATAAAGACAAACCAAGTTTCATATCCAGTTCAACTGATTTTAGTGATAAACTGTCACCAGGACATCGATTTATTACAGATTCACGTTCCATTCGGATACGCTGTTCTACCTAAACAATTTATCAACTGCAAATTATATGCGAATATAAAAAATCATTAAAAACGGATGTATTCCGAATCCATCAAAACACCGTTATAGTTCTTTTAAAGAAACCATAAAATAAAGTGCCAGAAATTATTACTTCATGATTCTTAATGATTTCTCGATGTTTTTTTTTCAAATAGGCCAATCGATCACACAATAAATGATGTAGTCTAATAAATATACACCAAGTGTTGGCACCATAGAAAAGACGATATGTAGAAGTCTCTTTTTCATCCGAAGACTGAGTCTGAAAACGTTTCCCATAAAAAAATTAAGAATTTCGAAAGCTTAGGAACAATTTCGAACTCGCTCGGACTTGCTACGAATTGCAAGTACAATTCAAAATTATCAAAATGTAACTAGAAAGATTTGATAAATGTAGTTTGCGAAGTGGGGATCACTGAAAAGAAGAACAGGGACTTCTGATACATCTGTCATTCCTAATCAAATTCAAAAATATATGCTGTCTTACTCTAAGACATCTACATTTTACAATAATATATATTTTATGAGCGATTTCGAAAGATACGAAAACTTTGCAAAGTTATTGAAAAAATATTGTTCTCATTAATCATACATTTTTTGATTCTGTATCATCATTTGACAACATCTTTTGATCTTCGCCTGTATTCGGTCCAAGATTTCGCTCTTCTTCGGGATTTTGGATCTTAACATCAATTATAACATTAGAAACTTGATAATGTCAATCAAAAATCTCTAAAAAAATTATGCTGTACCAACAAGAATTCGGTAAGACACTTCTGTTTATATTGATATATAAAAAAAAGTAAAAATAAAAAAAGAAAAAAAAAAAAAAACGAACCAACATGATCTCGATCTTCTATTCCTCCTCATCCTTAATTCTTGAGGTGGAACGTTAAATAATTCTGGGATAAAACGTTTTAGATAACGTTTTGCATGACGTTTCTCTTCTTTCTGAATATTTGCCTGTCGCTTTACATAATGTATTATTAAATCACTGACATCATATAGAACTTGTATATCTTCTGGATATGAATAAATGCAATGCGGTCCATATTCCACCGATTCACCTTCATCATTGCGATCAGCACGCTAGAAATATAAATAAATTGATATGAGCTTTCTTACTTTGGATATAACAAAGCTGTATTCTATGAGGAATTCGAAGATATTTGAAAATTTTCCACACGATTCTAAATATATTGAGCATAACTTCCGAAATACTACAGGCTAAAACATTACTATAAAAAATCGAGGGACTTTTTTGATATATATGAAGTTCACTATTTTTGATCGTAATATCCCTAAAAATAACAGATTCTTTAATAAACCAATGTTATCGTATGTTCTGACCATTTCATAAACTAATATTTTTGATATGCCATTTTATTACATTCGGAAAGCAACAATTATCGGTTGGATTCGAATGCAATACTTTACCTCGTCGTATAAATTTTCGAACTGGCTGATGATCGTCTTCGCACGAAGTAGTTTTAAATCATTTTGCTTAAAGATTACTGCCTGATGATCTAGACTCTTTGCGTAATGTTTTTCTGTTTCTTCACGCCAGATGCGATTGCATACTTCTTGATTTTTACGCCATTCGACGTCTTTTTGCCGCATTCGTTCAATGAGTCTTGGTATCATAACTTGAGGATTTTTCATTGCTCCTTCTAACATTTTTAAGGTATGATCCCTAAAAAATGATTAAATTTTCATGAGCTTAAATCTCAAAATTAAATTATCTTTAATTATTCCAAATTAGATGATAGAGAAAGTCTTATAATTTTACCCATAAATTTTCTGCAATGCGCGCAACATTATCGAATCAGAACTACCACCCAAAGAAGGACCCAAAGAAAAGCTGTCCAATTCTTCATTTTTCATTCGTGACATCTTCCGCTGAACCATTTCCAAAACTTCTAAAGCTGTTTTGTTCACTTCAATGACAATGTCCAGCTAAAAAATCCAATTTCTAGAGCATATTATTTAATATCTACTTTAAAAAAAAGAAACAAATATTTACAAATATATAAAAGAACTTTATCGAAGATATAAAACCTCATAACGTTCATCCTCCGTGCGAAATACGAATTCTTCAAACGGCGTCTTTTTAGAATGAACGGCTGAACTGTCCTCAGAAGACCAACACGGAAATGAAACCCAGGAATCATTGAGAACTGATTCACACAACGGCGTTCGTCCAGAACAAAGCGGTTTTTCATATGATTCGGGTAAAGACCGATAGCTAACACCTAGTCTTCGACATGTAGCATAATCTAAAACTTTTATGTTATTTTAAAGGAAAGTGAATTAATATTGAGTCAGAGATGATTTTCACTCGTAATGAAAAGGAACGAATAAAATAATTTTCTTCAATGAAAATTCTAATTTTAGAAATTTGATTTTGAAAATACCAATTTTGTGCTGCAATTCCATATCATCGCTTGCGTGAATTTGTCGTCGTCGTTGCTTATCATCGATCTGTTGACTATCGCCATGGGTATCTGGCAAGCCCAACAGTTCTTTCACGTGTTTTAGTAACGATGTAAAACGCCTGGGAAAAAGATCAAATATAATGCGAATACATCAGTAAACAAGGCGAAAAAAGTGTTAAACAAATGAAAAAACAATTATAAAAATTTCTCACTTGTACATTTGGAATGAATCAAGTAAGATTATAAACATAAAATAAACTGGTATCTCATACTGATGAAAATATTTCTGAAAAACTTTACCCAATGAAAGGTGCTAAAAGTTCCACAAGTTCATTTTTCGAAATAATGCTTTGGTTATATAATGCAAGACAGCGCAGAAAGTTTTCATGTACGCCATTGTCAACTAGTGCTTTTCGTACCTGCAAAATTTATAATGATTTTAACAATTTATGAATCCTTCCTAAAAATTAAAATATTTTCTTATTTTGAAAAATATAACCACGAAGTAAAGTAAAGAGTCAATAACACAAACAAAGATTAAAAGTTCAATTTTATTTCAAAATTGGATTATTTATTTATCTCAAATTTGATGTAAAAAATATTTTTTTTATATATCTAGATAGTTTTCTTATTTCAATATCGAGGAATTTCTGCATTAATTATCATAAATATATATTTAAAAAAAACCTCGCATTTTCCACAAAACATGAAATTTAATTTTATTTTTCAATATTCAAACTTCGTAAATTCCCATAAACAGTAAAAGGATTGACAAAGTTAACATAAAATTTGAGGAAAATGAAAGATATTAGAAAGCTTACTTCTCGTAGCCAGCATACCTTGTCAAAGAAAAGATAATCTTCAACGGTACCGAATTTGGCTGCTTCTTCAACATCTGTATCATATGCCAACATATTAATACTTCCTAATTTTGCTCTCTGCAAAGATTTCTAAAATAAGTTTAAATTATGGAAATTGAGTTATTCTAAATACATCAGGACCTCAAATAAGTCTTTTTTATTGGAATTTTATTTACTACTGAATTATTTATAACATTAATTTATACATAATGTTGCTTTTACTGATAAATATTGATAATAAGGAAGCATTTACAAATTTTAAAAGAAGGACATTTATCATTAAAATGTTAAGTGATAAAAAATTATTTAAATTGTATTTAATATCTAACATAAGCTAAATATATTAAGCATTCTCGTCTTGGCATTTATTGATCCTGATGCCAATATCATCATCTAGAAAAATATTTCAGAAACAAAGTTACTGTTACATAAAAATGACAATACGTTTTAAAAACCTTGGCTCCTATCGCAGAATATATCGAAGCGGTACGTTTTCCAGAACTCGTCCCTTGTAGATTCTGAATTTTTGGTACACAAACAGGCTGAGGAGACACGACAAAAGCACTTCGTTCTCCACTCTTCTGGATTCTCTCCTAAAAGATCCAGTGTTATTCTAATAAAAAAAGAAAAAATTAATGAAATTAGAAATCTTTGGACAAGAAAATTACGTTAGTAATCGTATCTCGAGGCATACTAGAGGACGGGCGAGATATTCCAAATCCAGAAAAGCTCGGTTGAAACTGTTGCTTGAATTCTTGTATTAAATCTGTATCATTTTCAAAAAGTACTTCGACTGCTTCCATAGCTCGTTTATATCCTTGAATGACCTCTCCTTCCTGAAATGTAATTCCTGAATAATTGACACATATCAGAACAATATTTCTTATACTTGACTATTATTGATATTGTAACTAGTATAAATTACTAGCAATTAATACTAACTCTTAAATAATACGATTCACTTAGCATAGTGATATGTTTTCGAATAAAAGAGAAACTATAAAAATATGATAGGCTGGTACCGCAATGTACATGAACTCTGCATAAATACAACTTGAATTCCTACTTTCAGATAAATAAAACGAAATTGCATATTTCTAACCAATAGACATATTGTCTCAAAGATTTTGCTATATAACAAAATTAGTCCTAATTATTTTAATTTAACTGCCAAATGATATTAAGAAATGGTTTAACATCGGCGAATATTTTTAAGAAAATCATGCTCCTATAGACAAGCCGCACTGGAAAATACCAGTTGTAATGGCAAATAAAATAACCACTGAATCTATTAAACGAAATGATCACAGAACATACTTGTGTTACTCGATGAAGCCGTTGGAGAATATCAAGAAATTTATGATAGATTTCGGGCCGTCCCTCAAAGCGAGCCTGAAAATGAAGCTTCTAAGAACTATTTCCTTTTTCTTGATACATCGCACAAAAAAGAGCATATTACAAAATGCTAATAATATGACTAACCATTACTTTATTTCTGTACATCACAGCATCTTTATAGATTGCGGTGCTGATACGATTTGATAAAAAAGCAACAGGCCTAATTTCGTTAGATTGTGGATCCGTAGCCTTCGGTGTAAGTTCACTTTCCGATTGTTCAATCATAATCGGTTCAGCTGTTGAAACCAGATCTGACACACTGGCTTCACTTGATGCTGATAATAGATCTCCAGTAACACTCACAAAAGACTGAACCGGAGATAATGCTTTTGTTGTCTGAGAACTCTGTGTTGGAGATTCAGTGGTGGATAATTCAGGTTGATCTGAAAACTATGTACATACAATACTTTCTATTTTTTCTGCTAATTTTTTTGGCACGTTGAAAACATATTCAATAACATCAAATTTATACTTTATACTTGATACTAAGTTGTAATGCATGATTCACACTAAATCTCCTGAAAATTGATGAAATGCGTAAAGCTTTGCTAACTTCTGTAATGTTAAACATCTTTCCTTTAATCTAGAATTTTAATAAAGATTATTTTTTCTTTCACGACCCCATAAATTTTTATTCGTATATAACAGACATGGAAAATAGAAGTTAAAGATAAAGAGTACGATATATAAGGAGAGTGATCTCATTTTATGGTATTTTTTCGGTTGTAAAACAAAAGTTTGGATGCATCTAGAAAACAAAAATTTTTTAAATTAAAAAAGAAAAGAATTAAAAAATAAACAGAACTTATGAGATGGAAAGTAAGGAAATAGAATGACTCAACAAGGTATTTTAAATTCAATAAAAAGTGTTATTATTGGAAATCACGAAACAAAATTTCAAAAATATGACTCTACGTGTATGCGCGTGAAGTTGCATTTTTCCAACAATCAGCATTGTCTTAACTTAAGAAATCACAAAAATATTTTCAATATTTTCATGCACAAATCAACTGCATGTTTCTAAACTTCAAAAAAAAAACAGGAAGTAATGTAATAAAATGGATATACTTGACATTATAATTTTTAACCACTGATATGCCGCTTTTTTTTATAAGTTTTAAAATAATTTTTAATAAAACTTACTTTCATTAATGACTTGTCTACGACCACTTGGTTCGGTTATGATAACTTTTATTCCGTCAACAGAAACATCGAATCCCGGTGGTAGAAATGTATTAAATGCAATAATCAAATTAGGTCGCCCACGAAATAAACGTGAAACACGCTTTATTACTCCAGGAGTATCAATGCTAAAAATTAATGATGCTATTTAAGACAAGTATAAGATAAATTAAAAAGTGGTATAACATCTAATTATTTATTTGTCTATATAAACTGCAAACGTTACAAACTTCATAATTTAAAATTCACTAAAATTTTTGCTTAAATATAAAAATTTCACAGATAAACATAAACATTCCAATGCATCTGACCGTTTTCAAAACTGCTGCGAATACCACATTCATCAATACCACATTCATCATCGATGTAAAATTCCTACGGTTGTGAGATGTACCTAAATCTTCTTGGAGTTTACTGAAGAACAATTGAAACTTACGTTTGGGACTTGAAATCTTTCATAACATCGAGGAAATTAACATAGACGTCTGGTGCGTCCGCAAATTGCTGTTTCACTTGGTCCAAATAACATAATGCATCCTCGACACGTAGTCTCTGCAAATAGCTCATGGAAATACCAGTAACTAAATTAATAGAATTCGAAACCCGAAAAAAAAACTTTAGAACCATACTCGTACGTTCCCACGTAAATTGCTTTCATGCGGAACATCAGATCCTTGATTTGATTGAAATGATACATTACCATTTGGCATAATATTTTCACGTCTGCAAAATAAATGTGCGTTGAAATTATCTGTTTGCCAAGGACTTTCAAATCTCAATTTCTTCCTCCAATGAGTGGTTAGAAAGTATTAAAATCGTTTAAAACTCACAAGATGATTTAAACAGAAATAGTAGTGGAATATTAACTAATTATATTCTCTTTTGTTCAAGAATTTCTTCAAGCAATCTTCGTTTCAAGAATGTATAATCATTAGTTAAACTTGAATGAACTTGAATGAACTTAAAAATGCATTATGAAGAATATTGATTTTTTGTGATTAAAGTGTCAAATCGTTCACTCTGCCTAATGCCCCATACTGCTATCATATAAAAACTTAGCGTATTTTAGCTATATTACAGAGCACTAAAAGTGGGAAACTGGGCTTTAATTATATCGTTCTTCAATAAACTGTAGCCATATTACTAACTGGAAATAGATTCAAAAATGCATTGTGTTTTGATAGTCAAACTTTTATGTGTGATAAGTCTTTTTATCATTAATAACAGTTATTTATCCTATAAAGAATAGTTCTTTCGAGGATATTTCTCGATATGGCATAATACTTCCAATTACATCACTTGATCACCTATATGTTCCATAGCTCAATAGCTAAAATTGATTAGATTAACCAAATTAAATAAAATAATATAAAAGAATTACTGTGACTGTAACGTTTCATTTAATATAACATTATTCACAATCGGCATACGAACTGCTGGATTATTTCCGCCGTTTATTGCTGACATTCTTCAAAATCTTTGATTCAGGACCATATTATAGTTTTCGTCCTGTAAATTGTAGCAAAGATTACATTCCACTTCAATTTAAGGTAATAATATAATACAGAATCATTTACAAATATTTCACATACTAATGTCATATGTGTGTTATGAGATGTTAGCAAGGCATGTGAGAAAAAAAGATAAGAATTACCAACTAATTCGAACGACATTGTATATGGTAATTAATGTACGCACAGTATAAATTAAACGGGAAAATTACAAGCAATACGCTATTAAAATTATACATAATGAACACATCTCGAATACGATTCTACCTACAAACACTACAAGCCAGTTTCAATAGTATTACAAACACTGTTCAATAAAAAAAAAAAAAAAACAGGAACTAACAAAAAATCTAATTTTGGTAAAATATAATATTTGAGGTTGAATTAAGATTCGAAATGTATTGCAAATATACGAGCAACACTGATGAGACTTTGATGATATTTTCCTATTTCGCTGGTTTTCAGGCATAATAAAATAAGTTTAACGACAAGCAATTCAAATTAAAATTTCCAAAGGTTGGTAAGATACTAAGAGGATCTTCGTTTATTTTCAAATACATGTCGCATAATACTTTCAGTTTATTCAGAACAGATGTACGCTCCCTACTTTTCTTCAGTAATGTTCTTTTCTTCATTCAACTTTAATTAATGAATTAATATGGTGCATTACTTATTTTATCAATTAACCGCCATTTTCATAAAGCATTCGTAGTTTTTCTTTCGCTTAAATATTACATTATCCTTTCTTTCAACTTCTAACACTCTTTTTTCTGACATTCACATACTAATATTTTTTAAACTCACATTATTCTTCATCTTAAACAATAACTTTTACCGGAAAAAGACAACAGAATCCTTATCTTTCGACTAATCCCCAAAATATAATCAACTCCACTCATCTACAAACAGACGTACGACGAACTTTACCAAAAAAACATAAGTGGGCTCCAATGAAAAATTACATTCCCTTAACTATTAGATTTAGTCTTTATTCAGCTATTTTTTTAATGGTGGGGAAAGAGGATGTGAAAGGCTCCATAGTCTTATTTCTACAGAATTAGCCATCTTTTTAAATAAATCGTTTTTTCATGGGAAAGAAAATTAATTAATTCGATTGCCATTTGCATTGCAAACAATAAAATTTCTTACGAAAGTATATTTTCAGAGTAAAATTGAAAATTTACAAGAATGTATAGTTTGAAATAAATGGATTTACTTTATTTATCTGCATATTTTCATCTTCTTTCATTTTTACTTTATTTGTTTATTTTACTGCATTTTGTTAAAATTCTAAATTTTTGATTAAATAATTTTTCATTATTGAATATTAAGAAAGTTACAAAGTTCGTAGAACTGGAATCGTATGGATTTTGAATCATTAATATTTCCAAGTTTTGCTTAATTTCAGATAAGCCTATTTGAAAGAGCCTAATTCACTGGATGCAATCATGAAATGAATTTCCAGCAAGAATATTTGAATGCAACTCTTTTATTATATATTTGTTTAATTACTACTAGTTTTGTAATGCTTATTATACAGCAGCAATCACAATATGTCCTCTATTCATTATATCATTCTTGTACCACTGGTATAGTAAAAAATTGCTTGTGTATTTTATTGCTTTCATGATATGTTAATTATATCTAATAGTAAAGCATCAACTTTATGAGTGTCACAGAAAAAAGCAAATATTGCATAATAAAATTTGGAATTGAAATGAAGCAACGAATAAATGTTACAGTGATTGTTTTTCTCATGCATTCACGCTAATCGTGACAGCAGGTATTGAGAACGATGATAAAAAAAGCGATTATATCGTAAAATCGAATTTCAACATTCATTTTGTATTGATTGATTAGTTTCAAAGTGTGATGAGAAATATTTTTGAAAGTTCATGAAGATATCATTGAGTTTCAACTGGTTAAAATTTGACAATTGAAATCTTCGACAATATAACTAGCTGGTGTATTTGTTGGAATGCTACAAGGTTTGAAAAATCTGAACAACTTTGAAAAAGTAAATGCATCGTTCCCGATGCTACGCAAATGCATCAGTTATAGACTGAGTAAAAAGCTAGTTCGATGGTCCGTAAAAAATGGGAAAGTTATAATATCGAAATTATATGATAAAGTTTATTGATATCTATTGATTGATTTTTTATGATTGTTAGTTGTTTGAGCAATTTATTCTGAATTTATAATGAATGAGTGTTTTTGAAGGATACCGAGTCTATTGAACCTTGAACGACCTTCGCGTTACAGATCGATGTTGTCGTGTTAACTACTATCTCTGCTACGGCATTTTGTCGCGACATTACCTTTCGTTTATTTTTCCTCATTCCTTTGGCGGTGTGCAATGTGATTCGGTCCTTCAACTATCAGTGCAAGTTCATGAATAAAAAGATAACCATAACTCCAATATGCAAATTCTTCCTTCAAAGGGAGTTAATATTAGACATGACTAGCATGCTATTCTTTTGCTCACTAGTTTCCTTGTAAAGCTTTTCTGTCTGTTTCAAATAATTTAGATAACTGGGCGAAGTAAACATCAAATTATTAAGCATTAGATTAGATCTACGCTTACAGTGCATGCTGTTTTAAGTGTCCTATCTTGCATGTATTTTAAGAATGCTTAGATATGATATACCAATAATATTTCATTCCCAAGAAAAGAAACTTATGTGCACTAACTGAAGAAAATATGCAGAATGAAGTAAATTGAAAATAATGAATATCTGTTTTAACATAGATCGAGCAGGACGCTAGACCTAATTTTGGATATAGATTGGAATGAGTAAATTTCCTCGTTTTTAATTTCCAACTTTCGCTTGAAGATATTTTATCAAATATCATTTATCACATTATTCAAAAAGTCATTGAAGGATCGATGAACGAATACTTAACACATTCAGTCAGTTATATCATCCTTCGTACCACTTTGCAAGCCATTTTAATTTGAAGCAAGAAGTAATCAATTATGCAACTGGACAAAAATACCGGTAAGTGCGGGAAATAATCTCTTATCGCATTTCCATAACAGATGTTACAGGAAATTCTTTGAAAAATCCACATATTTTTTTGTTTTTGTCGTTCTCTGTTGAAGAAAGTTAATGTTTTTAATGAGAGAGTAGTGTTGTGTTCTTATTTCAAATATTCCAATTCACTTTCAGAAGAAAAATGAGCTCAAAATGAAGTTTCTTATTTATTTATTTTTTATGACTAATTGGCCTAATTCCTGTCATCATGTTGCCTTTGAAAACTGTTATTTTGACAAAGAATGCCCAACAATTTGTGTGCCGATGTGAGCGACTGGAAAAAGAATATGATTGATGTGGACGCAAATGACAGATATAAAAGGTACAGAAAGAATACTATCGAGGGGCTAGGAAGATCTGTGCAAAAATGATGATAAAGATTCTGGATTTTCTCTAATCTCCCCTAATTTCTCGAAAAATTCTGTAGAATTAATTGAAAAAGTTTTACGTAACTGGTGCACAGTGTTAGACGAGGAAAGAAGGGTTTTTGAACCACCACCTTTACAAATTCATCTTTACCCGATCGGTGCTACTGGTACGATTACCCAGCGCTACAGCATCAATCGTCATCATCAGCAATCGCTGCGTCATCGTCACCGTTACCAACAACAGTGATGGACCATCGGGTCGGGGGTCGATGTCCTTACCGATCAGGAAGATAGGAAAGAGGAAGGGGACAATCGCCAGCAGTATTAACCACCCCCTGTACCAGTCAAATATACAATAATAATGATTCTGGCGGACATATAACAATGTTTTGGCCCTTGTTACCCTCCATCCCTATTTTAACATTGAAAAGTTTTCAAAATCATTTCAACTCTCCCGCCCCTCCCTGTTTCCCTTCCTTGTTTCCCCCGCTCTAGGACCACCTCCATCTCCAAAATCAAAGAAAGAAGGGTTCTCATAGACTATCACCACGGGTTTTACTGCTACTCGGGAAAGTTCGTCATCGCCATCATCATCGTTATCGCCAAATTCGGATAGTTGAGAGGGCATCTCCCGATCCGACCTCCTCCTCCGCCGACCACTATCTGTTCATCCATCTACTACTACCACTACCACTATTACTACTATTACTACTGCTATTACTACTACTACTATCAACTACTATTACCATTACTGCTATAGTACTACTACTATTGCTATTATTACTGCTGTTACCACTACCATTACTGCTATTACTACTATTGCTATTATTACTGCTGTTACCACTACCATTACTGCTATTACTACTATCATTGCTACTACTACTACCAACTACTATTGTTACTACTATTACTATATACCATTATTATTGTTACTACTACAACTGTCACTTCTGCAACTGGGCTGTGCGGTTGACGATAGAAGACAAGGCAAATATATGCACATATTTCTTCATGCATAGGAAGAGAGTATCGTCGGATGACGATTACGACTATAACTACGACCACCTACCTATCTGTGCGTTCTGTTTCTTCACTAGCAAGAACAGCATTCCAGTAGCAACAACACTTCAACAGTCCTCGGTGCCACCGGTATCCGATTTCTAAATGTTACGGGTGGAAGTTTCGCCACCATTCCGACGATAACTACAGCTATCAACAGTTTTTATCACTGCTTGCTGCTATTATCGCCACTACTTCATTACTTCTATGTCCAAGAAGCTAGCTAAAGTGGGCTTTCTGTTTTGCACGGTCTTTTGACATTGGAAAGGACACTTGAGTCACTTTAAGCAATTATTATTTGCTATCTTGATCTATTTTAATAACAACTACTACAAGAGGGCAGTAAGAGAAATACCACCAAGGAGACGTCCTATTCGACGTCAATTGACGCAACGCAAAAAGAACAAAGGAGGTGAAGGCATAACAATCGGTTCCCTTCAGTTGCTTGCTTGCTTGGTTGGTTTGGTCTGGCGTTGTCATTGTCGTTGTCGTTATTTTATTGGATACTGAAAACACCCGTCAAACTATCGTCGTTTGTTGGGGTTGAACTGTGGGAGATTGTCCTTATAATAATCCAACCCATTATAATCGCAGTGTCGGTGTCCGTTGTCCGGTGCTCCTACATCCAGTCGGTTGATCAACCTACCATCCGTCGGGGTCCCTGGAAAAAGAAGGAAAGAAGAACGGGACGAAACACGGCAATTGTTGGTGCTCTACAAAAATGCGAGGTAAGCGGGCTACCAAACCAGGTTTCTGGGTCCCATTCATATGGTGTTGAACCTCCCCCGCTGATCCGCTTTCTAACAGCCGTCATCAACTTCACAACATCCCCAGCCTTCTTCTACCATGTACCTCTGTAAATGATACTAAACTAGAGCAAGAGCAATGATATTATTGGTGTATAGTAGTATAGAACACCTTTAAATGATAAAACATCTATACATCTTCTCAAAATATACACATATACCACTATTATATTGCTAAAATCAACCTACTGTGCTCCCTATTTTGCGCCCTAGAATCCTAGATTCCCTGTGAAATTACCATTTAGTTCCTTCTAGGCCACTCTCTTTCTTCTTCATTTTAATGGAACGAAAGACAAAGTTTGTTTGGAATATCACTCCTTTCTAATTCTCGTTTCGAATAAAATCAAAAAGTACCATTAAGGATACCTTAAAAGCAGAATTATTTAAGAATGTATATGGTTGCTGTGATAAAAATGGTTTATATAGCATAACAGTAAAACATTTTTTATCATATCGATAAAAGTATTGCCACCCTTTCTAAGTGAAGTTAGAAGGCTTGAATTATGATAACTCATCAGAAAAGTTTGATTCAAAACAAAACTGTGAATTTATGGCGCGCAACAGTATGCAGGCAAACTAATCAACTATCAGTTCAGAAAGATGATAACAATGCAATTTATTATGATCTGTTGCTGTCTGATTAGTTTGATGCTTGAATGAAAATATTTTCCCATCTTTTCTCGTATCCTCAATTACATCATCCCTTTGTTCAAACTTTATTATCAGCATTTTTGTTTAAATAACAAACGGTATGATATCAAAAAAAGCACTAAAAGCCAAATTGGCAAACTATTCATGCCTTTCTAATTTATTGCCAAATCATTTAACTGATTAAATAATATTAGATACATGATATCAGATTTTTGTGTTCGAATTTCATACATGATGAGATTCTGAAAAACATTTTTTAGTTCCTTTTTATAACATCCATTAATCTTTTTTGATTTTGCTGGAGGCAAATTTCGATAACTATACGTTATTAATTTGATATTTTATTATGGATATTTTGATAAGTTCATCGCCTATTGCAATTTTTTGGTATATTAAAAATTTAAGATTTTGTGTGCAATAGTTTAGCATTTCTATTTATAAATTCTTTTAAATTTATGATATTCGGTAATTGTGTTAATAATGTGTTATCAAGAGCATTACAAATAAATTGTTTGATAGCAATATAGAAAAATATTCGATGACCTAAACTCTACAAAAGATGATCCTTTGAGGTTATCTATACATGCCGATACTGTGGTATAGAATTGTTGCTGAAGAAAATTTAATATTTTACCATTCAATTTAGCTAGTTCAACAACTAAAATATCGTTAATTACTGGAGGACGAGCTGTTCTTCAATTCTCAATTCTTAGAGAGATTTTTACATTTAAAAAGTAAATTACTGATTCACGAATAATGCTTCAGTTCACTTTTTTTAAATTTTTGCCAAACTTCTTGTTAATTTGCTCCTGCATGTCACAATATTCCTTTTTGAGATCCGATTCCCTTAGAAATATCATACGGCATTGTTCATTTCTACAACTTCAAAAATTTATTTTTTAAATTTGTAGAAATATTATCGTAATTTAAGTAAAATGTCTTAATACCAATTACAGGTGTGTTTAAAATGCTATGACATTACTAATAATATTAATGTTAATGATCTCTCTCTCTCTCTCTGAATTATATTGATATAAAAATATCATTACTATTTAAATTCTAGGAAATTACTAATCTTGTTATAGATTCTATTATGATTAAGAATTTCAAAGAGCTAAGTGTGAATTTTATAGATCAAATCGTCCACTATGTTGGTTATATCTATTGTCTGACGAAAGTTTTTCATGTTCTTTTCTCTAAGCAATAGATAATTTAAATTTTAATTTTGAAAATATTATTCGATCGAATTTTGCAGCGATGTAAAGATTTGCTGCCCTTATGTGTGCTTTTGATCAATCTGTAGAAATACGCAGCACAGATTTTCATTTACACATTATAAGCTTCAAAATATACAATAAAATAATGTCAAATAAATTCAAACTGAAATTGGCCATTCCTAAAATATTTTTCAAAATGTCTGCATTCAAAATGTGTGAAATTTGAGTATTTCAACTATGCAAGGATTTTTCATCTCTAATATTTCCAATCTCATTAGTTTTTCTCTATCTTTTGTATTACTATTACCAGCGTTCTGTATCGGATTCTTATAATTAGTGCTGATATCTATAGAGTTTTATGATTATATTTACCCAAAGTACCCAAAGCCTAATTAATTACTATATGGTTCTAGCTTAGTAAAGTGATTTGATCCTCCAAATTTCATTTCAATAAAGTGCCTTAGACTGATTTAAAAAAGAAGTAATTTCAACCCAGTTTTAAAAACAACATTCGTGTTTCGCAAGTCTTTGCATTATTCATTTTTGAATTATAGCAGAATTAAATGAAATTAGCTAAGTAATTTTAAAAATGATCCTTTTTTAGATTTTTTTCACTTAATTCATTCGTTCACTGCAATTTATGCAAATGGAAATTTGTTGCGAAAAATAGTTCTTTTTTCAAAGCAACGAATAGCATATTTTCTTCAATTTCTAAAAGTGAACAATAATCGTCGGAGTATTTCTTGAAAATTCGGAATAAAAAATTTTTTTTGTTATTTTCCCATCCATTTTCAATTTTTCATACAACGTATGTGATCTTTGTACACATCTCTCAGATCGTATTCACTTATAAACTCTAAGGAAGACACAGCATGGGACCCAGAAATGTTTGAAAAAATTGAAAACCAGGTTGCAAACAACACTGATTTTGTTTGGTTAGTTTCAGCACAAATTGAAGTGATTCCATGTAAAGTTTGTGGTGACAAATCTTCTGGAGTACATTATGGCGTCATTACCTGTGAAGGATGCAAAGTAAGTCGAAAATTATCAGGAACTCTTTCTTCATTTCAGTTTTTCTCGGCATCTATATAATTTCCTATGAATAATAAGAATTTGAAATATATTAGCTTGTTTTAAAATAATAGAATGTGCACAGCCAGAAAAATCTGTTCTCTTTTAAAATTTTATAAAAAATTTATAATAATGATGATCTTTCGGATATTAACTTGCCAGAATGCTTAATTACGAGAAAGGAATCATAAAATTGTACTGGATTTTCATTTTTTTTTTCTACAAAATTATTAGGAATCTTAAAAAAATCGCTAAAATTTCGAAAAGAGTCAAAATTGTCTAATTCACATCAAATTGATTTTTTTTCTAATTAAAAATGATTTCTAAATTTTTTAAAAAATGAAATAATTTATTGAGAAAAAAAATTTTATTAGTATTTATTTTTATCAATCAGCAGGATCAGTGCTGTTGTTGATTGAAGTAATGAAAGATATAATTCATTCATACGGTATGAAGAATTTCTGGGATGATACTCTTGAAAGTTTTGCAACGATGATAATGAAATTAATATTAATATGGCAAAAATAAATATAAGTGGGGGAGACAAAAGATTTTGATTATTGAAGAAAAATAGTTCTATTCAAAAATCAATTTGTTTTGTAAAAACGTGATCTATTTGGTTAGTTTATTATGTGTCAAGTATATTTTATTTTTTGATTTCTGACTTGCAGCATTTTGACAAAGTTTCATCTCCCAGTCATCCCCTCGCTTTTGTACTAGCGAATTCAAATTTCATATGAATGTTTCAAATTTCAAGTCGAGGAGAAGATCCTATACCCATATGATGTTAGCAAACATGTACAAAAGTCCCACATTACTAGAAATTACTGGAAGTATTGATTACAATTGGTAATCATGATTCTATTGATGTTAACTTTATTTGTTTGTTAGCAAATTATCATGGAAAAATTCCTATCTGTTTTGTGAGCTTTTAAATTATAATTAGGAGAGTCTTTTTTGTCTTAATTTATTAGCAACTTCTTTTGGAGCGTAATTGATAGTATATAGAAATGAAAGCTAGGAAAGCAGCAAACACCATTGTTACAGGGATTTTTTCGGCGTAGTCAATCGACGCTCAACAATTATCAGTGTCCCAGACAACAGAAATGTATCGTTGATCGGGTAAATCGGAATCGATGTCAGTACTGTCGCCTAAAAAAATGTTTGGAACTTGGAATGAGCCGAGATGCAGTGAAATTCGGCAGAATGAGTAAGAAACAACGTGAAAAAGTGGAAGATGAGGTGAAAGTTACATTTGTCTTTTTGAGAAATTTTTTTTTCTTTTATTTTCTTTTTTAAATTAAATTTGATTAGAATCAGATAAAATTCCAAAATTGGATACAATAATTCACCTCATCTGCTTCATTGAGAGTCGTCACAAGTGTTCATTTCAAGTTGGTTAAACACAGTTTTAATTACAAAATGAATTGAATTTATAACAATTTCTTTGCAATCAAATTTTAGTTCTTTGGTTAAAAACTTCGTTTCATAGTATTTCCATTAGTTACGGATTTTAAAAGTGCAACATATCTTACTTTTATAGAAGCTAGTCGCTCATTTTTTCTATCCTTCCACTACTTTTTGCAACATTTGCAATCCAATAAGCTGAGATAAGTTTTGTTGGAATAACAGCTAAGAGCTGCAAACTTGATTGATTTATTCAAATAAAACGATAACCTGTAATTGTTAGTTGTAACTCATCTTTTATTTTTAATTGAAACTTACAACCAGATGGAATTTCAATTCAAAATTACATTTTCAACAAGTCAAATTATCACTTCAATGTGATTATTGTTGACAAGTCAAGGACATTTGTAAGTGTGCCTATTCCATTAGTTACGGATTTTAATTCCATTCCTCTTCTTTCTTCCCTTCAGTGAAGAATAATATAATCAAAACAAATAGCATTTCCATTTGCAAATCATCTTAATTACCAAACTATTCGTTATCAGCAACCAGAATAGGTACACTTACAAATATATTTTTCTGTCATTATGATGTAATTTAACTCTAGCTAAGACATTAGTGTTGCATTCCAAAGTGTCTGGCATGCAGTAACAATAAACTAAACTTAAAAAAATAGCCATTTTACTTGCTGCGTATAACTATTATTATTTTATTACACTGGCTACTATTAGCCTGCCATTTGCGCATATTTTGAGCACCTATAGGGGATTATAAGCTGTGTCATCATAATTGCCTATATTGTAGGTTCGAATGCACAAACAAATGGCCGAAGTTCAAGGAATCGCTTATTCACCGTACAGTGAATATTCGCCTCCGGCTCCGATACATCCAGCCGCTGCTTACAGTAATAGTTACGAGCCATCCGTAGCTTATGCTGCAAGTTCTTACACAACCAGTGCTGCTAGTTATGCGGCAGCTGCACCCGTTAGTTATCCTTCTGTTCAGGGACAAGGTTACTCAATCGCTCAGCAGGTAATCCAATAATTTAATTTAAAATTTATTTTTTAATTTTAAACGTCTTTTTTCTTTATACTATTTTGTGTGAATACAGATTTAAAATATTCTTTGAATGATTTTTTGTCTTATCAGCAGTACTATCCTCAGCATAACCAAAGCCGATATTTACTACAATCTATCAATCTACCATTAACGACTGGAATATACTATGCTCCACATATTTACTATCAGTGATCGATTTCGACAAAAAATTCCTCGTTTTACAGGCAGCGGTACCTGCTCCTAGTGGTGGTTATCCTCAACGGACCGTCGGTGCTTCTCAGCCTGATGAAGATTTAATTGCGGGTGTTACGGCTGCATTTGATTCAGCACATGGTCCTGTTGCCGTCGCAGCGACAGATCGATTGGTTGCTGCATCAACAAGTACTTTTACCGAGCAACAGTATCGCAATATGGTGAGTATCCCTAATCATTTCCGATTTTTTCATGAAGCTGACAGTCTGACTAGAATCGATCATTTTCATTCAATCGGTAATCTATTTTTAAATATTATGTATGTAAGTGGTATAATATTGAACCAGACATAGGTTTTTCGTGAGAATAATTGGACTGCTTTCTCGAAAAATTAACACTGATTTATAAGAAAGTTTTTCACAAATAAATTTAGCAAGGGATGCTTATATATATGAAGAAAGTGAGGAATGATGTGTTACAATGAGCAAATCAGCAGTTAGCAAAATTTTTTTCAAACTTTCATAAATCTTAAATACATGCTAAAAAAAATTATATGTCTGCAAAAGCCGTTGTTACCAATTCTTTCAACTGATAAATATTACTCAGTTCAAATAAAAAGCAAGACTGCGAAAATATGACGAAAGAAAATTAATTTCGCTAACTTTTTCCCAAATCAATTATCAGTTATTTTGTATTGTCTTCTCAAGAAGTTTAAATTTGTTGCTGTATTCACTGCATTTTATTATCAGAAAAACAGATCTATTCAGTTCGTCACACTTGATATGAAAGTTATGATGTTAATGAGACCAGTCATCAACAAGGATTATCCAAATAAATTGGTTTGGTGACTTGTATTATATTCTTCATTGCTATAAAAAGGATAATATTAGGCTGAATCATAATGTAATGCTAGTAATTAATGGTATGGGTCTTTTGGTTACTTTACTTTAAAAACTAGACAAGTTTATCAAATATTTGCAGTAATCATTCAGAGTTACAAGAAATGCAGCAGAGAAAGATACCGCTGTCACATGACACCGAAATCAATATTGACTTTATATGATACTTCTAACCAAGTATAAGCGCTGATCCATCATTACCATTATAGAAGTCTGAGAATGAAAAACAAGCCACAAAAGCAATGCTTCAAATATTTCAAGTAAAATGAGCATATATTAAACAATTTTTAAATTGCAAATAAGGTATAAGCGAAAAGTTTACATTTATTAGATTCATAGCATGAGAACCAGTATAAATGCCTATCCATCATTTTTAAATCTGTTCTCGAGAACTCTTATAATTCTTATCTTTGCAATATCTACTTTTACCGTTTATTACTACCATTACCTTCTAAATTTTATTGGTTTATATACTGCTGTCGATTGTGAGCTGTCCAGTTTCTGCCAGTTTCGGTCATGCATCTCTCTCAATAAAATTCAAATGAAATGTCCTTGTGCCATCATCGAGAGATGATAGAAGTTATGGAATTCATCTAAAATGAATGAGGTTTTAAGAAAATTTGTAGAAGTTTAGAAAAAGAATTATAGAAGAGGAGACAGAAGCCTAGAATGTTCCGTTATTGTTTTCTTAGCTATTGAACAATGCTTCAGATATTTCTAAACTTGACACAAAAAATGTTAACGCTGTAAATAGATTTATCAATCATTGAACAATCAATCAGTCGATACTGTTGATGATGGACTGATTTATAAGATTCTCGTTAGCGTAGTTTATTTGAATTTAGTAAAATGAATGTCTTGTAAACTCCGACATCCCGCCAAAAGTGACCCAAAAAAGAATGAAGATTTAACGATGGAAATGGAATAATTGTTGATAATTTTGATTCGTACAAAAGATCTACCTGGTACAAGGATGTTTTCAGGGTGGCTGTATTCAATTGAAAACCAATCATTAATTGTCACCTTGAAAGGACAGCAGGAGGTGATCTCTAATAGAATTTTAGATTGTACGAAAATAATTGGCTATTGAACATCATTTCAGATAAACAAATGAAATCTAATCTTTTTTAAGCTAGAAACTCATTTCATATTTTCCATTAGGAAATATGAAATGAAAGGATGAAACATCTTCAAGTATTAAAATTATAAAAACATCCAAACAAATTTAATTGCAATGCACTTCTCTCCATCCGGACAAGCATGATGCGAAATTAATTATTCATTAGTGGAATATATTGCTCACTGATAATTTGTAGTGGAATAAATGTGAGAAAGAATGCTCTCCAATATTAATTTACATCATTTTAATCAAGTTGAAGAATATGCATCTAATGATGTTTAAGCTTTTTTCTCTAATAAGATTTTTGTAAAAACTGTCATTTGAGTATTTTCTCTCATTATCTGTCCAATCTCTCAGTTTCACATTTTCATATAATTAAAAAAATCTTTATTTATTATCTTTGCATTGCTGAGAGACCAAATATCTCAGTATTTTTTTCATTTATAATCTCGCTATTTTGAAATTTTTTGGCTAGATATATTTTCCAATCAAAAGTTTAGAATAGGTTCGATGCATGGAAGAAATTTGCTGCAGAGCTGACACGAATAATTCAATGCATTATCGAATTTGCTAAAATGGTAGAAGGTTTTATGCAGCTGAGTCAAGAGGAGCAAATTGCACTGCTGAAAGGGTGTGTTTTCGAGCTTTCGGCAATTGTCGTTACCAGGCATTACAATCCTGAAACTACCTCGCTGATTCTCAGTCGAGAAGTCTTTCCAGCTTCTATTTTTCGGCCTAGCGAGCAAGCCGAATTGAACTTTTTTCTTGGAGTAAGTTTTACATCAAATTTTTTTTTCGATGGAAAATTTTGATCTAAGTGCGTTTACTTCAAGCAATTAACATTGCAATTGTCGTATAATTATCGAAAAATGTTTTCGATTTGCAGATGCACAGTTGCATTCATGAATTAGCCCAATTGCGATTGACGAGCACAGAGATGGGTTTGCTATCTGCCTGGATATTGCTGGATCGTTCTTCACTTGGACAATATATGATTGAACAATTCAGGAACTGTCTGCAGCAACAGATCGCAACCAGAGTATGCTTGAATATTCAGATTACTGTTCATCTTAACATATGCAAATTATAAAATTTCTATAATTCTGTGCCAACGAAGAATTATCAAAATTCACTTATTTACGGGATTTTATCTCGATCATTCTTTCAGATAGCTGATTTTGGTCCACTGATGCAAAAATTATGTGAAATAATACAACGCTTACGTGGACATGCTCAAGAACATATTCGCCTATTGGGACAACTATTCGTCACATATCCACAAGCAATGGAGAAAGGTGCACTACCGGATTTGTATAAAGAACTCTTTTCACCACCTTCATCATGAAAGTTTAGTGCCAAGAAAACAACGCTAGCAGAGTTCGATCTAATCGGTGTATAAGAATGATTTACGCTGCCTTCAACGATAAAAATTATAAATAAATTTGGTATTTTTTTATGCAAATTCATAGAAATTGTTTGAAAAACGTACCGATTTCTTATTTAGCCCTCTCATCGAAAATCGAAAATTTAAGATTAAGTTTGTGTCCCCATGCTATTATCTTGACTCGAAAAATTCTTATGTTCTAATTATGATTCACTTAGTTGTTGTATAAAAAAATTGGACACTTTTGCTATTTTAAGTTCGGCTATGCGGAAGCTTTATTTCATTTTTGAGAGAAGTAATTATGTTTCACTTAATTTTATATTTAATACTCCTCAATATATATTTCAAGGAAGTGAGAAGCTTTTTTCTACTCCGAGCGACGGGTAATATTCCTAACAGAAAGGCTAATATTAGCAAATTGAAATTGCTGTTAGAAAAAGCTTAGAAATTTATGGCTACATTAAATATGTATTGGATAATGGAGAAAATATGTTATACTATTTTATATTTACTTTCAGCAGTATTACTGGTGCTCAGTGTAAGTATGCTTGAAAATAATTATTTTAAAAATTATTACTTTTTGTCTAAGAGATTTTCAATATTAAATCTTTCATCCATAATGATACCAAAAATTAATACTTTACTTATTATTAACTGTCTTTCGGTTGGTGATTGATTGATTGCTTATTATTTGCTTTTTTGAATAAATCGCAAACATAGCAAACATAGCTTACTGGTGAGAAATTCCAACTACAAACATTTTTTTGATAATTCCTGGAATTCTGTTATTTGGTTCAAGAAATTCCCGAAAATTTGTTCTGTATTTTAAAAACAGAACTAAGGAACTTTATCTGTGATTTTGGTGATATTTAGTTAGCTCTAGATTCAGAAATCCTAATTTTGCTAGTACTTTCCTCTTACTTAAGATTTCATCAGTATTTCTGCATTCTTTGAATTCTGATTTCATTATTCATTTATTGACCACAAAATTTTATTAAATTTTGATCATTTAGCAAAAATTCTTTCGCTTTATTAATTGTTCAGATAGTTAAATTTTCATCTATTTCTTTCTTCTTTCAATTTTTTTCATTCTCTTCTTGGTACGATCTCGAGTAAATGTGGTCAGAAAAATATCTAAAATATCTATATTGGTGAATATTAAGCAAATTTAAATTTTGAATCCGATTATAATTGCTTAAGGAATTCGTTTTACTATCTAAAGTGACGTAATGCTAAAAATGTGTTATCGATTGATGAGCATAAATTAGTGCAAATTAAAAGAAAACTTATTTCATATTTATTCATAGTTAGATGAAAATTCCACTAAGTCCTCATAATATCTTTCTCTATGTTTCTCCTATGTTTTAAAAAAATTTTTCATTGCAATCTGTGCAAATCGGAAATGATCATTGAGATTCTACTAATGGAAAATGGTTAAGGGTTGCAGCTGGCACAGAACTTTTATCCTACTCTTTTGAATGATTTCTCAGTGGAATATAAATTTTCATCAAATGCTGCTATCAGTTGTTTTCCGCTTCTCATGATGCAACTGTCAAATCTGGATACAGCAGTAATTTATTATTATTATGACAATATAGTGATGATTGATGACGGAATTTTTCTCAGATTAATTGAATTATTCACTTCCGGAAATTTGAGCTTCAAGTCAGAAATTTTGAATATATATAATTTTATAAGGAATAGGGAAGGAAACTTCAACTTATCCTTTGTTAATTGAAATACTGTCTCTCATCCCATTCTGTGCAATATATGAAAAATCATTTTTTTTCAATAAAAAATACAAATTTTGTGTTGTGTTTCAAGCATTACACTTTTGCCTTTATAGTTGCATCAGTGCAAATGCAAATGATTTTCCGTCTGATATCCAATCACTTCCGAAATATTTCCTTCGGAAATTGCTGTTAATTATGGAAAGTGATGATGCTAACGAAAACAATACAATTGAATAATAGTGATTATTTGGATGGATACTTGAAGGAACAGACGAATTTGAAACTTCAAAAGTTACATATAATTAATTGATTACTGAATGATACAAAGATAAAAACGACAAGATCAAAATATTAGCATAAGGAGTTCAGTATCAAGAAGATGAAGATTGGTCTGAAGGAATTGAATTTTTTCTTTTTTTTAAAATAGATTAGTTCCTTTAAAACTTTACTGCACCATCACAATTTTAATAAGGATCATCTTTCATTTGTACTGTGAGTGTGACAATGCCCTAAGCCATGAATGCTTTTCGTATTTCAATTCATATCATGCCACTTCGTTGTTTTTTTTTAAAGTCCACGAGAGCAGCTTATGAATTTTTTTCCCCCATACTTTTCTGGCTTCGTTTTCTTTATTTTTGATATATTTTGGAATTTTTAGTATATTTTCTAAACCTCACCAGGCTTGAATCAGTTAATTAACCAAAAGCGAAGTGGTACAAATCATTTTTACTTATGTCTTCCATGAAAACATCCAGAAATTTCCTGAAAATGTTTTTTTTTTTGAAATTCGAAAAAGAATCTTAATTTAAAGTCTTCAATCTTCGGCCTTGTTCCAGATAACAAAATTAAAAACAATTGTCTAATTTTTAATCCGATAAGAAAATTTTTAATCCGATTAGAATTTTGATACTATCTCTAAATCACTGAATCAGTTTCCATATCGATCGTTTGTATAAATTGGTGATTTAAATAGAAAATTTGGAAGAAAATATGCGTAATAGAATCTGGTAATAAAACAGTAAAGATTTTTTTCTTATTCCGCCGAATAAATTGTTAGAACTTAATCAATGTATCTCGGATATTTTTCATTATAATTAGTTGGTTTGTTCGTATTATGTATATAGATAGTTCTTTCAAAATGCAATGCCCTCCTATTATATTGACCTGAGTAATCACTCATATATCAATGATAATGTGAAGTGTTTGATATAAATCATAATAAATTTTTTTGTCTGCAGTTCTCTTCGTTTATAATTTAAATTTTTCTCGACGAATAAAGTAACAAACAATAATGTTTGTGTCGATCTTTATTACAATGGTTTTTTCGTTATATTAATTATTAGATAGTATAAAAGATTGAGTGTATTAGAATTTTCATGAGGAATTTCACTAAATTCAAATCAAATCTTATAGAAACTACTTCATGCTTCGTATATAGAAATTTTCTTCATAAAAGAGAAAAAATTTTTGATTTTTTTGCGATGTAGAGATCTGTAGAATCAATAGTGTGTAGTTAATACGAGAAACTTGATTGAAATAAAAGTTGAAAAAGAGCATCACTTGGCTATGAAGACCGATTGCTGAATTTGATAGTCTATTCCGAAAAATATCATGTGCCAATATCTTCTGTTAATGATGAATTAAATTTTACAAAAATGGAAGAAGATCATATATTATTGCCATAGGTGAAGAGACCAGAAGGCATATGTGTCACGGATATCTCCGATAATGGAATATTTAAATGCTGCTCATTCCGCTCACGATATTTCAATATTTCATCAAACATTGCAATTAATGTGTCGAACACTGTCACAAATGCTAAAGGTCCGAAACCATGCGTTAACTGTAAGAAATATGTATAAAAGTGATAAGTAAACTGGAAGTGATGATATATATTTGAGCAATATTATTAAATAAAAAATGATCTCCGTCTAAATGTTATGATTTTATTAGTTTTTGCTGAAATAAGTTGTTTTTTGGTTATTAAGTTTGAATGAAATAAGAAATATGATTTACCAATGAAAAATGTGCAAGGCCATGCTGCATAGCAGGAGCAACCAATGCGTTCGGATTCGGTTGATTACCAAATACTGCCCCAGAATATTCACCATTGATAATATCTGACAACTCTTTGATAAATAACCTGAAAAACATAAATGCACGAAAGACATAGTTTCGTCCCTTCTTCTCTTTGACCATCATTTATTACTCTTACAACCTTATATGCTCGATAAAAGTACAACATTCGCTTGGATCGTCTTGCCAAATCATTCGATTGCAAAGAAATTCAGCAATTTGACGTATGGGAAATGCTTTCTCACTAAGAGCCGCAAAATCTTTAGCCATTTGTAGAGCTTCCTCTGAAAAAGCATAATTCATATTTAATTTTTTTGAGAAATTGAGCATTCTGATTGGTGATATCCAGCACTAATATAGTTTTCATGTTAATATTGATATTTGCATTGGAATACTTTAATGATTGTCTGGATTTCAAATTCGAAATTTTGAAATCTTGCCTTCCACTAAGGCCGTCCACGCTGTAACAGTAGCAGCTCTTCGTCGTCCAGCTGGTAATATTAATCCAACTCGTTTCAGACTATCCCGCAGAGTTTTTCCACCGTCTTTTGATTTAGCTCTATGAATTTAGATCAAAATCATGCTGTTAGTATGAAATTACGATCTCTGAATTTCGATAGAGCTTCTTGCAATAGATCTTTGATTATTCAATTGTAATAGATAAATATTAGTGTATATCAATGTACATAAAAAGAACTCTTAGTATCAGTTATCATTATTCTGTTGATTATATTGACAGTGATTAGGGTTGCTAACTTTTATTAATTGGAAATCTTTTAAGGTCTTTTTTGAATCTATTATTTTTGTTAACTTATTTATTAATTTCTACAAACTTTCGTAAAATTCCTCCAAGTAACGAAGCATTCAGGCATTCTGGTGGTGAGATACGCCTATAAATCTCTCCAATTGTGACTTGATATTTTGTCGTAGAACTGAGCAACGATGTTCGACCGGGTACTGCACAGAAAGTTTCTGAAGCAAGTGGAGGCATGCCATGCAATGAAGGCAATGAATGTCCGAAATTACTGCACATTGTACGACTTAAACCAGAATTCACAATCGTTGCTGAAACAAAGAAAATTTGTAAACAAATTTTTATCTGATGAAATATATAACGTAAAAATGTCAAATGAAATTGTATTTTAATAATTGTATATCAAAAATGGTGTGAAATTTACTAACGTTTTGAACTATTGAAAGGAGGTCGAATGAATGATTCAGCTGCATTAAGATTCTAAAATGCACATTTTCAAAAAATTCCAAATTTTAAAGCAGTTATTATCCTATTAGATATTGATTGAATGATTATGTAAAATGATTGGCGCAGTAAATAGTCTTATATTTTATTTTAAGTTTTTCTAACGTTTAAATGAAAAATGTCAACAACAGTACCTGTTGATTCACATTTCGATTCGCTGCTCCATTAGCTATTGTGGTACTTATAGGTATACTGTTACTGTTAACATGTCCGTATGAAATTTCGCTACTGTTAGTACTATTACCTGGTAGCATGCTGCAGCTGACTACATAGTGTGAACTGACTGGTATATGTCCAGTGTAAACTAACTGTAAAGTAATTCGGATTAAAAAATAAAAGTAATATTTGTCTGTAACTACTTGAAAAGTACTAGTACTTTTAATCTTGAAGTTCGGTTAAATTTTAACCTGTTGGGAATGATGATAACAAATGGAATCAGTGGTACATGCAAAACTCCGTGTAATATTATTGAAATTAGTAGTAGTATGACTATGAAACTGATCACCAAAGCCAATTTCGCCCTCTGAAATAAAAATCGATATTTATTTAAAGAAAATTTCAATTTAGATTTTAATTCTTACCAGTAATACAGACATTGAAAAAATGGAAAAATAGAACAAAAAAAAATTTACTTTCATTTTCACTATTTGCATTACGAAATAACGATGATATGGCTTCTACTGCATGAGTTCCAGAAAATGTCTGCAATAAATTACAAATTTTTTAAACATATACTTTAATTTTTAAACATATACTTTTAATCTTATAGTCTCTTGAAAAGTCATTCATTCAATAATGCTGCCCTCAATAATTTAATAGTCATGCCTGATTAAAATATGCATTACTACAGGATTTATCTTCCGGTTCTTCGGTGGCACTAGAGTTATCACCATCGTCATTTTCATCAAAAAAGTTACGCGCCATATCAAGTCCATTGTCTTCTTCAGATGAAGATTGCTTGCTGGAATATTTTTTGACTTATAATTTGTTTCCACTTTTTAATCTAACAAAAAATGAAATCGATTTTGTTTATCACCAAAAATAAATGGTTGCTATGCTTACCGTATCTGTTTATCTGAAATATCCGAACTGAATGGTAAATTTTGTTTTTTGGAGCAATGTTTCGCATTGAATTTGCTGTTAGAGTATTGATCCAAAGGCGGACTACTGCAATCTTTGCTGTGACTATGCTTAGAATCAAAATACTTCCGATCATCCATTTAGAAAAATTATTAAGTGTCTTGATATCCTGATGAAGTCGTGTTCGATGCTTTACAGAGCCGCAATATATATAGAATTAAAATCTAACTGGAATGCTATAAAGTTATTTGACATTTCTCACAGCTCTCTTCCTATTCTTTGATTCTCTTGTCGTTGATTGGTCGAGAGCACCAAATTGATACCGTATTCTTGAAATGCTTCGAAATCGATGCAAAAATTACAAGAGAACTTGATTTCAGTTTTCATAAACATTAGGATCAGTTAAATTTTTGAGAGAGAATAAGAGATACGGCTCTTCTAATACACTTTGTTGATTGGTTAGATTTTATTAAATCATATTCGCTTATTATTTAATTATCGTAGTTGCATTAGTAAACAATTAAGTAAATTTAATTATTAAAAGGGTAAATAAAGTAAGGTACGGTTATTAATACATATATTGGAAGATAAATAATGCAAGTATAAAATCAGTTGATATTTGTCGCTGAAATTTCAGAAAGACTAAATGGGTTTTGCAAACAAGAAAACCAAATCCGCAGACTGCACATAAATTTATGCAAAGACGGTGACAACAGCTATAAATTGGACGCTCATGTAGGTTGGCTTAATCTCTCTCTAGGACACGAACAGCCCAGCTCCATACACCCTTCATAATTAATAAGCAATTTATTAAGCTTCTTCTGCATCTTCTTCAATATTATTTTTCATATTTCATCAGACATACTTGCGCAAATCTCCCATCTACGGTAGTTTCAATAGTTTGAAATTATCCTCAAAGAAATTCAATAAAATTAATTGAAATTTGGAGAAGTTTTTAGTTCTGAAAACAGAAATAGAAGAGCTTGAATGTTTGCTAAATCATTAGTTAAGTCTGAATAGAAATTGTCCTGATTTAAACATTGATGGATTTGGTTTTTTTTTCATTCTTTTGCTGAATATCACACCGATCTTAAAAGAAACAAACGCTGAATATCCCACCTGCGCAAAAGAAATAAATTATATCGCCTTCGAATACGAAATCGAACTTTAAATAAGAAACAAGTAACACTCGAATTTCTTTCTTTCTTAAAACCGCAATGAAAATAGGAATTCGGGAAATGGAACTTTATGTAGGGAAAATCAAAAAAAGATAGATTCAGTAGTTTCCTAAGACAATAACCTCAAAGATGAGTGTAAGAAGAAGGCGAGAGAATAGATATGCCTAGGGGCGATAATTTTCAAATCTAATTTGCTTGGCGATAGAATGGCAAATAATGAAATCTGACAGGTCAGTAATTAAGTTCTAGCCATTGTTTATCTTGCTACCATAAAAATCTTTTAATGTGGCTTTAAGCTTTAAAAAATCGAAGTCCAGAAATATTAATATCACGACTAAGTTTGGATGTAGTGCGAGAGAAGGAAAAATGATATGAGGGTAATAGAAAGGCGTATGGGAGTTGAAATGGGAAGAATAGAATAATGTAGAAGTCTTCTCCATTTTAAAACTTTTTTTAAACATTTGTGTCAACAGTTGGTTGAAATCGGGCAGCTCGAAATGACTATAACATATCTCACCAAAAGAATTTTAGTTACTCACTTTATCGAGATCTACTGGACTTGTTAAAGATATTGTATATTATCATCATTATTCTATATTACATTAAAATTTACTATCATCTATTTTTTCAAATTTGAATAATATACATCATCTAAAATAAAATTCTGTCTATTAGATTTTCTAGAAATTTCTTAATTTTCTTCAACTTTCTATGAAACATTTTCAACGATGACACTAAGTGTTCATTTGATTTTTACAGCTTTGATATTAATTTTATTTGTACTTAAATTTATTTCTTAGAATTTAATTTCATGTATCGCTTAACAAACGATGGAAACTTTTAATCGATCTTGTTAATATTTTATTTTCAGTATTTATTTTTTATTATTTTACACCATCGAAGTAACAGATCAGTAACAGATCTGGAAAACATCTTAATCTTTATGTTAATTTGGCCATACAAGGTAATTATTAAGCTATACAAAAATAAATCATGCTTAATATCACTAATCTTTTCTATGGACTGTAGAAATATAAAAACCTGTTGAAATCACAGGTAGAAATGCATGAGAATATCTTTTCATGTTAGTTGTATGTATCGCATATATAGAATAAATTGCACGACCTTATCTAACAAGGATTGAAATTCACCAAGCTTATAAAATCATAATGATATGTTGATAACGATATAAATACGATATGCATGATGATAATATGGCTTCTTCGATGATGTTACTTTTGAATTTGTTTTATCCTTACATTTCTCTAAACCATCTTCATACTGCTAGAACTAACATCACGTATTCTCAATTTGAACAATTAGCAATGAGTGAATATATTTTGATTAGCTGCCGATTGAAACAATTGATTAGTTGAATTCATTAAGATTAGTCAACCTTTCAGAATTCATTTGTAAAAAGCATCATAAACATACACGCAAATTACTACTTTTCATGTTTTTTTAAATATCATATATATGTATATATAAACATACAAATTTCGATTTGGATTTTTTCTATCTTAAATTTACAATGTAGCAGTGAAATGAGAAACTAAATTTGTCAAAAAAATTGAAAAATTAAAAAAGAATTGAAGGAATTCTAAAAACTTGCACAATTTTTGATAGGTAATAAATGAATATTTATCCCTTTTAACGCAGTTATCAGAAGGCCACTTGCTATAGCTTATCGAATGCATTACCTTCGTCGTCAGCGTTACGACAAATACTGCTAATAGTTGCGACGAGATCTAGATGCTCCTTTTATCTTGTCTGCAAAATCAAATTTTTTTCCTTTGAAATAATTGATATTCAATTATTTTTTGAAATAAATGGAGATTTACACAGATTTTCTACAATTACACGGATTTTTCTCTCTAAATATTTGGATGAGACATTTTACGAAATGTTTCGCGTCCAAATTTTTGGAACTTCGCTATTTCATTTCAAGAATAATGAATTGGCTTCGTAAAGAAAGCGAAAAGTTATTGATGTCTATTTGCTTATTAAATAAGAGAACAGTTAGAATTCACTTTTGAGAAACTAATCGCAAACATTGCATGATCTTTAATGATGATGGCGATATATTGAATGTTGCCTTATTGCGATTGATATCTTCAGAATTGAGAATTAAATAAGAATGTAAAATTCACAACTATCTTTTTTGATTTAAACATTTGTAATTTTTAGATTAGAGTTGGGCGCTTCAGCATATAAAAACTAACTATTATAACATCTGTAAACAAATACCCAATTTTTTTAAACTCGTACATTTTAAATTTTTCTTTGAATAGTACAAAAAAAATTGTTTATCTTATTGACGTTATAAGTTATCGAATAGCCAAGATTTGAAATATTTATTTGTTTATTTATTTTTTCCATTTTTTGTTTTGAACCAAAACAAAGATTGAACACAGTATGCCACAATGATATCAAAAATCAACGTAAGAGAAACAAAATGACATTGTTCATTTTAACTATTTGGTGCAAAATTCCATATCACCAATTAATTGTTCAAGTTTATTGCATTACTGCTCAATGAACATGCAACTGATCTTGCCTGATTCTATGCATTTTATTAATCTTTGTTATTTACATAATTTACAATTGTTTATTTTGAAATTAAATTTTATTTCTATTCAATTTCAGACATCAACTTCACACGCTTCTCGAAAAAGTGACAATAAAACAAATTATAAATATACAGTTTTCTTCATGTAAAGAAATATAGAATTACAGTAAACTTTGCGTAACAAAAAAATTAAGTGAACAAGAACGGTTTTGTTGTCTAAATTTTATTATTTTTAAAATCGTCTTTAATAAAATTCTCCTGCTCTTTTTTTCGCTCACCTAGAACTTTAAGTGATAATCTATCTGCTAATAAAATAAACAAATAAAGATAATCTATCTGCTGGAATTCAAAGGCTCATATATTTTAAAAATGACCATATTTAGCATTTGTAATTTTATTTAAAAAATAGAAATGCATATACATTTTTCTCGTTGTAGCTATCAGAAAAATTTTATTTTGCGATAAAAATAAAAATACTTTTTACAAGATATCAATTAATATATAAAACTTCTTGCCAGATATGAAATAATTAATCAAGAAGTGAAAATAATTTCGAAGGAATTGAAGAATAATGTCGAAGTGTTACTTTTATTTTTTAAAAGTATAAATGAAAATTTTATTGTCTTTAGCATTTTCCAAAATTAGCATTGCTTAATTATGTTATTTACTCATCTTTGTGATTACCGAAAAACTACTATACTAATCTTTGAGATTACTGAAAATGCTTGGCACAATCCTTATAATGTTAAGCGTATGGTCGATATACTGTTGACCAAGCCGTGTGTTGACCTTATCGATATCAGTTGAACTTAAAATTCCATTTAATACTTTCATTGATCACTTGGGTAAATCATAATCGCTTTTTGTCAACTAATTTTATAAATATGTATTTCCATCTTACTCAAAATCTCTATGAAATATATATGTTGAAATTATGACGTATAGTTTATTTGTTTCCATATACATTCTTAGTTTTTCAATTTTTTGGAAAAATTGTAATAGAAAAGAAAAGGAAACATATTTTTCTTTTACTATCATTCTTTTACTTCTAATGGTATGGCAAAAAATATTTGCGAGTTTATATTACAGGAAAGGAAAGAAAATTTTACCGATGAAATTGAAAAATTGTCTTGAAGAATTATCACAGCAGTCTTCAGCATTTTTTGTTAATTCAGTTTTCTAGAATGAATTAAATTCATAAATTTAATTATCCTTTTTTCAGAACTAATCAAATTCATAAATAATTAAAAAACTGATTTCTTCTTTCTTTTTTAGTAAAGTGCTTTTGCCATGCAACGAAAAAATTCTGGTTTTCTTATTTTTTTATCTTTTTTTCATATTAAATAGCAATAGGAATGAACATGAAAAGAAAATGATAAAAATATGATCAATATCGATTCAGTTATCGTAGAAAGTCTTTCTTATAGTCTTATCTTCTGGAATACAAAATAGACAGATATATTTGTCTATTGATTTTCAAAAACACTTCGGAACGAATTCTAAAATTCTAAAATTTATCATTTTTATACAATGATTCAGTGATACTGAGCTTCATTTTGCCTGCAAGAGAGAAAAATGCAATAACAATAAGCTATGTCTAATATAACTAAGAGTTCTAATTTTCTTGTTCAATATAGTCTCAAACATTTCGAGGTTTGATATTAAATGACAATAAGAACCATCCATCCTTTATCACATTAAATCATGAAAAGATAATTTTCAAGAAAATTCAGCTGCCGCCAAATAATAACATAATTGAATTATATCTTTTTGGAACTATATGCATCTCTGTAAATTTATAAATCAATTCTGGACTCTTGAAAGTATTGACAAGAACATTTTTAAAAAATATCTCAATCTGAACATTTTTTGTCGTCGATATCATCATCAAAGCGATTTTCTAATTTTGGAAATATGCCATTACAATAAACTTTTTCACTTTTTATGATAGTAAATATTCTTTATTGTCTCAAAAAGATGTTTATTTTTATTATTATCCAATTTTCAAGATAACAAAGATGATACAAAAGAACTGAACTTACTTCAAACAAATGAAATGAAGATAGAAAGAAAGAAAGAGAAAAAATGAAAAAGCAGGAATTGAATGATCATTTATTTACGAAAAGTTAAATAAATATGATTATTTCGAAAGTTTTAGCAAGACATACTAAAGAAATGAAACATATGCGTTGAAGGAATGTTTTTTAAGTTTAAATTCGATTGAAATATATCGTTCGACTACGGTAAACTGGCAGTTTTTTTTTCTATTTTAATGCTGTTTTAGAAACTAGCAAACCATTGTGATCCGCAAATATCTTCTAAGGGACTTTCTGAATTATTAATTCAATTTTTAGATCTTAGAATTCATGTTAACTAAATATGACTTAAATTTTCAAGTCTCCAGTTTAAAATTGAATAAATTTTAAATTGTTAATTAAGTTATCATAGAGAACTTCAAAAAAGCAACGCTTATTTGCTTCCAATTGTCCGCATAAAATCACTACACAAATGTCTTTTACAGTAGATACCAGCTGATCAACGACAATTTTTTGCAATTTGTTCCTTATAAAAAAAATAAAAAAACGTGTATTGGTGTAAAATGGAATTTTGTCTATGCAAATTTCTTTTTTCATCTCCAAAATTGCCACCGGCATTAACAAGAACTGAAAAATGTTCTCCTTGATGACAATCTCTTTTTTTATGTATTCTTTTGTTTGTTTAACTTAATAAGATTTTATTTCACATTCATTTTTAAGTTTTTTTAATTAGAAATTTTTATTGAATTTCATAGAACTAAAGTTTAAATTGTAAAATTTTTGCAATCTGTTTGTTTTAATTTCCTATCTGCAACAATGCGTTAGCAAATTGATGGGCTATTTGAAGAGCATGAAATTCAAAAATTTTCGACGATAAATATAACGATAATAATTACGAATGAGTCATGGATTATTCTTCCTGGCATTTATGATTTCCTGATGCGAATTAGAATCAGCTGAATCTTGGATTTTAATCATTTGTCACTACAGTTAAGACTCAAGCATAGTCAGCCAAGCATCGATCTCCTTCATACACCTTTCTTCGACCTTATAATTCAATTCACAATGATATGAAGTGGTTTTATTATACAAATTTTAATAATTCCAGATAAATACAAAGAAAAAATATTAATATTATTGTCATGAGTACTTTATACGGTTTTGTTGTAAGAATTATAATTTTGTCGTTATTACGTAAAATCTTGGTTTCAATATCATTACTGTAATTTTTATAATCGTTGAAATTTTCAATTTACTCATCAAACTTCTTTTATGAATGTTTGTTGACTGTTCACACAAGTGGTCATTTAATATTAGAAATCGCTATTAAATCTTTGAGAAAATAGAGACAATTGCGTATAATCATCCCCGCTTCTATTTTTTATGATTATTCCAGATCACACTGATTATTATCAAATAATAAATTCGATGTAAGTCTAAAAGGCTTGAATTCAATTTTTAAATTTTCTTATGTTGACTCTTACTGCTCATCTTATTTATTGACAGTTTCATTTTTTCCACAGTTTTGAAAGCTATGCAACTTAAAAATTAAACATATGTTCATCGATTTATAAGGGAATTAAGAGCACATCAAAAATTATTTTTAAAATAAATATTTTTATTCATTTTTTTTAAACTTATTTCTCAACATATTTTTTACTTTTAAAAAGTCGGAAAAGTTGAAATAATATAATGCTTTCATTTTTTTAAAGATAACTTTGCTCATCAACTTTTCAAATTTCCTTTGCGTACTTTATTTGATTCAGCCTGATTGGTGTAAATCACATGCATTTTCATATCATACTAATGTATTTGTTAGTCGTTATGTATTACCATTTATTATACCACCATATCAATTGATCACAATATATTTTTATTTTCAAATTTTGCAATAAATTTTCTCTAAATAGTTGAAAACATTTCGTCAAATTTTTTTTTACATCTTGATAGATCAGCAGTATTTGAAGTGAATTGAATGTTGGACGGTTTCAGTGACCTTACCGATATTTTCTACTATATAAAAAATTGCATAGTTCATCGAAATTAAACAATGTTAGGGAAACAATCATTGATTCTCAGATTGTATATTTGGAGATGTGCTGATGTTAATAACATCATTTATGCATGTAATAAATGTCATTGCATTAATTAGTATGCATAATTGCAAAGAGTAATAAATATTTGTAATAATCCTCTCATTATCATATCCAGCATTAATTAGAAAGATATCCTTCCATTCTGTACAATAGATCTGATCATTTGGAATGCATTTAATAATGTATAAATTGCACTTCATGATACATACAACATATATCATCAGAAAAAGCGCCGTAACGCAATTATAACTTTTATTTTCTTCCTTTCTTTTTCAATATTCAATAAACGCTACGAATTCGTTTCGCTTAATTTATATTGCTAGCAATTTTTTCCACTAAAAACTAAGAGAAGTAACGGGTCATATAGTCTGAAATCATTAATAAATTTCTACTTAATTCAAATTAACACTACATGTCCATTTCATATAAAATTTCTTTTCCTCCCAAATTTAGAAATTGTGATAAGTGAATAATGCTTCTCAAAAATCTCGAATGATTTTCAGATGCTCAGGAACTTAAACGAGTTCCATTAATTCTGGATTAGCATTTGTTCAAAATCTTTTCAATCTCCATTGTTCTTGAGAACATTTAAATGGACTATATATATATATATATATATATATATATATATTTCTTCTTTTCCTATGTTTTCTCTGAATATTGATTGATCAATATTGGACAATCAAAGACATAAATTCATAAGAGGAAAATTATTATTATTAATCGATATCTAACAAATGCTGTCACATATGAAGCATTCCATAAAAAATATTAAATCAGACTGTTCTTGGTTTTTAAACAAATAATTACAAATTTGTGAAAAATATGCGAAAGCCAAATATTTCGCAATTTATTGTATGTTCAAACTTTCATCCCGCATTTTTTGCTAATTTAATTGAAGCCTGAAATAACAAAAAGTGCATAGAAGGAGCTTATTATTAATAATTCACTGAAGACTAGTGATTGGATTTCTCATCGGTTGACCAAAAAAACTTTTACGTCATGAATTAGGTCGGTAAAGATTATTTATTCCTTCCACAAATTTTGTTATAATAAATTGTCATCCTTCAATCCTTTACCACTTCGTTCCCATCTCTTGTCCCGTTTTCCGCATTTCTTCCTTTTTCATGATGGTGCTATCGGAGGCTATATTGCCACCATCTCGAAATGATGTTGTTCAGCTCATTTAATTGGCAGAGGCTATCTCACCTTAACACAGGTATTCTTTTCATGCCAATTTTCTTTTTCACATTTATGCAAATCAAGGCAATAAATTTGTTCATTCTGTATATTGAAATGTTTCTACAGTAAATACTGCAATACTGCACATTCTAAAAGTATTGATTTATTGAAAATACAAACGGAATTGCAAATACATACGAAAATTATTGATTGAATTATCTTAATTTTTAGTAGATATATTTTTGAAAATATCGATGAGACAGATAAAATACTATGCTTATTACGATTATGTTCGATGGTTAGAAATTTGGTAGTTAATTAACTTTGATTGAACAGAACTGAATTAATTTTCCATTATCATACTTTTTTAGGATGCTTTAGACTGCATAATCGATCAAGATTTTTGAAATTATCCGCACATCTAAATTTCCGTAACACATTTGCAAATGTTATAAAATTTAATATTTACGATACATGCATATTTTTAAAAGCTAAATTTTAATTGCTTAAGCTTTGTAATAGGTAAATATTCAACGAATCCTGCTAAAAGTAAACTAGGGTACAAAAAGCTCGCATAAACACACATTTCTTCTATCTAAGAAAAAGTCACTACAGTCTGCAAAGAAAAGCCTTCGATGAAAATTAATTTCACACTCAGCCCTTATTAATTCTTCATTTTTGGAAAACCAAGTTTGCTTAAAAATAACACAAAAAATAACAATTTAAACACGAGAAGATGGAATGATACATAGCGATATATGTATCCTAAATTGAATTCTAAAATTATGAATTAAGCTTAAAGCAACTGAGAAAATTCGCGAATATACAGCAATCTGAAAAAATCAAAGTTAAACTGTATAAAATTATCTTTTTTTAAATTTCATATAAATAATTAATAAGGAATTCGACCTTCTTAGTGTCATTTTTATTACACTTCCATCTTTATAAATAAATAGGTTTTTTGCAAATGAATTAAGAACTTCTCCAAACAATTCTGTTTTTCTTTATTTGCTTTAGAACTACAACAATATTCTCAAAACTTTTAAAATTATGCGCTGATTTCCGGTTACAATTAACAACAAATCGACTAAAAATGAATTATAAAATTTTCTAAACAATCCTATTTGATTCATTTTGTCTTTTCGTATAAGAAATTTTACTTTTCGTATAAGAAAAAATTTTACTTGTAGTATTTGATAATAGTTCCGCATTTTATATACATGCGTACCAACAAAGTTGATGAATTTAAATAATTCGATAGACAGGTTGATAAAGATTGCAGAAAAAGGAAGATGTTATAAGATCCTATCTGATTTTCTTTTCTAATCTAAAAAATAAAGTATCATTTTGAATCGATCTCTAGCGTTAACTCAAAAATATTTCTTTCTATTTTTCCATATTTCCCTATTCTTTCTTGCTTGCAATGTCAAATACTTGTTATTGACATAGGTATAACTTCAATCAAATTTTCGGCATATCTATTTTTAAAATTGTCGTATTGTTTACATTCCAGAACATGGCGTCAAGAAACTGAAGTACTTTAAATGTCCTGCTATGTCATTAGTTACTTCGACTATTAAATTTATCGGATATATTCTCTGCAGAATCGTCAATTATTTGCACATCTAACAACAAGAGTGATAATACCATCACCAATTATTGCTAGCCGACCCTAATATCAAAAATGTTTAAGAATCGTACCTGTGTTAAGTCAAATAGTACTCCTACATCTGCAATCACTACACTTCCTGATTATTTTAACTATGCCCCTTACTTCGTTAATTTTGTCACTGATAAGTTTTTGTCAATTTTTAAAAAGTTTTTGAAATCGTAAATTAAAGAATTCTCGCTAGACCAATAAAATAAGACACGAGAGATATTGGTTTCGTTATCAATAATCCAAAAATACGACTTGAAATGTGGATAATAGCTTTCAAAATATTGTGCTTCCAGATACATACTTAACAAAATAAGAATTATGGTATGTTTACTCTGAATTTTCTCGAAGTTAATGGTTTTTACACTCGTCCCAAATGCATCATTATTCTGAAATTTTCTTTAGCCTTACTTTTTTCAGTTTGCAACACAATGAGTTCCTATTACAGTGGTATAAATTTTAAGCTAAATACGACTTACCGAAATTATTTACAATGCGGTACCAACCATACACTCTATCGACAACTAAGGTTTTTAAATTTTTTGTTACAAAATAAATAATTATCAACTTCTATCGTTTTAGATTCTTCATAAAAAGATTTAAAGAATGTTGAAAAGTTAATACTTATTCTTGATACAATTAAATATTGCAATTTCGACTAAACAATTAATTGATCAGTCATGGAAAATCAGTACTTGTAAATGAAAACGAATTACTGTCGTAATATCTCTATCGATGTCGTATTTATATGCATCAAATATGGCACAAATTTGAAAGTTATTTAAAATTTATTTTCTTCAAGCATTATTGGCTGATTTTTGTTTTTAGAACCATACCAATGCAAACTATACCATCGCAAATCTATAAGATGTATACCAAACGAAATCATGATTATAAGATTAATCCATACTTTGACTCACGAGAATATAAGTCTTTTTATTGGAATTGGATTAAAACTTTAGATATTTTTCTATCATATAATTCTATTGTAGCTTTAGTTATCAATACTTGCGTAATGGTTTTTAATATATAATATGTCTCAATTATTGCTTTAGAAATTATTCTGGCCCTTGGAAAGATGCTAGAAAGTGGCCGATGCATCGAAAAAAGAAAGAATATTTTGGCCGAATACAAACGTATCAGGTTAGAACTACTAAATTTTCTGCTTTAAGTTGAAAGAATATTTAACTTATGTTTTTGCAGGAATCAAAATTTGAGGACAAGCCAACTGATCGACAACTTCGTTACTATCCCGGATTGTACAGAGGCAAAAATATCTCATATACATATATATGTACATATTTCAAATGTTGCATTTATAAAGAGATTAAAAAAATCAAATCGAAATTAATTATAGTTCAATCGAATATGCAACCGATAACACTGAGACGAATAAGAGCATATTATGAGCCAAGTTATGCAATCTATCCTCCAAGTATTATGAATGCAATAAAAACAAAGAAATACGGCAAACGATATTTCATTACTGTCAAGGCGATCGAATTGGTTGGCAATTTTTTAATTGTCGGATAATTTGACAAATCAGTAATAAATAATATCAAACTTAACCCATCCTTTTTTAACTTACTTACTTTGCTAATGTTTATTTCTGATCATTAAATAATTCGAAAAACATTATTAGTAAATGCTAATAATTTAGAAAGATTCCTGACAATTGGATCTGAAACAGTAGTGATTGAATGTTAAAGGATTTCCCATACAACATACAACATTCTGTAATGTACAACAGAAAAGATATTGTTTTTTGAGTAGATAACGTCAATTAAAAATTTATTGAAAGACTGGACTTATTTCTGAAATGATCGCTCTTTTGTCCATTATTACAAATAAGTATATCAGCTAGGTTCTTTTTGCTGGTTGCAAAAGAAAATCGTGATAAGAACTAAGTTTTCTTTTCTATAATATCTTGAAATTTGATAATTATTTTTATATTCGAAAGAAATTTAGTTGTTTGGAACTGTCACAATAGGTCATATACTTGCTCCAATGCGCGAAATGTCCTTCTTCGCACTTGTCGAAATGATACAAACTCAGTGGCAAGGCTTGGTCCTTATTATTTCCGCATCATTCTCAGCGCTGTGTCTCATTTATGTTATTTGGTATTTGCTTCGGTTATCGATATTTGTTGTTGCAGAAATTCGTTAGTTATTGCATTTTTTCCTCTTTCAAAAAAAATGACTGCAGTTATTTCGAAATGCCAATAGTTGATATGAAAGAATTTGTTTCATTCCTGTCGTATTTTCTGCAATAAAAAGTTTAATGACATATAGATATACATTAACAATAATTCTCATCTCCCAATCAGTTGTTATCTTCGTGACGCATAAGAGCATTATTAAATCATTACTCTTTCTCAACGGATTTTTAAATTTCTTTGAAAAAATTTGAAATCTATCAGGCAACTCGACATTGGGTTATCATTCACTGATAGAACGAATTCAGAATTGTCTGATTCCTCGTGAATGAAATTCATAACAAAGCATAAAAAAGCATACTTTCTCCTTTTGTTAACATAAACTTTCTCCTTTTGTTAACAATTTTTTTAAACAAATTGTTATAATAGAATTATTTATTGCGAAGCCTTCTGAAGTGTTCAATTTCTTAATTTTTTTTCCATCGTATGAATATCTTCTTTGTTGCATGAAAATACAATTTTAGGATTCTTTGGTCAGCTTAATTGGCTCATTTGGTTATTTATTTGCCGGAATTATAGAAGCGTATTATGCATCATGTTATCTATCTAGTGATGAAAAAATTGGATTAGTTTGTTTCAAATTAGAATGGATTATTGCAAGTGTAAGTTTTTCGCAGATCTTCTAGGTCGAAATATTTTTAAATATCGACGACTGTTAGCGAACAATTCCCTCTTCATTTCTCAATCTTTGCCATCTTGAAAACCGAATATGATTCTTTTTAATGGTGTTATGGTAAGATAATGCAAATTTCATAGACATGATGATTTATTAGAACTAAGGATTGAGAGTTTGGATGTAATGATTTTCATATTTGCAGGGATTAATATTCATCAATATCATTGTATATATTGTGGACTCCTTGCTATCATTTCGAGCATGGATTAGTATACTGTGATCTTATCTTTCTTTATATAAGCTCCCAGTTATTCAGTACAAAATTTTAGTGATTATTCCAGTATTCAAATATGAAGTGGGCATGATGCTGCAAAAATATGATCGTCTTTCTATTTCTTTTTTTAACACATATTGTGTCACGGCGTTTGTAGAATTTACAATACAATTAAATGAATCATTTGGAAAGCCAATTTCTAATGTTCTACATATGCTTTTTACTTTCGTACTACTTGTATTGATTCTTGCTTTAAAAGAGTGACATTGCTGAATCAATTGGATTCTTGACATTTCATAAAAATTCCATTAATATTATCCATGATTACTTTTAAACAAAAATTAGGCATAATGGTGAGCAAGAAAAATTTGAGCTTCTAACTTTGAAGACACGTCACACTATTATTGTAATCAAACGTTTAATTTCATCAAACTTAGTCGCCATGATTTTTCCCAACGAGTAATAAAAATCCTTCAAATGAATGAAGATTATTTTTGATTGAGAAAATACTTCGACACTTCATAAATGGAAAGTTCTCTACTATACAGTGGATAAATTGCTCATTAATGAACTCATATTGCTCATATATGCAATAATGATAAGACTAATTTTTTTGATAAACATCTGGCGGTCTGTAAAAACAAGTACTCAATCTGTAAAAAGAATGCAACTAGTGTTAGCAAATTCAAACAAAAACAATGCAAAAAACTTAAAAATTCTGTAGATTGGGAATACGGGAAAAGAGAATCAGTCGCGAGTTAATCAATGGTGCTTTGCAATATATTTAAAAGTCACTGCAAATTCTCGAATGGATGCTTGGGTACAAATTTATGCCGACCGGTGAGAGCTGATGTTTGCTAAAGCTCAAGTGATGATGATTCGTATTACTGCTGTTATATCGGGAAGATTAAGGTGATGAAATCCACGTAGCGTCAGGTGTTCCCATTTCGCTCGGTCAACAGCTCCTATCATTTTGCATTAAACTTTTGCTGATATCCTGAAAACTAAACTTCCTGCCAACTTTTTTCTTAGAAACGATGATTAATCAAGAATCTATGAACGCTTCTATATATAACCGATATTCCAATATTGGCGGTTTGTACTGTTCTAATTCTTTTATCATTTACATTTCAAATTCTTTCTAATTAATTATAACATTTGTTAAAATATTTGCCATAATGAATGTCTCAAAAAGGGGAAATGATAGAAATTTTATCTAATTTTTGAAAAGAATTTATTTAATTTCTGTGCATGTAATGCAATTTTCTATCACAGTTTGCACGAAAAAAGTCTTTCCTTTGGTTGGAATACGTATCATAGCGATTTGAAATGGGGAACTATTCAAACATAGAAACCTTCAATATTCAAAATTTTCAGGTAGTACTATTCTTCACTAAGCATAAATATAACTGGTAATTCGATTTGCGACAATGATAATAAGATCAATAAGGAAATGGATGAGAGACATTGTCTGATCAACTCCTACATCATACCTTAAATTTGGATTTAGGTTCGGGTGGCAAGATATAAAAAATTTGTCTGATTGAGCATGTTATTATTATTGTAATAACTCCTTCGTTTCCTACTTTCTCTTTTTGTTATCTAACTTTTTAAAGATCAATCGTTCCTAAAATTGCATGCTGTAAATAACATCTAATGGCAAGCAAATAAATATGTCACACTATAATTCGCTAAAAATAAAATTGAAACTATAATTTACATGAAATTTTGATATTTTGTTAATAAATCTTTATTGATTTCCAATGTTTGGAATTACATAGGAAATGAATATTATTATGCATCTGTATGAAATACATTATATAAGTGGTTAGGCCCTTTACATAAGAGTTTATCTGATTTATAAAAAGATTTCATAAAGCCATTTTTCTGAAATCGATATCATATTTTATAGCAGGGAGCATATGGGGACGTTGTCAGCATACAGACTGGGATGCTTGCGAATTGGCACGGCTTCAAGAGCTTAACGAAGTATTTCAATTTTATTGAATTATATCGAAGTAATCAGTCGCGAGCACTTCTCAAGAATTTTACCTAATGCTAAATTTTGCTTTTTCAACTCTTACTAGGAATGGTTTCAGTCACATAACTATTCCAGTGTCACATTTCTTCATAGCTAATTACAGTAATTAAATTATCATCACTTCAATTATCCGCCAAAGTTTTTTGTGTTTCAAGTGAATGCAACAAAATATTTAGCATGATAAATACTTTCCAAGTATACATTTTTAAACTGCTGGACTATACTATCATTATACTATTACTCTTATAACTTTCAGGCTCGAGAGCGAGCAGCTCAAATGGAGAAGACGATGCGTTGGTGGTCAGAATGCACTGCATCATGGAGACAGAAATGGAGTACGGTGCGGAATGAACGGAATCGAGCTCGTGAAGAAGGACATTCGTTGCGGATAGCGCTCACGGAAGCCAAGGTTAGTGCAGGAAATGAGTATTAAGTGGAGTTTGTGATTGGAAATATCCTAAAGAACATCATTTTCCATTTTAGACTACTGCGGGAAATGCAACAATTACTAAGAACCATTAATTAGAACAGGAATTGTCGGAATTGTCTGATTAACGACCCAATTTCATTTTTTGTATTTTTCTCACGATACTGCTGTCCTCTTCATATTACAGTACTCTTTTTGAAGAGAACTCATTGAAAATTTCAAGAGAATAATTTCAGGAGGAGAACAAAAAATTATTAAGTGCGAAACGAGCTGTGGAAGCTGAAAGTTCACGCATGAAAGCTCACATGCATTTACTACAAAAGAACAAATAGCCAACCGAATAGTTAATTTTTCATTTCATGCTGGAATTTAAAAATTCTTGAAATTTGTTAGAAGTCGAAATTTCAAAACGATTTTTAAGATCACAAAATTTGTTTGGAGAAAAATACAACTCGTCCTAGTAGTAATGAAAATGGGACAACAGTCAAATTCCAGTGCAAATGATGTGTTTTGTTTTTTAGGGTTTTATTGGAAGAATAATGATTGGTTCCTTTTGATAAGCTTTTTACAACTTGACCTTGCAAACATGATAATAATTTCAGTCACTGGAAGTAAATTCCCCACCGGAGATACTATCATTAATGCTCGATGAAGAGTGCCAGGCACGGCCGGAATACATGCATGCCTCAACAATCACCGATCAACCGGTATGCATTATACCAACCGCACATACCAAATAAGATCACTACAACGCCTCTGTCTTTAAAAAAAGCATTCCTGAATTTCAATCAAGCGCTTGACTTTCTTTCGCACTTCATAACAGAAGCAGAAATGTAATTAATACTATACTATGAAGATTCTAAGTCTTTCGATTCTTGAACAGTTAAGATGAAAGATAGTGATGCCACTCATCTTAATCGAAACCAACCCAAAACATTTACGAGATTTTGTGAAATTGAAAATAGCTATGAATGTTTCGCTTTTTTCTATTTTTCGAATTAATAGAAAAAGTATCAGAAAATTTTAATGAATCAAAACAATTCGGATTTTTTATCATATTAGAATGAATTCCTATTCATTTATTTTACGTTTCAAATTTTTAGAAAATTAATTTTTACAGCTGGATGCGAGTTGCTCACGATGGATGCGTTTAGATGGATCGCAAGGGAAATTGTTCGAGTGTGCATTTTTTTGATAGTTCTCAAAGAGATTAATATTTAGCGATGAAATAAAATTCAAATAAGCATACATTAGTTTAGATGTGTGTATATATTATTTTGTTGGTAGTATACTAGCTAAAATGCTTATTAAGTCTATTTAATTGATTTAAGATGAAATTAATCATAAATCAATTAAGCTATGCTATCACTCTATCTTCATTTCTTTTTGTAGAATATTTGAAAACGAAATAAAAATGATATTACAGGAATATGCGAAGACTGGAAAATCGATGTAGTGAATTACAAACTGAACTAATGATGATGGAAGCTAAATGTAGTGAACTTGAAGCTTCTCGCGTAGCTGCTAAAGAGGAGGTTTCTTTATATAGATTTCTAAATTTTATAGTACACTAAATTCGTAATTCACAATCTATCAGTCTAAAACTATTCTTTGAGACCCTTCATATGATTAAATGAAATTAATGATAAATCTCGTGATCTCAAAACTGTCTTATGTATCTGTTATATGGATACTAATTAAATCCGTCCCCGGAATTTTTTAAATTCTATTATAAAAATATTCATCTCTCAAAATGCACAACTTATTGTATTAACGTCTACTTTTGCATAATATGCTATGATCGTGTTGCTTGATTACAGGCTATTTTTTTGGCTAATTTATGATTTTTAGATCGAGGAATTGAAACGTTTTCAAGAGCAAGCGTCTCTAAGTAACGGTACAGCTTCACAGAATGATGCAAGAGAAGTTGAAGCGGTTTGTCCTTTTTTGCAGATTGACAAACATTAAAAAGAACACTGGACATTGATTTCAATTTGAAAACCGGTAGAATTCAACATACCATAATTTAAAAGCCAATATAATTATCAAAAAAACTAAATGACTGCATAAATGACTTCTTATTTGAAGTTTAGAGACTAAACTATTCCGACATTTGAAAATACTGTTTTTATGTGATATAGTGAATAAAATTTGCAGATAAGATCAGAACGTGATGAAGCACTAAGTGAAGTTCAAACGTTGAAGATGGAAAAGGAATTTCTAATGCAACACTGAAATGTGAAGATTACGATGGAAGAAAATGAACCCGAGCCATCGAGACCTATCTAACAGTACCGGCATTTCTAACTCCTATATTTTCATATATTATTATCTGCCATTGCTTTTGCACTGTGACACGGGAATTTTGCATAAATAGTAAAGAAAATGAAAAAGAAAGTAATCTGTGCTCATTGTTTTTTAATTTCACTACTAACAAATATATGATAAATAATTATTTATAAACCAACAACATATATTAACCAACAAAACAACAAGGCTGCGTCAAAGAAGAAACTGAATAATGTCACAAAAAACAAACTCTGAATACAGGAAAAAGTGATAATCAATATGAATTCTGGAAGATTGGAAGCTATAATGTACTGTGTTGCAGCTAAATCAATAGGATAAAATATTAGGAAATCTGAAAAATAATTCGAAAGTTAACACTCAATAGAAAAAATCTTTTTCAGATGCATTTTAAAACGCTCCACGTGAAATATCGAAAACATAAATTAATAGAAATAAAGCATAAAAATTAAAATATAATTGTGCTTTAGTCATGAACAACATTCACTCTATTCATAGATAATCAGTACAAAATTTTGAGCACAAATGAAATTTCAAGAAAAATTAGAAAAGATTACCGATTAAAAAGAGAAAAATTTAAAAAAATCTTTTTTTAAAAAAAATTTTATAAACTGATCGTAACGCCACATATAATTAAACATATCTACTTATAAATTCAGGATGCGATGACATAAATATGTTTATCAGCCAAATCATGTAAATTACATCTAGATGAAATAAATGTTACTGTAGGTAACGGCTCTAAGGAAAGTAATAACTTAGATTTGGACCATAAGGAAAAGACAGCACGTATCTCATAAATTAACCTGGTATATGTCAAGACTTCATTATTGGCTGTCAGTAATATGCACTGTTTTCGGGAGCCATAATGCACTATTACTGCAGATGAAGCCGCCGGCAGCAGATCAAATGTAACTAAAATTAAGTTATATTGTTCGCTGAAAGCTGGTCAATCATAATTTAAAAAGAGTGGACATACTTCAGATAGAGAGAAAGCTTTTAGTTTCTTTCGGTAAGTACAATTGTCAATTATTATCAAAACATATTTTGGCCATTTCGAAACATAAATTAACTTTTTTTTGAAATTACGACCAACCTACCTCTATTTTTGCATTCTTCACTGAGCTGCAAGATACTGCAATTGGCACTGCATCATCTGGTAAACTGGATAAACGTACTGGGGTACCAGTCGCATTTTCAATAAATTCATTGTAGTCCTTAATTACTGTAACCAGATGATGACTAGGAGGACTTACTTTGCAATATGCTACTGCCTTATCGTTTGGCATCAATTTGGCCTGAAGATACATAGTTTTTATTTTTTATGCTAAAAGTGTGGACCAATATCTTAATATTAAAATTCTGGGTACGAAATTGGGTTGCAGTAACTACGCATATCAGAAGTCTGAAGTTAACGTGGTTTATTGTTAAAAAAGACTTCATTTCTTTCAATCTCTCGGTTCTCTTATTTCCAATTAGAATAAGACCTTACACTTTTACGAAGTTTCTGTATGCGATTGATAACTTCACGAGCAAAACCTTCATCTTTTAGATTATTATCTTCAGTTGTATCCATTATCACTATAGTCTAAATTATTGCTATTAAAAACTCTCAAATAGAAGTGAAGAATTTCTTGGGAAGTTATGAAGCAAAAAATGAATTAAGGATTTCTTTAAAATCACAGAAATGAATCAACTACTCCTGATACATAAAAATTTCAAAACTACAAATATAAACATGACGAAACAATGGTAAGAATAACATAGCTTCACAAATACCTGGCCATCCGAATGCGCTTCTATTTGTTCACCAGCAGCTTGGACACCACTGCAAGCATACAATAAACTTACTTCTTCAGCAGCCAATTCATAACCTAATATATTCAATGTGCCTCGTTCCGCAAACTGTTCCAATTCCTTTTCTGTGACTTGATTCTAAAAAAAGTTTTCTCGCCGAAGAGAACACTGAATTTAAAAATTCAGTATTTCGAAAATGAAAACAATTAAAACATATTAATTTATTAACAGAAATAAATGAACTACCCACTGCGAATTTCATTTTTTGAATGATGGCGTACCCGGAACATTATTATCAGTATAAAAAAATCCCTCTAAAATGTGAAGCACAAAGCACACTTTTTTAACAAACAGTATACAACATATAACTGACAAAAATCTAAGAGTAATAAATACTCAAACATTTAATGGAGAAAAATTTTTAATTAACAAGAATATCTTTAATTTGCATATAACAACCTTCAAGTAATCAACAACTTTTTTCTGGTCACCCTTCAATCTGGCACCAAGTAAGCGAAAATTTGGTTCAGCTTTTAAATATACACCATACTTCTCCTTATCGTGTGAAACCGTTAGCATCCTTACATTGACTTCTGTTATAATGTAATTTTGTAGTGAGAGAATATCATCTAAGAATTGCTTTTCACGGTTGATTACGATCATCCCTTTCAGTGGATACTGCAAAATATTTGTAATATCAGAAAAATATAATGCATATAGTAATTAGATCCTGAGAAGTCAAATGAGGGAACTTGTAAAAATTTAAAAATGAACTATTAAATGAAGAGAAACCGCAAACCTTGATTGGTATTCCCTTTCTTTCCCGTAAAACCCGAGCGAGATCAATAACTGTTCTCATTCTTGCAACTCTTTTTTCCACCGATTTGTCTATTAAGTCATCTCTGGAATTTCGATATGAGATATTTTTAGTATCTTTTAAATTTTACTAGTAACAATCAAAAACAAGTCTGTGGAATCAGAAAAAAAACAATATTGACCAATACGCTCCAAAAGATTAAGTTAGCTAAGACAGCGCTATTCGATATGTCAATCAATTTGGATAGAAAATATCGGTGCAGTCATCAACTTGAAACAGTTAAATAGTGAAAGTGTTTGTCTGAGCTACTCAAGACACTGCCTACGTTCAATAAAAACAAATTCTCACAATGATTTTGGAATCATTTCGAAATGTACGGATTCACTAGATGATGAAGAAATATGCCGTAGATTACGCCATAAATGTTCACAAAAAAATGGCGTAAATGGTGCCATAAGTCGAACAATCAGTAGCAAAACTTTTCCTAATGTGAAAGGCTATATGCACAATCTTTTAAGCCATCTTCACCCTAAAAATATGCAGTTTTCTCCGTGCCATCTTTACTCTTCGTGCTGTCTCCAACTTTCTCAATTGATTAAAAGTCATTAATAGAAAAAAAATTTTATTTTTGCATAGGAATTCTCTTGAACATATTCAGTAAAATATTTCAATGAAACCAATTTTTATAAAGAGTAAAATGGTTAAACAAAAGCAAAAAAAATGCATAAAATTTTATAATAAGGCAAGTTAAAAGATCGATTCCAAAGGGAAAAACTTTCTCTCAAATCAACAGTACATTTTCCCTGAAATAAATGGTGCTATCAATATTACCTAAGGACATATATGAGCAAATAATTTAATTAAGATAATAGAGCGTCGAATATTCCCAAAGCATAAAGCAAAAATAATTGCATAAAGAATATGCAAATTCAAAAAAAAATTTACAACACATTTCTCCAAATTTAACTGGATTCAATAAAAACTGAGAAAGAACAGACTTACTTTCATCCGCTTTCTGTTTAGTCGTATATAAAAATTTGTTAAAGCGTCGAAATACTTCGTTAGTGGTGCGACAACTGCATAAAGTCGATATGCGGTCATTTCACTTTTAACAAAATTTAACAAACTATTTGTAAATGACAAAATCCATCTGTCCATTACATTAATCGATTTAGCATCTAATAATGCGAACTCTTTATTGTTCGTCTAAAATATGAATTAATTTACTTTAAAATCATATTTACTGTAGATCAGAAAAATGAAGTTTTAAACTATAAAATATTGTGCAACTGAAATATTTTGTATAAATTTTATATTCAGAAAACAGTAGCACTTGAATGTTATACATTTTTAACATTCAAAATTTTTGTCAAATATGAAAGGAAAAGAAAAAATGAAAACCAACGCATTCGTAAATTTTCACATTCTGAACAAAAAATCTGTATGCATTGTACCATGGTAATAATACATCTTTCAATACATCTTTAACACCTTCCTCTCGAAAACGCAAATTCTCTCCACGAACAACTGGTGAATTGATCAAATAAACTCTCAAAGCATCAGCGCCATATTTTCTAACATCTGTAAAGCCAGTTAATGCCAACCGTGATTATTATCATAAGATCTATTCATAATCTGCAACGGCATTGTACACGAAAAATTCTTGTCTCCGCAAAGTTCCGAATTTATAAAACTTTCAAAACCAACCTCTAAAGGATCCGGATAATTTTTCTTCCGTTTTGACATTTTCGAGCCGTCAGAAGCAAGTACCAGACCATTACAAATAAGATTCTTGAATGGTGGTCGATTAAATAGTGCCGTTGAAAGAACCATAAGCGTATAAAACCAACCACGTGTTTGATCGATACCTATGAGTTTACAATTCTATCAGGAACTAAAACTTGTAGCAACTGCAACATTAAATGAATGATACATTTGCTGAATACAGCAAGTTCGAAAAAAACATTTTTTTTCATCAAGTTTTTAATTCCGAAATAAATCAAACGCGATTTAAAAATCTAATTTCCATAAAATATAATCCACTTCGGAATAATGTGAACATTACACTAAATTAATTTCTCTTTAGATGAATTTAACCAACCTAGTCTCTTTTTCAGTGTCAAGGAGATAAAAAAAAGTGCGAAACATCAGAAAAAAGCATTGAATAAGCTATATTGATTTCCAGTTTTTGACATTCTAATTATTTTTGTTTTCCAATAGCACAAAACGCGGATTTTCTTTGTTCTGACTGCTACTGAACAGTTAACCCTATGAATTACTCTTTTCATAAATATAAGAGACTAGGTTGGTTAAATTCATCTAACCGTAGAAAAAAGAAGAACAGAAAATTTTCAGTATAGAAAATTTTGTATTTTCTGCATATTTCTTACTATTCTTTTAATTCATATATTTAATTTATTAATGTAACTCATCGTTATCTGAGCTGAAAAAAAACTTCTTAGTTCAAATTCTAATAAACCATCTTACTATTCTTTAACATGACCATTAAATAGAGATCAAACCTTCAGCAATGAAATCTGCTGGGAAATTATTCTCAAAATCATTTTTTCTTTCGAATGGATAATGATTTTGAGCGTAAGGCATTGAACCAGATTCGAACCAACAATCGAAAACTTCGCTAACTCGACGCAACACACCACGACCAGTGGATGATGGTATTACAATGTGATCCACACTGGAAAATATTTCAGTGAAAATATTTCACCTCTATTTTATTTTAAATATTTCAGTAGAGTTAGTCAAACTAGCTCGACATGACTCAAAAAACTTACCTTTCTCTATGCAGATCAGTCACTTTTTGTCCAGATAATCTTTCCAGCTCAGCAATTGAAGCTGGAGCAATGATTTCTTCCAGATCATCACTAACCCATAAATTTATTGGAGTACCCCAAAATCGATTTCTTGAAACTGCCCAATCACGAGCATCTTTTAGCCAATTACCAAATCTCTTCTCTTTTACAAATGACGGAACCCTGAAAAAATCTACCTCAACACTTTATTTCAGCGTAGTTCGAGAATTTGGAGTTTTTGTATCGCAGCTTGAATAGCAAAATTAAACTAGCCAATAAGTTTTATCACTATTAGCCAACAGTTTTGGCACGATTTCTTCAACGCGAATAAACCAGGATGGTACCGACATATACAAAAGTGGTGTGTCGGATCGCCAACAAAAAGGATAATTATGCTTCACTTCACTTAATTTGATAAGATTTCCATGCTGCTAAAATTAAAAATAACAATATCCAGTTTTTGATTAAGGCATTTTCAGTAAATGATAGGAAAAAATTACCATAACGGAACTAAAAAAAAATTAAGTTCAATATCAATTATCAGAAGCTTCATTATGCTTATTGCAAACCTTTAAATACTTGCAAATATTTTTGTCTGCATCTTTTACATACTGGCCGCAAAAATCGATAACTTCCTCTCTGAACCGACCACATTCATCAACTGGACAAATTGGTTTCATATCACGGGTTATCACACCATTATCCAGACATGTTTGAAAATCAACCTGAATCAAAAATATAGCTAATCTGAGTTTATTATAACGAATTAATTATAGACTGCTTTTCATTAAATTTATTCTGGAATATACAATTCGAGATTCAAATTGAAACTTAGCAATTTGAAAGTTAACAAAGATTAGTACTTCAAAGATTAGTAATTCAAATATCTGAAAAATAAAAAATACAGAAAGACAAGAGAAAAAAGATGTTTTGGATAATTTACCTCGCCAAAATAAGGAGCTTGATGTACTACACCAGTGCCTTGATCAGTGGTGATATATGTGGCAACAAGAACCCGAAATGCGCCAGTTTTACTTTTCATTTCGGTGAAATATGGGAAAAGAGGCTGGTAAGTTCTACCTTCTAATATTTTTCCTTTAAATCGGTCCAGAATCTCGTAATCCTCGGCATCTTTGTATAATTCGGATATTCTCTGAAAACTGGATTAAAGTTGAAAAATTTTTAGAACATGAAAGTGACCTATATTAGTAGGACTACCAAATTATTTTTAATAATTCATAGCAATAAGGATGTAAATTGTATTGCACATATACTAGAACGACTGAATATGAAAAAGAAGTAAGTCAACAACGATTGTCAACAGCTATTTTATTTGATTATTTATGAGTTATCCCAAAAGTTATTAGTGAGCTTATTTACACCTGATAATAAATGAAAACCTGACAAAAAATATACCTTCTCCATCAAGATGTATTTCTTTCCAGTTTTTTTATCACGAATAATGATATAAATAAGATCTGGATGAACAGCTATACATAAATTACTCGGTAAAGTCCACGGTGTTGTCGTCCATGCAGCTAACTGTATCGACGAATCATCATCCAGTGTGAAACCAACAACCACTGAAAATAACATCGTTTGATATAAGTCCCTATAAGCAGTTGAATTAAAAATATTTTGTTTGTAATGGATTTCGCTATTAATATTTCAAATTTTAGATTTAAAAAATTGATATTAAAATTTTTCAAAATTATACAGATCGGTAAATTATAACATATACAATATTAACCTCGGTAATTTAAAAGCAAATAATTAGAACGAAAATACCGGTGCTTTCACAACCAACGAAAAATACCGATGCTTCAGGAACAAATTCATTAGCTTTTCATTCATTAACTTAACTTTCGGCTTTCAGTTATGAATTTTTGAAATCTCTAGGAGATTTAAACAATACTTTTGAGTGCTGTGACCATTTACAATCATAGTAATAAGTAATCATTAATTCAGATTACCTGCAGGATCAACAACATCTTTATAATTTTGTCCAGCTTCAAAATTCGAAAGCGGTGTAGAACAAGCTGTCGAAAATGGCATGACCTCAATTTAATTTAATAATTATAATTCCTCAAGATATGAAGCACTGTGATAGATATTCGAGAACATATTATCAACTGAACTTGAAGAAAGGAATCTTTTCATTTTCTAAACAAATAAACTATCTTGTCGATTAATTAATATAATTACCTTTACCATTTAATATAGGAAGAATTAACAAAAAAAGCTGATGAAAACATACCTTAACTCCTCTGTATACAAGTCCTTTTTTAAACAGTTGACTAAAAACCCACCAAACACTTTCCATAAACCAGGGATAAAGTGTTTTATAATCATTCTGGAAATCAATCCAGCGTCCCATACGTTCAACCATATTCTATAAAAAATCTCTCTCATAAATAAATCCAGAATTAACATTGCTAGATATGACAAAGAGAAGAATTATGATAACAAAGTGCTTTGGAAACAAGTATTTACAGTAAACTATAATTTTAACTTTGCAAAATTATACAACATTGTAAGAGAAATAGCAAAGCACAAACTTCCCATTCTGACGAGTACCGCAAAACAATATTTCGGCATTCTGCGTTATATTTATCAATGCCTAGCTTCATGACATCTTGGGGACCTTTAATCCCAAATATTTTATCAATTTCGTATTCCTAAAATAATATTTCTATATTCTTTCATACTATGCATCCTCAAAAATAATGCCATTTTATTCCCCATTTTTAAAAAATTGACTCTTGTAAAATTTTGTGAAATTCATGAGACATACAACTGGAAGACCATGCGTATCCCAACCAAAGCGACGTTCAACATAAAATCCATTTTGATGTGCCCAGCGAGTAACAACATCCTTAATGGTTCCAGCCAAAATATGACCGTAATGAGGCAAGCCTGTAGCGAATGGAGGACCATCATAGAAAGTATAACGCATCCGACCTTTACTAAGCCTGGATTTTAACATAAAATGGTAATAATGACTGGAATTCCGATTCCCTTTATTATAATTATGATTTTTGATAACAATATTTCACCTTTGAGGCAGTAACAATTATCGTTTGTTAGAAAGAAACTGAAATTTCTGCATAGTTAATTGGAATATTCGGATAACTGATAGCGCATTACGGAATTTATAAAATAGTTCAAGAAGTATTTCATTCTCGAGACTACAAATATACTATCTTAGTTTGTTTATGGCAAAAACGCTACTAAATACTAGTGAAAATTTGAAGAGACATTTATGCATAGAAAACAGCAACAAAGTCAAAATTCACTCCAAAGATTTAGCGAATGTCTTCTGTTCTTGCCACCATTGCAATATTTTCAATTCTTCAGCCGAAAAATCGATCTGCTCGCTGACTTCTCGTAATTTGCTCATTCGGAAGCGATAACTTTATGGAGATTTTTGGGACTCTTTCAGAGCAATTCTAACGACTGTAGCAAACTGTAAAAGCAATCAACGATAGAATGGAAAATTTAAAACATTTCCTAGCATATTTACGCGATATATCACTCAACAATTTTCAGCAAGAGAAGAGAAGATTAATCCTAATTTATTTTAGCGACACGACAAGATTTCCTTTATTTTCCTGCAACTTGACTCAGCACCTCTACCATGATTTAACCAACTCATCAGATCATTTAGGGAGTCAGGGTAGTCCAATCGGAATGGGTGGGAATGAATTATTGATTAAGAAATAGTTCTTGTAGATTTGTAGAAAGAGAGAGATTCTTTACTTGTAATGAAATGTCACGCGATGGGAATATTTAAAATATGGTACTTCCCGGCTCGGTTGGTCTCAGCTACGTTGCCTCTTTTTCTCTCTCAAAATAAAATTGAAACAGAAATAGAAGAGATGGTAGATAACTCCAATTTGCAGAAGACATTGACTTTAGGTGTATGTAAGGAGTAGAATTTAGCTCCGAAATTGCGAAGCAGTTCAGGAACTAATCTTTTCCTTCGCTTTCGTCTTTTATTTTTCTGTTTTCTCTCCTTTTTGTCGTCACTTTCATCTTCTTTCTTCATGCCATTCTCTCTTCATGGAAGACTTTTTTAGTCCACATATTCCGAAACATCTGATAAGTCGAGAAGAAATGAAATGGTATGTTTAATAGCAGTGACAGCATACTGAATTAATTGAATCGGTGCCGGGATATTAGAAATGAAAGAAAATAAAATGGATAAATATTTTGTTTTCTCTTTAAGTAATGTTTTATCAGAAAGCGTTTTTAAGCAGTAAGAAGTATTGTCTTTAGTTGCCTTCTCGCGGAATGTCATATCCTTCAAGCAAATCTTTTAGAAACAGTTAAATATTTGGTTCAAATCATTATGACTCCAAAATTTCGACCTTTTTTCTATGTATAATTTTTTTTCAAACTTCTGTCTGAAAGAATAAAATCTTTTTAAGACAAGATTTATTTCAAACTTCTATTAAAATAAGAATAATAAAATTTTGCAATCACTAAGTGAAATTTCAGCTGTAATGTGAGGAATAAATACAATGCATTCAATTGCAGAAATGATAAGCATTTTTTTATAGTTACAAAAATAAATGATTTTTAATAAAATGCAAAAAAAAGAACATGTTCATGCTTCTTCCAGGCTATTTTTAAACTAGATTTTGAACATAAATTCTGGAGAATATTAATCATATTGAGGTGGAGGCGGAAGTGACCATAAGACAGCTGTACGATCAGCACTAGTACTCAGAAATGAGAAATCATGTGGATGCCATCTGGAAAAAAAAGATTGATGAGATTTTCCTGAGTGATGATTCCTGTCCAATTGTAAATATGATGTTATATTGACTGTATGCATACAGAAGCGTTCACATTATAATTTATTTTAAATCTTCATGCCTAGAAATGAGCTTAATTTGTAGTCAACGGAAGTGGTGACAAGTATGCAAGGACAGTTAATCCTAATTAATTAAGAGTTCAAAAATGATTACCTGCATTGTATAACTTTATCGTTATGTTCGGCGACAGGAAGATACATTAATGGTGCCATCAAATCACCCCTCATGTCTGTAATGACCACTCTGTAAAGGATGTATTAATTATTTCCAAAGTAATTTTTTTTCAATTAAAGTAATAAAAAAACATTTTAAAACATTTATATAGTCACTTTATATGATTACCTTTTATCATATGAACCACTGAGAAGATAGTATGCAGCATTACTGAACCGCACGGTGCGAACTTCGTCCCCATGTGGTCGGTAAATTTGCACAATTCTACCACCGATAATATCATAGAGCATTACTGATGCATCTTCATGTCCAGATATTAGTAATTTCCCACTTTGATCCACACAAACTGATGTCACTGGTGCATCTGGAGAGAGACAGCGAAAAAAAACTGTTTCTAAGCTGATTTATTTCAAAAAATTACTTGTGATTATATAACGGATTAAATAGCAATGAAATGTTAGCGATGCTGTGAGGAAGAAAAAATCTTACTAGAACTTTTACTGTTTGGGGAAATGATGCTTATAGCTTCTGGACCTCTTAGATCCCAAAATCGTATTGTTTTGTCTTGCGAACAGCTGACAAAATAACCGTTACACCATGTATATAAACCAAGAATAGGAGCTGAAAGATAATTATTTTGTTATATTTACTTCACATTCTATACATTTTAAGTTAGATTGAAGTATGAAAAACAAATTAAGTAAGTGAATTTTTATTACATAATTTCCGAATAGTTAATTGACTGAGACATATTGATTTCGCGGAATTTTGTGATCCTCCAGAAGAATGTAAAAATATTCGAAATTGAGTATCAAAATATGTCTGCTTTTGATAGCTCAGCTGCATACTTAGTTTCTTAAGACTTTTGATGTCAATCAAATAACGCTATGTCTTTCCCACCTTGGAAATCAAACAAGTAGAAAGAAATATTTTCACTTACAACCAAAAAAGAAATACTCTCATTTACAACCACCAACTCTCTGAATGAATCAGTCGATGTTTCTGAAACTGCTTGCTAGTTGCAACGAAGAAAATTTTGCTTTATTTTCATGTCTAAATATAATCAATATCTCCGTAATAAGTAGAGAAAAAGTAGAATATAACATAGCGAACGCAATTATTACCAATAATTTAAAATCAGCGAGTTAATAACTACTTAAAATTTCAGGAAGAACCGCTTTGATTAGTAATTCGTGAATGGTGAGAGAAAATATTCTATTGTTAAAAGTATCAGCAGATTTTTAGGATGGTAAAACTCACCGGCATGTCCCTGATATGAGTTCAATGATTGGCCCGTAGTGCAATCGGTTAAGTGGATGCGGCAATTACCAGCACCACCGGAAACTAAGATTGTACTTCGATTCATTTTATCTCCCATGAAAATTAGGTCACGAACTGTACCATCGTGGATATTCAGTTCCGTTTCCGCACCTAGATTTTTTAAAATGTAACTGTTGCTTGATATTTCGAAAATAATGATAGGAAGAAGTTTCTAAAAATTGTTATTCAGCAAAGCTAATTGGTCTGAATTTTCAGATGCATAAAAGCATACCAATTTTGCAGTATTCAGTGTTAAAGGACATTAATCGAAGTGTTTTATCATTGGAACCAGTTGCAAGCAATTCGCCCGTAGAATTGAATCCTAAACAGTATACACTGCCACGATGCTGTTTTGACCTTGATAGTATGACCTCGATATGATGCGGAGCATCTTCAGGTCTAGAATGAAGCGCTCACTTTAATATCAAAACCAACCAGATTCCTTAATTTTATGTGATTTTCGATGTTGATTGCATGTCAAATATAGCAACAGCAAGAGTGGTTTTCTATTCTTTATCTACAAGGTTATACTGCCATCTCTCTGGAAGGCTTATCTGGAAGACATTCTGATGGGTATCTATTCATTGTTTCTTCTATCCATTTTTTCTGATGCTATAAACTTTAAGTAATTTCATGTCATTTTACCATAACAGTGAAAATATCTTCATTGTCAAAATAAATACAGCATACTTCAGCTTTCTGAGATCGGGATATTTACATATAAGCATTTGCTTGGAATTGGTTCCCAGTGCAAAAAATCGACCAGTTGGGTGAAATGCTACGGTACGTATAGCTTGCGCATCTTCGTATCTAAAAAATATTAAGAAATCTATGAGATATCAATAGCAGAAATGGATTCCATGAAATAGATTTGAAAAAGTTACTAATAACAAGAAAACTAGGAATTTACCGACAGACTGGAACAAACTGCACACTAAGTCCACTTGTTGAGCAAGCTACCTGAGATACCGCAGCAGTTTGAACACCGACGGTGCCAGGGCTTCTCCGAACTGGCGACTGGATTGATTTAGTAGAACCAATATGAGTCTCTGAAGTTGTCGTGGCTACCGGCGAAGCAGGTAGTACCTTCGACATCCTATTTGGCTAAATTTTCGATCTTAATGAACAAAAGCGTATGGAAAGTTTTTACTTGAAAACTTTTTGAAAATTATATCGATAAGTAGTGAATAGCAGTGGGTAATAAAACTCAGCCACTTAATTAAAAAAGCAATTATGCCTTGTAATATGAATTAAATCATCTCGAATAATTTGCACCGTGAGTGAAGTTCTATTCATCTTTCGTGGAGCATAATCAGCTGCACAGGACGATACATCACCAACTATGGGTGACTCTGACGTATATGTTGTGATATGTATCATTTGATTCTTCAAATTGCTAACTTGACGAGATTGTAAAGGCGAGATAAATTGTGGTTTCCCTGACAAAAGAAAAGAAAGTATTTTACATAGAAATGATACTTCAATATTCTGGCAATTGAAATGGATGGATTTTCAGAGATACTTTAAAGTTATTAGAAAATAATCAATTTTTGGTGAGAAAGGCATAAATATTTCGGATTTGTTATTTGTATTTGATTGCTTTAGAAGATTTCATTTTTACTAATTCTTCTAACATATGTGATAGAAAACAAAGCGTAGAATATCTACCATTTTTCTGTTGAATGAAGAGTATTCTATAATTACAATTTATATGCTAAAATCTGTTTAGAAATTAACCAACCTTGCTGACGCAACTGCCGATTTGAAAATTCCTGGAATAGCGATTTACTCATTGGATTATTCATTCCTACAGATGCTGGTGGCAGAGATAATGGAGATGCAGAAGTTAAATCACTATCAATTGATTCAGTAGTAACATTCAACGAGCTCTCAATTCGTGCCGATTCCATCAAAGAGCATTCGCTGGGTGTAGAAAGTTCAGGTACTGGTGCTAGCAAGCCGATCCGTTGGCCACGTCGCGCCATGTCCTCCAATTGTTGGCGTAGTGTATTATCCGTTGAGAGAGACAACTGCATCATTCGTGGGCTAATTACGCTTACATTTTCTGTCATCATGGATTGTCTGAAATCTTTCGTGTAGAAAAAAGGCAATGAAAAAAAGATGAGACTGAGTGAAGCATTTTTGGTCAATATTGCAATATAATTCCCTTGCAAGATCAGAAAGTATAACTTACTGATTGCGTTGCAACGCGCAAAGCGTTGCAGCTGATGCTTGCGTTAATGTTGCATTCGGATATTGCATCTGCTCGCATGTTTTACCGGGTTGACTACTTCTAGTATACTTCGATGTTTCGAACATTACATCAATCATCTGACTCTGAGCCATCATCTCTTTCGGATGCTCTTCCGTGCTATTTTGGATTGAAAAACCGACTGATGGCATTGTAGAATATGACATCGGATGCAAAGGACTTCGTTCACTGGATGAAATATCTTCAAATAGAATTTTTCTAGATTTTCTACAAATCATTCATTTGCTTTAAATTAATTCTACCTTAAGTTATGATTTAGCAAATTATTCCAGCTAAGCAAAAGTTGTATTTTGAATGCGAAGTATGAATTTTTGACAAAAATCTGATGTGTATGGAAACAATTTAAAGTTAACCTACGCCAACCGATGATGTCATCGATGGTAGAACCATAGAACGGGTCATTTTTTCAGCACACTTCAACTTGACATATGGAACTAAAGCGTGTGGAAATGTACCACCAGGTTTGATCGGTGTTGCTAGGATGTGTTCCGTCCATTGAGCTTCTAGTTTAGGCTTCCTGAATTGTTTGGTCAATAATTTTAATAAAAATTTTGGTGTGCTAAATTGTAAACATTCCTAAAAATTGACTATGTTTCGAAAATAAATTTTGTTCTAATCGGTGTTGGATTAGTTCACTAGAACATCTCAATGCTTTGACAATTTGATGCCGCTTGCGGAAATTCTTGTTGAATATAATTGCGAAACTTGCTTCACTTTATCAAATTTTAAATCCAAAGTCTTCTGTTCAAAAGGCAGTATAAACTGTTCACGACCAATGGCTGAAAGCCAAGATATTAATGATAAATCCGTGTTCATTAACCGTGGCTTGGCAGACAGAAGTGCTGTTGGAATTGCACTTTTTTCGATTCCTAAAGAAATATTTTCTCATTACTATTACATTTCTTACATATACTTATCTCAGTTTGCAGACTTTTAATATGCATTTCAATGAAATTTCAATTCCGATCAATCATCTTCATTTTCATTTGACTTATAGACTCGAGACTTCATTTTACCTTTTTTATCAGTAATACTTAGAATATTAGAATATTGATGTTTATCTGATAACTCTCATGATGTAGTAGTAGCATGTAGTTTAATTTTTTGTATTATATTGAAGAAAAGTTCTTTGCCACAATCCTATCGCTCTCCAAACAATATCTAAAACTTTACCTATATCAAACCTTCTTTAAAATTCTTAACTTTGAGTAGGATATTTCTTGGCATCTCCCAAGTTCTGACTTAATTGCTTATATTTAACATGACTGTATTTAAGCAGTTTTTAAAAACATATATTTAAAATGTTCACATTAAAATATTCACTTAATTAAATTCAGTTTCTGCATCCAATTTCTTTTCACCTTAATAATTTATTTGCCGCCTACTATTCATATGTAAATCTTTTACCCATCTTATCGTTAATAGCTTGAGCTTGACAGTAATCCACACAACCTTCATACATTATTCCCTTCACGACCAGCTGCACCAAACGATCGTTCAATGAATGTAATGATGGTATATGGTCCGCATTTTTTACTGTCGAAGGTAATAACGGTGTAACCATAGGTTCAATCTAAAATTGAATTCACTTATCAATCTATTTTTGGGTTGATTATCATATGCCTATAATTTATATATTTAAAATAATTTCTATATTTGCAAATTTACTTTTAGAAGCAGCGTAATTTATATCATTTTCTTATTTTCTTGTAATTCATGTAAAAACAAAATAAAAATTTGTTATTGTTTCGGACAACCTTTCGAAAACATTCCATTCGAGCGCTGCTTGGATTCCAATTTTTGAAATCGACATGATCGGATAACTTAGGCAATGTGAGCAAAGCACATAGGGCATGAAAGTCTTCCTGGCGTAGGACATATATGTTCTAGATCTTTCAAGCATTCTACTAGTTCCTGGAAATGAGAGCATTTTGGCTTGTTTCAATATTCATGTTCTTATTTCTCTACCTATTACAATTTTAAAAAATAATAATTATTACTACCTCAACGGTGAAATCGTTATCATGCATTGGGCCTGGCTCTTGTTTGATGCACAATAGCTCGAAGTATTTGTATTTTGTAATATAATATCGAAATGTCCTCAAATCGAAATCCGGCAAATCCCGAAGAGGCTCCACAAAATCTAATGCATTATCCCATTGACCATCCAGGACTAACTGTCGTAGGAATAAGACATCGTCCGAGAAATCGCCATTAATTATACCGGTCTCTCGTTCTAGTGATAGCTGAATATAATTTAGAAATACTTGAGAAATGAACGCTGATCTTATCAATAATAATTAATTCTCTTATTAATTTTCAATCTTTTAAAATCATAATGAACCTGCGTAATATGTAAGCTTCGAGTTTCCAAGAATTCAAGAACAATCTTGATGACATCTTTCTCGTTAACAGTTATATGCACAGCTCCGGGCATTGTTGTAAATCCAATTGAATAGATAACATTATAACATTATAGTCCTACCAATGAATACATTGCGAGAAAATCGAAAGAAATTTCGGAATGATATCTGCAAACGAAAACTAAAAAAATCTTTTGTGAAACTAAAAATATAAAAAATAAAGAGACAACGCAAAGAATGAAAAAATTTGAAATATGAATTTAGAATTAAAGAAATAATCTGAAATTTTTGTAATAATATTTATAGAAGTAACACAGAAATGAAGATTTTTTTGATATAAGATTGATCTCGAATAATGTCTCAGTGTAGAATGGACGGAGAACGAACATGCATTATCGAAATCTTAATAACACCTTATAAAATTGTCAATGGGTATAACCTTTAAACACAGCAAAAACCGTGTCCTGCAGAAATATTTTTTGCAAGTAACAGTGTTTATAAAATTATTGAGGCATAAATATTTATATAATAGTTCTCGGGATGTAAATAAATAAAATGAAGTTTGCCTTCGCAAATAAATTTTGTTCCTTTCCTACATATTCCAATTATTTCGAAGCTTTTTCAAACATATGACGTCTTTCTTCTATATGCTTTATGACAATTAAAATTTAATATTTGAATTTATAAAAAGAATAATGGTAATTTTCTAAAGCGAATTTGAAATTGTAAAAATTCATAAATTGATAATATATATTTAGTCGAAAAAATAGTGCAGAAGAATAGAAAGGAGAAATATAACTTGCATAAACTTTAAATTTAAGTTTAAGCATAATTTTGTTTTCTGGGATCAAATCAATGAAACATGCATTTTTATATCGTAGGAAACGATGCTTTATAAGAATGATTCCTAAGAATTACAAATTTGTTAATAAATATGAAATGATATCCTTTGAAAATTTAAATTAAGCATAATTGAGAGAATTGAAGAGATGATTATTATTCTTTATAATTAAATTCTAAGGCATGGTTTCGCAAAATGAACAGAAATGATAGAAATGAAACGATGAATAAATATTGCTGCTAGCAAAGATTTGCTAGAAGGATGTCGCATGTCTTAGGCGTAGATCGATGATAGCGGAAAGTATGCAGTTGAGAATAATCAGCAAGTGTTAAACATACTAGCCATATCGACTTTCGATAAGAACACTGTTGACGAATGCAAAGCAACCAGAAATAATTTTAAGAGAGAAATGACATGGATGTCATCCTCATTCAAAATGTTTGGAAATGGTTCACATCTGCATCGTCCCAAGCAAATCTTCTGGCATCAATTCCCATCATTGAATCATACAATTACGAAACATTTATTTCGTAGTGTGAAATTTCGTAGTCTAATTTTTTCTCTCTAATTTTGCATCATTTATCAACGGTATACCACAAAGCATCAACAAATATTTCACTTTTTCGAAAATAAATATTTCGAAACTATAAAGGAAAAAAATAGATTTCAATATTACGCGTTCTCTCAAATAATCAATGCAATAAAGATAAGTGATAATCTTGTTCGAAAGAGATTTCTCAAGATAACTATGAGAAATATCGATGCAATGATAAAAAATTTGAACATACCAATACAAGTCAATTTGATATTAAGTATTATACAGAAATGTGAGAAGAGACACAGAAATGATAGATTTTGACATGGCAATACGGAATAGAAATTTCCATTGGTCTTCCTGATTGGCAGCTGACACACTAAAGTACATTGTGCAAAAAAAAGTTCATCGAATGAAAACAGTTGCTAAGTTAATTCAAGTTTAAAGGAAAAAAACTCGACTTAAATTAAGCGAATAAAGAAGAGAAATTATATGTACAGATATTACCAGGAAGAAATGATATTATAATTATTGATTTACTATCTGGATCATATTATCTATTCTTCAATTTTAAATAAGTTGTGGTATCACTGTAAAATTGTCTATATAAGAATTCATTCTTTCTCAATATTTTTCTAGCATTTAATCATGGAACTTTGATTTAAAAAAAACATTTAAATAGCTTCTATGTGTAATTTTGGAATGTAATAAAATAAATTCCACGAATATCACAATGCGAAATCAAATTATGAATTCAAATTACGAGATCAGTAATTTTGCATAGTGAAAAGCAAATTATTCAAAGATTAATGTTTACTGAACAGAATATTTTCGTTTTCTTGCTAAAGCGCTGTCATTTTCGGCTTTTGATATTTTCACATACTGGTTGAAATCAAAAAAAAAGAGAATTTAAAATGATTTAAAATGATAAATTTTGAACTTTTATACATCCAATAAATCGTAATCAATCGTTGAAAATTTTTATGGGTCCAATAAATCGCTAACAGCAATTATGCTCATATATCCATGTATTTGTACTATTTTTGTCGATAAACTGTTCTAGCTATAATTTTTTGCTACGAACAATTTTGAAAAATGTCAAATGCCAAACATAGAATGGCATTTTAGCAAGAAAATGAAAATATTTAATTCAGAAGCATTAATCTTAGTCAATCTCTTGCAATATTTAAAAAGCTTTATGCCCAGTCATGAAATCACCCAGTAATTTATGGGAAGGATTATTTTCTGCAGTTAACAATTGAGAATCATGCGTACTTTTATCGATAATAAAATTTACGCGAGTTTCTTACTTTTCTTTTTAAATAAAAGCATCCGATAGATTTTAAAAAAAATTGCGTTAGTTATATACAAATTTCCTTTTTTTTGCGATGATACTTCAAACCGTCAACTTTTCTCTTGATTCTTTTCATGAATTTGTATTTTAATCTCCTAATTTCTAAAACAAACAAATGAACCTAAGTCTTATATTTAAAAGAATCTATCATCGTAAATCATTTATTGAAAGTCTTGAAGCTTATACCATTTCCAAGATAAATCTAGGAAGAGACTTTGACCATAAGCATCAAGAAATGAAAAAGTAATAATAATGCAATGAAGCAGCAACATTGTAACATGAAATAAAAAATTCTGATCAAAATCCTTAACAACAAATCCAGTTCAATAGCTATCAACTATCGAATTAAATTTTGAGATGATGATTTGGTCCTAATAATCAAACAATTGGAAGATATTTTGCTAAAATTTTCAAAAGCAAATAGTGAAGAGACCATTCAGGCATTTGCAATACATTGACGTTATAAGTACTGCAGCAATGCCACAACACTGAAATCTATTCCAGTGGTAGGATGGAGAGGGGTGCCACAACACTGAAATGTATTCCAGTGACCTAAGCCTGAGCCATATCCACTTATATGGAATATATAAATGATCGATTAAGTTAATTAGTATTATTGTGATTATTGTGATTTCAACATTGGTTAACTATCTTCAACTTTCTATATTGTACATCAATCTTCTTCTATTAGTTATCTGTGGTGTTAAGAATAAACTTACAAAACAAAAAAGATCATGCAATCTTATATTCAACCTAAAGCATGCAAGTTCGCTTTTCTCTATAACTAACTCATTCACTCAAATAATTATATTCACGACACACATCTCTTATAACTCGAATTTTTTAGAAGAAATATTAGAATGACAACATAGATATGGAATTAATAAAAATCGATAATGGCAATAATAGTCATACATGGTTTACCAGCTCTACAAAAAAGTAGGAAGGATGACGATTTTCATGAATCTGCAAAATTTTATTAATATGCTCAACTTTCTTGTTCTCTTCCTTTTATTTCACTTATTCAATCAATTTCGCCAGATATTCTCAACGTATTTTATGAAAAAGAGAAATAATATCAATTTTAATTTATACTCTAAAGTATTGGAAAAAATCATTGGTTTTCTTTCAACCAAGAATGATTCATTTGTAAAGATACAGAAACTTGATTCAGCATCTTGCCATGCTACGAAATTTCTGCATTTCTTCTTCATTTAATATTCAATACTGCTATATTTCACTTACAAAATGCTTTCGGCCCATGAAGGAAAAACAAATTTTTTGGACATGAATTGTAATCAGTAAATGGCGACACTGGTTGAAGTCTAATTAAGAAGTAATATCTATATAATAAATTTGAACAATTTTTTTAACTCTCGTCTTGATTTTAAAACAAACAACACCAATAGTTGAAAATCTTTTGAAGATATTAAAACATCCTATCATCTAAATCTTCATCTAATGTTGGCTCATCGTTTGTTTCATAAAGGATACATTTTTTCTCGGCAATTTTGACATGTAATTGTGGATTAGTAACCGGCTTTAGAGGTTTAAAATCTTCCATTTCATGAATAGATCTCATTTCTTCGATCTCTTTCTCCATTTTCAATTTACGGCTCTATAAAAGAGAATCTAACAAACGATGCGAAATAAAGTTGAAACTTATGAATACTAAAATCATATATTAGAAATGGAACTCTTTAGAATTCAAATAATTGTCATATTGATTGATTGGCTCATAAAGTTCAGTTAACTAAATTCGAATCAATGTACACTTAAGTTACGTATATGCAAAAAAATTTTGAATTTTTTCGTTTTAAGCTTGAAAACACAGAATTATGTTTGAAAATCAAAGTTAAAATCTCATTCAGCAGCTATTATAGTAGCTTATAGATATTCTTCTTATTTTATTGTGCTCCATCTGAAAGAAAGAAAAAATCTTATAAATCATCTGAAAAAAGTATTTTTAAATTTATCTGGCACCACTTTTTGCGTTTATATAAACTAAATGCACATTGATTCAGATTTAGATAATTGAACTTTATGAGTCGTTAGTCTGTCAATGGTTTGGAACATGATGATGTGCTGATAATTTTCGAGAATATATCAATGGATTATGACACTATACAGATTTTGTCTCATATAATTCAAAAATATTTGGACTGAATTTTATCGAGTAAAAGACGGTTGCAAATATTGCCTTCATAATTTCATCCAAATTGCCTAACCATTTCACATCTGTGATTCGTACAACATCTGGTTTACTGCAAATGATAGTATTCAACAGATATTTTTAGAAATTAAATTAGTGCAAGGAGCGTTTTATTCGAAAGATTCTTGTGAAAAATATAATATTTTAATCCTTACTTTTCATCACTATCAGATATCTCTTCTTGAGTTGTTTCTAAATCTTTTTTCTGCAATAAATAAAAGTAGTTAATATTTTTGTAATGCTCATAGCTTCCTAAGAATCTTTAATTCAGTAATATCTCTTACGTCTTTATAATTACTACTATAATTCGAACAATTTCATGTCATTTCGAAAATCCCGAATCTAAAGATAGAGGTGTTAAATTTCGAATTACCTTATGTTTTTCCATAGATTTACTGCGAACTTTTTTAAATAATACGCTGACAGTATCTGAGATTCTCTCTTTTATTGTCTGTAGATTATTAATTATATGCTAACTTCACAATTAGGAAATTTATTTAACACTGGTAGCATTTGACTGATAAATTTGGAATGACAGCTTTAACGAGCTCTTATATACGAGATGAAACGATTAAGTGCATAAAGAAACAGAAATAAAATTTTAATTTTTGACAAGAAAATAAAAGAGAAAAAAGAACAAGATAATTTGCATAATTTCTATAGCTGAAAGTTTAAATATATAAAGAAGATAATTTTATTTAAGACAATATCCATGTTTTAATGCCCATAGTTTCTATGAATATTCAAAAAATCCAAATACCTTCTCTTTTGGCGCATTATTTTTTTCGATCTTTTTAATTACTCGTTTTTCTTTTGGTAACCTACTTTTCTGGAAATTCATGACATGACCTAATCATTGTCGAATAAAAAATTTTTCCGCTTTCCTGTTTTATGGCGTGAATAATACATTATATAATTATTATGTGAAGATAATATTTTGGTTCTAAAATGTTTAATTAAAAAAACTGTACAAAATAAGAAACTGAATATGATATATTCTAAAAAACAGGAAATTTAAGATATTCTAGGGAATGGGGATAATAAATGATGAGGAATAAAAGCCAATTTGAGACGAGCATCAGAAGTGACAGTACAACAATGTTAAAAAGGACAGAAAAATGGATCGAGTTGTTTTCTTAAATTCACTGATTAATATATTTACTCTAATTTTAGTTTTAGATAAAAATTGAGATAACAAAAGGTTATTCGGAAATCGGATTTGTACAAACCTTACGGTCAATAATGTTTTTTGTGGAACTCATTGGAGCTTGTGATTTTGATAACTGCTCCATTTTCAAGAAATTGTGTCGCACTGCACAAGCAAATCGCATCGGTACTTTCACTTTCCTTTTTACAATTCTTCGCTTACAACACATTTGCAGATGAAGCAAAACTATTAAAGCAACACATAAGCTATTTGCTATTTCACATATTACATTTGACAATACTGCAATAATTTATGAGATTTGAACATAATTATCGAATGTTTAATACTTTTCAAATAACAATGCGTATATTATTTAAAAAGGAAAAATTTTAATTTGGCATTGGATATCATAAAGATTTATTCTAAGCGACAAATATGTCGGGAAGAGAATGAGGTCAATTAAAATTCCATAGGGTATGACAGATCGCTTCAAAAACTAATCGCATAAGAGATGCGACTTTCTTCGATCATGTATCCTTACAGAGGCATTTACGAAAACCAATACTTTCCACTGGACCAGTTCTCAGGTCCATTCACAGAATAGCTCTTCGTGCCGAGAACGGTAGAATTGAAATGTACCAATAGCTACTCAAATTCTCTCTTAAAACAGCCTTACTTCTTTCATTACAAAAATGAAATGAAATACTACTTCTACTTTTCACTTTTATACAGCCTAGCCAACTTCCGACGATTCATCTGATTAAAAGATCGAGATATAACCTGTTGATGCTACAAGTTGGCCACACTGAGATTTCACAGTTTTCATAATTAGTTAGTTTACTGCATAGCGATCCTTTTTCAACTATTTCTTGCTACAGATATGACGGTAAAAATGTAGAGAGGAACTGAGAGGAGGACAACAAGAATGAGGGGAGTACATGACGAGAGCTTGTATCAAATATCTAAGACTATTTTGGGACCGAGAGTGGAAGACATTGTGCGATATATATGGAGATAATAGAGAAAATGAAAGATAGAGGGAGATGGAAGAACTTCAGGATAACAGCGAGGGAAATAGTTTTATGATGAGTGAGTAAGGGACTGAGTTGAAATCAGGAAATCAGTCGAGCCTTATCACATTTCAGGCTTCGTCGAATATGGTAAGAACAAAGTTGGATAATCGAATCAGGACCCTCATTGAAAATGGAGTTGTTACCGGACACCGGTCGATGTTTGTTATTGTTGGTGATAAAGGAAAAGATCAGGTATATTCATAAAAATCAGAAAGTGATTCTACTGAAGGTTGCTATATTTAGGTTGCGTTTTTATTGACTTTATTTTTTTTTTCAAATTAGAAACATGTTTTTGAAGCGTCAATACAAAAATCTCATCAATATTTTAATTCAAATTTGAAAATCAGTTTTATATGCTTTAGGTTGTTACAAAATTTCTTAAAATGTTTTGAAATTTTCAACTTTATATCCTCTAGGTTGTTATACTTCATCATCTGTTGTCAAAAGCAATAGTTGCTACCAGGCCGTCTGTTCTCTGGTGTTATAAAAAAGAGCTTGGATTCACTTCACATCGGAGAAAACGAATAAAGGAGCTAAAAAGGAAAATTCGTAGTGGTCATTTGGATGTGAAGGTTATTTTAAGAATTGTGGGAATTTAAATAGTGGAGGAGAATTTTGAATACTTTCGAGGTAATAGTTATCCCGTTTTTGGATTTCTAACTTTTTAGGATAATGATGCATTTGAATTGTTCATTTCGTCAACACACATTCGTTATTGTTATTATGCCGAAACACATAAAATCCTTGGCAGTACTTTTGGAATGCTTGTGCTTCAGGTTATCATTATTATTGTCTACGATTGCAATTTCTACATGTCATATCAAAATTTTTCTGCAGTAAGTATTATTACTTTTCTAAATTAAGATTTTTTTGCATTTTTTTCTTTTTTTCTTCAGGATTTTGAAGCGATTACGCCTAATCTTCTAGCTCGAACTATTGAGACGGTTGAAGGAGGTGGTGTGATTGTATTATTGCTAAAGAGTGTCAGTTCTTTGAAGCAATTATATACAATGACTATGGTAATCTTTTTTTTAAAAAGTTGAACTTTCCATTACTAATACTTTTTATATCCTTAAAGGATGCTTTTTCAATGTTTCTTTGATTTTTCCTGTCATAAATTATTTAATTTTGATTATTGATATAATGCGAAAAAATATTTAGGATGTTCATAATCGTTTTCGTACGCAGTCTCATTCTGAAGTGGTTCCTCGTTTCAATGAACGGTTTATATTGTCGTTAGCAAGCTGTCGCAGTTGTGCAGTTGTGGATGATCGTTTGAATGTTTTACCACTTTCATCTCATGCTTCGAAAATTGCGACAATCCCTACAATTGTCAGGGTACGAATGTTTTACATTGGTTGTATGAGACATAATTGCTTTACATGAATAATATGTTTTGCAGAACAAGCTTAGCATGCAAGAGGAAGAATTGATATCGCTAAAAAATTCACTTACGGGAACTAAACCGTTGAGTTTTTTGCTAAACAAATGTAAAACATTGTGTCAGGCAAAGGTATGTTTTACTTTTGTTTCAAATTAATTGATTTGTTGACAAATATTCGCATTGGATCACGCAGCAAAGATTTCGGTTAGTCTTAGATTTCCTGCGTTCAGCATTTTTCGAATTTAAATCAGAGTAACAATGAAATGAATGTAATCACCTTGTTGTTTCAGACTCTATTAAGACTTTTGGATATAATAACTGAGAAAGCGCTGCAAACGACGTGCTGCATAACTTCTGCTCGCGGTCGAGGTAAATCGGCTGCGCTTGGATTAGCCATAGCAGGTGCTATTGGTTTTGACTATGCGAATATATTTGTAACAAGTCCAGCAGCTGATAATCTTAAAACACTGTTTGAATTCGTTATCAAAGGATTGGAAGCTATGAATTATGAAGAACATACAGATTTTGAACTGATCCAATCAACAAATAAACAGTATAATAAAGCTTTGGTTCGAATCAATGTTTTCAAAGGTCATCGTCAAGTCATTCAGGTTCGGAATTACTTGGATGACTCTATTTCTCACAGTTTTTGACTTAAGTACTATATATCCAAAAAAAAAAAAACAAATTCATTTTGTTGTTTCCGTTTCAGAGATCCATTAAGTATAATTTTTGCAGTACATTGATCCTCGTGACTCGATTAAATTATCACAGGCTGAACTTGTAGTAATCGATGAAGCTGCCGCCATACCATTTCCAGTTGTGAGAAAGCTAATTTCTGGTAACTTAATTCTTTTAAAAATTCGTTTGAAAGCTGTCTACATTATTTCAAAATTCAAGAAGTTGTAGAATTTTTCAGTTATTTATCAACGTAAAGAATCGAAGAGGTAGTGTCTTCGTTTGCCCTTCAAAACTTTTAGAAAATTGAAGATTTTAAAATTTTCTTTGAAACTTGCATTCTTTGATATAAATTTTCAGGACCATATCTCGTCTTTCTCGCCTCAACAATTAGCGGTTATGAGGGAACAGGGCGTTCACTCTCATTGAAATTACTGCAACAACTCCGTGAACAATCAGTCGGATTGCTGAAAAGTGAAAAAAATGAACAAGTGCTTGCTGCTGTGAAAGGTTTCGTTTAGTAGAAACTTTGGATTACGGTAAATAAAGTTCGAATTATGTCTTTTATTTCGCAAAAAATTACTGAATACTTTAGAAGTTAATAACTTTCTAGGACGTGCACTTCATGAACTGGTTTTGGAAGAAAGCATCAGATATAAGCCAGGAGACCAAGTGAAGTTTTCTGATTTTGCATCATATTTATATCATAGGATTTTTTCTGGAGAATGGATGAAATAGTGGAGAATTTTTTTTATAACTATACTGTCCCTTCGTTTTGGCCACATCGTTAACTGAGCCAGCTGTTCCCTTAATTCCAGTTCACTACAGAATAATAGATCTAACGAATCATTAATTGATACATTTTAATTTTAGATTGAAACTTGGTTAAATCGTGTTTTGTGCCTGAATGCTTGCAACACACATCGATTGGTGTCTGGAATGCCACCACCTAAGGACTGTCAGTTGTAAGTTATCAAAGGGTTTTGTGTGAATTTTAGCGTCTGATTTTTCGCGCAATATTTGTATGTTTTTTTTTTTTTTTTGTTAGGTTGTACGTTAATCGAGATACTTTGTTTTCTTTCCACAAAGCTTCCGAAACTTTTTTGCATAATATTATGGCGATATACGTGTCAGCACATTACAAAAACTCACCTAACGATCTGCAGGTAAAATTAGATAATTTTCGAGCACTCAAGATTTTTTTAGTTTATTTCAAGAAATACTTTAATTTATTTCAGTGAAGTTTAATCTGAATTTTGATATTAAAATTCACTATAAAATTTTTCTCCTGTAGATGTTGTCAGATGCTCCAGCACATCACTTATTTGTTTTGGTCGGACCAATTAACGAGACTGAAGCGCAACTGCCAGAGGTTTGTTGCTTGCTTTTTACATATTTTCCGTATCCTTGAAAATTTTTCATTATCAAATGTGTTGTAATACAGATTCTGGTGATTATTCAAATAGCTATGGAAGGTGCCTTGTCTTCTGAAACAGTGTCGAGAAATATGGGAAGAGGCAAAAGAGCAGCGGGTGATTTGTTGCCGTGGACAATATCACAACAGTTCATGGTAGGATATAACTTCCTAATTCTAATAGTTTTGAAATTGTAGTTTGTTGCAAGTCTGGTTATTTTACTGTTCTACTTTTCTTTGTTCTGAAAGTTAATGTACAGGATGAAGAATTCCCAACACTGAGTGGAGCACGAATCGTCAGAATAGCGGTACATCCTGATTTCCAATGTTAGTTGATCTATTCGTAGAGTGCTTATGAATTAAATGGATTACTTTCTATGTTTGTGATTTTCTTTATGTTGATGAGGAAGATATGACATTAGCAATGATATTTTTCAGCTCTGGGATATGGTTCACGAGCTCTCGAACTGCTTTTAGAATATTATCATGGAACAGTACCGTGCTTAAGAGAAGACACAGATTTTAATATGGAAGCGGAAGCCAAACATATCGAGGTAACAAGTTGTTGTAATAGACAACTACTAGGATTCTCATTTTATTCTAATTGGTAAAATTGCATATCAAGCATGAGATTGCGTTTTGGACCACGGTTTCAGTAATGAGCTACTTCATTTAATCTTTTGCAATTAGATAATCAGATTTTGCTAGTAATTAGGTTTCTAATAATTGCTATTTGACTTCTGACATTATTCGGAGAATATTGAAAAAATAATGAATATTGTAGAATTCTGATGCACTGGTATTGCTGGAAGAAGTTATTGAACCACGCGCTCATTTACCACCACTTCTATATCGTTTAAGTGAACGTCGTGCTGAGAAATTGGATTATATTGGTATTGAATATGGTCTTTGTTTCATGTTAAAAAATTTTAACCTGACTTAAAATATTGCAGTTCTGCTGCTATGTTTATCTTTACTATTTAAATATTAGTTTATCTATTCATTTTAGGTGTTTCATTTGGTCTAAATTTATCTTTGCTGAAATTTTGGAAGCGTGCAGGATTTGTCCCAGTTTATCTCAGGCAGTCTGTCTGCGATCTCACTGGTGAACATACTTGCATTATGCTAAAGGATATGAGTAAACGTATGTCCTTATTTCTTTTTATTATTGCTGAGTAACTTTCTTCATTTCAAAAAAAGAGTGTTTGCAGATGATGAGAGCTGTGCTTCTTGGCTTCCGTTATATTGGACTGAATTTCGACATCGAGTTCTGCATTTATTTGGATTTGCATTTAACATATTTTTGCCGCAGATGGCCCTCAGTATACTTCAGCTGAAAAATAATGAAGTCATTAAACATTGCAGATGCAGAAGGGAAGGTAAACTATGCAGTTATTCGAATTACCGATTACTCGAATAATAGCACTATAACAGTGCTAATCTTCTGAAAAGTGAAAAAATTTGTTTCTGGTATCAAAGAATTTATCCTCGCGCAGAAGTTTTTGATTAATTCCAAAATTGTCTTTCAGTTCTAACCAGAGAGAAACTTGCATTATTTCTTTCAAACAGTGATTTACGCCGATTATCTCAATATGCACGGAACATGATCGATCATCATCTAATCACTGATATATTGCCAACACTTGCTTTACTGTATTTCGAAGAACGATTCGACGAAAAAGTTGGTGGAGTATTAATTTTTATGTGCTTTACTGCAAATAGGAAGACCAGAATAATGTTAGCCTGTTTTGAACTTCAAATTCCATCTTTGACGATTTTATTGTCTTTTTTATGTTAATAAAAGTATTTACAGTTTTTGTAGATAAAAAGTATATACAATTTTTGTAGGTACTCTTAAAATTACCGAAATCTTTTGGTAACAGTAGAAAAAAAAGATTGTGGATAAATAGTAGTGGAGATAGTAGTGGAGAGGTGCTCTCCATATAATTGATTTTAATCGTTTTAATTTTAGATTAAACTAAGTACTGTGCAGTCAGCGATTTTGTTAGGCATTGGATTGCAACATAAAACGGTAGATGTCTTGGTAGCAGAACTTGACTTACCTATTAATCAGTTGCTAGCTTTGTTCAATAAAGCTATTCGAAAACTTTCTGAATACCTCGATGAGATTTGTGTGGATGCAGTAAGGCAAAAAATTGATGATCAGGAAATCAGTGAGCATTTCGTTGATGTTACGTCAATGCGGCCTATTCGTATTTCTCTTGATGTAAATTTTCGATTTATCGTATTATGAAATATGAAATCATTAATCAAAGCAGAAAAGGATTTGGAAGTTGCATTCTCATATAATGCTAAATTCCAAAACCAGAAATAAGAGTATTTACATTGTAATCCGGAAATAATAAGAGTATTAATATTAGGAACTTTGTCCTTGAAACAGATACATTTATAATTGATAATCTTGAGAATGTTTATTTTTCTTATAGGATGAACTTCACAAGGCAGCTATAGAAATCAAAAAAAGGCAAGATAGAGATCGGGCAAGACTAAAAGAAGAAATTGGTCAAGAATTGAAACAATATGCAATTAGAGGAAGTGAAGATGATTGGTCGAATGCTTTGCAAAATACCGATCTAAAGACAGCCAAGAAAATTGGCAATATCTTATCGGTTAAATCATCAAGGTAAATTCGGAAAATCTTAAATCATAAGTAAGGAAAAAATTTTTATTGATATGGAATCACTTTCTATTAGTGGCAGCATAGCCTTCCCATGGCTATTGCGCTATCTCAAAAATGATTTAGAGAACCCTAGTACCTCTCTCCAGAACCCTAGTATCAATGTTTTTGTATGTGAACTCTTCCAGGATAAAATCCAGAAGTGTTGACAATGCACTACTTGAAAAAGCAAGCAAGTTCGCGAGTCGGAAAAAAAGGAGGAAGTTTGAAAATTTCAAATAAAATTGGAGGCGCTAAAATCCAGATGTTAAAGATTTGTTGTTTTTCTTCTGAGTTATAAACATCAGGTCTTGAATATGTTATGGTGTGACGAAACTTACGGGTGTTGTCTTTTCCTTATGTGTGTTTTGCATTCAGTGTTGTTAAAGTTCCAAAAAATTATTGTTAAAGTTTATAAATTTTTCAAAAAAAAACAGCGACGAAAATGCAACAACAGTAAGCGTATTTTTTTTTATTTCTGATGTTTTCTTATAATGTGAAAATCTATATGATGGAGTAGAATTCATAAGAAAACAGATGGGAAGCCACCATCAGTGAATAACTTCATAATCGTATATGACATCAATCGTGTTTTGATTAAGAATTATAATTTCATATTCTGGATTTATCAAATGGTTTACTGTAGCTTTTGAGTTTGTAATAAATCTAAAATATAACAACATCAAACAATGAAAAAAAAACGCAAAAAAAATTGCGAAAAAAACATAAATTAAAAAGGGAAAAAGACAAATTATCGCTAAGAAAATCGTATTTAGTTAAGTCATTCGTGTAGAAGAGGCTATTTCTTCCTGCACACGTTTTTGTAATGTTTGTGAAACCAAGTTATACGTTTCCATGAAGCGATCCATGCATCTGTAAGAAAGGCATATCACGTAATATGAATATTTTAAGAAATGCTTGTCTTATACATTCGAAATAATTTTGGAAATTAAAACTTGACCAAACGCTGGCTTTATGAATTTTACATTTGATTAATTTTTTTCTATCATGATGATATAAATGGAAATAAGGTCTATTGAAGAAAATATTTAGTTCAGCCAACATTATATTGAATTTAAATATGTATAAGCAACGACCTTCCACTGAATAATGATTCATTTTATATACATTTATCTCATTTCAGTTTATATACATTTATCTCATTTCGTACTTTATTTACATCTCATTTTAAGACGGGGAAACCAGCAAGCGGGAAAAGCTATGAAAAGAATCAAAAATAACATCACATTTGATTAACTTTTAGTTTATTCCATTTTGCAGTTTAATTTTAAGTAATATCATGAAATAAAATATACCTCTGCAAGCATTGTTTCTCGGTATTCGACAAAGCGCTACCTGGACTTGTAATACACTTCGTTAAACATCTTTCCGACAATTCCTTACATAAATGCAAAAATTTTAAAACAATAATGAGGCCTCATAATAAAATTGGTTCATCATTTCTTCTTCATCTAATGAAACAGAAGAAACAATTAAATCTAAATGTGATAATAATTTTTTTTGAGAACCAATATGTAAAACCATAAAATTCTGAAAAACCGACAACATAGGGAGATAGTGAACTTACAGTAATCATATTTTGAGCATTCAGAATAGCAGCTTGTTGCTTGACACCGGATATTAATGATTTCTGCTGCTCAGGAGTTAGCTTTTTTAAAGATTCTACATCTAATACATGTTCCATCAGGATTGAAATAAATGAAAAATGAAGAATGCACTGAAATATCGCCAACTTTTTTTGAATTGGTAAATGCTAGGCTTTCAGATTAGCTACGCTGCATGTATAATGAAAATATACTGAAGGACATGAGAAGCTTCGTTGTTCTTAAATTGTCGCATTTCACTAACACGAGCCCAAACAAGCAACTCAATTCAACGGCCGATTGGTCAACGACCATCTGTCACTGGGTGTATGTCACTTTGATAGGTCTGTAAAGTGATAGTGGTTGGATAGTGTTGTTGTAAGTAGGTTAGTCTTGACATTGTCCCCTGGAGCATTCTGGTATTGTTTAATTGATCAATTTCAGATGCTCCTAGGCCGGACTTTTCGTCCATTCGGTGCAGTGATCATGTCTATCCGAAGTAATTGCCCATGGCATCGGAGTAATTGGCGACCAGTCTATTATCCTTTTTTGGTTAAGCACAAACTCAAATATAGTTAGTTTTTCTTTATTTTCGTGATATGTGCTGAAAAGTACTAACGTATTTCGACCGTAACATTTTAGTTTCAGGTATTAGTAGCAAACATATTACTGTTTGATGTCACTGATTCAATAATTGAATCTAATCTTACTACAAAATGCGAGTATGAAGCAAATGTTTGCATAGTTACATATGAAACATAGTTGTAGTTATATGTGTTATTTACAAATCGATAGCATGAAAAGAGCTTTCAGAAGTATAATTCATTCCTTCTTTGATCGCTGCTTGCTTCAGCTTCATAGAATAAAATTTCATGTAATGGAATTTTTGATATTATCAACTTTTCCAGTTCTTTAAAAATGACATGGCTATTTTAGAGACGCCTGAGGCACTGATGCAGTCACGAAACGGTCGATGTCTATTAATGAGGCGGATTTTGCGAGAAAAGCCGTTTCTTGGCTGGAATCATCAGTGCACCCCCAATGAAGAACGAGTGCACTACCCTTTATGATTTCCCAGGTCATACAGTTCTTTTTTCCATAAATTGAACCTGGCAGTAGCAGATACCTCGGTAATCAGTGCGAACAGCCAGAAAATTTATCGTGCTATAAATAAAACCATGAAATCCGATATGGCAGGCTTCTTTCACCACATTTATGACTTCCTGCTTCTTGTTAGTTTCCTAGCTTCTTGGAAATAACTAAAGATAAGATTGCAAGCCTAGAATGCACAAAAATAATAATTTATTACTTCAGTGTTCTTGCGATCGCATTTTATAATTATCACTTTTTTAAAAATGCTTTAGCAGCAAAGAGGCGAATTTCATCGATACTACTTTATCAGAATAATTAAAAAACAGACAACAGTAACTCCCATCAAGCTAAGCACGAGGATTTCAGAAGGAGAAGTAATAATTAAAATTAGAATCAACTATAAAGATCCACAGTATAAAACTGAAATGAATAAAGAAATAGAAATTATGCAAACAATGTTGAAGCTATAATACTCCATAATTTTCATGAAGACAATAAAATCCACCAATACAAAAGCAGGACGAAATAATGTTCATTCGTAATGACACAAGAAACGTGATTTATTTAATTGATGTGGATATCTAGGGACTCAGAAAGCGACCTACCCTCGTAAATCAGTTTAAAAAATTCACAAAAAAACAGCTTAAAAATTCAGGTCAAATTTGAGGAGATTAGTCCTATAAACTTTTGATTTCTAAAAATTTTCACTCAGTTTTCAACTCAGTAATACAATAAAGCAATATGAGAGTGAGTTGCAATAAGAATTAATTAATAAGGAGCTGATCGATCGCCGCGTCCTCGTCCGCCACCACCTCGCATCGGTCCAATGCCACTATTACCACCAGGTCGAGGACCGTGACATCGGTTACATTCTTGCCGGAAACCGAAATTAGTGTTACCACAGCTATCGCATGACCAATCGTTAGGTCGTGGTTCTGTATTAGCTCCAGTTCCTGAGCCTCGTCCTGAAAAATTTTTGCGAATAAGTAAGATATACTACCAAAACATAATTTTGAAACAATTTTTTATTCTAATTTTTTGAGATATGTTGAATCTAATACGAGATTGAATGAATGAAGAAAAACGTATCGAATAGTAAAATGAAAAGTGAGTATTTTCTAAAATAAGACCTCTTCCACGACCTCCTCTATCACCACCTCGACCACCCCTATCACCGCCACGGCTAGCTCTCCCTCCTCCGCGACCTAAAAATCATGAACAGTGACTTACGAAACAAGTCGTAAGTTATTTGGAAAATATGAAATATACTTACAAAATTAACGAAATCATTAAAATATCAAACTGTGTAATAGTGGAAAACATCAAAGATCATTCGAAAAAAAAGTGTTACCATCTCTTCCATATTCATCACGCAGTCCACTGTATCCACCCCGGCCACTCCCACGTCCTCCTCGGTCACCGAATCCTCCACCACCAAAGGGTCCTCCGCGCTCTCCCCTATCACCATAACCTCCTCGATCATCAAAACCACCTCGTCCACTGCCACCAAAACGTCCACCACGTCCGCCGCTATCACGATCGTTATAACGATTGCCACCACCTCCATATCCTTCATCTCGGTTTCTACCACAAAACCACCTGAATTTCGCTATTTAAATATTTACGAAAAATAAGAAAAAATACAGATTAGAAGAAACGCTCGAACAAATTATGAATTAGAAGCTAACCTCCTCTTCCACCTCTATCAAATCCACGTCCTCCACGGTCACTGTTAAAACTTCCACGGCCACCCCTACCTCCACCACCTCGAGAAATATCTGTCTTATATTTTGCAAAACTTAGACTCATGCACTGTTCACTTCCCGGAAAACACTGTCCTGAAAACAAACACATTAAAAATTTTTTGTGAAGTATTCATGGCATTAATAGACCAAATATATTTAAATACTGATGTGCCCAGTTGTTCGTAACCCTCACACATATTTAATGGATATAATACTCGATTTACCATTATAAACATTTATTACTCGCTCAGCAGTTTTTGCGTCAACAAACGTAATTGTGCATTCGCCTTTCGGCTGATTTGTTTCACGATCAGTATAAATCTTAATTCGGGGTTCACCAGTACGTTCGTTACGTGCTATATCTCCTTGAGTGCTGAACACATCGGCAATGAATTGTTCATTTGCTCTACAAAAAGCAAAAAGTGGCATTTGGAACTAATACTTATTTTATTTTTTCACAAGTTCTTCAACTTTTACTTGTTTTGGGTAATTCACCAATTCTGAAAAATTCTGAAATTTTATCTATCAACAAGGATGCAGGAGATAAATCTAGCAACTACAAGAAAATTCTGTGACCTGAATATACTTCTACAAAAGGAAAAAAGGACTAAATAAAACACGAAAACAATGCTTAAAAAATCGTCTCATTAAGTAAAACGTACGTCACAGGTATTCCCTGGATGAAGACGGTTTCTCGAACTTCGACTTGGTCATCACGTGATCCAATTCCATAGACACCAGCAGAACGAGGCCCACACCTATCTGAATATGCAAATTTTATGAAATAAAATTTAAATTATTAGAGGAATATAATAACAGACACACATTATTAGTAAAACCCCTTTTAGTATTTGTTTCACTCGAAATTCAACGTTGTATAAATCAAATAGTTTTGTTTTGGTGACACCTAACCAAACCACGTATAAAAGAATAAAGCAGTATAATACAGATTCCCATAACAGAGGAACACACACATATATAGATATATATACAATATCCCACTTCGATAATTCTACCTTGATAGACTCCACGAGCGCCCGGGCCTCCAGCGCCCGGTCTGAAACAATACATTGACCTTTGACTTTGATGAATGAACTGATAGCAATTGCCGCTGACGATTATTCTCTTCAGACTCTCGTTAACTTTTTTTTGAAACCAAAAAACTTGTGGCCAGGACACCCTTACTATCTTAATAAAAGTATACCAATGTGTAACCTTTCTCCCTTTTTTTTTTAAATCCATGTACTCTGACTGAAGAACCCTTGAAACAAGTTGATCAAAATACCCTCAATGGACTCTCTTGCGTAGCAGCTTGAATTCACAATCAAATTATGGGTAGTTTCACTCTGTAATTGCTGAGTACTATTTTCCCATTGTTATGAAATTTTATAATTTAGAGGATGAGAGAATGAAATAGAGAGTAATCGTGGTTTTTCCTGGAATCACCGTCGAATACACATGCAGCAACGCGTTGTGTATCCTATGAAAAGCTAAACCAGCATAATTTCGTCAATAATAAGCAATATAATAATTTCTCGGAATTTCATTATTTGTGTTCATATTATCAATATATCGTTTTCCAATCTTCATTGTAAAACACATATTGTTCAGTTTGTCAACAAATACTTTTAACTAGCATTTGGAATTAGAAGTAGTCTTCATGCATTAATTTATATGGATATAATATAAAAATAAATGCAATATCATCAGAAAATGCGGTTCTGAAAAATTCCGTAGTTTTTCAGACAGTGAATCATAAATATGTGTGTCGCATTTTCCGAAGACTTTTTTTAATCATCAGTAATCTTTCTAAATCATTCAATTTTTGAAAACACCTAAGCAACTCACTGATCCTGCTCATTAATTACTATTATATAGAGCCATTCAATGCTAAATCACTATTAAAATTATTTTTCATTATAATGCAATTCATATTTAAGAACATCCAATTATGTTTAAAGATCTATATCTCTGAAAAATGAAAAGGACGAAATATAAAAATGATAAAAGATGTCGTTTACTCCAGTACTTCTCCGAATAATACATGTAACATCTTGCAATGTAAAAAAAAGGCATAAGTTAGCCATTTATATCAATCTCATAAACTGAACAATATGTGTCTTAAAAAAGTAAATTTTTAACAAATTAAAGAAAATTGACGAACCGTAAATTTGTTCTCTGCAAACATTTAATTACAAATGAAAAATTTGATGCCACAGATTCTCGTGAGTGGCACTGCTCACTTTTAAACGCCTCCCTGTTTACAATAATTTATAACCGATGCCTTTTCCTTCTCTGTTTGTGTAATTACAGTAAACAAAATAATATGAGACAGTACGATTCAATATTTTTGCTGGAAGGCTAGAAGTTACGTAATATTTTTTTAAGATCAAATTGACAATGCCGAATTTTTTCCATATCATAAAAGTGATTATTTGTTTCAAAACTCACCGTGTACTATCTACCTTACAGGAAAATAATTCAGGAAAGCAATAAGAGAATATTAATACATATTCTCTTATGTTAAGAACTATCAACCTGGCCACAAGACAATATTCCCAAACAGTCGCCATCACAATCGTATTGTAATGCTTTTCTTGAGAACAATAAACAAGTAGAAAGAAATTACTGACCCTCCACGATAGTCATCACCGCCAGATCCACCACGATCACGTTCATCACTCCAACGACTTGGACGATCTCGTCCGCTTCTGTCTTCACGACTACCACGATCTGAATTCATAAAAAATATCTGAACACAGTGCATCATCAAACGAACAGGTCTGAGCAGAATAAAAATTGTTCTTAGCGTGCAAGACACAAAAACTGGTTTGAAAAAAACTGAAATTTGAAAAAGACGGAAAAAAAATAGACTGAGATAAAAACTACAGGAATTTTAATTATCTTTTTTAGATACATGACTAAACCAGTTACCCCTGTCTCTGTCTCCATAGCCGCCACGATCTCTATCATAACCTCCGCGACTTCCACGATCATCACGACCTCCTCGATCATCTCGTCCACTATAACGTTCACCACCATCTAAAATCAGTAATATGGTAAAACATAGAAATGCAAAGAGTGGTTTCAAATTATATATATATTGATCAAACATATTTTTGGAGATATTTTCAAAAATTGAGACATAAATGATATTGCAATTTTTTACAACACATTCAAAAACCTGCATCCCATAAGAAAAGAAAATGTATATCTGGATTGCATTTTTGTGCGACTATGAACGTTCCTTAAACATTTCGAAGCAAATCTGTCTAGTTCAACTCAGGGATAGAACTCAGTTTCACTAAAGTATAATGTTGTTCATTGTCATGACTATTATCCCAAAAAAAAAACAAAATATAACACTTACCTCCATAACCACTTCGGCCACCATGATCATCATCATAATCATAAGCACTTTTGCCGGTCACAGGACCGCCATGCTGTGGTGCACCTCTTCTACCGCCCTGTGGCATACCATAAGCTGGAGCTGAAGCATTACCATACGCTGGTGCAGATGCTCCATTTTGTCCTTGAGGTGCCCCAGCTTGCGCGAAATATCCCGAATAATTATGGGCAACATTCGGCTGCAAAAGAAAAGTAACAACAGTTAGATTCGAAAATATCCATGTAAAAGAATATCGAAAATATCCATGTAAAAGACTACAGGAGTCCAAAAATTAATCATACTTACATCAGCTGTAGCTGCGGGTACTCCCTGTGGTACTCCTGTTGGTACGGATCCAGATCCTGGTGGTGCGACTCCTGGAACTCCGCCCGCTATGCCAGCCTGACCTACTGCTGCATAATACTGTTGCCATGCCTACAGCAATTTCAAAAAAAATGATAGATATATCAAGTAAAGGATAAAGTACCTCCTCAAAAACTTGAACATTATTCACTTATATATTCTTTTTCCTCTCCTCTTCTATGGAATGAGAATGAAAAAACTTTTTCCCGTTTTATAAAATCATACGTTTATCTTTTACTACAAAGAAATAGTAAATTGTTTTCAAAATAGGTCCGTCTGATATAGACTTTAATTTCTAAAAAATACGGATTCGCAAGAAAACTGCTGCATTATTCAGACAAAGTGGAAAAAGTATGAAAAGTACTAACCTGTTGGTATTGTGCTAAAGCTGCTGGATCATATTGTTGGTACGTTGCTGCCACAGCAACGGATGCGTTTGGATCAGTAGCCCCTTGTGCACCGCTTGCCGCTTGCGGAGGAAATGCTGCAGCTCCATATGCTAAAAAAAGCGAAGGTAACAAAATTTAGACCTTAAATCCGACAATCTTTTCTGAAATATTTGTTAATGAAGATATGAGAAATATATAATGATATTGCAACTACTTGTATCGAATTTATTCTTAAAAGATTGTTCTTCCGATTAACTTTCTCAGAAACAAATGTATATAAAACATACATTTAAGCCATAATAAAAATACTACGAATAATTTTTCGTGTTCTGTTGGGAGAACAAAAAGTGAATTGAAATGATTCAAAATGACTCGAAAGATCCCTTATCTTTATTTGTGGTATTTTAAAAAAATTGACAATATTTACGTTTCAATGAAAAAACCAATGTCACATAATGCAGATATTCCCTTCTGCTATAAATTTGATGCAATCCATATACCTCAATTTATAAATTAGTTTATTTTTTACATTTTTTGAACTCTATGCCTTATGCTCGCATATATCAAGTATCAAATAAATTATGATATTAAAAACGTATTTAGCTTTACGAAAATGAAGTGCAACTATGCCTAAAATTTCCCCAAAAGAAGGTGAGAATCTGAAAATGAGGAATGTAATAGCTCAGACCAAAAACCATGGCCAAATAAGAACAAATGACCACTATTCAACAGTGAATGAAAAAGTTCAAAAACAATTTCCAATATCAAGTACAAAAAAAAAAAAATCATGATCTTATACCATTAAAAGTTCCAAAATCTCGACGAAATTATTATATGCAAAAAGTATGTTCAGCAAATAACTGAAATATATCTACAATGTTTACATCAGTTATTGAATAACAGAAGTTATTCAATTTTAATTCACTCTACATAAGATCGAGCTTGGTCAAACAGTATTTTAAAAATTAAACGAATTAGGTTACGACGTTTTTTCATCGCTATCTTTGATTTCTCAATAATCGGTTACTATTTTTTTAAATGCCTCAATAATTTTCTGCACAGAAACACTTTTGCAGCCAATAATATATAGAAAATATTTTCCAACAGTTCATCAAATTCGAAGTAAACACTTCTGTACTAAAGAAATAAAGACTTATTTCTCACTGTTAAAAATATTTCCCTTTCATAATTTTCACTCTCAATAAAAAAGACATATTTAAGTTTGCTATAATAACCTAAAACTTACGATTCGAGATCACAATTTTTACAAACTTAATATGAATACGGTTGAAATTATCTCATTAATCAATAATTTCTTTACTTTTTTCCCTCTATCGCTCAATCAGTACTTTTTGCTAAACAATAAAGAAAAGAAAACATTTACCAAGACAAAAACATGGCAGGAGAGAAAAATTTAATTTCTTTAACCAAAGAGAAAAAGATTATGTCAGAGTGTTCACCACAAAAAAAATTCAATTTAAATATCTTCCTCAAAGAAATTGTGAATTTCTATTAATATGAATCCTCTATAAATCCTCATTTTACAACATTAGAATTTTTAGCAATGAATATTCAAATAGTAATTGTATCGATGAATTAACAATAATTCAAGTACATTAATACCTTTTTCTAGTGAAATTTCGAGCAAAACCATATAACAAGAAGTTCATAATTCAATAGTAGGGGAATTTTGAAAAAAAATTATATTATTATAAAGAATTTATCGATCTTGAAACAACTGAAATCTTACAAAACTTTGTGATTTCATTAGCAATATTTCGCAGTTATCAATACCAAAATACATGAATCTTAAAAATTTCAATATTTCCAAAATAATGCACGGTATCGGAAGCATCTGGAAAAGGAGAAAAGGAGATGGTCGCGCCAAGATCATTATGAGTGACCAATCATATAAAGAAACATATTATTTTACAGAGCCATACTCATATATTCGAGTATAAACTTCTTTAGAATGATATACAATCATTAAACCTTTCAAATGCATCTAAATGAAAATTCCCTTACCATTTACAGTGACTTTTCAGAAAAAGCATTCAGTTTGAAAGTGAAAATGTGAGCAGAATGAAAGTAAAAATCAATAGATATGCAAAACTAATGTAAGGAATAATATCGGACATCGACACAAATCCTGAATCTCTGGTAGAGAGTTGTCTTGCACAACAGTTCCATACGGTTTTATTAAATTATAGGCTTCATTATGGCAAACACGTTTTCAATTTCATCTTTAATTTTTATGTATTGTTTCAAGACTAAAAATTTCCAAGAGGACGCAATGAATCAGTGTATCAATAATGAAAAAAAAAATTTTTAATGAAAATTCCCTTACCATTTACAGTGGATTTTCAGAAAAAGCATTCAGTTTGAAAGTTGCTAGTGTTTACCTGTTATGAATTTGTAAAAAACAAAATAAAATAATGCAAAAAAACCAACCTGCCATAATGAGTGCTTTCTACAAGTATTATTTGACTGTAACACTTTTTGCTGAACGCAATTCAGACACTATGATGAACACGACGATTTAAACGCAAGCACGAAAAATCGATTATCAAATAATGAACAGTAAAATTGGACGAATGCCAATTTCTCGCTCTCCGAATTCTTCCACTCAGGAATTCAATATTAACTTGGAACGTGCTAGCAAGAGATTCGTAATATTATTCCCGTAACGCAATCTTGTGTTTGCGCATTGGAAGTCTACAAAAGTGGGTGACAGACAGTTATTATGACAAAATATTCGATATTTCATTAAAAAGACAGAGCTGTAAAACAATGTATAAACTGCATCGTTAAGGTAAGACAATTCAGGTCAAGCGCTCTCCCTTCGCCATTTTTTTCTGCTTCAATTTCTGCATGATCTGCTAATTTTTTCGCTGTGCAACAGTGAAATTCCACACTCTGTTCGTTTTTTGCGATGTCTGAATATCTCTGATATTCAGGTCCAGAGGCAGTTATTTAATTTTTATGTCTCCTTTTTAAATATGCATAGGCGGTAGACACAGATCCATTGGAAATGTATATGCTAATGTTTGATAATTAAGGGATGTTTGCATTGGGGAAGTTTATGGAGAGATTTTAGAATTTGCTGTGGATTATGGGTAGCAGCAAGCTATGATATCACAGCGGAAACTGATACGGCACTTTTCGAGAAATGAATCATTGTAGCGCATCGGTGCTTAATGATAGTTTTTGAAGAAGTTTTATTGAAACACACAGTTTTTTGACAGATAAGTGAGTGTATAAATAGAAAACAAAAATTTTCTGCACTGCTAAATGACATAAAATAATCGACTTTCTCCTTCTCCTTCCTTTTTAAATTGTTGCATTTTGCCTTCATATCATACCTTTATCAGTGTATTTTAAAGATAATATCAATTCTACCTATAGAATCAGCAAATGCTGGGTTATAAGTACACCTTTCCCTTAGAATTTCCGGACATATAATGTCGTTTGTTAACGTTAGTGTACTAGAGTTTTCAGGTCCAATACGAAGTTTGTTAGGGGGATTTTTCACTGGAACAAAGGCGATTATTTGTTTCCGAGGCTAAACCTTCAGATGGTGAAATATTGGTGGTGAGATTTAGTTTCTATCCATATTTTACAATCTAGTCCGCTCAAGTCTAAAAAATGTTAGCCATTCAGTTACTTACATCTCTGTTCTTACAAATTACCACATATCATGTTACCTTCTTTAAGAAAAATATGTGATCCATAGATACACTGAAATTTTATTTGTGACACTGAAATTTTATTTATGACTTTGTAAAAATTAAATTGTTTTCTCCAAATAGTACACACTTGTAATTCAGTAAAAAGCTTTTTGCTAATGTTTTAAGAGATCAAGCGCTGCTCAATTTTTCTTACATAAGCAAAGCATCTTCTTAAAAAGAACATAACTTATAAAACGGCAATTTTTATCACAGTTTGATTGTGTTTTTGTTAACAAAGTTTTGAGCATTCAGATTATTTCATTCACGAAAGCTGAAAGATTATTTCTGAAGTTTATTTAACATTTAACCTGTCACAGTTAGTTGATGCTGTCTGTCTGAACTTTTTGGTGCTGTCTGAACTATATTTTCTAAAATTACATTACTTATCCGCTTCATTTTTCAGAACTCATAAATACACAATTTGACAATAAATATCAATCCTTATGTGATTCATTTTTGCTTGTATTTGTTCATGAAATTGCAAATACAAGCTCTCCATTACAAATCAGCAAGAAGCTTGCATAAAGTTTGTCATTGATCAGTTTTTTTAAATAGAAATATTCTGTTCTCATTCTCCATATTCTTCAACACTTTTCCTCCCTCTACTTTCTGCGCATTTTCACTACTATTTTCATGATATTATTAATTTTCCGACGTATTCTGATTTATTCTTAATGTGACAGGAAACAAAATCTATTTGTATCAATAAATGAAATTCCTGTTTTATATTACATTTTGGTTATGTTTGTCATATGACTTATTGCATTGCAATCATTTCATTGCTTCTATTATAATATGATAAAATTAAAGTTTTCGTCAAACTATCTCTTGCCTGCTTCCCAAAACATACTTTTCTCTTCTAAAGGAATGGGATTCAAGTCCTTCAGTATCATCGATTTGTACACGTGATGTTGAAGCAGCAATTAGTTTTCTTTTTCAAATAATTGTCGTGTTCTTGGTTATATGAATCATTCGCTAAATATCATTGAAATTGTCAAGAAGGAAATGTAGAAAGAGTATTGTTCATGCGATGCGTTTTGTATTATTCACTACTTTCCGGTAGTTATTCATGTTATGCATCACTGCAAATCATAAGTAAATCAAATCATAGCTCTTTGTATTCATTGCAAAATGCTGAATTATGAGACGAAATTAAACAAAATTTTGTTATGATCGGATTTCGCAGCGAATATAGTTGTCATATTTTTATGCAATTGATAATTGCATGAATATGATTTCAACATTTAATTTATAGTTGCTCATGAATTAAATATTTTCCTCTTGCTTAGAAGAAAAATAATCCAGTCTTGAGATTATATTTAATGGTTGAAGAGAACTCCGAGGATCCGGACATTTAATTCTGTCTGGTAAAAAAAAGTGAAAAGACAAAACTCTATTGAATTTCAATTTTTGGTATGGTTTTCGAAGTATTGCTATTTATATCTGAATATCGCTAATTTCTCTGCAAAAGGTTGACACTTGCATTGCTTTCAATAGTGTTTTTGTATTTTCGTAGTTAAATATTTACTCTAGATATATAGGTTTTGATAAGAAACATTTCGAATTATTTCTGAATAGCTTTGCTAGTTGAGAATGTTAGATGTTGAACAGTTCAGTTTATTTGGAAAAAAATTTTAGACACAGGCTTGTTATATCGTTTTTCTTTTTTATTGATGTAACAAGTTTTTTCACATACTGACGATTCTATCATTTGGGATGGCAATTATAATCTCACTTAATGAAGCTTTTTTTATCTAATTTGGAATATTGCACAGAACTGTTCTGTCATTTTTCCGTTATTTCATTTTAATTTATACAGCAGATATCTCCAATGTTCTATTTATGCAGCGAAATTTATGAAATTCGCTATATTAAGAAGTAAGGTATCGTTGTGATTCAAATTTAATTTTTCCAGGAAGCAACATGTTTCATGTCATGTGTATCTTTCTGATATTCACCTGAATCGGATCCTGCACTTTTTTTTCTTTTTCGCAACTCTCGCTTTATCTTCTTTCTCATAACCGTTGTAGGAAATTTTGACATAATCTGAGTCATTCTATTCCTTTCATTTATTTTATTTATAAATAAATTCTGCTGCTCAATCATTTACATGTATCCTGAAATAATTTCTCATTCTTGGCATTCAAGATAAGTCGCAGAGATGCAATTATTTTAGCATGAACGAATATAGGGATTTTTCATTTTAGAATATCTGTCATATTGTTATAATATAATTGTATGTTCGAATGTCGGTACTATTTGTTCATTGCACGAATTTCTCTATTTAAAAATTTTTTTTATCTAATTTGGAATTTGTAAAATTTATTACTGCTACAAAGTTATCATCACTAGCTCATTTTGGATAGAATTTCTTGCAATATTTCAGAATTCTGTACATTTGACTTATTTGCAAGGGCAAAATATTCATTTTTTCGGATAACTAAGGTTCATTTTGGAAGGATTTTGGTTGTTTTATTTCTTTTTGATCTCTTCTCCATCTCTTTAGTATTTGAGCAACAAACAAAATGAATCAAACTTATCAAGAAGATTATGTACGTTTCTGAGACAGAAGCATTTATTCCTTTCTCCTTCGTTCTACAATAAAAATCGAAAAAAACTGTTTTCTATTGGCTTTTCTAGTGCTTTTTATATTTTCCCTCGAAGATATTTGATTAACTGTAAAACTTTACGCAAATTCTAATTGAATTTAAAACTAATTGCTGCTACTTCTTTCTGTTCGATTCGTTCATTTTGATGTTTCGATTTGAATGGCGAATTTTCATCAAAATTTTATCTCATGACGATATTTCAGCATTTATTGTTATCGCATCTTGATTGTAAATTACAATTCGCTCAACAATTTCTGTTGGTTCATGAGTGGAATGGAATATACTGTAGCGAGCAGTTTATCTCACTCTTTTCGTTGTTATTTCTCTTCCGCTAGTTATAACTACTATCATTCGCATTTTGGAACTCGTTAACTAATTAATGCATTTGATTTTTCTGATTGAACATCCCATAAGATAAAATAGTAATGGTTCGTTATTTTGAAACATGGCGACACTTGATCCAGAAGTATATTATTAATCGAGAAAATAATGATGTATTTGCAAGCAGTTCAAGTGAAACTACTGATAATAATGATTTCATTTAGTGTATGTGGACTTTCGATCGTCAGCATTATCCACATTCTATAATTTTTTAATATGATTATTTCCGGGTGCCCCCTATCTAATTTTAAATTAATTTCCAAAAAAGTCGTTGATCTTATCGGTCGGTTTCAATAAGCTTCATGTCTTTTAACATTTTTGATCACTTTTACATTGTTTGTTCATTAACAATAACAGATCCATTTAAAGCAAACATTTATGAAAATTTTACAATTTTTTAAAATTCAACAGCTTTGCAAATCTCCATTTAATTATCAACAAAAAGATTGAATTTAGAAGTCATACAGCTGCTTCGAACATTTTGATAAGTAGAAGTTTTTTTGTTTATTATACTGTTGGTGTTACTCTTTTACCACTTAATATAGCACGTTAATTGGGATGAGTAACTATGTGACTAATTTTTTCTCAGACAAATGTTTCAGTGTGCTTCGACGCTATGATCTAATCATTACAATGATGGCAAATTTGGTGACGTTAAAATGTTGTTAACAAATATCATTGTTCAAAATGAGCATTGAAATTCAGCGCATTCTTGTTTATTTGGTTTAATAATCATGTGTTGTTTATTATCGATATGCAAGTGATAAAGATCACATGATAGAATAATATCTGCATTATGTTGCCGTTGAAAACGAAATTTTTTTTTTTCAGAGTTGAAGGAGATAATCCTCTTCTTTCCTTGCTGTTGATTGGAGATTGATCGTTTTTGCTATAAAATGTTATAACACAATACTGTGCTTAGACAATGGTGTAAATTGAGCAGGGTTATGGGTTGAATTATGCTGCCGTAAAAGAACAAAGGATCGTAAATCTTCATTATTATTGATCTCCTTCTACTTTACCACTGCTACTGCTTTCACTGCTATCTGTCGCTTGTTCCTCTGGATTAAACGCTAATGTGGCTGTCGTTAATTAACGGACCGACTGTGCTTATTAAACCGACAAGCTAACCCGTATGATCCAAATTCACACCTTTTAAAGCCCTTGATTCTTCTTTTTTGATCATCTTTGTTCTTTTTACATTCCTCGTGTAATGATCAAAGCTTTTGATTTTACTAACATCTTCCGTTTAATCTTTGATATGTTTACATACAATCAATATTTCCGGCATAAAAGCATTTTGCGGCAGGTGCCACCTCACCTGTCATTATGTTGTCGTCTTCCCATGTTATTATGCCAATAATAACTTTTTCATATGTTGTACTGTGAAGGTTGTTTTTATATCTTGCTTTAAAAAAAGTCCTTTTGTACGGTAGATTTATAGTGAAAGATTTTGAATCAAACGTGGAAGTTTTTTTCGACATAATTGTTATTTGAAAAATGTGATTCGCTTATTAACAGTAAAGATTCCATGATTACAGCGCTAACATGATCCTGCCATCAGTATCCTGTATCGTGTAAGTGAATTTCTTCTCACGTTTATAAATGAATTAATCCATTTATAAAAATTGTCTTTTGAATTATTGATCATTCTATTTTATCATATATACTGCGATATGATAAATTAATTCATGTAGGGTGGTTGTTGCCAGTATTGTTATCTATGCGGAAGCAATGCCTGCATCTGAGTCATCATATTCTATAGTTACCATCCGATTTAATGATACCACTTGCAAGATTGAGGTAGGACCTGAAAAATTTTCATGTTTTCCGAAATGTCTTCAAATAGACATCAAATTATATGTCTCATAAATTATGTAAGAAATAAAAATATCTTTTTTGCAATCGAGTTATCATAACCCAGAAACAAAGTTTCTTATTTACTTTATGTCCAGTTCAATATAGAGTCAACAAACGTTTCATATAGTCATATTATAGTGGCTTTTCTCATTATCAGATAATGGTCATTAACAATTCTAAAAAGAAATGATGTATTTTGTAAAAGAAAGAAAAAGAAAAAAATATTAGCTTACAGTGATTCGTTGGCTGCATACTGATGAGTTTCATATATCTATTCGTTCTTTAACTTGCTTCTTCCTCTGTCACATTTAATCAATACATATCTTGATTTCTAAACAGAGAAGGGCAAATAGTGAACAAAATAATGAATTTTATTTTGTAGAATGGTGTCCTCTCAATCAGCGGTCAAGTGATTGGCAATTTAACGGATGATCAGAGGCAGGAATTAAAAGACTACATTATGCAAACACAGAGATGGTACAATCAACTGCATCGGAAAATCGAAGAAGTAAGCTCTCAGTTTGACTTGTATTAATTATTGTAAGAAGTGAGGAAGAAGAAATGAAGACTGCCTTAAGCATTAAGAATCGAATATTCATTTAAATTCATTATTAGTCTTTTTTAACAAATTTGTTAGATTTTGACTACCAAGTAAGATTTGATTAATAAAAAGCTGTTCGTTTATATCTGATTACATCTTATTTGACACTGACTATAGAAAAATAGTTCGTATAGTTGACATATCACCAGACAGACAAGTCGACAAATAAGTAATGGTCGATAAATTCATTTCTAGATTTTTAAACACTTTTTCGAATCGATAAAGAAGGCGTGGGATGGTGCATGGATTTCTGGATCGAAACTGTCAATACCAGACAACATTATTACAGATAAATTAGAAGATCAAGAACACAGAGATGATTCTTCATTGTTCGGTGACTTGAAACCACCATCGTTTTGCAAAGTCAAATGATTGCTGTAAATGACGTGCTGCAATAGCGTTGTGATCCACAATTATGTTAAACATTTTCTTTTATAAGATTTTCAATTTTTTCAATTTGAAAATATATTTTCTTGAAATGTCGTATCGTAGTCATATTAAATCATATTAAACCATTGATTTTTATATTATTATATTCAATAATCTTATTTAAGGGAAATGCTAATAGTAATAGCAGAAATATTATATTTTAAGGTAGTCCTTAATTTCATTTATCATCGGTATAATTTATGAATAAAGAAATAAAGTAAAATAGTTTATCTGCATATAAGTCAATACGGAACATATCAAATCTCCACAATGCATTTCTCAAAAAAAGCATCGGGAATAACTTAAATTAGTAATAGCCAAAAAGCGCTCTGTTTCGATGATTTTCTAAATTGCCTGGCAATATATAAGAAAGACGTTAGATAATCATCCTAGAAATCATGAGATGTATTGTAAAGTTTTGCGATTACTATTGAGAATGGTGACTATGAGTAGAAGAATTTGAATAATAATTCCATTCTGTTTATGTCTAAAAACATTGACTAATTATAACTAATGGAGAAAATGCTGGAAATCAGTATCTTATAAAAACTTACATAAGTCAGATGGACTAATGAAATTTTTCCTTTGTTCAAGATTTCTTGGAAACTTCAGTTGATTATTGATATATAAAGCGCATAAATGCTATACAAAGAATCAATCAGAAATCGATGTAACAAATGATTTTGATGGCATGCATTTTTATTAGCTTTCAATCATTGTTAAAAATATTTTTTAAGCATAAATTCTGCCTAAGCATAAAACTGAGCACAGATATGAATCTCAATTTAGCCTTTAACTTGAGACTATATTCATTATTTCAGAATAAATCCGATTTCAGTAAGCAAAAATTATTTGAATTGGCCTGAAGACAAATTTCCAGAAATAATGTACGTCATAATGCTTTCGAAGCATTAGAAGTTGGTACGACAGCAACATTCACTCATTAGAAGTTGGTACGACAGCAACATTCACTCAGGCACAATCCACTGAGCATGAAGTTGAAAAAAAACAGTTTTTGACCTGAGCGAATTTTGGTTTTTTTTTATTATCAAATCTGTAGGAAAATTTTATCTTGTTATTCAGTAGTTGGATTATCGAACAATACATACAGTGAAAATTTGGTAATATGATGCAGAGAATAAAATGACACTGGTTAGGTAGGTTATGACAAGGAAAACGAATAATTTTGAAAAAAAGTGATCTATAAAATGAATTTCATGATATATATTGACGAGAAGTGATGGAATCAGTATTTTATCCACGAGGAAATTGCATGGGAATTATTTTCTCAGAAGTGTTATTCTCATCATTGTTGCTGTGAAAGTTTTTTTATTGGGATTGCGAGGTTTGGTTTGGTGAAACTTGAGGTGGTTGAAATCGTTTTTACAGTTGTTGTTTGAGTCTTTGTTGTGAATGTGACTAGTGAGTTTATATCACTTGTGATAGGGTTTTTTTTGAATTGGAGATTGTAATGAGTCACCGCTTGATGAGTCGTGCTCAAACTTGGATAATTAAACCGATGTTTTATTTGACACGAATACGAATACGAACAACGAAATCAATAATTAACAAAAAAATGTAATAAATGAAAGGTGAAGAGCAATTGAACGAGATAATAATCCAAAAAAGGAAAATAAAAAAGCAAATCTTTTTGTTTAAAATGTTTTTTATATATACTCTCATAATTGGGCGGTACAGCAAATAATTGAAATCAGTTATTGAGTAAATATTAAATATTCAATATATGACTTGACTGTAACAAGAAACTCTGGACATAGGACAGATATAGACAAGCGATGATAATTTTACAATTCCTTTGAAGATGGTTGATACGAAGGAAAATTGTTTGATCTTTGATAGATGTGAGAAATGAACTGTCAGAAATTTTTTCTGAAGAATAATGACAAAGGGCAGTCATTTATACAAATAGTTACTCCCTGAGCAAGCAAATTACAATTTTTATAAGCAAAATCACAAATCAGTTAATTTATTAAAAAGATATTCTTTTTATTAACATTTTACATTACAAGCAAAATTCGGATTTCAGAACAATTGTATGTGAGATTTATAAATAATTCTTTACAGATTATCTGAGAGAGTATGAGAACCTTTGTATAAGAAAGAAATACATCTTTCGTGCATTCTAAATATGGGAAAATTGATTCATCACCATGTAAGGTTCATCATCACACCATCATCATCATCATCATCACCATTTATTTTTTCATAATGATTTCTCTAATTGTTTACCATATCAGTGTCGCTTTCAGTTCTTTTCGACAAAATCAAACTTTTGAATACATATGTTCCATCGTATCTTTTTTTCTTTTTCATTACTCTGGTGAGATTTGAAGATTATATTTGATAAAAAATTATCAATATTTTTTTATAATATAAGTCTTTTCCTATAACAACGGCAGCAACAATTTTTATTATGAGACCATTGTCATTATCCCAGAAATTAATAGCTGCAACAATTCCACCAAATTTTTTTGATGTAATTTGGATTTTTAGATACTGAAGCCATCATTCATTCGGCATGTAACTTATCTTTCCTTATCAAGAGATAAAGTTATCCGAATTGAATAAGAAAGGCATATTTTTGTAATGTAATGATATGTATATTCGTTTCAGGATCTGCAGTTTTATTCATATTGGAAATAGTGCCATATAGACTTGAATTTTAGTCATTGCTTAGTAATTGATCATATTATGTACCTTTTATTTTGATCAACAAATGGTTTCAAACTAATTAATTTCCCTTCTCTCCTCTCCGTCACTACCTCCTAAAAATTAATATCTTTAGTCTGATTGTGTTCATTTCTTCGTCTTGGGATGAAATTCGAACCAGTGATGTTCTAAAAATGAGATTTTCACTCTGTGGCAGTAACTTTCGTGTTGTTTATTAGTATGTGTTGACAAACACTCGACTGAAATATCTTAAACTATTTACAAAGTAATAATATTTTGAGAAGCTTGGCAAATTTGCAGATAAATCGAATTAAATGATCGACATGACTCACTGACACTGATTGATATCTTGGTTGAAATATCCCGATTAATTAAATAATAGCTACTGTAGGCGATTTTAAGCACTAAATTTAATTTTCTGCTTGAAGACCAAAATTACTAGATACTTCAAATCTATAAGAATATTTGTTCCTTCTGCAGAATAATGAGATGATATGCTTAAATGTATTTAAAACTTTCAATCTCTTAGCCTCTACTCTGTGTTAATGATTAGATGGACATTTCAAGGAAAAGAATTCGAAGATTTATAAACGAAGACACAACAGAAATAAATGAAAATACAGGCGTAGTTTGGAAATATCAAAGTTACAAGTCGCATGCCAATTTCATCAGTTTTGTTTGAGAACCAAAGTTTATCGAACAAATATGGCTACGCAATGAATTTATCTACCGATAAAATTATTTTATTGGATTTAGACGAACAAAAACTAAATGATACCGCAAGCGTCATATTATTTTAGGTATGGCTTGTTATAATAGAATCGTATTCGATATAATTCAACGATATTGCAAGTAATGAAGGTAATTTTTAAATTTTTACGGTTGAATCATTGCATCGTCAGAGAGCAACGGGATGTATACAATAAATGCATCATCATGCTTATCATGATTAACTTTACGTATCAGTATTATAAATTGATTTGAGTACCACTCATATTTTTGTGAGTTGTTGAGTGGAATCTACGATACTAAAAACATTCAATATTACATCTTTCACTTTTCAAGAGAAAAAGTAACTGCTAGAAACAGGAATGTGCATACTAGTGAATAACTTCGGCTTACTTCATCGATAACCAAACTATTAAATATAATTACTTGCGTGTTTATCATACTCACTAGTCGATATTTATTCATCAACGTTCATCCCATTCTTTCCATAGCGTCAATTCTACTTATCAAACGCGGCCCATCTGTAGCACATACTCAATGTCTACGTTTCATTCAAGCAAGCGAGATATCATAATCATTCAAAGTTTGAGAATAGGTTGAAGATGTTTTATCTCTATACTTCTAATCGTTCGTTTTACATCAGCTATCTTGAAGGAAATTTTGAAAAAAGGAGCTACTATATAGTTCGATTAGTCTTCCGTCGTATGCCAAAGTTAGGCAAAACTTTGGAATGCTTTGAAGTGATGTAATAGCTGGTAAATTCCTTCTACAAGATAATCAGATTTGGAGGTTCGTCTAAAATCCAATTATTTTTGTCATTGGAGAACATGATCAAATTTTTATCAATTTTTGAATAACTTGCTTAGTTTTGTTTATAATTAACTTCCTCATACTTTTGTTAATTTACACTTGCAAAACACTGATTATTTTATACTAAATATTGTATTCGAAAATTGTTTCTCGATATTTTATTAAAGTAAAAGATTAGAAAAACGTCGTTTATACTAAAAGTATGATAAACAAAATGTGGCTTATATGCTTGTTGTCTAATTTTTTTCGAAAGATTAATGAGCATGCTTGACATTATACATTAGAGAGATATGATATCAGATTAGAAGATTAGTATGAATTGTTAACTGGTAAGCTCATGTGATTTGATGACTCATGTGATCTGATGCTTCAAACTAATATCAGAACATACCGCAAGGAATGAAAGAATGCGGCAGCAAATCTCTATGTTGTTCATATTATGTTATATAATATCTATCAAAATCTTGTTCTGCTGTTAAACTTACAAGCGTTAGATTATTACTTCTTAAAAGATCAATTTAATTACATATTTTTGTTTTAATGTATTCAAATCTTCGTTTTTATCATTTTAAAGCTCACTCCAGAATTATATACATGATGAAATGTAAGAGATTGTGCTAAGTATAACATTTAAGGCATTCACTCATTCATTTACTATTTGTTTTTACTTTATAAATAGATATGTATTTTTTGCGTCGATTTGTTATAAATATCTAACCATAACTTTTTTACCACACATATATCGTTTTTGGTACTAAGCGTCAGTATAATTTGAACACGGTCAATCAACTCATCATTTACTGGTAATAGGATATAACCAACATTGCTCAATTTTTTATCAGTTTATTCCTAAAAATAAAAATATTGAGGAATCTAAAACAATATAAACTGGCTAAGTTTTATAATTCAATGAATTGATCGAATATTAAGGCTTGTTGAACAACTCTAACATGAATTTTTCTAACTTCTTACGATACTCCTACAAATTTTTATTTCTAATGTCCAACGATACTATTATGAACTTTTGCTTCTAATAGTTCGAACTCCAAGTATGTTTCTAGCAATATATTGATATTTTTATTTAACTTGTTTTCAACGAGAGAATCCAGGAAACCTAAAATTTTGAAATTTATTAAAGGTGCAGAAATTTTTTTTCCATTGAAATGAAAGTATTATTTGTTACTTTGGAATTTTTTATAGATACTATAAGGAAACAATTATTGCATTGATAAAGACTTATATATAGAAATATGATTTATAATTAAAAGTCTCAATAGAATGTCATTTATAATTTAAAAATTTCTCGCATCGATTTCGATTCTGTTACATCTCTCTTCACAATGATATATAATAGTTTGAAAGAGGAACTGTAATTTAATCATAGTTGTTTATTTAAAATTTTCACGGCTTTACCATCAATTTAATTGCAAATGCAGACTTCTATACAAGCATCCATGAATGACATGATTCTTTGTTTATCCTTTGTTCTTTGTTTACTGCCCACATTTTAGATTTTCTTAAGCCTCATCCGATTTCTCTAAAAAAAATTTTTACGCCATTTGTCACTATCGCATTGTGCTTACACTTCAGCATAATACTTTCGTATTGAATGAAACTAATTTTATATTTCTATCACCATTAACATTAGCAAGAAAAAAATGCATATGTGTTTGGTAAATATTATTTTCATGTTGTGTTAATCCCTGGCGTTGATTCCCATGTTTTCATTAATGAAGTGTGTGACGATGTCACACGTTGTCTGAATAGTGCGCGTTGTATAGGACATACTAATTCGATATGCTTGTTCAGATAACTTTTCAAAGCAAAAAATTTCCCACAACCAGGGCATTCGTACTTCTTGATACCTGCAGTTAAAGTCGAAATTTAAGAAATATCAATAACACATAAATGATGGAAAAGTTGAATGAAGTTATTAAGTCATGGAAACTTTAGTGTCTCTCTATTTTTTAAAAAATTTTAAATTCAGAATTTACGACAAGTTTCGAATTTAATCGATCAGTGAGAAATAGATTAATGAATCGTAACAGAAGAAAAAATGAATTATATTACACTGAAACAACATGGGACAGAATCGAAAGTAATATGATATTTCAGTAGTTTCAAAAATTATTTTAATTTTTTTATCAGAAAAAATTTTTTTATCATTTCAACCCAAAAAGTTACATATGATTATGGTCAGTATTTCTTGAGAGGACAATAACATGAAGATAATCTCTATTGTTCATCAGTGAGGCCATGATAATTTATTATTTTAGTATTCGGTAAAATTATGCAAAAATGAGAAGAACCTAAAGGATATTACTATTGCTATCTTGCAACTCATTTAATCTTACTTCTTTCAGCTTTGTTTGCAACATCTTTTAGCAATTTATAGAAGGCTTTAAAAAGGATGTGGGATAGTTTTAATTGTGTAAATCAATTGTTAAAGCAAGAAGAAAAAGCTTACCGGAATGAGTATGCATGTGGGCGCGAAGATTGCTACGGTCAGCGAAAGCCTTTCCGCAATGCGCGCAACCATACGGTTTTTGACCAGTATGAGCACGCATATGACCTTGTAGAAGCCATGGTCGTGAGAATATCTTGCCGCATTGTGTGCATTTATGCGCTGCTTTGTGAGTCAATATGTGCATGCTGCAATCTTAGATGCAATGTTCAAAGATGAATAATTTATTGATGAATTTATGTTTTAGAGAGTATAACTAGAATTATAAAGATTTCGAAGAATTTAGGGTGAAGTTTCATTTTCAATTTTCGCAAAATTCGAAAGAAAGCTAAAAACCGATATGACGTAGAAATTTGTAGAATGAAAATTAAAATTATAGACCTAAGTGCAGGCATGCTAACATAGACTCGATCACAGTTTGGGCATCGTTTCGCATAGGGACTATCTAAAGGCCGATGTGTTTGTTTATGTCGCGATAAATTCGAAGTGGTTGCATATGATTTACCACATTGGTTACACATCAGCCTGCCTGGAAGGCTAATGGCTGAGATCTGAAAAATGGTAAGTATTTGCTCATTTTGGTGTTGCCGCAAAATATTATAGTCCTTCAACCTTCAACCGTTAATCAACGACGAATATCCATTAACCCTTCTGTCCGCAGGAAGGTTAAACAATTTAAAGATTGCAGTGTGAAATTCGATTTTGCTTGAAATAACCAGGTGATGAAATTTAAATCCTATATACATTAAATTATAAGGTGTAAAATGAACCTCTTTATCAGTGTTCAGTTCTTTTTTACGTTTCGATCGTCCATCTGTTGATTGCAAAGCATCTAATGTATATCTTATCGTACCGCTTTCGCAGATTTGAATATTTGAAGTAGAAAGTTCCATTTAAAAAGAGTTAAAATAAATAGAAAATTCTCCCGAGATGAGTTTAAAAAGTTGAAATGCCAAAATTTCACAGAAATATTTACTCACCTTCGGAAAATTGTTTTCTGGTAATCTTATATTCATAACAGTTCTGGATGTATTCGTTTTGCCCAATAAATTTTCTATTGAAAATGCATCGACTTTGCAACAATTTTTTGCCTGAAATATTTAAGAATAATGGTTGCACGATTCTGACTATAACTTTTTCAAATACTCTTTTACAAATATATCTTTTAACATCTCATATAGTAAATCAATCTAATAAAACAAATGTAAAATATGAATACGAATTATAATTGAAAAAAAATAATTGTTGCTTTGCTTTGATGAATTAAGGTCTATTTGATTTTTGGTTTACCAATTTTAAAATTTTTGTAGGAAATTACCAATTCGAACATTTTGATATGAAATAGTTTAGAAATATAGCCTGCAGTGCGTCTATTTAATTTCAATTGGTATATTTTTTAAAAGTAAAATTTCATTTGTTTTTCAACATAAAATTCGTTACTTTGGTATCCAAATATTGCTAAATTAATGTATAAAAATCCTTTAATAAATCCGAGAACTTATTTTTAAATTTAGAAATCAGGAACTGAAAATGACATTACCAGGACTGTCCAATCATTCATTGTTTTATTTTTTGCGGGTTTGAAAAGTTATAAACTGTAGAAAATATCATATCAACGGAAATCTTGAGGGACAAATAATTTTGTTACATCGAATAGTTCATTAATATGACATCAGTGATTGGAACTAATGAAGTATCATATACAGTGGATATGGTGCTATATTGTCGAGACCTAGATTTATTTTTAAATAAATTCTTTAGAAGATCTGACGATAGAACGGATAAGGGGTGGTGCTTTCAGATGCAAATAGTGGTAGTTGAGTAGCTCAGTCTTTAAGGTGAATTTCCTTCCTTCCTGGTGTTATGGGCAACATAATTGGTGTTACATGTATCAGGCGCTCATTTATGAAAAGATCTCAATTATTTGGAGTAGAGAACTTTTGGAAAAAATTTATATTACTCGTATCATTTTATTTTTTTTCAAATTTCCATAAAATACATTTTTTCGATAATGTTAAACAAAACCATGTAATGAATATTTCCAGTTCAAGATATAAATTGAGCGGTCAAGAATATAATCTGACATCTAAAAGAACTTCTTTGCATGGTAAACTGAACTTCGCGACACATCATTGAAAGTTGTTGCAGTGGTACAGTGAGAACTTTCATTCTCACAGCTTGGTTATTAGGGTTAAGGCTTTTTTAAAACCTAATTGGAGAGATTATCACGCAAAAGTCTACGATAATTCCACAGTGAGCCTTTCTTGTTACTCAGATTAACATTTCCTTAAATGTTAATGGATTTCATGTTGGACATAGCTATAAAAAAGTTTATGGAATTGATTCGAAATACTACCTTTAAACTACATGATTTACTTCTATATCGAAACTTAATGGTAATATTACAATTATTCTTTTCTTTTTCCGAAAATAATGTGCAGAAATTGAAGAAGTTCTTATTTCATTACTTATTGATTTAAATACCTCCTTATTTTTTGATGAGACTTCTTCACTACTTGAAGAATTGAGCAAAGATGATGAATGATTGTCTGTTGGTGTCCTGCCAAGTTCGTTTTGTAAATACATATTCAAATATGGAACCAAATCTGAAAATTGTATTACCTAAAAGAAGAAATGCCATTTTGATGCGTTCCTAAGAAAACGAAAATCTAATTATATCAATTGTTTACTTGGTTAATCAGTTTAAGTTTATGTTGCATCCCAGCCGTCATCTCTGAGACAGCGGTCGAACTACAATTCAGGAAATTTTATCTTATTAGCATATATTTTCATAATATAAATAACTTATCAGATATATCAGCATAACAAAACAAATGTCAAATATGAAAATTTAGGACCAATAATTAAATAAATGAATTAAAAGGTTTTGTTGTAAAATATAAAATAATGGAAAAATTGTACGAATGAGGTAAATAACAGGCATAAAATAAGAAATAAAAGCAATTTCCCGAAGTTAAGTTTTAAATTTTAGTTTATATACAATAGCATGAAAGATTTTCATGATATATATTATTCACTATAAAGTAAATTTTATAACTCACTGCATGTATCAGCATTAATGTATTTTATAAAATCACTTTTAGACAGTTCAATAGATGATCGTGAGAATCCGGGTAATGTCAAATGCGGTAATAAATAGGGACTAAGTAACTTGTGTCCGGATTCAGCATCATTTGTGAAAATCATGTTAGAAGAAGAGATAGAGATTTGATTTCGGAATTCTTGCTTCACTATATCAAAAATTTTAGGGTATGTCGTTGCTGATAATGGCCAGTTCGACATTAGTGATGATCCTGAAATTTGAAAACTCATATATCGTACGAAGATGGTATGATATCCCTTTAGCAAAAGCTTTTTAGGGAAATCTCTGAAATTCAGAAAAGGCAAGATCTTTAAGCGGAATCTTATTACTTCAAAAATCAAATTTTAGTTCATTAAACATTGAAGCGGTATGTTTAAAAAACCAGACATTTTTCTGAAACACATATGAAAAAGGATTCTTATAATTTATGTAAATCATATTCTGGATTGAAATATGAATTTATCTTTCAATTTAAAATTAAAAGAATCCAATATCTAAAAGTCCTTCTGTTCCAAAGACTTTTATTTCAAAGAATTATGCTATAAGAAGAAATTTTGAAAGCGAGCTAGCTACCGTTGGAGAAAGCAAATAGTGGTTCTCTTCTTTCATGACCCTCCTTCAGAGTCTTTCATACAAATTTCTTCTTAAGCATATCTGACGTTTCCTAAGATGGGTCAAAGGAAAAAGCGTTGAAAGGTTAGTAAAGGGGCGTCCCATCATGGATTAAGCTTCTTATTGGTTGACCTATCCATGCACAGTTGCTTTTCACTTATCCAGAATTATCATACTTTCCTTGAAGAAGAGGAGAAGAAGGAAGCTATGACGATCAGAAGGAAGTTTATACTTCTTCTAAAAAACTTATGCATCTGCGGCATGTTGACCGAATAAGATCAATAATGATGACAGTGCTAATTTTTAATCGAAACCATTATGATTTCATTTTAGAATCACTTGCAACTCTCTTAATGCTTCATGAACATTAATAACATGGCATGGAACGATTATAATATTTACTGTTACAGATTTTGCATCTGATTGTCTTTTTTCATCGAATGCATTTCATCGAATTAAAATTTGAATTCCTTCAAAAGATTATTAATACCTACAGATTATTTAATAATACCTATGAATGGTTAAATGGAGTAACACTGTTTGCAGTTTTGATTTATACCATTCAAATGAACATGCTTAGAGGTTACGAAATGAATATCGAACAGATGGATTTGTCAAAAAGGCGATTGCTTGAATCTTGCTAACGGGAATGATTGATTACAATGATATGAAATGACCAACAGCGTTATTTTTTTATTGAATTTGCCGCTGCTTATCATTAATTTTTTCATTGCACATGTGGGTATACATGCTTAAAAGAAAATACAGTGTTATGAGATTATCACTTGTGATGTTTCATGAATCTATGCTATATCTGAAATCATTTTTATCGAATACTTTACCATCTGGCTTTACCTAAAATTTCAATTCTATCATTTCTTCCGAGAGATGCTTAAAAATTAATTTTTCAGTATTTCAATTACTTTTTTAATCATTATTCCCTGGAACCAATGGTAGGGACAATTTTCGATAACTTAAATGTTTCAGAATTTCTGGTACTTTATCTAGCTCAACATTTTCTGTCGTGACTGAAGCCGATGTAAAAGTTTATGGATTTTCTCATAGAATATACTATTCAAATTGTTTTGTTCGATTCATCTACTTATCAGAGCGACTTATATAGCATGTAAATTATGAAAAAGCTAAGAAATTCAAATGAATGATTTTTGCAAATTTCATTGGATTAAGCAGCTACCCTGAAGATTTGTTTTGCAAGATAGACCTGTAATCTTCAACTAATTGCTTGAGTGGTTCGATTGCGACAAATGCGTCATATGATACAGCAATAACCCAAGTCTTGTTGTTCCTGTATACTTTTCACTCATCTCATACTAATCTTGAGAAACACCTGTACCTGCACTAGTGCTTGCCCACGTCTCTTACCCTATCCACTCCAACAATCTTCAATTATAAATCATATACGATCCTTAACCTGATATCCGGTTTCTCATATCATGCATCCCATGATTTTTAGTAATTGAACAATATTTCTGTTGTTAAGAATTGCGTAAATATGTTTTATTGTATTGAATCTTACAGTAATTTGGAGACTCATGTGAGGGTGGATTCATTTTAAATTCTATCTGACAACTATTTCTATCTATAGCCAATTATCATTTTTTTTTTCTGTTGTGTTTTTTGCTGAAATAATAAGTCAATAAAATTTCTGTCGTCCATGGATGTTTTTGTTGAGTTTCATCGGAAGTGCACTATCATGCAGTTAGTGTGAATCGTTGAGATCTATTTTAGTAGAATTCATATTGCAGTTATTAGTATAAGCAAAGAAAACATGCATCATTTTTCGCTAATGTTTGGAATTGTTTGCTTCATAATATTAGCTACAGTAACCCTACCAAAAAATGTGCAGATGGTTGTTGCGGGTTGTCGCAGGTGTTGACCCCTATAGCCTTCAGATGCAACGTTACGTAATCCTACCCAATCAATTCGTTCATTCCTCATCCACCAATTTCTTAGACATTTCCAACAAAGAGCAGGAGATACCCCTCTTACCCTCTTCCTTTTATACAACATCTTTCTTATGGGACTGATGTGAGATCCATATTGAATTACTATTTTATATAATATCAACATAAAGTTTATGCCAGAAAGCGATCATAAATGGGCAGAAAATGGAACAATTAGTGAAAAAAGAAATATGCAAAGTAACAGTTCAGCCAACTTTACCTCTGGCCTCTGGCTGATGATGGCAATAAAATGAAGTGGAATGTCTAATTTATGAACTCATCATTATTTTTCTGCATACTTAAATCTAAATACTTGCCAATCCATATAACTGCGAAAGTGCTTATTCATTGTGTTGCTAACGAGGAATAGAAGACGGTACTTAAGCGATGCTTTGTTGAGCGCTAATGGAAGAGGAAGCATCAGGCTGCTTCTTCTTCTGTTCTTCATAATTGTTACTTGAAGAGCGTGTTGAATGTTATTGAAATATTTACTATTAAAGTTGAAAAATCTTCCATAATGATTTAGGAATGGTAAAGCATTATCAGTAATAATTGATGCAATTGTTCCTGCAACTGCTTGCTTTTTGATTTTGGATGATATGGATTTGCAATGTCATCTGGACTATTTAAATTTTCGATTTCACGCTTAAGATATTTTTTGAATTACAGTAAAGCGCTGATTTGTTTTTGTTACCTGTCTTCACGACCATTATCACTTATTCCATTATATATACAAATACCTCTTAATAAATTATCATTGATTTATAGAAGTAAAAAAATTTTTCAATATATTTGACAGATATATGGACTTCATACACTTTTGAAATAACATTCATGTAAACATGGCTAAAGTTTTCCTTTTCTACTTTGAATTCTTTAAATATATTCTTCATAGCACAACATTTCAAGGAATGATCAATGAAGTGTAAGAAAATAAAAAACATAAACCAAACCACAGAATAAATTTTTTGATTTCTGAATTTAAAAGTTTTTAAAAATGTCGGACTCAAAAAATTTTGGAAAACTTACGGAAATTTATTTTGTAACATTTCCAAGTGCAATCAACTAATGTGGATGTTCTCTAAGATTATATCAACAATTGACTCCAGGATTAGCAGATTTGAGGAGCATAGAGACATCGTTTTCATTGCCAAGGAAAAGACATCATTTTGTTTACAGTAATTCCTGATAATCGGGAGACAATCTAGAGAATAAACCGACTGGAAGAAGTTGTCAGCTTGTCAAAAATTTGTCAAATTTTGATAAGCTTCTTGAATTCACTAACATTTCGATATTCGTTTACTCATCTTAAAAGTCAGTCTTTTAATAATCACTCGCCATTTATTAGCCAGGGAATGGCCATTTTCAAAGAATATGAAATTTTGTCTCAGCAACGAAAACTTTGGACATAAAGCTCAATGTTTGTATTATCAAATGAAATGATTAAAAACAGCTTGTGAACAATTTTACAGTCTGTGATGCTAATATGCTTTCATAATTGAGAAGTAGCTAAACACTAAAGACAAACAGATGACAAATTTCTGAATAAGATAATTTCATTAAATTATTCAAACAATTACAATTGAAAATGAAAAAATTGGCATCGGTAATATCAAAAAAGAAGTGTAGATATCATCATAATCCTTTCAGTAGCGGTGTCACCGCCTTGATGACATATCGAAACACATATTTCTATTGTTGCCTTTGGAACAGATTGCTATCCTTTCTGTAGTGTCAATCTGCGCGGTTTCCACAATGTACATCAAGACTGCTGTACCCCCTATAGTGCTTCACAGTTCTTCACTTCTGCATAAAAACAAATAATTCAAAACGCTGGCGGTGATACTGTTCATATACAGTAATATGGCTCATTAAATAGCGATACTGGAAGTTGAAGTGAATTTCGAATACTGAAAGCAGAGGACAATTCCTGTCTCATTTCATTGCTGTACCAAAAAATTTCAAACAATATGACGTAAATTGGTAGTTGATCAAAGTTATAGCGTCACCTTCTCATTATTCATTTAATCAGATAATTAATTAGACTTACATAATCAGACTTTATTTAAACAAGTTTTCTGTGATGTGATAAATACATTTGATAATCTGATGTGGACGCATGAGTGTACATAAAAAATGATTTTTTTATAACATTAATATTGTATTTTGTTTTTATATGCTGCGAATTTAGAATGCCAACGATACCGATATATTTCTGTTGAGCAATAACAGCGATATTTTCAAATTGACTTTCAAAATGTCACCTGTAGGAAATCATCATCAAAAGTAAAAAAAATTGGTTTGATGATTTTTATTATTTAACTTATCAAAATATTATTTTTCCAAACAGATGTTTTCAAATAGTTAAACCTATAATCAAATCTCCAAGATGCTTTATCACATTTATTCCTTGCTAAAGTTTTTAATGAATAAATTAATAATAATGCTTTAACGAAGCTATAGTTCAGGTCTTTCTTGATTCCTGCAAAATAAAATTAGCTTTTAAACTACTTAAATTTATTTGAAAAATTACCTTCTTCTAATGTGCACATATTTTTCAATCTGTTAAAATACGCATGCATATGTAAATACATTTGTCGAAGTACCATGAATTGATTCTAGCATACAGTATTTTAGACTGTCATTACTCATCTTGATCATGGAAGACGAGAGTTTCCGTAAATGAAGGCTTATTTGCACTTCCGATTGCATTACAGGAATGCATTTTAAAATTTTTTTGAAATGAATCAAACTTATACTAAATATGCTCCATTTCAAAATACATTTGCTAAGTTTTTGAAACTCGTCAGTGACTCAAATTTTTGTATATTTATGGAAAGTAACATGAAGAATTTTGTTCGAGCATAATATTCAAAAAGAGCTGAAATTTTGAAATCATTTTGAATGACATATGAGATCATTTTGAATGACAAAAAACTCTAATAGTCAGCAAGATATCATGCCTTCATATATTAGCTATAATATTGTAGATGTAACTAGCAATTATGTAATAACAGTATGAAGTAATTCAGCTGCAGCTGCAAACAATATTTTATGTTATACTAAAATTGCTGAATGCAATTCTTTGCTTATTGTTAACTAATTTCACAGAAAGTGAACACATCGTGATTACCAATTAATTAAACGCTGTCGATTTTGCCGTGTGTTTCTTCTCCTAAACAGATGTCCAGAAATGTGGAGACTTGACATTGTGTTGACCTTTATGTCACTACTTTTACTGAAAAGAAACAAATACTGGTTTGAAGTACTGCAGAAATATCCTTTCATCTAAAGAGAAGGCTAATTCAAATTTATGTTGGCTTGAAGAAAAATTTTATGTTGGCTTGAAGAAACTGCTGAATTAACCTATGAATAGGTAATAATTTATACTTTAAAAGAGTGACCTGCATAAGTGACTTCCACATTATGATCGCATATTCCGATGATCCAGAGACAATGCAAACAATAATATTTATTGAGAGAACTTTTACAGATTCAATGCACGAATTTATGTGTATGCATATAAATGCAAAGACATGATTATCTTCAATGATTGCCTTATCGAAAATTTATTTTAATCGAAATTTGCTGACAGTCTGCCGTTTTTATATGAGTACATGCATATATATCATGCAGCATATTTTAATTTGTCAGAATTTGATTATTCAGAAAATTTCAAAATTTTGCTTTACTGAAGAAGAGCGCATGGAACCAAATAAAAAGACGTAGACAATAAATTTAATCATATATAAGAAAAATATAACAGAAACGAACTTATGAATCATATAAAAGAAAAAATATAACAGAAACGCTTTTTTTGCTTATCATTTATATTAATCACACAGGAAATAGTCTTAAAAATTTTAGTGCAAGCAAACAGCAAACCTGTCGTTTTAGTTCTTATCATCTATACTCACTTCAGTTGTTTCGGCACACCTATTTCATCACCCCATTTTTCACTTTACCGATTGTTTTCGCAAACTTGCTTGTTTTGTCATCTCACTTTAGATATTTCCAACTTTTTCCACTAATATCTTTATTTGCTTAGAGCTTTTCCATTTTAATCAAAACTCAGCAAAACATCTACTCTTCCACAGTACAAAAATGGACAAAGAAAGAGCTCTCAAATGAGCCTCCAAGTTTTCAAATAAGCTTTAAACGGGAAGATATTAGGTTTTTTCATCAGATCAAGAGATTAGAGATAACATCTTATGACATAAAACTTTCACTGTCGATTGATCACAAGAAAAAACAAATTTTTCTTTCAGAAATTATCGAAAGCTAACAATTATTTATTTATTCGAGCACTTTATGCATTGATAGTAATACTAACTTTTTCATTGTTACATGCGTTGTCGTTATGGAATGTCGTCAGTTCACTTCAATGCTACACGGGTTTCTCCGTCATTCGTGGCCAGACAATTGGAACAACCAAAGAAGTCTGCAGTAAACAATCCGATTCCTGCTATCGTGCCATGGCCAATGTCAATTTATTAAGTACAGTCAAAAAGGCTGGATGCTCTACAATACGTTGTTATGTCAGTTTCAATCTTTGTCATTCAGACAGAATCTAAATTTTGGAAGATAACTATAACAACTATACTGTTTATATTTTAGAAGCTTTACTATTAGAATTTTCATGATAAATAGCTAGCAGTTGCTTGGTTAATTTATATGTAAGCAGTGATATAGATTACTCCCAATAGAAGTAAAAATTAGACAGTATCTCATATCTTTCTCTACAACAATTTACTCTTTATTATATTTGCGCTAATATTCAACAATACCCAGCGAATATTCTCTATCAGAATATTGAGGACAAAAAAAATGACATTGATAAGAATCATAGGAAAACTATTAAAATGATGTTCAAGTAATGCTTGATGATTGAGATTTTCATGAGATTTCCAGATGGCAATTTTCATTCTCATGAGAATGCATGGCATATTTATTTATCCAGTCAATTGAAAAGACTTACTTTTCAGCTTAACAGGAACGAATGTATGGAGCAAGAATTGTTCGGTAGCAAAACAATGTTCTGCTGCTGCGATGATCGAGACTTATGCAATGCTGCACCGACATCTTTCGTAATTATTATCTCCATTGCAGTATCGATTTTCTTTATTTTATGATCAAAATTAAATGAGAATGAGACTCTTCACTTGGTGTATTATTAAAATCTTCGAAAGCAATTTACTTAGGAAAATACGATAGCTTCCATAATTCACATGCTGCTATTCTTTTCTGAAATAGGTGCTTTTTTATTGTTTTTAAAAGGAATGAGAGAATGAAAACTGATTGATAGAATACACACTGATATTTGATCATTCATTGCTTCTGCTTTTGCCGGTAGCATTGTAACACTCTAAACAAATTTACACTACGGAATTTTATTGTTAACAGCTCATCAGTATTAGATGAGACATTATAGTGTCATATCACATTCAGGTAAATAAGCTTCTCACATTTCGAGAATTTATTTATAGTTTCAGAAATCGTCGCATATTTGACTAATGGTTATTATTCATTGTAATCCCGTTACAAACATTTTTAATAATTTTATGAGACTAAGTGTCTCTTTTAAGATTAATTTAATGAACAATTAATTTTATAACTACTTAAATGTCCGAAACATTCAATTTGTTTCATTTTTTACTTATGAAAGATGAATGCAAATCCAAATATCATATTTTTCCTCCGTTTTTTCCAAAATCTGAAAAATTTTTCCAAACATTACATCTTATAATAAATAGATTATGTCTCTATTATTGATATTGTATAATTAAAGAAAACTAGAATAAACCTATAACTTTTAAGATTATCAATTAAGGTACTCCATCAGTTTGGTATTTTTTTGATAGTTTTTGAGTTCAATATAAGTTTACAGTTATATTATATTAAAATAAAAGTTTATCTGTTTTTATGATTTCATTTTTGTTGGTAATAAGAGTTATTAGATTTACTATCTTCATTGCTGGCGAGAATTCATACCCTTAACTCCCTTTAGTGTTGACATCCTGTGCTTGGCTCTCATACCTTGGCAGCTTGTGCTCCATCCGAAGAATACTGCCTGCATAGAACATAATCTTCCTTTACATAAATTATGAAATGCTACAGTAACGAATTTGATTCTACATAATTATGAATTCTAAAACCGTCAGATCAGTTTGCTTCATTGCATGGAAAAAAGTGGTTGTTCTCAGCAGTCGCTACAGAACCAACAATGTCGTGTTATCGAAAATCAAGAAATATTTTCATTTAATATTCTAAAAATTCTTTTAGTTAGATGAACTATTTGAAAACTAATATTCAGAATTGCCTGATGATTTCGGTTAAAAGTACAATGAAACAATTAAGATTTTTATATTCGTCAATTCCTTTTTTATTTGTCGGCTTGTCAAACTTCAGATAATTTCGAATAAAAGTATAATTTAGAATTTGAAATCTTCTGTTGAATATTATAACCTGAACCTGATTAGATAAATATAATGTGAACTGATGATTAACTGGAAAAAGTTTCATATACATCCTAATATGAAAGATTTACCATGTACTTGTATTTCTCTCGTTACTTTATGGTATTTCTCTCGTTACTTTCATTTATGATTTATAATTAAACAATCGCAGCTATCTTTTTCTAAACATTATTTGAAAATAAAGAAAAATAAAGTTCAGGCTTGACATGACAATAAAATCACATTCTGTTTTCCCATTTGTTTCACTTAATAACCACAATTCTTTAATTAGTAAGGTTCATTGTTGCATACTGGCATATTTCATTTCGATGGAATTACCATGTACTTGTATTTCTCTCGTTTCTCGTGATTCAGTTTTTCTTTCTATGTATATGTAATTAATGAACTTTATTTTTCTTTATTTTCAAATAATGTTTAGGAAAAGAAATAGCTGTGATAGTTTAATTATAAGTCATAAACTAAGGTGAGTACGTATACATAATCAGTGAAGGACAAGCTATATTCATTAGTTATGCTCCCGATAAACAATCGTATTACCATGATAATTTTTCAGCTCATGTTTACCAAGATCTCATCACCTGTGATAAATTTTCAAGGAAAAGTAGAAAGAAAACTGAATTACAATTCTATCAAAAGGAAAAATTTTCCGATGTAAAAATAAATGCCGCATTATGCAACGATAAGACAGTTTAAGTATTCACGAAATGCCATGATAACTGACTGATATTATTTCGTC